>BPTQ01000001.1:244629431-245358544 GCA_019973895.1 Chrysanthemum seticuspe
TGTACAGCCTAGAAAAACAGAAATATTTTTTTCTTTTCACTTGATCCCCACAAAATGATTTCAAACTGAACTCTACTTTGCAAAATTGACTAATGACACCAAAATTAAGTTTGACTGCATTGATCAAAGTGGGTAAAAACCACTTTGACCCATTCAATAAGCTTAATCCAAACACACTTTTACAAAGGTTTTGACCCCAATTTTCCTTTTTTCCTTTTCTGAAAGTGAGGAACAATTAACAGACAACCTAAGTAAAACAAACAATAACTAGAAATTGAAAGAGATAAGATTAAAGGGACTTTTCATTAACTGAGAAAAACACATTACAAAGCATAAGAAAAACTAATTTAGAAACTGAAAACTAGGGGTGCCTTATCAATGGCTACAAGAGAACTATTTATACTAAAAGCTAATGGGGTCTTCCTCTCCTCTTTGTGCTTCTTCTGTGAGGGCAGCAAGCTAAAATCCCTTTGTGTGCTTTCTTCACTTCATCTTGGCCCTTGATTAAGTAGGTACAAGTGAGTATAAATCAGAGCCATCCATTGAGCTTTTTGAGCCTGGATTGCCATCGTGGCATACATGAAAATGAGGGATTAGTTTGAGTGGGTTTGGGATTAGGGAAAGACTAGGTAATAGGGGGAGGATGGTTGAGTGTTTTGGGGCGTGGGATGATGCTGGGTAAAAGAGTGATGGTGAGGTTGAGTGTCCTGGGTTTTAGAGAAAGCAGAAAAGAAGAAGATGAGAAAAGAGAGGGAAAGGTATTTTGACGGGGTCATTTTTGTTAAAAGCTGGGGGTAAAAAATAGAGAGGGTTCAAGGGTGAAAAAGGTTAAGGTTTTTAGTTAAAAGGGTTTTAATGGGATAAAAGGATTTAAGGTAAAGAGTGTTTTATTTCTATTTTGGATTTTTTTTGTGTGAAGGGTAATTTGGTAATTTTGTGTTTCGGGGAAAGTTTTAAGACGGTTTTCCCAAACCTACTCTAAAAACGTGTCCGGGTCTTCAATTTATCAATGATCGTAGAAAATCACATCCCGGCACCGGCTTCTCAGCACTTTTCTGATCTTGGCTCGATTTTGTCCGTTTTCGCTCTGTTTTCAATCCTTTTGTACCTGAAAGACATAAAACACACTCCGAGGATATTTTCTGTATTTTGAAGTATTTCTGAGTGTTTTTAAATGTTTTTGCAGTTTAAATGGGAATAAAATGATGAGTATTTAGACACTCATCAGGGGTTGAATGGTTTACCGATTAAAAACTTTGTTTTGAAACTTATTGAAAGATCAATTGATATTGATCTTAGATATGTTAGTGAATAGTAATCAACAATATATAAAGAGTAGATAAGGAAAGAAACAATCAAACCACAACAAGTTGTTTATAGTGGTTCGGTCTACAAGGACTCTTTTTCCTTGCCCTACTCCACTCCCCGAGTCTCACACTCGAGAGTTTTAAATTAACTAGTCAACAAGCTCCTTTCACCGGCGGAGAAACCTTTACACTTCGCTTACACACTATTTCCGACACTAAGCTAGATGTCGAGTTCTTTACAAGGGTACAACCACTCCCACACACAATGTATTTTAAGGACTAAAATACTAACCACTCACACTCACAAGATTATGATGGTTTGGTACAACAATGATGTATGAATCAACACAAGATCATACAACAACAAACAAACAAGACTTCCAACTTCTCGTTGAAGCTTGAATGTGCCTTGATCTTCTTTGCTACAAAAGAGATTACTAATATGATATGAAACTGAGTTATAAATGTTAGAGAGAAGGAATGTATGAGACTATGATAGAAAGGGATGAAAAACAACTTGGTTTGGCTTTGCTATTTATAGCCAAAATGTTCAGCAAGCACCACGGACCACGGAACCCTCAAAAGGGTCCGCCCGTGTTAATTTTGGTGCCGCCGAGGTCTGACAACAAGATCTCAAAATCTTACCGAAGTCAACCATATCTCTCCAAGATTATGTAAGATATGTAGAGTCTAAATCTACACAAAGTATTTAGTGAAATCTTCTAAGGATTTCAATGATGCACTACATGATGTCATGTGTTTGTATTTCTATTTTTAGAAATATGTTAAAATGTAAATACATATGTAATGTTTTGTTTTAAAAACCAAAACATTCTTGAACTAAAACTACTATCATACATTATGGTTTAGAGTCATATCAAGATATGATTAATCACAATGTAAATGCTTGAGTGATGAAGATATTATTTGAAAAAGCTTGTTTTAATATCTATTAAACTTGACAAGCTTTAAGCTTTATAAAAATTAAATTTAATTTTGTCGTTAACAAAACTTACGTAAAGATCAAAAATATAAATAACGTTTAATGACGATATTTGTATTAACAGTTTTTTATCCCCAAATTCTTTCCCTACAAAGAATGTATCACTACGGCTACTTGCATCAATCCCCTCACACTCTTTTGCTTTTTTTCTCCTTAACTGTCTCAGAGTTTTCTTTCTTTTACCATCATTTTCAGAATCACTTGCACTCTCAAAATAATCCAAATCAAAGCTTTCTTCAACATGACTGTTAGATGGAACTTTTGCATTTGCAGTCTGTGATCCCACCCATTCTGCATCTTTCTCTATGTTTTGATAATAGTCTTTCATATCCACCTCCACATCATTCATAACATGCTCATCATCATGTATATAGTCACTATCTTCATATCATCAGACTCACTACTACTCTCACTCTCAGCAAAACTAGGTTCAACAAAACTGTCTTTCTCATTACCATGCTCACTCTCAGTAAAACTTGCTTCATCAGATCCCTCATCTACTAGCATTCTCTTTCTAGGTAATTTAAAAGGTTTCCTAACTAATGAACTAGGTCCTTCATCTACTAAATTAGCACCAACAGTATTACCATCACCATCTAAACCATCAACATTTAATCTAGGTACCTCTAAAACATGATCAGAACCCTTTCCCATATCAAGCAATAGAGGCATCCTATTTGTCTTCTGAGCAGGCTTCTTAAAAGGCTTTCTAACTAATGTTGAACTAGGTCCATCATCATCTATTTTTTCAATCATCACTCTCTGTGATGATTTCCAATATGTTTCCAAAATTGTATGCTCATGCTCACTGTAAACCTCAATAAGTTTGTATTTAACAACATACCTAACTAGGTTCAATACATCCCCATCATTTCCAAGTGCTTGTAATCCATAATCCAAATCATTGTTAGGTATTTTGAAATGATAGAACATAATGCAATCTTTCCTCTTGTAACCTAACTTTTTAATCATGTCATTCAATTCTATAACTGAAAACAGGTCAACATCTATAAAATCTAGAGTAAACTACACCATTCGTCCTTGTGGTATACGTTGACCATCAAGTATCGTCCTTTGACCAAAAAAATTGCACCATTAGTCCTTAAGTGTGAAACGTTACTCAGCGTTGGTCCCTCACCCTAACTGACGTGAGTAACGGGCGTTAAGTCTATTTAAGTCGAGGGTATATTTGTCATTTCACACTTCAATCATCACCACCTACCACCACTTATCTATTGTCTTCTTCCATTCTCTCTCCAAACAAACACTCACACTCTTTCTGCTTCTCTCTCCTAATAAACACCAACTCACCCTCATTCTCTGCTTCTCTCTCCCACCAAACACCCATTGTTCTCTCTTCAAAAAATAAAAAACATCATCTCATTCTCTCTTATCTTCATCTCTATCATTTACATCATCTCATTCTCTCTTATCTTCATCTCTTAAATGAAAAAGAAAAAATATGTGGCCACATTTATACCACTATCCCCATTAAACACATTCATATCATCACACCTACCATTATCATCATCATTCTCATCCAACACGTACCATCATCCTCATTCTCATCCAACGCATTAAACTTTCAATCTTTGCAAATATTCAAGCTTTTAGCTAAATCCATTTGTGGGGTTTACGACAAATTAATATAAAACCCATCTATAAAAAGTTTCAAGCATTTAGTAAATTTATTTGGCTTCCAGATCTTGAATGTGTATGTTTAATTGTGTTCATATATGAAGTTCACAACAAGCAAGGGATGTATATACTTATTTTCCTTGGATATGAAAACCAATCGGTCAACCTTTTGTTGACTAAATTCCAACCAGAAAATCAATCCGTTTGGAAGTTGTTTTTCGATGATTGAATCTAAACACAAAGTAGCACCAAAATCCGATTAATATGTGGTTCGACTTTGTTTTACCGTTGAGGAAAACGACGGAAGATTCTTCGGTATTTTCTTCAAAGATGTTGGTATGAACTATGAAAGTTTTAAGTGATGGACTGATGGTTTATGAAGATGGATATTTTGTTGTTATTTCTCATTTTAAGGTTTGATTTTGATGATGATAGAGGTTTCATTTTTTATGGGTACCAAGATATGAAAATTAGATGAAATGTGAACGGAAACTAGATAAAAAGATGTGATTGAAAAATTAGCCGGAAACAGTGATTTTGTGAGGGTTGGGCATCACATTGGAGATTTTGAGTGTATTTATAATGTACAAACAAGATGGGTATTAAAAGGGCATTTTGAATAAAAAATGAGATGAAGAAAGATGATGGTGGGTGTCGGTGGTTTCCAGAAGAAAAAAAATGAAGAAGATAAATGTAAATATTTTGTTGATGATGTTTTCAATTTTTTGTTTGTATGAAAATATATTGTATGGTTTTTTATTTATGTGATTTAGTTTATTTTTTTCTTTTTTAATTATGTTGTTTGCAAAGTGGTCGGAAAAATAGTCAAAACTGGATGAAATGTTGGTGGAGATAAGTGGGGAAGATGAAGTAGAGAGAGAAATGGTAGAAAGACGAAAATACCCTTACATATGTAGACTTAACGATCGTTAGTCTGTCTCGTTAAAGTAAAGGACTAACGGTAGATAACGTTTCGCAGTTAAGGACCAACGGTGCAATTTTTTTGGTCAAAGGACGATACTTGATGGTCAACGTATACCACAAGGACGAATGGTGTAGTTTACTCTAAAATCTATATAATTATGAGTCCCTTGTATGTACTTTCTACCTGGAGTTTCAGTAAAGAATCCACCATGATGTATCTTGAATGAGAACATGTTTGGAAAATTACCTACAATGACCAAATTACATTAAAAAAATTAGGGTTTCAATCAATAAAAATTACCTACAATGTTATTACAATTAGATTTACAAAGATGAAAACTTACTATATGCTTCTTGTTCGTTCACTGGATCTTCATATTCACGGATACGCCATTCAGAAACTACCATTGCAATCACTGGCTCTTGTTCGTTCACTGGAAATGTGTTTTTGATTTGTGTTTTTTGATTGGTGTACTTGATTTGGGTTTTTGATGTGTGATTCTGATTTGTGATTTTTGTTTTTGATTGTGTTTTTTATTTGGGATTTTTGATTTGGGATTGTGTTTATGACTGAAAGTGTTAAAATATTGAAGTAGCTGGGAGATAGAATGACCAAATTACCCTCACTTAACTGCCACGTGTCCAAGTTAACGACACAAATTTTGCACCGTTCGTCCTTGTGGATATATATAAGCTAACGTTTACTAACGGGGTGATGTATCTGTCTAAACTTTTGGGTGAGGGATGTATGGTGCGAAACGGGGTAAACCACAGGGATGTATTTTTGAGTTTACTCTAAAAAAAATGAATTGTTTGGCGCCGTTTCATTTCGCTCCGTAAGATACAATAGAGACTGATTCAAAACATTGATATCGTTGTTTGCACCGGGAGGACCAAAAAACGCATGCCAAATCCACAAATCATTTGAAGCGACGACTTCAAGCATAATAGTCGGGTATTGGTGATCACCTCTCTTATATTGGCCACTCAAATGTCTAGGACAATTTCGCCAAACGAAATATGTACAATCAATGCTACAAAGCATTCTAGGAATGTGATGTTGTTCTTCATGTTCCTCGAATAAGCGTGCAACGTCGTGGGTTGTCGGCCTACGTAAGAACTCTCGACTATATAATTGGATAACCGCATCGCAAAAATGATCAAGGCATTCACCTACAAAATAAAAAAAGCAAAAACTTTATAAAAAAAACCGAATTAAATAAAATTATAAAAAACGAGAACTTTATAAAAAAACCGAATTAAATAAAAAAAAAATGAGAATGTTAACCTGACGTTCTTCGTGCCATGTTTAAATAGTCATCTAATCTATCCGGAGGTCCACCCGTTGCGAGTTACCGAATGGCCGATGTGCATTTTTGTAACGCCGTGAAACTTTTTTTCCCCTCGCGTCTTCGCCCTCTTGGAACCATTCGAAATTCGCTTCAATATCACCAACAATTTTTAGAAACAAGCTTTTATTCATATGAGATCTTTCACGAAAAACATGGGCGGGAAACTTTGGGTTTTCTTCGATAAAATAGTCATTCATTAGAGTTTGTAGAGCTTTTTCACGAAAACGGGTAACATACTCTCGGGTTTCGGTAGTGCTTGAGCTTGCTGTGTCTTCAATGGAATCGTACACGGCTAAAAAGGTTGATAGGGTAGAACCTGTGGATAACAATATTTCGAAAGAGTCGGAGGGAAAAACTAACTCGTCCTCGGATGAGGAAGAGGGGGATGAATACATTTTGTTTTAGAGTATTGTAGTGATTTGTTTGTGTAAAAATGTAGGTGTTTTGTTTGTATGAAATTATGATAAATGGGTAGTGTTTAAATAGGTAAAAAAAAATTTAAAAATCCTCCAACAGTCAGCAAAGAAGCCGTTGAACGGCTATATTCTCCCCAGCATTTCCCATGCTTCTTCGGCGTCTCATACCGATATCCTCCATGCCGAGCTTCATGCCGCTCCCATTGCCACCACCCTTATAAGATGTGCAGTAGTTTTTAAAAAATTTCAACTTACAATTTGCACCTTTAAATAATATGAATATTAATAATGTGATTATAATTACATAATGTATGAATTAATCTGCATGACAATAAGTTTTTAACAAATCATCTTCATTTTATATGTTTTAGATTTGTGTTTGATTTCATGTTGGTTACAAAATAATCTGGTTAGATTTTAATAATAAAGTATTATGACTCTTTTTTACATATCTTTACCCTATTAGACAATTAGAAGTGATATTGTTATTTATATTGTGTTTGATGCTTGATATTGATATAAGAAACACATGTCGTTGATTAAATATTCGTTTTTATTTCAGAATTATCTTGTCCACTAGACGGGTCTGAAAATCTAATTGGCCAATAAAAAAAATTGATTGAAACAAATATAAGCGACGGCTTTTGCAAGCGAAACTTTTTCTCTAGCTGTTATTTATTTATTTGTTAAATTTCAAGATGTAACATTCCTACCAAGTAAGTAACAATGTCTCTTTCACACTCAAGTAGCAGCCAACACTAATGCTATTCTAAAACGTGTCATTATATTTGGAGTTGCTTAACGCATAACCAACATTTTGAAGTCTATAGATCTGTACGGCAAACGTTTAAGAAAATTTATTATTGTGATTTTTAATGTTCATTTGTCAAACACTAAGTAGTTTTATTTTGTTATTTTTTTATCGAAATGCTTCTTTTCCAACGCTTCATGAAATCTACTCAATACCACGTAGATTGATTTCATTTCGACATTGTAAAAAAAATTAAGTCCGTATATAAGAAAATTCACCCCAAAAGGATCATAATCAATATGTAAATTTCACATCTTTAATCAATCTACAAGTTCCATACCATCAAATCAAGTACTATAAGCGGGTTTTTGTGATAGCATTTAAAAGTTTGTTCTCAAAATTCATATCATAACCTTCTTCTTTTCAAAATCGCGCATCTTGAAAAAGGAATATAATCATTTCTTTCAAATGGTTTGCCAAAGCATAATATGTTTTCAAATTATTTGCGTCTCGCAAATGCAACTGCAGCCAGATAATCTCCTCAAAACGTGAAAACAACTTATGTGGTCCGATTTGAATTAGTCCACAACTAAACCCTTGAGCTTCATTGGTACTCGGTAGATTAACTAAAGATAAAGACTAGTAAAGTAGTAATTAACAACTAACATAATCAAACCCAAAATTAACAAGTCATATTATACAAAGAGAGGTTATATTGTCTTTGTTGTATATACCTAAGTCCTCTAGTAAAAGAAATGTAAAGTAAAGTAACTCTCAATACTGTCTTCCACGGTGTATGAGGAATATTGAGATGTAGACAGCTCTACCTCTACCAAAGGTACTGCTTCCGATTCTACCAAAGGTACAAAAAAACCTACGGCCTTACAAAGAGTAAAAATCGAACCATTAACCTCTCTCTAGAGACAAAAACAATCACCTTTTATGAACTAAAACTCATAAAAAGCTTATCACTTGTTCTGGCTGGTTCAGACTTACATCTGCTCAAATTCAGTGACTTTGCTTTAAATTCCTCAATTCCATTAATAATAGAACCTTCATTTTCTTCATTTTCATTCCCAATATTCTCATTAATACCACCTTGAGTCTCATCACACTTTTTCTCATCAATTGTTGATTCCCATGTCTTGTTAGCTAATGAAGATCTATAGGGTAAAGATCGAGACCTTGTCAATAAAAAGGCGTTTCTTGGAGGCAATTTTGATACAGAAACATCGTTATCATATCTTGTTACATCTTCTAGTCCACATTTCCCAAATGTATCGACTTGTTTCGATTCCTTTAATATTTTTGGCTTTCTGCAGCCACATCTAAACAATGAGATATTTCGTGGTAGCCATTTACAACGACGCACATTTGTTGTTGTCCTTGTAGTGGTTGTTTGCTTGTTGTTTGATCGTTTAGCTCGAACTTGACCTATGCACGTCACTTTAGGTGAAGATGGCTCTTGGATAGTCTCGTTTTTATTAATTTTGCGAACGAACATAGGATTAGAACGTGACTTGCTACTTCCTCGACTGCTTTTGCTTCTAGGAAACATTATCAGTTGTGGTGGCAATTCGTCTGTTCGTCCTGGACTAGATATCGGTTTTGTGGCTATTTTCATGTTTGTAATTTTTGTGTATGTTCTAAGAAATTAAGGACATAGATGTTGTGTTTAGTAAGGCTTCATGCATATGAATGGAGTGTTTTGGAAATGTGGATGATGTTTCATTGTCTATATGTTATTTATGGTTGTATTGTTTTATTGTTGTATGTTATTTTCTGGTCCTTGTATTTTTCTATAAAAGAACAAAAATGTAAATTTTTTCTAATGAATGGTTGTTTTGTACTATATTTTGTGCTTTAGTTACGTGTTTTTTCTATAATAAGTCAAGATTTTAATGTGTAAATTGTATATACGTTACTTTCTTACTAAAAAAGACAATGTGATTCTCATTAGTTAATATTCATATTTGTATTGTTCAAAAAAGAAATACTCTTTAGTAAATTTACTTTCTTGTTACTGATCATCATAATTGTATTTTACTTTGAATAAAACGTATATTGGTGGTCAACCGATTTTAATGATTTTGCTTCAACATAAATGAAGCAAAACACGTATATGAAATAAATGGAAAATTAAGGGGCCGTTTAGTTGGTGAAAAATGTTCCTGTTTTTCCGTTTCTAAATTCCTAGAGAATGGAGTGGTTTTTCTTCTCTAGAGAAGAGTTGAGAAATGTGAAAATCCGTTTAGTTGGAGTTATATTTTTCCTTTTTTCCAAAATGAAAAGTTGTTTAGTTGAAGGTGGAGGATGGAGGATGGAAAATGTGTGATAAAAGTGTAGGGTGAAAGGAAATGGTGTTATTATTTTGGAAATGAAAAAAGTGAAAAGGGTGTAATGTTATTTTCATTTTTTCTATTACAAATTGGAAAATGAGAATTTCATATTTTTGGAAAATTATTGGAAAAAAGTGCGACTAAACGGATTTTCAGTTTTTCTCTTTTCATATGGGAAATTTTTTGGAAAAATGGAGTATTTCTCTCCAACTAAACGGCCCCTAAAGTTTTTGTAACACAAATACATCGACTAAAAAAGAGACTGACATTGAATACCTTGTCGACTAATATGAACTTTTATCCACCTTAAAATGTATATGAGACATTCTGTCTTTAAAAGTCATAAAAATTAAATGAACACATATTTTATTGTTATTAACTATTAACATAAAATTTACAAATACATTAATTACACGTTAAATTATGGCATTAATGGATGTTACAATAGTAAAATATAACTAATATAATGACTTTAATATGTTTATTGATAATGTATCAATATTAATGGCTCCAGCCCGTTAACTACACGCTCGGATCGAGCTCATCACCAAGGCCCAATCAACACTTGATAAAGACCCGGCTTAAATCCCAGACCACGTAGGGCCTGGAAAGACATCTCAGGCCTGGCTGAGTAAGGACAAAGCTACTGCTCCCCAACTGTCACTAGCGGTTAACATATACCATCTGATACCGCACAGTGGGAACGCACGACAAGCACCACTACGAGCTAAAGGACGAATGACATATGTCCTCATTGTCTGCTCTCGGATGATCAACACCTAGCACCCTGGCGGCCATTGATCACTCCCGAAGGGTTTATCTCTAAACTCTACAAGCTTCTCTATAAAGGCAGAGGAACACAGAACATCACATAAGTTTTTCACACACTTGGGCAAATACTGTCTCACAACAGTGTAGTATGGTTCTTGTTTAAGTGTTACCCGAGCTTCTTGATCTATATCAATCTCATCGGGTCCTTGCCATTTAACACGGGAAACCAAACAATAAAACCATTCTCATCCCATCTATAGACCGATTTACATACCACACGTAAACATTTATAATTAAAATTAATAACTTTTCAAATTTGAATATAATAATATGGCATTTTATTATTATTATTATTATTATTATTATTATTATTATTATTATTTATTTATTTATTGATTTTGAAAAGCTAAGAAGATATATATAAACACAAGCTCTAGAATGAGCCAAAGAGGATACAAGAAAAGGGAACCAAAAAGAAAACACCCAAGACTATACAAACAACATCAAGCTAAACTAAACAAATCGGAAGGCTTAGCTATCCAGTTATTCCATCTAGCGACTTGGAATACTAGATATAACCCAAACAGAAACTTGGAAAATGCCATGGAGGGCCTTTAGAATACTAGAGTTACCATACCCATTGATATTTCCGAGAGCAACATCCCTGATTGAGAAGAAGGGAAAAGTCACAGGAGTATCTAAGTTCCACCAACTACAAACCTTTCTACAAATTGGAAGGATACGTGTGCACCTAATGATGCAATGCTCAATGTCTTTGTCAACATTTCACAGAAAGAGCAAACTATGGAATTAATAACAACACAACGAAGAGCACGTTAGGACGAGTAGGCAATCTATTTAGCGAGACTCTTCACACATAAATATTTAGTTTATGAGGAACCCAAGAATTTCACCGGTGATGAAACTTAATAATATAATTGCTAAAGGAAAGATGTTGGATTCTTTTTGATAAAACATTAACCTTGAAACAACATGATGGGTCAAATAACCAAGACCATTTGTCTAGCCCCTCAACATATATACATAGATCTCCAATTATCGAAACAAAGGAAGAGAGATCGTTTAGAGCCCTACCACGGGGAGGAAACCGCCAACTGCAATTACCCCCCCCCCCCACCACCACCACCACACACACATCATTGATCATACGCTAACGGTCACTAATAAGACAATCTTTTGAGGTCTCAAGGGCAAAAAGCGTGGGAATAAATCCATTAGACGTTACCCGTCGCCACACCAGGGGTCCTTCCAAAAAATGGTGTTAGAGTCATTCTCAATCTTACGGAAAATGAGCTTTTTAAAATGTGGATCGATAACATTAATACTCTTTGTTAATACAAATAAACCGTAAAAACGTTTATTCATATTTAGCGATCTCTTTATGTTTTGTTAATAACAAATATAAAGTTATCATAAGTAAAATTATAAGGATACATGTTATTTTTGTAAAGTATATACATTTGTTCATTTACATAAAATGTTGTAATAATTCATTTGTTGAACTAGTTTAATAGGATGGCTTTTATCCAAGACCCATGACCCATACCCATGGAGCTAATCCATAACCCATAACCCAAGACCCATGACCCAATGTCTAGATACATTGTATCTTGTTGGGTACCCAAGGCTCATACCCATGACCCATGACCCGGTTTGCAACCCAAAACCCGGACTGGTACAACCAGTTTGCCGGATCCCTTAGTTTGCACTGGACGGATCCCCCAAGTGAGGAATCCGCCGGAACCAGGCTACAGTAGACATTTTTGCCTATAAATAGTGAGTCATTTCTTCATTGTTACTCACCCATCTTCTTACAAACTCTCTCATATTATCTCTCTCTTCTAATCTCAGATCTCTTGATCTATCTAGTAGTTCTTCTTTCTTTTGTTGTGATTCTCTTATAGGTCCTTCTCAAAGGCGAGATCATGAGATACTACAAGTCATCCAAGTAAGGGGTCCTTGATTGATTTGTTCCTCTACAAGATTTCTGTAGCAAGATCTTGTATTTCATATTTCACATAGTTGTTGTGTAATAGTTGTGTTGGTTTGGTCCGCCGTGTTAAGGACTCGGTATTTAGCTTTGTACCAGATAAAGTGTAAGCGACGTTGTGAGGCTTCTCCGCCGTGTTGAAGGAGCTTGTCGACATAGTGCTTGAACTCTAGAGTGGGGAACTCAGGGAATGGAGTAGGGCAAGGAAGGTGTCCTTGTAGCCGAACCACTATAAATCACTTGTGTCACTACTCTCTATCCTTTACTTTATTTGCTTTCATTATTTACTTTACTTTTTGCTTTACACTTTTATCCATCCATACGAATTCACATAAGATCGAATCTAAAGTTTTGAAATTAAACTTAGAATCGGCAAAACTATTCAACCCCCCCCCCTTCTAGTTTTCCACAATTGGCATCAAGAGCAAGATTTATAAAAGTTTTAAAGTAAATTGTATTTTAAAAACTTTTCGATCACAATGAGTTTTGAAAATTATAAAGAAGGGCAATTTATACAACGACCTTCACTACTTGAAACAAATGGTTTTATTTATTGGAAAAATAGATTTGAAACTTATGTGAAGTCAAAAGATATTGATCTTTGGTACATCATTGTTGAAGGTGACTTTCAAGACACTACAAAAGATGATAAAACCGGCAATGAAATAAACATCCCTCGTGATCGCCTCACCGACGATCAAAAGAAAAGGCTTTCCAAAAATAGTGAAGCAAAAATGGTTTTATATAATGCTTTACCCAAAAAGGAATTTGAAAGAATTTCTATGTTTAAAACCTCTAAAAAAATTTGAAATTCTTTAGTTGTAACCCACCAAGGAAATCAACAAGTTAAAAATAACAAAATAGATTTATTTGTTCAACAATATGAACAATTTTCAATATCGGATGAGGATAGTATAGATAATTCTTTTGCTAACTTTAATACTATCATTACTTCATTACAAGCACTTGATGAGTCTTTTTCTAGTCGTAATCATATCAGGAGATATCTAAGGGCGCTTCCATCTAAGTGGAGATCAAAGGTGACAGCCATCGAAGAATCCAAAGACTTGTCAATCCTCACTCTCGACGAACTCATAGGCAATCTAAAGGTCTATGAGCTTGTCCTCGCTAAAGACTCCAAAGCCTCAAAATAAAAGAAAGAGAAGCACAAATCTCTTGCCTTAAAAGCCAAGAAGGTCCCAAGCGATGAAGAAACCTCTTCTTCGGAAAGTGATGATGAAGAATATGCCATGGCGGTAAGGAATTTCAAGAAGTTCTTTAGAATAAAAGGAAGATATGTCAAGCAACCATATGACGAAAGAAGGGGGTTCCGGAAAGGCAAAGAAGACAAGAAAGCAAGGGATGAACGCACATGTTTTAAATGTGGGGACCCTAATCACTTCATTAGTGAGTGTTCCAAACGTGACGAACAAAAGGCGTTCGTAAGTGGTTCATGGGGAATGAGTGAGGAGGAGAACGAAGAAATTTGTCTCACGACAAATGACTCAAACGAGGTATGTCCCAAATCTCTTTATTATAGTAGCTCATCATTAAATGATGAATCATTACATCGTGAATATGATAAACTTTGCAAAATTAGTCTAAAAGTAATTAACAAAAATAAGATTTTGAAAAACAAAAATTAATATTTAGAAAAGGAAGTCATTGAGTTAAAAGATAAATTAAAATGTTTAGAAAAGGGAAAGAAAGTAGATGGTGAATGTGAACTTTGTGTTCAACTTCAACCGTTTGTTGATAATCTTGATTCCAAGATTGCTAGAATGAGTACTAAAACTCTTGATAATACTTGATAGTGTTAAAACGGGGAATAATCAAAAGGGTTTAGGTGTTCAGGAACTTAATGCATCAACTAGCGAGATTAAAGAAACACAATTCGTTAAAGCAATTGAAAAACAAGCTATTGTAGTCACAGATCCCACGGATCCTTTGAAAAAGGAATCGTCTAGTGTAAATCCAGGGATCCGTGGGTCTGTACCAGCAAACAGTAGATATAATGTAACTACATCATCTAGAACCTACTTTGTTATTGTTAACAAGAAGAAACCAACCCATGTTACTGTTAGAAATGTCAAACAACCACCTCCACTAAAACAAAATCAAAGTTTGTTAGCCTCGCTTTTTTACAAAGATAACGTCACCTACGTGAATTGGACTGGATGCGTAGTATACTTTGCCCATAGGGACTAGTATCGTTTAAGTGGCAAAGTTGTAGCATGTTGAGCCTATAAATACCCCTCATGACTCTCCATGAGGGGTGAGGTGAAGTATTTGGCTAAAGGTGTAGTGTGTGTTTATTTCAATAAAAGTCTTTGTTTTCTCCTCCCTCTCTCTAGTTTCTCTCACTAAAGAGGATGAAGATCTTCATCTTCTTACACCAACCCCGACCTCCAAAACCACATAAATCATATGTTAAACGGTCCTAACAAGTGGTATCAGAGCCATGGTTACTTTTTGATGATTTATTGTGGTTTGTATCTTGTTCAAAACTGTTATTGTAGGACCTTAAATCTATCAACCTTATCACAAACCCAACACGTATATCACATTATGCGTAGACCACGTTAAACACAAACACAAACTATGCATGAATAAGAAGGAAATATTAAGAGAAAGATGGTGACTTGATGATGATATAAGTTATGCGTGTGTATGTGTAGAGAGATGAAAAACAAGAGATGTTATATTGCTCCAAAGAAAGCACACACATACACACACTCAAGCACACCCCTCAAATGAGACTTTGAGGGGTATTTATAGTTCCTTACATATAACCTAAGGGGCTTTGGGATGGGCTTGGATTGGACTTGGATTGGATGACAACTTATACAAGGCTAGCTTAACATAACTTCTAACCAATTAGCTTAGTCCAATCCACGAGCCCGTTGACTATTCTAATACGATATCTAACACACGTTACAAAGTTCCTAAATGAGAATGACTATCACTTCTAATAAAAACTATTAAGGCTAACAATCTCCCCCTAAGGGGTGGTTATTCAAAAGATGCTCCACTTGAATAGTTCTTTACTTTTCTCGATCTTGAACTTTGCGTGTAGATATAGAATAGTCTTAATTCTTTGTTCCTTCATGCTTTGTGATCAGTTAATGTGGTATAGAGCCATTTTTCAACTTCGTTGGTTAGGTGTCTCCACGCCTTTCTCCACCATGCTCACACTTCTATTTGTCTTTTGGTTACCAATGATGTAGTTCTCGAGTCTTTAAACTTTAAAGATTCTTTGACATTGACGAAGAATCATCTTTAACTTTGAGTTGCCTTTGGTTATGATGAGAACTTTCATGTGTTGTTGGTATGAGCATGTGGAGAATCTACACAATCAATCCGCTCCGGAGCTTCCATAAGAAGAAGACATAAAAACAGGTTAGTAATAAGCGGATTCCAGCACTTACAAGTTTGAATTTCGAGGGTGTTAACAGCATAGTGTGAAAGCACATCTCTAATTCTTACAAAGGCCGTTCCTGAACTGGAGTCCCACAAGTGAGATAACGCGATATACCGAAGTACATCTACAATTCAGATGAGTCGCTGAAGTACACCGAAGCATCACTCCACGACTGTAGACCGTTTGAGACACACTAAGCGTAATCCATGGGGAGTTACCGAAGTGACCTGCTGTCAGGGCTGCTTGATGTTGACCCTGGCAGGAGTTTCCATTCAATCATTGAAGATCACAGATGTGAAACTTCTCATAAATATTCTGGCAGATTGCTAAGATCTGCGTAGGACTCTAGAATATATCACTTATGTCCTTATAGATGAACAACAAGCGATGTCATGTCAAGTGTTCCTATGAGATCTTTTAATGAATCTCGTGGCTCTAGACTCAATAGTACATTTTGGTTTTCTTAAGCGGAGACTAGGGAGAGGGTCTCCTTCTTCAATACCAATGATCTCTAAGAGAAAGTCGATAGATTATGTAGGGTTTCCAGTGAGAATGAAACAAATCCTTTTAAGAGGAATTGAGTGGCTAGGAGGTTTAGTGCAGTGCGTCACTGGGTCCATGACGTCTTTGTCTTCAATACCAGTGTCATCTAGTGACAACCAGTAGTAGATGAATTGAACCCGGTTTCTGCCCTAAGGTTGAATATGGAAGGCTATTTCTTTTCACCCTTTTTCATTAATTCTCTTTTTAATTCTTCAACCCCTTCTTTCTCCTTTCTCACATTACTCCTTTTTTCAATCATACCTAAGGACTTCTAGTTCTAAACTATTGGTGATGTCCTTGGGTAGATCCCTCCGGCTCTGGCGGATCATAGGACGAATTTCCTATCCTTAGTCACCTTATAACTCCATGACTGTCCTATTGTTGCCATAAAACCATTTTTCTTGAAAATCTCTCAAAGTGTTTATGATTATCAAAACATTTTGTTAACACCTTGAGAGTTTTGTTTTTCAGAAACACTCCCCCTTCACATGTGCTTATATTGTTTTAACTGAAATCTGCACAGAGAGGGTAGAGTTAGTACTTTTTGAATTGATCGACTTTAAATGAGCTAGACCGATTCGAGACACATTTACATCACTAGAGAACTAGCTTGAAATTATTACCCGTCCTGGTCAAGTCCATAGAAAGTTTCTCGAGATGGTACATTATTCCTCGTCAATTCATTGGTTTCATCTGAGTCGAGCTCATTTGAGATTCAAACAACGATCATTAAACTTTTTGATCACATTTTAATCACGTCTCCTCCCCCTCAAAAATAGCATATTCGTGATGTTTTTTATATCAACGGATTAAACAACATTTTAGAATCTTTTGGGGAGACAAACGGATTTGATTTAAGCATGAATTTGGAACATTTTTTTTATACTCCCCCTTTAATAAAGCATAATCAATTAAAGGGTTTTAGAGGGAGTTATCTTGAGCACAAAATATTTTGAAAGATTTTGAAAATCTTTTTGAACAATCTTGAAAGAGGTGCTCAAGATGATGATGATTTCTCACCAGTTTTAAATGTATTGCACTGAAGCGTACACTTGATTTGTTCTTTAAAAACACGAGTTTTGATTTAAATATAATCAAAAGTCATTCTTTTTTTTTGTCCGGGTTTCGTACTGAAGTATACGAAAGCCATTTTTGAAGAAAATTTTGAGAAACGACATGTTTTGAAAAACATAAAAGAACTCTCGCTCAAGCATCTGTACATGCCCGTATCATTGTTGAATGACATTTCTAGAAACGTACAGAATATCGATTATACAAGAGACATGTCGTGAGAAGAATATTTTTGTATTTTTGATTTTCTATTGTTTTTGTATTTTTTGAAAGTTTTATATTTTTATATTTTGCTTTTGTTGGTTTTTCAAATTTTGTATTTTGTTTTTCAAAAATATTTACAGCGAAGCTTTTTGGAAAATCATTTTTGAAGAAGATTCGAGAAGACGTTCTAACTCCTCAGGGGTTAGGCTTCGCATTCCAATTCGTCGAACTAAATCGTCAAACCTTTCTTTTGGAAGGGCTTTAGTAAATATATCGGCGAGTTGGTAATCTGTCTTCACGAAAAATAATTCAACAGTACCTTCTTCCACATGTTCTTTTATGAAGTAATAGCGGACTATGATATGCTTAGTCTTTGAGTGATGAACAGGATTGCATGATATGGCTATGGCACTTTTCGAGTCACAATACATAGGTATTTTATCAAAAGTAAAGCCATAATCTGTGAGTTGTGTTCTCATCCATAGAACTTGAGCACAACACGCAGATAGAGACACATACTCAGCTTCAGCAGTTGAAAGTGCAGTGCAATCTTGTTTCTTTGAAGACCAGCTTACTAACTTTTCTCCCAAAAATTGTGCTTCTCCTGATGTACTTTTTGCTGTAACTTGGTCACCTGCATGGTCCGCATCTGAAAAGGCAATTAGATCAAATCCGGATTCCTTCGGATACCAAAGACCCTTGTGAATGGATGTCTTCAGGTACCGAAAGATCCTTTTAACCTCTTTGAGGTACAGTTCGGTAGGCTTAGCCTGAAACCGTGCTAATAAGCAAACAGCAAAATGAATATCGGGTCGACTAGCAGTAAGGTACATGAGAGAACCAATCATGCTCTGATATTTCTTCGGATCATTAGGTTTCCCAAACAAATCGGCTCCAATTTTTGGTGAAGTTACCATTGGTGTGCCAACAGAGTCACAATTATCCATACCATGATTTTTCAAAATCTCAGTTGTATATTTCGCTTGATTAATTAAAATTCCACGTGGGGACTGATGTATTTGTAAACCAAGAAAAAACTTTAGTTCCCCCATCATGGACATTTCAAATTTTGTTCTTCCTCCCTTTTGTTCTTCCATAACCATTTGAGATCAATGACGCGAATGTCAATTGGTCTTGGAACCATATCCCAAGAGTCATGTAGACGGTATTGGAGAAGTTCCTCCTGCATTGCTTCTATCCATGCGGATTCTGCCATTGCCTCCCGAATGTTCTTCGGTTCAATATTGCTAATTGAGCAAAGGTAAATGCACAAGTCGCAATCGGTGGCAAGTTGGTGTCTCGTCTGAATTGGCCTTGACGGTTCACCAATAACTTGTTCAATCGGATGGTCTTTAGTCCACTTCAGAGTAGAAGGATACCGTAGATTATACGAGTGTGAGTTAGATGGTTCTCGTAAGCTAGAAGATGATTCAGCTGATTCCGTAGCAAACGGGTTTTCAAATAATTCTTCATCTAACGTTGCATCGTTCTGGTTTTGTGTAGGTTCTTCTTGAAATGATATGTTTTGGTTTTGCTCATCAACTGCTGGTAAAACTGTTTGAAGAATTGGATTTGCTGGAGTAGATGTAGATGATGTTGATGGAGTTGATGCATTGGTTTCGACCATTGTAGATGCATCTTCTGTTGGTAGCGGTGGTAGATGATTTTGAGCGGGTGCAGCGGAATGATGGTTTGATGCATTTGTCGAAGTTCCACCATAGTATTCATCGAACATTAACTCAAAGAAATTCTCCCATTCTTGTTCATGAGGAGTGCCAGCAAAATTTGATGGAGCTCTTTGATGTATGAGTCTTGAACTGATGTGTCCAGAAGTCTGTGGGTTTAGTGCGGGTTCTAGAGCGAGTCTCTCAGAAGCCATTTGTGAAAGTTCATCAAAATTCACGTTCATCGTCTCCATGATCCTCCTATTTCTTCTGTTATACACCTTGAATGCCCTCGAGCTATCTGAATATCCAATGAAGATTCCAATATCACCTTTAGCTTTCAGTTTCCCTAGATCTTCTCTGTCGTTTGTCGGATAGCACAAAGCGCAAAACACGTGAAAGTAAGAGATATCAGGTTTTCTGTTGTTCACTATTTCATATGGGGTTTTATTGAATCTTGGATGGATTAGGTATCGGTTCTGAGTGAAACAAGCAGTGGCAACAACATCAGCCCATAGAAATAACGGTGCAGTAGAATAAATTAGCATTGTGCGAGCAGCTTCCACAAGAGTATGATTTCTTCTTTCAACTACCCCATTCTGCTGTGGAGTTCTAACAACTGATGTTTGATGAGTAATTCCAACATCTTCAAAATAAGCTCTTAACTCCTGATTTGTGAATTCTGTGCCGTTGTCTGTTCTTACAACTCTTACTGGAGCTTGAAGAAGTACTTGAATACGCTTCAGAAAGGTGATGATGATGCCTGGTGCTTCGTCTTTTGATCTAAAAAACCTAACCCATGTATATCTTGAATAATCATCGACGATAACAAGAATATACCTTTTCCCATTAATGCTTTCAACTCTCATTGGGCCACATAAGTCCATGTGCAACATATGCAACCTTGCTTCCGAACTAGGTACGGGTTTGGGTTTATATGATGCTCGTTTGCTTTTTCCTTGTTCGCATGATGGACATAAGTGATCCTTGGTGTATTTGAACATTGGAAGTCCATTGACGATGTTGTCTTTGGCAAGTTTGTTGATAGTGTCGAAATTGAGATGGGATAATCTTCTATGCCACAACCAGGACTTTGTTCCAGATACTCGTGTCATAAGACATATTGGTGATGAAGAGGCCATTTGATTTATGTCGATAGCATACAAGTTTGTATCACAATTCCCAATTAAGAGATCAGAGCCATTCAAGTTTCTAACGAAGCAAGCATTTTTCCTAAAAGCAACCTCTAAATCTACATCACAGAACTGCCCGACTGAAAACAAATTGTGTCCCAACCCTTCGACAAAGAAAACCCGAGTGATCAAATAATTTCCAAAAGGTAGATCTCCATAACCCATGATAGCTGCTACATGATCATTTCCGAAACGTACGGTTCCCATAAATTGCCAGACAAAATTGATCAACAGCTTCAGATTCCCGGTCATGTGCGTGGAGCAACCCGAGTCGACGATCCAAAGACATATTTCGATAACCTGCCAATAACAGAAGAAGAAGATTTTGGAAACCGTTTTGATTTTGGTTCCTTTGGGTTAGAGGTAAGATCCTGATCACACTCATAGAAGTTATCTATTGGTAAGACAGGTTCATCACTCATTCTACCATTCTGGAGTGTGAAAGTTCTACCCGTGGGTTTCCAAATGTCATCCCTAAAGTAAACATTATGCTCCCTATCAGTAGTGTAAAGCCTAAGTCTCGCAACTAGTCTTCCTATTCGTTTAGCATAAGTTCTTTTGGGAACATTCTTCTTAACAGGCTTAACAATCTCATTCTTAGAAACACAATCATCATGAACATTAGTTAAAGATTTCTTGCAAGTTAAACAAAGAGATTCAACACATTCATTAGACTTAGCAAGTTTCATAGGTTCATTACATTCAAATGAAATGTCTTTCTTATTACAAAGCGGTAAATTCCTAGGGTGTTCTTCTACTTTCTTCTCTTTATTCAAGCGACTACTCTTAGAGGCAAGCGAGACTCTATTGTTCCTTGTATTGCTCTTAGGCTTTAGTCTGCTGCTCCTAGAGGTGCTTCCTAGTCCTGTAGAAGGTAAGGCACACTCATTAGGATTCACAATCTTATCTAGAGAAGTGGTTTCAGCTTTCCTAGTTTCTATAGAGTGCTTTTCTAAACTTATGTCGTTTGTTCCATATTTTTTAGATGTGGAGGCGGACGCATTAGTGGTATTCATCTTAAAAAGGCCAGGAGCTAAAACTTTTGGTTTCTCGATAACCGCTTTTCCTTTATCAACATTTTGTTTAGGCAAGGCAGGTGGAGTGACTGGTTTGGATAAATCATTTTTCTCATTGACTTTTGGAGGAGGCATAGAAACAGACATTTTTGGTTTTAAAACCGGTTTGGGAACATTTGCTTTCTCCTCAGTCAACGGTTTTGTAATCTTAGTATCCACTGCCTTTCCTTTTTGACATTCCAGCTGAGCCCTCAAAAGATCATTTTTCGCTTTCATGTCATTGTAGGCACGCTCATACGACAGTTTGTCATACTTGCATTCCTCAGTTTTTCGATCAAGTTGTTTAAAATATGAGATAGTTTCTTTTTCAAGTTTCTCAAGTGGTTTTTCATATTTTGAAACAATTTTGGAGGTCTCAGACTGGAGTCTTTCATGATCTTCAACAGAATATGTTTGTAAAATAATGGACATAATATCAGTAGTCAGAACATCTTCGAAGAGAGAGTCATTTAAATTTTCCAAAAATTTGATTTGTTCAACACAGTCATTAGCTTGCTTTACCAGGGATTTATGGTCCTTGACAAAGTCAACTGTTTCTTTCAAAAATGCTTGTTCAAAATGAATTACCCTTGACTTGATATTATTCAGCTGAGGGGCAATTTGAGTTTCAAAAAACTTTCTTTGTTCGATGTCAAAACTAGAGAACCAATTGTTAGGTGTAATATTGGTTTTAGTTTTAACAGTGTCTTGAAGATCCGCAATTCTAGTTTTTACATTTTCTAAAATACTTCTCGCATCACTTGTGTTAAAAGGATTGTTTGAAGACATTTGTTCAATGTTCGAAAGAGAATTTGAGACAACAACTGGTTTTGAAACAGGTGTTGACTCCTTGTTTGAAACACTTGGTGTGATGGAAAACTTTGACTTTTCTTTTTGATTAACAAAAGTAATTCCGTTAATTTTGTTCCATTTGTTATAATCAATTGGTTTGATTTCCGGATTTTTTGTTTCATATTTTATCTACTCTCCTCAGATAGTTCTAACGTTTCAAGAGAATCACGAACAATAATAGGTTCATGTAAAGCATAGCCATTGTTTAACACATTCTGAGGTTTATGAACTTTCTTGAGGAACGAAAAAGGGTCGTTACCAAGTGCCATTCTATGATTAGTATGAAAACGCGGATTTACTTGATTAGAAAGCATCTTGATTGTTTGAGCAGAATGACCCGTTTTAAGAAGCAAATTTTCCAGAGTTTGGATTTTTTCATTTTTATCAAGAATTTCATCAAGAAGAGAATCTTCTCGTTTTGAAAAATCAGTAATCAACTGCTTCTTCTCTTTTTCAAGATTAGAAAACATATCTTTTTGTGAAGAAAGTTGGTTATTTAAATCAGAAATTTTCTTGTTTAAAGATTTAATTTTCAAGTTCAAATTCACATCAAGTGTGTTATACTTGATTTGCAATAGTTGTTCTTTAGAAACCAAATTTCGATAACCAATTTCTAATTCTAATTCTTTGTTTTTATGAAATTCAAAGGCTTTTGCGTTCTCCTTGTAACTCTCAAGCTCAGCGGTCAATTTAGCATTCGCGGCCTTAACTTCGCGATTGACCGTTCTAACTTTCTCAATTTCAATGCCACAGTTATTGATTAATGATTCAAAATAAGCACGTGTTTCCTCATCCGTCTCAGTATTTTGTGCCACACAGCCTCCACTAGGATCCACATCTGGAGTCTCAGAGTTAGTATTAGTACAACTCGGATTGTCCAGGTATGTATCATAAGTAGGTGCTGATGTCACAGAATGCTGTTCATCATGAGTAAATACATCAAATATGACATTGTTATAGCATGGATCAGTGATTGGTACCTCAGATACTGCATTGGCGTCATAGACACGAGGTGCGTCAGAGCCAGTGTCGTACTTAGTCTCCTGAAGATTTGCCATGAAGATGCAGTTTTCATTGATTTCCTCGAGGTCTTCCAAATCATCCATAATAGCGAAAAAATCATTTTCCTCGGCACTCAACTGCATCCCTGCTTCTGTCTTTCGTGCTAACAACATAGCTTTCTGAAGATAATCAGCAGTCTTCTTGTTCGACTTAGTAGGACAATTCCTTGCTATGTGACCCAATCCTTGACAGTTATAACACTTAACCTGATTACCCTGATTCACATTTCCATAATTCCCAACGACTGGAGCTGCAACATTCCCATTCTTATTACCCACTGCTCTATTCCCAACATTCTGACCCATCTGATTACCCTGATTCGGAACTGTCTGATTACCCATGCGAAATCCAGTAGCATATCCCTGTGGGTTCGCAATAACTCCAACCATTTGTCTTTAATTACCCATGTTCACACCCGGTTGTGCAATTTTCCTGTTGCGAGTGTTTGATGAAATCCTTTGGTTGTTGTTAGTTGGTGTGGAATAGCGACCTCTGAATGCTTTACCCAAGAATGCAAATGTTTGTGACAAAGCTTCTTCTTGTTCCATTTCAAGATCAGTGATTCCTTGTTCCTGGTAATGTTGTTGTTCAGGTGGATAGTTTTGTTGTTGAGGGATGTATTGCTGTAGGTTGTTGTTAGTGGAAGATGATGAAGTTTGTTGTGGTGTATTCACTGGAGGTTGAGCCTTTGCAACGAGTGCCAATGGATCATGATTCTTTGCTAATCGTTCTCTCCTGACTTCATTCACTTCATTTTGGTTTTGTTTCAGAAAATCGTTGAGTTGATCAAAGTTCACTTGTTGTAAATCTTTTGTTTGGTTGACAATAGTGACATATCGTCCCCATTCTTCTGATAGATTGTTCAGGAACTTGATGTTGCTCACGATAGTTCTCGGTGTCAACTTGTTTCTGATAAGCTCATTCATTAAGGTGTAGAACCTTCCATAGTAGGATTCAATTGATTCTCCTGGAGTAGATGTAAACGTCTCCCATGCAGTTAGCAACTTGTTCTCCGTATCTTGTTGACCAATTTCAGTTCCATGACAAAGTCGTCTAACACGTTCCCACATATCGAAAGCAGTTTCACAACTGTCTACAGCAACAAAGATGTCTCTTGGTAAACCCAGTTGGACAATATGAATTGCCATGTCATCTGCTTCGACTTGTTTCTGATCCTCTTCAAAGTATTCCGATTCTTTTTGAAGACGGAAAAATGGTGGGACGGGAGGTGTTGCATCAGCATTTCCAGGGTCTTGGACTTGTCGAGGCATGAATGGTCCATTCTGAATTGATTGAATCATCAATTTTCCATTAGGTTTTGTCTTGATGTAACGAAGCATTCGACTTGTCCATTGAAGATAACCACCTTTTTCCAACATAGGAGGACGGTTTTCGGCACCGGCTGCATGAATGTCTTGTTGAGATGCCATTTATGAAGGTATGTAATGATAAAGTTGATGTAGGATCGATTCAACGATAAAGGAGTTGTGTTTGATGAAGATTAAGTTCGGTTGTTGTAGTGAAAATTTGGTCTAAAAACTTAAAAACCTCAATAACTTCTTTTTGGAGCGTTTTTAGGACTTGAAGGTTGACCCTAGTTCATTCGGTGGTCTGTTCTCCTCGTTCTCACGGTTGTTTTGATGGGTAGATTGCTGAAAACGGAGTTACGGTTCAAAAGTTATAGCCGTTTGAAGTTTTGCACAAAATCTTACTCGTAAACATGTTCTTATGCGTAGAAATGAGTGCTTATGCGTAGGATTGCTTATGCGTAGGATTCTTATGCGTAAAAAGCTTATGCGTAGGATTCCTTATGCGTAAAACTCAACTTACGCGTAAACTTAAGGTTAAACGTAAGTCTTATGCGTAAACTTTAAGCGTAGAAGTAGAGTACCTTACGCGTAAGAGTTAACTTATGCGTAGAGTGCTTACTCGTAAGCTTTCTGCTTATGCGTAAGATTAGGTTAAAAACCAAAAATCCTTTACACTGTCACAACGTAAAAGATATCCACAAGTCGAAGTGTTCCACACACTTATCCAAGTGAGGGAAGCACTGAGTAACCGTTGTTGCACGAAGATTCTTCACCAAAAAAGTTATGCGTAAAAATAGGGTTTTGACTTTCTTACTCGTAAAAAGAGGGTTTTGACCAAAAGTGCCTTACGCGTAACAGATGCCCAGTTTTGCAAAAACACAAATTTTTTCACCAAAAACACGTTTCCAAACGATTTCTTTTGCACAAACTTCTTCCAAAACACTGAAAGATCAATAAAGACTACAACTTTAAGCTTAAACACATGTAAAAATCAAACTTTATGCAAAAAAGCCCACGTTTAAAGAGAAAAAACGCAACTTTCTTTGTAAAGCTTTAACAAAAACGTACACAAACACTCCTAAACCGTTGTTAGGCAATTGATACCAATTGTAGGACCTTAAATCTATCAACCTTATCACAAACCCAACGCGTATATCACGTTATGCGTAGACCACATTAAACACAAACACAAACTATGCATGAATAAGAAGGAAAGATTAAGAGAAAGATGGTGACTTGATGATGATATAAGTTATGCGTATGTATGTGTAGAGAGATGAAAAACAAGAGATGTTATATTGCTCCAAAGAAAGCACACACACACACACACACTCAAGCACACCCCTCAAATGAGACTTTGAGGGGTATTTATAGTTCCTTACATATAACCTAAGGGGCTTTGGGATGGGCTTGGATTGGACTTGGATTGGATGACAACTTATACAAGGCTAGTTTAACATAACTTCTAACCAATTAGCTTAGTCCAATCCACGAGCCCGTTGACTATTCTAATACGATATCTAACACACGTTACAAAGTTCCTAAATGAGAATGACCATCACTTCTAATAATAACTATTAATAAAAACTATTAATAAAAACTATTAATAGTTTTTATTACATATTGGATTGGGTTGGACTCGTATTGGACTTCTATGATGGGCTGATATATAGTATGCCACGATGGGTACTTATTTGAATGACATGGTGAAGAAATTTGATATCCGCACTCTTTTTGTTATACAAAATTTTGGATACAATATTTTTAATCTATTCGGATATTAGTGGTATTTTGGTATGGTAATATTTCACGGAGGATACATAAATTCACGGCTTAAGCGTAGATCTGAAAAAATGACTACGGGGTTTTTGTACGGTATTACTTACGAGGAATTGACGTGACATTTCACGGGTGGACTTCTTTATCTTTGAGACGTTGGTTGGTTGGATGTATGTCTCAAGATAACTTGTTGGAGCACATTATGAAATTTGACAATCTGGTTATGACTGATGTAAGGAGTTACGTTGTAGTGCTCACAGTGTGTAACCATCACTTTAAGGAGTTACGTTGTAGTGCTCAGTGTCACACGGCGTTGTGGATTGCTAAAAAAATTAAGAACAAGCAGTAAGTCACAAAGTTGGGATGCTTGCTTCCTTTTCAAGTCAGTCGTATCGGGTTTTCTCCATATGTGGTCATTACAATTAGCCGGTGAATTCAAAGGAGGTTCGATAAAAGTTTGGTTTGAGAGAAGTATATTGAGAGTATTTTTGCGACATATTCTCACAGAATTTTGATCAAGCTATGATGTTAATATTGCATCAAGAAAAAGGTAATACGGCATGTACGCAACATTTTGATGATTCCGATAGCTCGCAACCATCAGGAGGGAGAAGTTGGTATTTCATCTTCCGTGATTGGATTACGAAGGGATTTGTGCTTAAGACCGAAGAAGGAGAAGTAGTGTGTGTACATTGGGGCCTTTTACCAACTTGGATGCAATACTAAGTGAGTTATGTTGTTACTATGTTCCCAGAATGACAACCATTGTACGTTCAAGAGTTTACTTTCTCCGCTGCGTGTTGGAAGAGTGTTGTCGGTTCAGGAGGGAGCAGTTAATGAAAAAAGGCTCACTAGTTAGGAGAGAGTAATAACCTAACTAGACCATTACAGTTGAAGTTCAGAGCTACAAGAATTTGTGCCGTCAGTGCCAGAGATAAAATGCCGAGGTCATCGGAAGGGAGAACTTCAAGTTTGCCTCAGTATCTAGACTACAGAGACTCTGCGCTTCAAGAAAGTCAACATTGTTCATTACTATTGTAATTTACTTTGTTTTGTATTTATAGGTCTCATTGTAACCATTCACGTGTGACGCTATCTTGGAGGGAGATTGGTAGCCTCGCTTTTTTATAAAGATAACGTCACCTACGTGAATTAGACTAGATGCGTAGTATACTTTGCCCATAGGGACTAGTATCGTTTAAGTGGCAAAGTTGTAGCATGTTGAGCCTATAAATACCCCTCATGACTCTCCATGAGGGGTGAGGTGAAGCATTTGGCTAAAGGTGTAGTGTGTGTTTATTTCAATAAAAGTCTTTGTTTTCTCCTCCCTCTCTCTAGTTTCTCTCACTAAAGAGGATGAAGATCTTCATCTTCTTCCACCAACCCCGACCTCCAAAACCACATAAATCATATGTTAAACGGTCCTAACAAAGTTTTATGAAAAACAAAGGTCCATCATTTTCTAAACCAAACACATTTATAAGAAGACCAAATAATGTTTATCCAAGAAATAACCACCATCAAATGGGATGGAATCCTAATGTACAAAACTGTTTTCCATTTCAAAACTTTACACCATGGAATGCTTTCTCACCTTTTTCATATATGCCTAACATGAATGAAATGTATAATACTAATGGACCCATGAACAAATGGGGACCAAACTTTTGAGTTAATTGTTTTCTTAGGTGTGCTTAAAGGTCGACCTAGATCCGGATAAATGGATCAAGGATAGCGGGTGCACGAGGCACATGACCGGTAATAAATATTTGTTTTCCACATACGAATCCTTCAATAGAGGAAATGTGGTGTTTGGTAATAGCAAGAGCAAAATCATTGGTAAAGGTACAATATTCTCACAAATCCTTAACCATTAACGATGTTTGTCAAGTAGAAAATCTAAACTTCAATCTTCTAAGTATAGGACAAATATGTGATAAAAAGTGCAACGTACTTTTTAGTGAAACCGGTAGTAAAATATTGAAAAACGGTATTACTATAGGAAGAGGCATTAGAAAACATGGAGTCTATGTCATTAAAATCGGTAATGAACCAAAAGAAAAACTTTATCTTACTTCTATGGATGATACTTCGACTATATGGCATCGAAGATTGGGTCACGCCAATATGCGACTTCTTCAATCGCTACCATCTAAAGAACTAGTAAGAGACCTACCCAAATTAAAATACGAACATCATTTTTGTGATGCTTGTAATGTAAGAAAGCAAGTCCATGCTAGTCATAAAGCTAAAAATATGGTTTCTACTACTAAGTTTCTAGAACAACTTCATATGGATTTATTTGGTCCATCCGCTATTCAAAGTTATGGAGGTAACTTCTATACTTTGGTTATAGTGGATGATTACTCTATGTACACATGGACTAAATTTCTAAAGAATAAAACTGAAACGTTCGATTACTTTGAAACATTGAGTAAGAAAATCTAAAGACAACTAGGAAGTCCTATAGTGTCAATTAGAACGGATCATGGTAGGGAATTTGATAATGAAGTGCATGATGATGTACCCTCAGAGTAGCTCGAAGGACACTCCTCTGAGATGTGTTGAAGCCCTTCCATTCGAAGGCCCCAGTTAGGATTCCAGAATATCCATAGGCGTCAAACCATTCGTTATCACGAAGGTTACCTCAGGGGAATTTGCCATTCGAATCCCTAAGCCCTTCGGGGTAAGTTGACAAAGGAGTAATGGATAGGAGAACCTCCTGAATTGGTCAAACCCACGATCTCCCTCTCTTTCCTGGCTTCCCCGCCAAGCTTGAGAACGTGGGTCACTAAGCCCTAGCGGTTACCCACAATCATGGGTCACCCCCATGATCTCCGACATTCGTGCAGAAGTGCCTCTAACCCTATTTCTTCCACTATAAATAGGTTGGACGGGCAATGGATTATGGTATGCTCTTTTCACACTCATCTCTTTACTTACACACTTTTATACAACCATAACTCATACTTACTCTCACGCCGGAGGTGGTTCGCAGGGTCCTACCCCTGCATAATCACTTAACGTAGTGTCTTCGTATTTCTTATTCTCAGGTGAAAGACAAATCTTGGCTGGAACATACACCCCTCATACCTTTGATCATCATCGAAGCCTGGTAGTGCAATCTATTTTACAATTGGTAGCGAACCAAGTGACAGGCTCCTATGAAGCAAGGCAGCCCGTCATCAAACAGTACTTGGAAAAAACAAAGGAGATGATGGAAAGTTTCGACTCCTACACCATCCAACATGTTCGTAGGAATCAGAACAAGAAGGCAGATGCACTGAGCAAGCTAGCCTCTATGGCCTTCGCTCATCTCACCAAAGAAGTACTTGTCGAAGTCTTACCTGAAAGGTCCATCATTCGCAAGGAAGTTGCAGATGTGGTTCACGAAGAAGGAGAGACATGGATGACTCCCATCAGGGAATATTTGATAAGCTGTCTTCTCCCCGAAGATCCCAAGCTAGCAAGGAAAATTCAGGTTAAGTCCCCACAATACCTGCTAATAGGGGAAACCCTATATAGAAGTTCATTTCTATCACCTTGGTTAAGATGTGTGGGACCCAAGCAGGCTACGAGTATTATCGCGAAAGTCCACGAAGGATCCTGCGGCCTCCATGCATGACCCCGCTCAGTTTTCTCGAAAATAATGAAGTTGGGCTATTATTGGCCTTCGATGCACAGGGATGCGGCAGAAATCATTCTCAAATGTTAAGCTTGTTAGATACACTCAAGCGTTCCAAAGATGCCGAAGCAGGACATGACAAGTGTGACATCCGCATGGCCCTTCTCCCAATGGGGTTGTTAGGTCACCATATTAGTAACACAAGCATCAATATGAGAAGAATAGATAAGATAGTGATCGGTTGAACAAAGACACACACACATACGTATGAAATGGAGAAGAGTTATGCGTAAATGTAAATGTGAATTGAACAACCAACCCTCAAGTGAGGGTTATACAAGAGTATTTATAGGAGGGAACTAGGGCAACACTCCAAGTTCCCATCCTTTTACTTATTGGGCTTGGCCTAGGCTTATGGGCTTTCTACATAAGCCTAGCCTTGATTACTAACATACAAGCCATATTAAGCTAACTATTACATATGAATCACTAACACTTGAAATATAGTTTAGGAGTGATTCCAACAATCTCCCCCTAAGTGTTATTGATGAATGATAGAGTGATAAACGATGTAGGTGCTGATGTAATAGTAGCTTTGACGTCTTCTGACATTCTTCTTTCTTGTGAGAAGAAGTGCCTTGATTTGAACAATCTCCCCAGTGTAGGGATCTTGTAACTTTTGAAGAGTTCTGCTTTGACGCCATATTTTTCTTTGTTCTTTAGTTCTTTGTTCTTTGTGGTGAGAGTGATAGTATGTTGTTGTTGTCTGCATCAGGTCTGCTTCGTTGCTCCAGTGTCTCCACGTCTTTCTCCAACATGCTCACACGCTCTTTAACATTGGATTACAGTACTGATGAAGTTCTCTTAGTCTTTAAACTTTGTAGATTCTTTGATTTGACGAAGAATCATTCTGACTTTTGTGTTGCCTTTTGAGAGAACTTGCATTAGTGATGATGTTGGTATGAGCATGTGAAGAATCTGCACGATCAGTCCGCTCCAGAGCTTCCATAAGAAGAAAACATACACACGGTTAGTAATAAGCGGATTCCGACACTTACAAGTTTGAATTTCGAGGGTGTTAACAGCATAGTGTGAAAACACGTCTCTAATTCTCACAAAGGACGTTCCTGAATTGGAGTCCTACAAGTGAGATAACACGATGTACCGAAGTATACCTACAGTTCAGATGAGTCACTGAGGTACACCGAAGCATCACCTCACGACTGTAGACCGTTTGAGACACACTAAGCGTAATCCACGGGGAGTTACCGAAGTGACCTGCTGTCAGGGTTGTTTGATGTTGACCCTGGCAGGAGTTTCCATTCAATCACTGAGGATCACATATGTGAATCTCTCATAAATGTTCTCGACAGATTGCTAAGATCTGTGAAGGACACGATAATATATCACTTGCGTTCTTTTTGTTGAACGACAAGCGATGAATTGTCAAGTGTACCTAAGAGATCTTTTGATGAATCTCGTGGCTCTAGACTCAATAGTGCACTTTGGTTATCCTGAGCGGAGACTAGGGAGAGGGTCTCCTTCTTTGTTAGCCTTAATAGTTTTTATTAGAAGTGATGGTCATTCTCATTTAGGAACTTTGTATCGTGTGTTAGATATCGTGTTAGAATAGTCAACGGGCTCGTGGACTGGGCTAAGCTAATTGGTTAGAAGTTAAGTTAAGCTAGCCTTATATCAATTCATGTTCAACCCAAGCCCAAACGAGCCCATGCCAAGCCCTTTAGGACGTCTACTACTTGTACTATATAAACCCCTCAAAGTCTCATTTGAGGGGTGTGCTTGAAAGTGTGTGTGTGTGTGTGTTTTCTCTCTCAAGTAATACAACTTCTTGTGTTCATCTTTTCTCTCTACGCATAACATACACGGTTTTATAACATCAAGTCACCAATCTTTCTCATCTTTTCTACTTCATCTTTTACGCATAAAGTGTGTTGGTTTAACGTGTTCATCTTGTGTTTTACGTGGGTATTTGTGATAAGGTTGAGATAGATTTAAGGTCCTACAATTGGTATCAATCGCCTAACAATGGTTTAGGAGTGTTTGTGTTTTGTTTTTTGGTTAAAACTAAGCATAAAGTTGCGTTTTTCTCTATAAAACGTGGGCTTTTTGCATAAAGTTTTGATTTTTACGTGTGTTTAAGCTTAAAGTTGTAGACTTTATTGATCTTTAAGTGTTTTGGAAGAAGTTTGTGCAAAAGAAATCGATTGGAAACATGTTTTTGGGTGAAAAATTCGTGTTTTTGCAAAACTGGGCATTTTTTACGAGTAAGGTACTTCTGGTCAAAACCCTCTTTTTACGCGTAAGAAAAGTCAAAACTCTATTTTTACGCGTAAGATTTGGTTTTTACGCATAACTTTTTGGTGAAGAATCTTCGTGCAACAACGGTTACTCAGTGCTTCCCTCACTTGGATAAGTTTGTGGAACACTTCGACTTGTGGATATCTTTTACGCTGTGACAGTGTAAAGGATTTTTGTTTTTTAACCTAAGTTTACGCATAAGCAGAACGCTTACGAGTAACACTCTACGCATAAGTTAACACTTACGCGTAAGGTTTTTACGACTAAGAATTTTGTTTACGCATAAGCCTAAGGTTACGCGTAAGTTGGGGTTTTACGCATAAGGAATCCTACGCCTAAGTTTTTTACGCATAAGAATCCTACGCATAAGCAATCCTACGCATAAGCACTCATTTCTACGCTTAAGAACAGGTTTACGAGTAAGATTTTGAGCAAAACTTCAAACGGCTATAACTTTTGAACCGTAACTCCGTTTTCAGCGATCTACCCATAAAAACGACCGTGAGAACGAGGAGAATAGACCACCGAATGAACTCCTTCAGGTCAACCTTCAAACGGCTATAACTAAAGTTCATTCGGGTCAACCTTCAAGTCCTAAAAACGCTCTGAAAATAAGTTATTGAGGTTTTTAAGTTTTTAGACCAAATTTTCACTACAACAACCGAGCTTAATCTTCATTAAACACAACTCCTTTATCGTTGAATCGATACTACATCAACTTTATCATTACATACCTTCATAAATGGTAACTCAACAAGACATTCATGCAGCCGGTGCCGAATATCGTCCTCCTATGTTGGAAAAATGTGGTTATCTTCAATGGACAAGTCGAATGCTTCGTTACATCAAGACAAAACCTAATGGAAAATTTATGATTCAATCAATACAGAATGGACCATTCATGCCTCGACAAGTCCAAGACCCTGGAAATGCTGATGCAACACCTCCCGTCCCACCAGTTTTTCGTCTTCAAAAAGAATCGGAATACTCTGAAGAGGATCAGAAACAAGTCGAAGCAGATGTCATGGAAATTCATATTGTCCAACTGGGTTTACCAAGAGACATCTTTGCTGTTGTAGACAGTTGTGAAACTGCTTTCGATATGTGGGAACGTGTTAGACGACTTTGTCATGGAACTGAAATTGGTCAACAAGATACGGAGAACAAGTTGCTAACTGCATGGGAGAAGTTTACATCTACTCCAGGAGAATCAATTGAATCCTACTATGGAAGGTTCTGCACCTTAATGAATGAGCTTATCAGAAACAAGTTGACACCCAGAACTATCGTGATCAACATCAAGTTCCTGAACAATCTACCAGAAGAATGGGGACGATATGTCACTATTGTCAACCAAACAAAAGATTTACATCAAGTGAACTTTGATCAACTCAACGATTTTCTGAAACAAAACCAAAATGAAGTGAATGAAGTCAGGAAAGAACGATTAGCAAAGAATCATGATCCATTGGCACTCATTGCAAAGGCTCAACCTCGAGTGAATACACCACAACAAACCTCATCATCTTCCACTAACAACAACCTGCAGCAATACATCCCACAACAACAAAACTATCCACCTGAACAACAACATTACCAGGACCAAGGAATCACTGATCTTGAAATGGAACCAGAAGAAGCTTTGTCACAAGCATTTGCATTCTTGGGTAAAGCATTCAGAGGTCGCTATTCCACACCAACTAACAACAACCAAAGGATTTCATCAAACACTCGCAACAGGCAAATTGCATAGCCGGGTGTGAACACGGGTCATCAAGGACAAATGGTTGGAGTTATTGGGAATCAGCAGGGATATGCTACTAGATTTCGCATGGGTAATCAGGCGGTTCCGAATCAGGGTAATCAGATGGGTCAGAATGTTGGGAATAGAGCAGTGGGTAATCAGAATGGGAATGTTGCAGCTCCAGTCGTTGGGAATTATGGAAATGTGAATCAGGGTAATAAGGTTAAATGTTATAACTGTCAAGGAGTGGGTCACATGGCAAGGAATTGTGCAACTAAGCCGAAAAAGAAGGATCTTGCGTATCTTCAGAAAGCTATCATGTTGGTACAAAAGGAACAATCTGGACTTCAATTGAGTGCTGAGGAACATGACTTTATGGCTATTATGGATGATTTGGAAAACCTCGAGGAACTCAATGCAAACTGCATCTTCATTGCAAATCTTCAGGAGACTAAGTACGACATTGATTCTGACGCACCTCCTGTCTATGACGCCAATGCAGTATCTGAGGTACCAATCACTGATCCATGCTATAACAATGTCATATTTGATGTGTTTACTCATGACGAACAACATTCTGTGACATCAGCACCTACTTATGATACATACCTGGACAATCCGAGTTGTAGTAATACTAACTCTGAAACTCCAGATGTGGATCCTAGTGGAGACTGTGTGGCACAAAATACTGAGACCGATGAGGAAACACGTGCTTATTTTGACTCATTAATCAATAACTGTGGCATTGAAATCGAGAAAGTTAGAACGGCCAATCGCGAAGTTAAGGCCGCGAATGCTAAATTGACCGCTGAGCTTGAGAGTTACAAGGAGAACGCAAAAGCCTTTGAATTTCATAAAAAAAAAGAATCAGAATTAGAAATTGGTTATCGAAATTTGGTTTCTAAAGAAAAACTATTGCAAATCTAGTATAACACACTTGATGTAAATTTGAACTTGAAAATTAAATCTTTAAACAAGGAAATTTCTGATTTAAATAACCAACTTTCCAAACAAAAAGAAATGTTTTCTAATCTTGAAAAAGAGAAGAAGCAGTTGATTACTGATTTTTCAAAACGAGAAGATTCTCTTCTTGATAAAAATGAAAAAAATCCAAACTTTGGAAAATTTGCTTCTTAAAACGGGTCATTCTGCTCAAACAATCAAGATGCTTTCTAATCAAGTAAATCCGCGTTTTCATACTAATCATAGAATGGCACTTGGTAACGACCCTTCTTCGTTCCTCAAGAAAGCTCAGAAACCTCAGAATGTGTTAAACAATGGAAATGTTTTACATGAACCCATTATTGTTCGTGATTCTCTTGAAACGTTAGAACTATCTAAGGAGAGTAGATAAAAAATGAAACAAAAAAATCCGGAAATCCAACCAATTGATTACAACAAATGGAACAAAATTAACGGAATTACTTTTGTTAATCAAAAAGAAAAGTCAAAATTTTCCATCACACCAAGTGTCTCAAACAAGGAGTCAACACCTGTTTCAAAATCTATTTCAAAACCAGTTGTTGTCTCAAATTCTCTTTCGAACATTAAACAAATGTCTTCAAACAATCCTTTTAACACAAGTGATGCGAGAAGTATTTTAGAAAATGTGAAAATTAGAATTGCGGATCTTCAAGACACTGTTAAAACTAAAACCAATATTACACCTAACAACTGGTTCTCTAGTTTTGACATCGAACAAAGAAAGTACTTTGTAACTCAAATTGCCCCTCAGCTGAATAATATCAACTCAAGGGTAATTCATTTTGAACAAGCTTTTTTGAAAGAAACAGCTAACTTTATCAAGGACCATAAATCCCTGGTAAAGCAAGCTAATGACTGTGTTGAACAAATCAATGTTTTGAAAACTTTAAATGACTCTCTCTTCGATGATGTTCTGACTACCGATATTATGTCCATTATTTAACAAACATATTCTGTTGAAGATCATGAAAGACTCCAGTCTGAGACCTCCAAAATTGTTTCAAAATATGAAAAAGCACTTGAGAAACTTGAAAAAGAAAATGTCTCATATTTTAAACAACTTGATCGAAAAACTGAGGAATGCAAGTATGACAAATTGTCGTATGAGCGTGCCTACAATGACATGAAAGCGAAAAATAATCTTTTGAGGGCTCAGCTGGAATGTCAGGAAGGAAAGACAGTGGATACTAAGATTACAAAAGCATTGACTGAGGAGAAAGCAAATGTCCCCAAACCGGTTTAAAAACCAAAAATGTCTGTTTCAATGCCTCCTCCAAAAGTTAATGAGAAAAATGATTTATCAAAACCAGTCACTCCACATGCCTCGCCTAAACAAAATGTGGATAAAGAAAAAGCGGTTATCGAGAAACCAAAAGTTTTAGCTCCTGGCCTTTTTAACATGAATACCACTAATGCATCTGCCTCCACATCTAAAACATATGGAACAAATGACATTAGTTTAGAAAAGCACTCCAAAGAGACTAGGAAAGCTGAAACCACTTCTCTAGATAAGATTGTGAATCCTAATGAGTGTGCCTTACCTTCTACAGGACTAGGAAGCACCTCTAGGAGCAGCAGACTAAAGCCTAAGAGCAATACAAGGAACAATAGAGTCTCGCTTGCCTTTAAGAGTAGTCGTTTGAATAAAGAGAAGAAAGTAGAAGAACACCCTAGGAATTTACCGCTTTGTAATAAGAAAGACATTTCATCTGAATGTAATGAACCTATGAAACTTGCTAAGTCTAATGAATGTGTTGAATCTCTTTGTTTAACTTGCAAGAAATCTTTAACTAATGTTCATGATGATTGTGTTTCTAAGAATGAGATTGTTAAGCCTGTTAAGAAGAATGTTCCCAAAAGAACTTATGCTAAACGAATAGGAAGACTAGTTGCGAGACTTAGGCTTTACACTACTGATAGGGAGCATAATGTTTACTTTAGGGATGACATTTGGAAACCCACGGGTAGAACTTTCACACTCCAGAATGGTAGAATGAGTGATGAACATGTCTTACCAATAGATAACTTCTATGAGTGTGATCAGGATTTTACCTCTAACCCAAAGGAACCAAAATCAAAACGGTTTCCAAAATCTTCTTCTTCTTTTATTGGCAGGTTATCGAAATATGTCTTTGGATCGTCGACTCGGGTTGCTCCAAGCACATGACAGGGAATCTGAAGCTGCTAATCAATTTCGTCTGGAAATTCATAGGAACCGTACGTTTCGGAAATGATCATGTAGCAGCTATCATGGGTTATGGAGATCTACCTTTTGGAAATTATTTGATCACTTGGGTTTACTATGTCGAAGGGTTGGGACACAATTTGTTCTCAGTCGGACAGTTCTGTGATGCAGATTTAGAGGTTGCTTTTAGGAGAAATGCTTGCTTCGTTAGAAACTTGAATGGCACTGATCTCTTAACTGGGAATCGTGATACAAACTTGTATGCTATCGACATTAACCAAATGGCCTCTTCATCACCAATATGTCTTATGACACGAGCATCTGGAACAAAGTCCTGGTTGTGGCATAGACGTTTATCCCATCTCAGTTTCGACACCATCAACAAACTGGCCAAAGACAACATCGTCAACGGACTTCCAAAGTTCAAATACACCAAGGATCACTTATGTCCATCATGCGAACAAGGAAAAAGCAAAAGAGCATCATATAAACCCAAACCCGTACCTAGTTCGGAAGCAAGGTTGCATATATTGCACATGGACTTATGTGGCCCAATGAGAGTTGAAAGCATTAATGGGAAAAAGTATATTCTTGTTATCGTCGATGATTATTCAAGATATATGTTAGGATCCAAATATTATTGTGTTTGATGATTCGGGTGGTCTTGGATGATGGAAATACATGATTGCCATAGTTAGAGAGTTAGTAGAGAGAGAAAGGGTGTTCTTGCTAGAGGTTTACACAAATGAAAGATTAGGTTAAAATGAGAAGAAGCACCACCCCTTCCATGGATGGAAGGGGTATTTATACTTACAAATACACGACCTCCTATCGGCCTGTGGATCAGGGATACAGTGGGTAAAGACCCGTCCTTCCTCCACGGTGTTGCACTACACTATACTACGCTACAAACTAATAAATAAACTACTAAATAACGTAACTAATGACAAGTCTACGAGCTAACTTAAGCTAGATAACATTTGGGGTGACCGACTCTTCACTACGGAATTTTCTAATTCCTAACAATCTCCCCCTAAGGGAGGTCACCCCATGTTTTACATTTCAAATCCTAGCATTCTATTCTTGACTTTGTTCTTGAGCTCGTAGACTTCAATTCTTCAATTTCGCAATCTTTGTGCTTTAGTAGTTATACTTCAAAGTCCGAGTGCTTTGTACTTTCAGTGGAGGCCTTTAACTGATCTACATCTTTGATGATCTTCGAGCTTTCATTGAGATCATCAGCCACAGTAAATCTCTCTGGATAATCCATAGTTGTGTTGCCATCATGTGAAGTTGTGACTTTCGGACCGACATGCTCACACTTTTGAATCATGACATCTTTCCATCAGAGTAGCGGAAGCTTTACTGGTTCATGATATTTGCAGCAGCATAGCAGAAGCATAGTATAGAAATATCAGAGCCAGGTTCTGTAGATATGCACCAGTCATGATTTCTTCAATTAAGTGTGGATGCTGTGAGCATGCGGCTTTGGATTGACTCCTCAATTCTGATCAGCTGCAACCGTCCAAGTGTACCTGCAAACAACAGTTAGCAATAAAACACACGAAAGTGTCTTTGACCACTTTCGTCGAATTTAGGTACACGGCCCACGGTTCCCCGTTGATCAGTACAAGTACTGCCTATGATCAGGTAGGATTCCTAAGAATCTCCTTGACATGGTTTCGCAGCTGTTCTAGCTGTTCTCAAACCGGAACGTCTCAAAGAAGACAACACGGAGTGAGTGAACCAGCGAATTGAGATTCACTGATTGATGAAAAATGATTTGAAAAACAATCGTGTATTGCTTGAAGAAAGAGTTTTGCAATACGACGAAGGTTTTATGAGAAAGATCAATTTTCAATCAAAATACTTTTTGTATTAGAGAATGAGTACACATTCGACGTGCTAGCGAAAAGAAGAGATTCGCACATCGAATGGTTTTTCTAAAAGTATTTTTCAATCAGAGATACTTTTTGAATTTGAAAACATAAGTACACATTTGACGTGCTTGAGAAAAGAAGGTTTGCACATCGAACGGTTTTTCCAAAAGTATTCGTCAATTCCATTCCTGGACCAAGGTTGATTCAAGATTGAATCTCCCCATCGTTTCTATCCAGTTGTCACAAGTTTGATCTTACGAGATTTCACATGTCACCCACCAAGAGTTTGTTAGATGTTGGCCCTAGAAGGATTTCCATCTTCATTGTGAATATTTTTACATATCACTCGGATGTTCTGGCAATACCACAAGGATAATGCGTAGGACTCTTAATATATACTTACTTTCCACATTGTGTGAAAAAGCAAGTCTTCAAGAATTTAGTGTCCTAACGAGATATTGTGGATGATCTCTTGGCTCTAGACTCAATAGTGCATTTTTGGTTCCTTTGCCGGAGACTAGGGAGATGGTCTCCTTCTTCAATATCAACAATCTCTAAGAGAAAGTCGATAGATTATGTAGGTTCCCCGTGAGAATGAAACAAGCCCTTTTAAGAGGAACTTGAGTGGTTTGGGAAGTTTAGTGTAGTGCATCACTGGGTCCATGATGTCTTGTCTTCAATACCAGTGTTACCTTAGTAACCACCAGTAGCATATGAATTGAACCCAGTTTCTGCCCTAAGGTTGAATTGATGGAGGGCTATTTCTTTTCACCCTTTTATCATTCATTTCTTTTTCATTCTTCAACCCCTTCAGTGCTTACCGAGACTTCATAACTAGAACCTTGTTGGGTTTATTCCAGTACTAGCTCAGTCTCAGTCTGCACTCTTCCCATTCCTCACTTTTCTCCTTTTTTTCATCATACCTAAGGACTCTACACTATCTAGTGGATTGTCCCTGGGTAGATCCCTCCGGCTCTGGCGGGATCGTGGGAACGAATACCTAACCTAACCATCCTTATAGCACCATGCATAAAGTAAAATGGTCGGTCTTTTGGTACAGTTCATTCTTCCTTGAAACCAATTGAAAAATCATTTGGAAAAACAATCAAGGTACTTGTGATATGAGATCAAAGCATTTTGTACCCTAATAGTTTTGATCATTTAGAAATGCTCCCCCTCAACATGTGCATGTGATTTTATAAATTGTTTAGCACATGGAGGCAAGAGTTCTTTGAAACAAATTCTTGATCACAATTTCATACGAAAAAGCCATTTGATTTTCTTGGTAAAATTCTCCCCCTCAATATGTGCATAGGATATTTGAAAACATTTTATCACATAGAGGCAAGAGTTAATTTGAAGCACATCCACAATCACATGAGCCATTAAGAAACCATTTGAAAACTCAATCAAGGTACTTTATAAATCACTTTAAAAAGCTTTCGTACCTCGATAGTTTATTTGCTCCCCCTCAATATGTGCTCAAGATTCGAAAGCGTTTAGCACACATGAGCGAGCAGCGTGCAAAATTAAATCAAAACGATAACCTTTTATCAAATTTCATTATTAAATCACAAATTCTCCCCCGATCAAAAATATCAAACCCTTTGAGATTTTGGATCCCAAATGATTTAATTAGGTTTAGAAAACATTGGAGAAAATGTGGCCTTGTTTAAATACTCATCTAGTTTTTTTTTTGGATAAATCCTCCTCCTCAACATGTGCATTGTGTATTTGAAATCGTTTGGCACATGGAGGCAGGAGTGCCTTTAAAGGACTAAAACCAATTCCATTTAAAATAGATTTGAGAATTTAAAACACGATCTCTACCCCGATCAGAAATATCAAACCATTTGAGACTTGTGATCCCAACTGATTTAAATCATTTAGAAAAATTTGGGGAAAGACGTGACAAGATTCAATTTTGAAAGATGACAGATAAGGACCATTTTAAGACATTAAAGATTGTTAGTGTCAGGTATGATAGTTTTTAAGAGATCTTTAATTAAAATAAAACAATTTCACAATCAAACAAGAACAGAAAAAAATTTCATTTTGACAGATCTTTGAGTTTTAAAGAAAATCATACCATGACATAACATTAAATCTTTAGATCACAACTTTGTTTCGTACAAACCGGACCTTTTATGAAGAAATATCGTTTGAAAATATTTTATTTTAAATCACACTCCCCCTCAATCCATGACATAAGTCAATGATTGAGTGACTTATGTTTTGATAAAATGAAGTCCGGTGATTTTCAAAATTTAGTCCAATTTATTTTCAAAAACAATATTTTTCCATTTTCAAAAACAATATTATTCAAAGTTTTAGAAAAATGGTATCATTCACTACTTGTCCTGCACAAAGATACATTAGGTGGTTGAGAAGCTTCCGTTGTTGCTGTAGGGCTTGGAAGAAAACCGTCTGCCGATGCAGTGAGACGTCTTCTTACGTTGCATTTTGAATGCCAACTGAGGTCAAATTAAGCTCCGTTTCTTCAATCACTTAGAAGAAAACCATCTGCTGATGCAGTGAGACCTCTTACGTTGCATTTATGCCAACTCTCCATTGAAGTCCAATTAAGCTCCGTTTCTTCATTTGTCAACCCAAGATATCGTTACCCTTTCCTTGCGGCATCCAATCTTGTTCATTTGTGGGATCCGGATCGGGAACATTCTTATATACCAATATACCTGCATATGTTAGTGAACACACATACAAATATATGGTGGTCGACAACACCCAAACAACAATCGACTAATAAAAGTCAATCCAACATATCAATCAGATCATGTAAGGTTTGGGAATAATGTGTTTCTCAAACTCTAATCATCTAAACCTAACAATCATATCCTAGAAACCTAGTCCTTCAACATAGGCAATTATATTTTTTCAGATAAGCACGTAGGATAATTAAGAAAGTCCGTTAGATGATATAAATTTGAAAACATTCTCCCCCTCAATCAATGACTTATTTTCTGAAAAGATTAAAAGCGCTGAAGTCATTGATTGAGTTTTCAATTTTCACAAAAACTCTGAATCTGATAGATTTACAAGCAACTCATTTACCACCATTTTTGAAAACACCAAATATTTTTCTGAAAAAATTTGGACGGAAAAATATTTGTGTAGGAACAGCAGTCCTTCGACATACTTTCCTTGTTTTGTTTTTAGGATAAGTGCACGAAATATATGAAATATCGTTTAAGCGTAGCACTTTCCTTCTTTGAAAAACGGGTTGCTATCTGAAATGATAGCAAGCCATAATTTAAGCGCGGGTCACAGTCTGAAGTAACTGTAAGCCATTTTTTTTTTTTTTTTTTTTTAGACATGTTTAGAAAAGAATATTTACACCTCCTGCTCGAACTTCATCTAAAGTCCCGTGCCATTATTGAATGACATTTCTAAGACCGTAGATGTTATCGATACCAGAAGACATGTCTTGAGAAAACATATTTTTGGTATTTTTCAAATTTTTCTGATTTTTATGGATTTTTGTTGGTTTTATATTTTTCTATTTTCTTTTTTGTTGGTTTTATATTTTTGTATTTTGTTTTTAGAATAAATATTTACAAAGATAGAGAAGATGATATAGTAAAAGAAGATGATGATACGAGTACCGAGATAAGGATATCGAGCAGCACATCGTAGAAGATAGAAGTCATCAACTCTTAAACATTCACCACCAAAGCTTCCAGGGCTCTTGCATAGTAGAAAGAAATTGAACCATCTGAAAAAGAGACTTTGGCAGCTTCCCCCCAAACCGAAAACCCTATAGCTGAGCAGATTCGAAGCTCTATTTCAAGCTTGCCTTAGCCAGGTGCACAGAGAAGCACACCATTATCATAAATCCCGCTGCTCCTTTCAAGAATAATCACCGTGATTCTTCGTTCGAGGTTATATCATCAACACGAAGAACAGCATCGTATCATCCCACACATAAAACAATCTTCTCAAATTTCCTTTTCAACTGACGTCTGAAGCGATCCATTCCAAAAGGTGTCAAGAGAACAATTCCCCCTAGTAGTTGAATTGATGCAGTCAGTCTCTTTGTATAATGCTCAAGAGCTCTCCCGAATACACATCATGAGGGTAATGAAGAACAACTCCCCAATGTTCACATCTTTCGTCCCTGATGAATGTGTATGAAGCTCAAGAACCTAAAGTACACCAATATCCAAGAACTCTCCCGAATACACATCATGCCCGGAAGGAAAACACCTCCCCAATGTTTGTGGTAAACAATGGCTTTCTTCCCTGATGATCGTGTATGAAGCTCAAGGACCCGAAGTACACACATTCCCCAAAGAGAGAACAACCGATAACATTGAAGAAGCAGGCCGAATCACTGATTATCTCTGCGGGTGACAATCTCTGCGGATGTCAACACCGGAATAAGTGATTATATCTCTGAATCACAGATTAAGCCCTCAAGTAAAACAGCTGAGCATCCCCAATGTACACAATTCTCTCTCCCCTGATGATTGCGATAACATCGAGATCATCACACACCAATGTACCTCTTATATCTTCAGAAACATTCTCTAACATCTCTTCCCCCACATAGTTGAAATAAACACAAAACGCCATGAGTCAAACCTTGAGTTTCTCTGCGGTAATGACAATAGTCTTCCCGGGATATCTTCAATCACTTAGAAGTATTAAGCTCATCAAGATTACTCGCGTTTAGTTACGGGTCTCCTTCCCCCTTGCTAGTTTTGATACTTCAGAATCAGCAACACTTTGTAAGCCAGTATACTAGAAATTTGTTGAGAAGAACACTTGAACTCTTGTGGGAATCAACTTGCTGAAGAATATGAGCAAGTCTAATTAGGGATTAAATTTGACATATCACTCTCCCCCAATTAGTGCTCTCCCCTAAACCGACAATCTGTTTGATAAATGCCATGAATTAAGAAGAAGTCTTTAGATCGTTAAATGCAACTCGTCTTTAGTCTTCTAACATGTAGCAGAATATGTAGAACCGACTGTAGACTCGACCTTCTTCAAGATTGTCCAGTTGGGGAATAGAAAGTTAACATCTTCAACACACCAAAAACAAGAACATCACCAAAAAGCATCCCAATCAACTTACATCTTGCAAATCCCCTTAACTAAAATCCCTCCCAATCAAACAAGAACAGAAAGATGTTCATCAAGGAAATCAGCAATCAGGCCGCAACGAACACACGAAATGGTAATACCAAGCAAACAATCACATCAAACAAGAACAGAAGGTTGTTCGGAATCATCATGTTGATGTGCACGTGAAGCATTAACCGGAAGCACTGTGTCAATAAACTCATATCAGCTTGTGAAGATGTCAACTAACGGCTCATAGAAGAAATTCCATGTAACGATGACCCGATAAGAAGAAGATCGGTTCTTACATGAGTTTGTAGCCGTTTGACCATTTATTCTCAGAAATCAATCAACCATGCAGTAATTTCACACTTCTTCTCCCCCTCAAGAATTGCATACGGAGTTGCCATTCTTGATTAAATAAGTGAAAGTCATCCGAATGTTCTATTCACACTTCTCTCCCGCAAAATCAGCACATGATGTCGCCATCTTCATTATAATCGAGCAAGTGGAATGAGAAAACAATCAGTGATAGCCCGGTTCACTTGATGACTTAAGCGCATGGAAAAAGTATGAAGCATGTTGATGAGAATGGTCATTAGTGAGAAGATTTCTCTTTTTCAGAAGATAAAGCGCACTGAAGCGTACACTTTTCTTTTCTTTGAGGAACGAGGCATGAACTGTAGTGTTCATACGTCATAAGAAGATTTCTCTTCTTTTGAAGATAAAGCGCACTGAGACGTACACTTTTCTTTTCTTTAGAGTACGAGGCATGAACTGAAGTGTTCATACGTCATTATCTCTCTCTTTTCAACTCTCTTAGCAAAACATGTAATCAACCCCATTATCATTCAGTAGGCCCTTTGTCGTGACAGCTGATGGAGAAAACCCAATATGATGAATTTGACCCTGAAGTAAACTAACGCGAACTCGTGACTTAAACTTGCACATATGTAACAAAGAGCGGTGTCGAGACTTCATGCCCATTTGAATCTCTAAGTACTCTATACTCTTCAACCAACCAACCATCAAGTATAAGACGTACATCACCTCTTGAAAATCCACAATTGAATGTGACACTGAGCACTACAACGTAACTCCTTAAAGTGATAGTTATTTTGTGGTGATATGAGCCCAATTCCCCCAAGTGGTAAAAGAAAAGGTAAAAGACACCCAACAATAACTAGATTTCCAAGTCTTCGTTTTTAATGATAAGCTTGAACAAGGATCATGAAGAATCTTCATCCAACCATCCCCGATACCTTCAGATACTAAGTACACTCGCCCGTGATATTTCACTTCAACCTCAAATACATAATAGTGAATTAACTCCGTTGTCACATCTTGGTAAAAGCTCAAATCAAGCCTTCTTTGACATTTAAATGAACTTTGATAATGGTTTCATCCCGACCATGGTTAAAAGCACATAACCCCGTAAAACCATGTAATAACCAAACTTGCCATGACTAATATCCAAACACACATCCAATTCATGAAGTACACCCTTTTATCCCTTCTTCGAAGTAGAAACCGTAGCACCAACATCAGAAAGGATCCCAACATACACTTTCCTTTCTCCAGGATGGTTCCATCATCACGGGATTTTACAATTCTATAGTTTAAACCGAAAAATAGTTTCTTTCGCGGGATTTTACAAAACCAAGAATAAACCGTAAGATAGATCCGGAAATGCACTTTACAATTACCAGAATGTTTCCATTGTCACGGGATTTTACAAGTCTATGATTTAAACCGAGAAATAGGTTCTTTCGCGAGATTTTACAAAATCAAGACAAAACCGTAAACAATGTCAGCTTGAAGGTGTTATGATAAATTTGGTTTCGGTGAATATCTGTTTTAGGGGACATGCAGCGGTTCATTATCCAACATCAACAAAATCATCAATCATCCAGTGAACACTTTGGTAAACACATTTTACACACATTCTGTCGGCTGATGCTGTGACCACTTGGAGAAGTAAACCCCGATATACCAAACTTGATCATGAAGTAGAATTCCCCAGATTTGTTACTTAAACTTGTACTAATCCTTGTGAAGAAGAAACGGTGTACCCAATGTACAAAACCTCTTGACATTCTCAACTGGGTGAGACACCGAAGTGATAGCTACGTTGTGGGTTAAGTGAGAGAGAATCACAAACGTAATTAAATAGCCAAGTCTTTATCACACTCAATAAACGCCCAAACAAGTCATCTTCGCGGAAGAGTAGAAAGAAAGAAGACGAAATAAGTAAACGCGCCCGGAAATTCTCACTTCAAATCCAAATAAGAAATATCGTCCAAACAATCCCGTAGTCAACTTTGATCATACATAAATTAAAGCCGTGACAGAATACATTTCGTGAAAATGTATACACCAAAGTATCAAACCTCATTACCCAACAAATCTCATCATACCTCATGATCAAATCACATACCCCGATAAATCTCATTATTAAATCTCATCAATAACAAATCTTAAGAAGCCCATCAATTGTAACAAAAACTCCAAAGTCCATACAATCCACACAAGAACCCTGTAGACATTTTTCTTCAAATTTTAGTTCAAGCCGTGAATTAGTATCCTTCGTTAAAGTCAGGTACCACCCTTATACCACATGATAATGGCAAAGTTTGAAATTAACTCAAAGATCGGATATCAAATGTCAATTAAACCATTTTAGTCCAACACTACGTTTGAAGTTATCACAAAAATACTTACACCTTCGTCAAATGCACATCAAGTGTGTGTTACATGATCCAAGTCTAGTTAATTTGATCCATTTGAAGCCCATTCGAAATGAGGCCAAATGATAACAGAACATAAGGCCCATAACGCTCCATATGGCTGTAATACACATTCAAAATTACCCTAATGTCAAGGGTATTAAATACTTCACCCAATACACGCTTTGCCCTAATATCACTCACAAATTAAACGCCTCCATTATCAGAATACAGATCAAAACTTCAAACCCTAATCTCACAAATCTGTCGCCTCTTTCTCAATCTTTGGACCAGGAAAAACAAAAAGAACGAGCAGCCTCCATTTCCTAATAACTCTCACCTCATCTCTTCCACCATATAAATCTCACAAACTTCATCTCACTCCTATCCGCCCCCATTTATAACAAGTCCAGAATCGGTGTAGACAATACTCAGCCACAGGTATGGCTTCGAGGGATTAAGTGATGGCCACAGGGATGGTCAAGGTCTTGAAAAGGCTTCGAAATAAAGCACGAATGAGTCCAGGTAGGTATTTCCTCGAACCTTGTTGTTGTAATTGAGTCATAAATGAGCCAAGATAAAGTATTAACAATATTGTTAACAACTTATCTTTAAGTGTTCTAACAACAAACTAAGGCTACGCCTCAAATAAGCATATAGATCAGTGAAGATATTCCATTTTCGTGTGAAATACTCTTGATAGTCATGATGTATTTGAATACAACACGACAATAGAAGCCTGAGATCTAATAATTTTGAGTTCCCACCTTCGATCTATGATGTTGTGTGAAACAGAGGTCGTGGTGATGTATTTAGAGTCTTGTTGAGTCTTGATGATATTCCAAAAGAGTCCGAATATGGATCTATGATGTCACGACCTTTTCGTGTATAAAGCTAAATGGTTAGATGTATTCTTGAATGAAATACACAAACGAAAGTCAAACTGAGATCTATAGATGAGATTGTATTTATGTTTTGAGTCTTTGAAATATATGGAGGGTTGGTTGACTGATGATGGTGAGACACTCTTGAAGTCGAGTCATGTAGTTATAGTTGTTTTGGTATATGATTGTTGTGGTCGTGATCAACAGTCGTTCTTCTTCTTCATTTCTGTTACAAGGTCAAGTTGCTAGTGACAATGGTCTTGAGCCAACTCGCTAGCCAACTCGCTAGCCAACTCGCTAGCCAACTCGCTAAGCCAACTCGCTAAGCCAACTTGCTAAGCCAACTCGCTACGACTTGTTAAATAACAAGTCGCTAGGTCTTTAAGGTCATTATTTAAGTCGCTATGCTCAAAAGCAAGTCGCTATGTTTAAGCACAAGTCGCTACTGCAATACAGTGTATCTGGACATATATTAGGACAAGTCGCTAGATTATCCGGCGAGTTTTCCGACCATCTTCAAAGAAACCCAGAAAAACTGCTATGAAAAATCATATAGACCCATTTGACCACGTTTGACCAACAAAAAGAAACCATTTGACCACTTGAAACAGTCATACAGATGATAACAACATGTTTGGACAAAAACAAATAAATGGACTTAGACACAAATAATGACCAGATGTAATATGTTGACCAAATCAAAGGATACATTAAACCCATATCACCAAACACTGTTATCAGCAAAAACATATATTCCGACCACAATACTTGAATAAAAACAGCATAAACATGAGCTTCGAACCACAATAAATCAATAAAAACAAGTAACCATGGTACGAAACCACACAAATCAAAAATAACACAATAACCTTGGCTCTTGATACCAATTGTTAGGATCCAAATATTATTGTGTTTGATGATTCGGGTGGTCTTGGATGATGGAAATACATGATTGCCATAGTTAGAGAGTTAGTAGAGAGAGAAAGGGTGTTCTTGCTAGAGGTTTACACAAATGAAAGATTAGATTAAAATGAGAAGAAGCACCACCCCTTCCATGGATGGAAGGGGTATTTATACTTACAAATACACGACCTCCTATCGGCCTGTGGATCAGGGATACAGTGGGTAAAGACTCGTCCTTCCTCCACGGTGTTGCACTACACTATACTACGCTACAAACTAATAAATAAAATACTAAATAACGTAACTAATGACAAGTCTACGAGCTAACTTAAGCTAGATAACATTTGGGGTGACCGACTCTTCACTACGGAATTTTCTAATTCCTAACAATATACATGGGTTAGGTTTTTGAGATCAAAAGACGAAGCACCAGGCATCATCATCACCTTCCTGAAACGTATTTAAGTACTTCTTCAAACTCCAGTAAGGGTTGTAAGAACAGACAACGGCACAGAATTTACTAATCAGGAGTTAAGAGCTTATTTTGAAGATGTTGGAATAACTCATCAGACATCAGTTGTTAGAACTCCACAGCAGAATGGGGTAGTTGAAAGAAGAAATCGAACTCTTGTGGAAGCTGCTTGCACAATGCTAATTTATTCTAGTGCACCATTATTTCTATGGGCTGATGCTGTTGCCACTGCATGTTTCACTCAGAACCGATCCCTAATCCATCCAAGATTCAATAAAACCCCATATGAAATAGTGAACAACAGAAAACCTGATATCTCTTACTTTCACGTGTTTGGCGCTTTGTGCTATCCGACAAACGACAGAGAAGATCTAGGGACTGAGAGACTCGCTCTAGAACCCGCACCAAACCCGCAGACTTCTGGACACATCAGTTCAGGACTCGTACATCAAAGAGCTCCATCAACTTTTGCTGACACTCCTCATGAACAAGAATGGGAGAAATTCTTTGAGTTAATGTTCGATGAATACTATGGTGGAACTTCGACAAATGCATCAAACCATCATTCCGCTGCACCCGCTCAAAATCATCTACCACCGCCACCAACAGTAGATGCATCTACAACGGTCGAAACCAATGCACCAACTCCATCAACATCATCTACATCCACTCCAGCAACTCCAATTCTTCAAACAGTCTTACCAGCAGTTGATGAGCAAAACCAACACCAGAATGATGCAACGTTAGATGAAGACTTATTTGAAAACCCGTTTGCTACGGAATCAGCTGAATCTTCTTCAAGCTTATGAGAACCATCTAACTCGCATACGTTTAACCAACGGTGTCCTTCTACTCTGAAGTGGACAAAAGACCACCCAATAAACGACAGAGAAGATCTAGGGAAACTGAAAGCTAAAGGTGATATTGGAATCTTCATTGGATATTCAGATAGCTCGAGGGCATTCAGGGTGTATAACAGAAGAACTAGGAGGATCATGGAGACGATGAACGTGAATTTTGATGAACTTTCAAAAATGGCTTCTGAGAGACTCGCTCTAGAACCCGCACCAAACCAGCAGACTTCTGGACACATCAGTTCAGGACTCGTACATCAAAGAGCTCCATCAACTTTTGCTGACACTCCTCCTGAACAAGAATGGGAGAAATTCTTTGAGTTAATGTTCGATGAATACTATGGTGGAACTTCGACAAATGCATCAAACCATCATTCCGCTGCACCCGCTCAACATCATCTACCACCACCAATGGAAGATGCATCTACAACGGTCGAAACCAATGCACCAACTCCATCAACATCATCTACATCTACTCAAGCAACTCTAATTCTTCAAACAGTTTTACCAGCGGTTGATGAGCAAAACCAAAACATATCATTTCATGAAGAACCTACACAAAACCAGAACGATGCAACGTTAGATGAAGACTTATTTGAAAACCCGTTTGCTACGGAATCAGCCGAATCATCCTCTAGCTTACGAGAACCACCTACCTCGCACTCGTATAATCTACGATATCCTTCTACTCTGAAGTGGACTTAAGACCATCCAATTGAACAAGTTATTGGTGAACCTTCAAGGCCAATTTAGACGAGACGCCAACTTGCCACCGATTGCGACTTGTGCATTTACCTTTGCTCAATTAGCAATATTGAACCGAAGAACATTCGGGAGGCAATGGCAGAACCCGCATGGATAGAAGCAATGCAGGAGGAACTTCTCTAATACCGTCTACATGACTATTGGGATATGGTTCCAAGACCAATTGACGTTCGCGTCATTGATCTCAAATGGTTATGGAAGAACAAAAGGGATGAAGAGATGACTGTAATTCACAACAAAGCTCGTCTTGTGGACAAAGGATATAGACATGAAGAAGGGATAGACTTTGACGAGTCATTCACGCCGGTAGCTAGACTTGAGGCAGTCAGGATTTTCTTAGCCTATGCAGCTCACAAAAACATCACGGTTTATCAGATGGACATTAAGACCGCGTTCTTGAATGGAACTCTGAAAGAAGAAGTGTACGTGAGTCAGCCAGAAGGCTTCATAGACATGGAACATCCAGACTACGTCTACAAACTCAAAAAGGCAATCTATGGTTTAAAGCAAGCTCCGCGAGCGTGGTATGACGAACTGTCCTCTTTCTTTATCCTAAACAATTTCACCAAAGGAACGGTTGATCCTACCTTGTTTACACAAAAATACAAAAACGACATTTTGATTATTCAGATTTACGTGGACGACATCATTTTTGGGTATACTAATCCGAATCTTTCAAAACATTTTGAAAATCTCATGAAAAGCAAATTTGAAATGTCCATGATGGGGGAACTAAAGTTTTTTCTTGGTTTACAAATACATCAGTCCCCACGTGGAATTTTTATTAATCAAGCGAAATATACAACTGAGATTTTGAAAAATCATGGTATGGATAATTGTGACTCTGTTGGCACACCAATGGCAACTTCACCAAAAATTGGAGCCGATTTGTTTGGGAAACCTATTGATCCGAAGAAATATCGGAGCATGATTGGTTCTCTCATGTACCTCACTGCTAGTCGCCCCCATATTCATTTTGATGTTTGCTTATTAGCACGCTTTCAGGCAAAGCCTACCGAACTGCACCTCAAAGAGGTTAAAAAGATCTTTCGGTACCTGAAGACATCCATTCACAAGGTCTTTGGTATCCGAAGGAATCCGGATTTGATCTAATTGCCTTTTCAGATGCGGACCACGCAGGTGATCAAGTTACAGCAAAAAGTACATCAGGAGGAGCACAATTTTTGGGTGAAAAGTTAGTAAGCTGGTCTTCAAAGAAACAAGATTGCACTGCACTTTCAACTGCTGAAGCTGAGTATGTGTCTCTATCTGCGTGTTGTGCTCAAGTTCTATGGATGAGAACACAACTCACAGATTATGGCTTTACTTTCGATAAAATACCTATATATTGTGACTCGAAAAGTGCCATAGCCATATCCTGCAATCCTGTTCATCACTCAAAGACCAAGCATATCAGAGTACGCTATCACTTCATAAAAGAACATGTGGAAGAAGGTACTGTTGAATTATTTTTCGTGAAGACAGATTACCAACTCGCCGATATATTTACTAAAGCCCTTCCAAAAGAAAGGTTTGACGATTTAGTTTGACGAATTGGAATGCGAAGCCTAACCCCTGAGGAGTTAGAACGTCTTCTCGAATCTTCTTGAAAATGATTTTCCAAAAAGCTTCGCTGTAAATATTTTTGAAAAACAAAATACAAAATTTGAAAAATCAACAAAAGCAAAATATAAAAATATAAAATCTTTCAAAAATACAAAAACATTATAAAATCAAAAATCCAAAAATATTCTTCTCACGACATGTCTCTTGTATAATCGATATTCTGTACGTTTCCAGAAATGCCATTCAACAATGATACGGGCATGTACAAATGCTTGAGCGAGAGTTCTTTTTATGTTTTCTAAAACATGTCGTTTCTCAAATTTCTTCAAAAATGGCTTTCGTATACTTCAGTACGAAACCCGGACAAAAATGATGACTTTTGATTATTTCAAATCAAAACTCGTATTTTTTAAAGAAAAATCAAGTGTACGCTTCAGTGCACTACATTTAAAACCGGTGAGAAATCATCATCATCATTGAGCACTTTTTCAAGATTGTTCAAAATCTTTCAAAATATTTTGTGCTCAAGATAACTCCCTCTAAAACCCTTTAATTGATTATGCTTTATTAAAGGGGGAGTATAAAACAAAAATGTTCCAAATTCATGCTTAAATCAAATCCGTTTGTCTCCCCAAATGATTTTAAAATGTTGTTTAATCCGTTGATATCAAAAATATCACGAATATGCTATTTTTGAGGGGGAGGAGATGTGATTAAAATGTGATCAAAAAGTTTAATGATCGTTGTTTGATTCTCAAAAGAGCTCGACTCAGATGAAACCATTGAATTGACAAGGAATAATGTACCATCTCGAGAAACTTTCTATGGACTTGACCAGGACGGGTAATAATTTCAAGCTAGTTCTCTAGTGATGTAAACGTGTCTCGAATCGGTCTTGCTTATTTAAAGTCAATCAATTCAAAAAGTGCGAACTCTACCCATTATGTGCAAATTTCTATCAAAACATATAAGCACGTGTGAAGGGGGCGTGTTTCTGAAAATATAAAACTCACGGAGTGTTTCAAACATGTTTTCTATCATAAACACTCTGAGAGATTTTCAAGGAAAATGGTTTTATGGCAACATGGGACAGTCATGGAGTTATAAGGTGACTAAGGATAGGTAAATCCGTCCTATGATCCGCCAGAGCTGGAGGGATCTACCCAAGGACATCACAAATAGTTAGTATTAGAAGTCCTTAGGATTGATTGAAAAAAGGAGTAATGTGAGAAAGGAGAAAGAAGGGGTTGAAGAATTAAAAGGAAATGTAACGAAAAAGGGTGAAAAGAAATAGCCCTCCATATTCAACCTTAGGGCAAAAACCGGGTTCAATTCATCTGCTACTGGTTGTCACTAGATGACACTGGTATTGAAGACAAAGACGTCATGGACCCAGTGACGCACTGCACTAAACCTTCTAGCCACTCAATTCCTCTTAAAAGGATTTGTTTCATTCTCACTGGGAACCCTACATAATCTATCGACTTTCTCTTAGAGATTGTTGGTATTGAAGAAGGAGACCCTCTCCCTAGTCTCCGCTTAGGAAAACCATAATGCACTAATTGAGTCTAGAGCCACGAGATTCATCAAAAGATCTCATAGGAACACTTGACATGACATCGATTGCTGTTCATCTATAAGGACACAAGTGATATACTCTAGAGTCCTACGTAAATCTTAGCAATCTGCCAGAACATTTATGAGAAATTTCACATCTGTGATCTTCAGTGATTGAATGGAAACTCCTGTCAGGGTCAACATCAAGCAGCCCTGACAGCAGGTCACTTCGGTAACTCCCCGTGGATTACGCTTAGTGTGTCTCAAACGGTCTACAGTCGTGGAGTGATGCTTCGGTGTACTTCAGCGACTCATCTCAATTGTAGATATACTTCGGTATATCGCGTTATCTCACTTGTGGGACTCCAGTTCAGGAACGGCCTTTGTAAGAATTAGAGATGTGTTTTCACACTATGCTGTTAACACCCTCGAAATCAAACTTGTAAGTGCCGGAATCTGTTTATTACTAACCTATTTTTTATATTTTCTTCTTATGGAAGCTCCGAAGCGGATTAATCGTGCAGATTCTCCACATGCTCATACCAACAACACATGAAAGTTCTCATCAAAATCAAAGGCAACTCAAAGTCAAAGATGATTCTTCGTCAATGTCAAAGAATCTACAAAGTTTAAAGACTCGAGAACTACATCATTGGTAACCAAAAGACAAATAGAAGTGTGAGCATGGTGGAGAAAGGAGTGGAGATACCTAACCAACGAAGTTGACAATGACAGACAACCACATTAACTGGTCACAAAGCATGAAGGAACAAAGAATTAAGACTATTCTATATCTACAAGCAAAGTTCAGGCTCAAGGAAAGTAAAGACCTAATCAAGTGGAGCATCTTTTGAATGACCACCCCTTAGGGGGAGATTGTTAGCTTTAATAGTTTTTATTAGAAGTGATGGTCATTCTCATTTAGGAACTTTGTATCGTGTGTTAGATATCGTGTTAGAATAGTCAACGGGCTCGTGGACTGGGCTAAGCTAATTGGTTAGAAGTTAAGTTAAGCTAGCCTTATATCAATCCATGTCCAACCCAAGCCCAAACGAGCCCATGCCAAGCCCTTTAGGGCGTCTACTACTTGTACTATATAAACCCCTCAAAGTCTCATTTGAGGGGTGTGCTTGAAAGTGTGTATGTGTATGTTTTCTCTCTCAAGTAATACAACTTCTTGTGTTCATCTTTTCTCTCTACGCATAACATACACGGTTTTATAACATCAAGTCACCAATCTTTCTCATCTTTTCTTCTTCATATTTTATGCATAAAGTGTGTTGGTTTAACGTGTTCATCTTGTGTTTTACGTGGGTATTTGTGATAAGGTTGAGATAGATTTAAGGTCCTACATTCTTCAATACCAGCAATCTCTAAGAGAAAGCCGATAGTTTACGTAGGGTTCCCTGTGAGAATGAAACAAGCTTCTGTTGGGAGAAACTTGAGTGGCTAAGAAGGTTTAGTGCATGCGTCACTGGGTCCATGACGACTTTTAATCTTCAATACCGGTGTCACTAAGTGACGACCAGTAGCATATGAATTGAACCCGGTGTCTGCCCTAAGTTGAATAATCTGGAGGGCTATTTCTTTTCACCCTTTTCTTTGCTTTTCTTTTTAATTCTTCAACTCCTTCTTTCTCCGATTCTCATTTTCTCCTTTATATAATCATACCTAAGGACTTCTAAGTACTAACTATTTGTGATGTCCTTAGGTAGATTCCTCCGACTCTAACGGATCATAGGACGGTTATTCCTAACCTTAGTCACCTTATAACTCCATGACTAACCTATGTTGCCATAAAACCATTTTCTTGAAAATCTCTCAAAGTGGTTATGATTGAAAAACATTTTGTACCACTGTAAGAGTTTGATCATTTGCAGAAATACTCCCCCTCCACACGTGCTTAAGTTTTAGAAATTTGCACGGTGAGAAAAGAGCGCGCACTTTTGAATTGATCGACTCAAGATAGACAATTCCCCGAGGGACACAGTTACGTTGCATAGTTAAAGAGTTACATTGTCAGCTTTTAGGTGACAACTAGCTCTAATAACTACCTTGAAGGTGTGGACAAACCTTGAAAGGTTGTCAAACCCGTCAAAGTTCATGTCTATCAAGAGTTTCTCGAATAGGTACAATTTACTTGGATAAGTCTTTAGAAGACAAATCTTTTCAATGTATGACTGTTCAGATCCCGTCAATTCATGGGTTAAGTCTTTTCACACAACGATTCAATAGCAAATTAACATATTTTTTATCACAATAATTTTCTCCCCCTCAAAAATGACATATAAATGTTATTTTTGATAACGTTTTGATAATAAATATGACCATTTCGAGTTTTGTGGGAAGATTATCACGAAGAACAATTTTGTGAACAAAGTTTTAGCAAATACTCCCCCTCAACAAGTAATACTAACTTTTGAGGTTTTGAAAAACGTAAGGGGAAGTACTTGTTCTCTTGAGCAAAACCTTTAAAAGTGAAAGGTTTGATAGGTTTTACTCAAAAGTAAGAAGCTTTTGCTCCTTTTATAAGGATTGTGGCACTGAAGCATACCACAGGGTCCTTTCATTACAAGAACGGGTTGTACACTGTTATCTGTGCACAAGCCATTGTCATTAAATAATCACACATCTAAATTAATATGAAATTGAAACAAATTAAGGGGTACCAGGTAGTCCAGCAATATTTTCAGGAATGCGAACAGGGCGTTGATAGCCTGTGAGATTAATCCTGGGACGACCACCTACAAAGCTCTCCAGAGTTCTGAACTGGTCCCTTCTGTACAACCTTTCATCGATCCGAGTGATGATCCTCTTAACATCCCATTTTTCCTGAGAATTCCATCGCTTCTTCGACCCGATGCCTTCATGTATCTCCTTTAACCGATAAGCTAACCCATCCTTGACCTTCTTCAGTGTGTGATCCCCAAACTTATGAAGATCTCGACACGCCATTAAGCAGTTGCGTTGTAGTTCACTATGGTAAAATACTCCGAATAGTTTGCTGACGAGAGTGTATTGTGGAAGATGGTTGATGTCAGGAAGTTCTAGCTGAGGTCTGGTGAGATTGACACGAGTCTGATATGATTCAACAGCAAGTTGTAAATCTTCTACACGTTCCTGGATCACTATGCTTCTGATGAAGATGAGCACGGACTTGATGTATTCACGTTGAATTTCAGTCGAGAATTGTCTCATTCTTCCCTGTACCTTGGCAAGATATAGATCTTCAATGTCGTTGAGAGACAAGTTCTGAAAGTCCGCTTCATAGAATTCATAGTCCCTTTCGTCTTGTCTTTTGACCACGACAGTCTTGAGGAAGGTGTAATCCCATTTAGACGAAAGAGTGACATGCTTAACAACAACGATCCCTTTATCACTGTACACTTCATGTTGAGACTTTCGAACCTGGCAGCTTTTGTAGTAGATTCATCGGTGTTTCGGCCAATGGTGAATCCCGTACATTGCATCAATGTCATACCTTTCCACACTGTTGGAAAACATGTGGGTAGCCTTTTCTTCGATGGCTATGCAGTTGGAGTATATGGCTGCCGGGAACGGAAGTGTAAGTGATGTAGCGTATTTCTTTGAATCATCGCTACTGTGTAGAAGGAATTCCAAGTCATTGTTGAAGAAGTAGCGGAATGGAATCTTAGGTTGATCTGGTTGACCAATCGTTGGTAGAGTTTTAGACCAATCGGTGTAGTATGGAGCCTTGTCTCTTCTGGTGAAGTCGATGTTTGCTTCAGGGTTGAGCCAATCAATGTTGTTAGACATGGCTCGTGCTATATTTTCAAGGTGATATTCAACTTCAATAGCGCTTTTCGAGCTGTCTTTGAGTAGTTGAAATGCTTCATTCTTGATTCGTTTCAACTCTGATTTCATCATCTTCTTCACATGGAACTTTTCTTGCAGTAGCTTAGCATGCTCCAACGTACGACCTTCTACCATATCTGCATCATCAGTTAGGGCGGGAGTAGCATCAACAAGTGTGGAGAACCAATCATACTCGGTGTCGTCTTCGTCTAGCCATGAGACGACATCAGCCTTTGGCGTCTTCTTCTTTTTCTTTGGCCTTGATGTGGATGATGGTTTCTTTGCTGAAGCGGGAGAGGTGGGTTGTTGTTGGGGCTCAGGGACTTCCTCATCGTCACCACCAATATACTCGAAGTGATCACGGTTTTCACTGTCTGAGGTGGTAACTCAGAGTCCTGAGGTTTGTCAGTAGAAGAGCGTGGAGGAGATCGTTGTAGAGATGGAGTCATGTGGAGTGGAGGTGGCATGGAGGATGTTTCATCAGACTTCTTTGAAGGTTTGGGTTCGTTATCTTTATCCTTATCCTTATCTTCATCGTCTCTTGGACGTTTAGGCTTTTGAGCTTCTTCTCTGCATGCTGATTTGAGTTGGTATTCCAGCAATGCTTCAAACAATTTACCTTCGTAAGAGGTAAATGTTGTAGATCGTTTTGACATTTGAGTTACCAGCCTGGAAACCAATTCAGCATCTGAGAACACTATAGGATCGGTAGGGTTAATTGTGACGGTCATAGGCGTTGATCTTATAGTTTGCTTGGCGATATGCATCAGATTTGGATAGAGTTGTCTGTTGAACATCTCTCTTGTCACGCCCGGAACTTTGTCGAGTAAGAACTGATGAATATAGCCCTTAATCATCTCGTTCAGTTCCCCTTGGACATCACGTTGCATGAACTTCTGAATATACTCCCTTTCATTAGACATCTTTTCTATCTCGTCATTAAGATGTTTGATGTTGTCAGCGAGTATATCTAACTTTTTATTAGTCACATCTTTCTTCCTGACCTGTTTGACCGCTTTAACAATCCTTGTCTTTGCCCGAGATATCCAAGAGTCGGTAGGTTTCTTCACAGATTTGGATGTGGATCTGGTTGTTCCTTTGGATGGTGGGGGTGAAGAGTGAGAAGATGAATCTGATGATGAGGAGTCGTGAGGTGATTCAGGGTCCTTAGGAGGTTCAGAAGTTTCCTCCTTAGAGCGAGTAGGACTATCAAGAAGATAATCATCATACTTCACATCGTCATCTTGTCCAGATTTAGCCTTTACTTCAGCCTGAATCCGGGCCTCTTCATCAGCTTTGGCTTGAGCTGCAACCTCTTCATCAGCTTTTTATTTCTCAGACTTTTCTTTTTTAGGTTCCTCAAAGTCATAATCAATAGAATCCTCCAGTCGCTTTTGTTTTTGCTCAAGAGTGGTGGCACCAGTTCCCTTATCGGGTTGATTAACCGCATCAGGAATTGGTGTAGATTAGACACCACCACTTGACCCTCCGGGGCCACACATTTGTTGCTATTCAAACTCTTTAGCCACGTGTTGGAGTCTAATGATTTTGAACTTCTTCCTGTATTCAGTATCCAGTGGCTCTTCATCTGAGCTTTCTTCTTCATGCTCAAGTACGGGAGTCTTCCCTTTGCCTTGGTCAGCTTTTGGACTGGGAGGTTTAGCTACTGTTGGAGTGACATCGGTTGCAGTTTCAGAGTAGGTGACCTCCTTGTTTGATTCGGTTTCATCAGAGCTTTCATCCACTAGCTTTCTTTGCGGTTCAGACTTGGGAATGGGAATAGGAACAGCTTCCTTAGAGGGAACTGTCCTTTTGAGTTGAGGTTTCCTCTTTGGGAACTTTCTTTGACTCTTAGTGCTTGTAACACTTCCTGCACTGCCTCTTCTGGTTTTCCTTGAAGGTGTACCAGCGGACTTTTCATCGAGAAAACCTACTTTGCCTTCTTCAACCGCTACCAGATATCGTTTGTACGAGTACAGTTGTTTGATATCATCGGTTATAAGGTGATTTGGCAGCACTGCACCTTGTTTCTTTGTTGTAGAGTCCTTAAATCTGACTGAGAGTGTGGGCTCATACAACATGGAGTGTTGTTTTGGGTCATCGAGTCTTAAGGGAATATCAGGATTATACCCTAGAGCTCGTTGGATCAACAGCTTGGTATATCTGACATACTGGATTTTGGTGCCAAGCTTTTTAAGGAATGACATCATGTCGTCCCATATCAGAGCTTCAACTTCAATGTGTTTATTGTTGACCAAAGCCCAAAAGATCTGCAGTTCCATGAGCTTGGGATGCTCATAGCCACTGTCACGTCCAGAAACAGATTTGGTGATGATGATGTAGAGAGTTCTCCATGGCTGAGGAATATTCTTAAGATCCACGTATGAATGCTTAGTGATTACTCCTGTAGCTTCGTCATAACCAATGTCGATCATGAATTGTAGAACATTCTCTTCAGTTGGTGTGGCATTGTATTCAGTTGGTTCGATGACAGGGATGAGAAGAATAGCCCTTAAGTCTGCAGGTGTGATGGTGACTTGTTTGTCATTGAGCGTCACTGTCACAACATTTTGTCCTTTGATCTTTTGCATTGTATTCCAGAACTGGTGAATATAGATCTCAGGCACTGTAGCAGAATTGGTGAGCATGTTCTGATAAGGATGATTCTTCAGAATATCAACAGTAATTAAACAAGAAGATTCCGAGCAGGTGAGAGTATCAAAATCAACACGAAGATTGTTCTTTCCTATCTTCATCGGATAGCCATTAGGGAAGATATCAGCAATGGTGAGAACATTTAGTGTATCCACATTCTGCAATTGAGCGTCCATGTCGTGATCTGAAAGATATTTAGCCAAAAGAACCAACATATCGAAAGACATTATGTTAGTCAACAGATGGTTTTATTGTCTAATTATTGAATGTGATATGTCGATGATTGTTACGAGTCCAATGTCACTTGTTTGTCCAATAGTCCAATGATGTCGTGATAAGTTTCGTGAGTTGATTAACTTTAAGTTTTAAAGTCCATGTTTACACTTATTTTTCACAACTTATTAAACGTTTATTCTTATTAGTGACATTATTGGTTTCGTGGCGTTATGATTTATTTATTTACAAGTTTGCACGCGTAACAATTCATAACTAAGGTTAAAACTAGGCTTAGGCGTAGAAATGGCAAGTTTATGCGTAAACAGGAGTGGTATACGCGTAAGCATAAGCTTATGCGTAGGTCCTTGACTTACGCGTAAGAAATATTGCGTGTAAGAAAAGAGGACTTTATGCGTAGAGCTTACGCGTAAGTGTATATGGAACCTTACGCGTAAGGCTTACTCGTAAGAGTCAACCTTATGCGTAGAGGTCACTGTTTACGCATATCCTTCACAGGATACGCGTAGTCCCTTTGTAGAACCTTACGCGTAAACGTTACGCGTAAGATTTCTCTTACGCATAACATGCTACGCGTAAGGTGATCCTTATGCGTAGATGGCAAATACCCTTGATTCTGAATTTTCACGCATATTAAACCTGAAATAATTTCATCATAGCACCAATATTAACACATACATTCAGTTATTTTTCAGATCAAATCATGAATACTCATAGAACAGTTACGCGTAAGAAGACTTATGCGTAGACCTAAACCCTAGGAATTACGACTAAGAATTCTAGCCATATGAAATGCACAAAACTTGTTCTGGTAATACTAAGAAGTCAAGTGAGTTGTTCTGTCCAAGTTTTAACATCAAATTCTCAACGAATCAAAAATACCCAAATATCAAGAACATAAACCCTAATTTATAATTAACTATCAATTAGTGTTTCTGGGTTGATTCTAAACATGGATATGATCAATTCATCTTGTAAACAACATCACACAACAATCTTTTTAACCAAAAACGTTCACACTTGTAAACCCCCATATATACGCATAAACCCTAAATTCAAGAATCAATCAATTCGTATTTCTGGGTGAGTTTTAAAGATTGAGATGGTTTCAATATGATTAGATAAACGTTTTAACACAACCATTCTAACCAATAACACTCAAATAAAGAATTTGTGTTCTTATTTTACGCGTAGAACACAAATCTCATTAAAACACGAGATTTAACCGTTGGATGTTTATGATATTAAAAACCTTTGTTTGTAATCATGTTAGAAACGTGAAAACACTTACAGTTTGATGATCAAAAACACGGATTTGAGGATGAGTTTTTACGCGTAGGATTTGGGTGGTTGGGATATTAAATGTTGTAATAAATGAGTTAGGTGGGTGTTTTTACTAAAATAACTTTAAACTTTTGACAGTTTTAGCCCCTCCACCTTTTCCATTTACATCCAATGTCTATAACTTCCATTTTGGTTACCAAACGAAGGATATTTGGAAAGAATTTTGACGACACTCCCCCTCGGACTTAAGAAATAATGAAGTTTTATAAATTTTAGTCCGAAGGGAGTCAGTAAACCAGAAAAGTAACCATCATTTTTAAAGAAACAATTGTGATAAGATAACATGCAAGTACAAGGTTTTATGAAACCGAAAAATTATTTGCATTCTCCCCCTCAATACTTGATCGAAAAAAATACTGAATTTTGAAAGAATAGAGTGTTGACGGAAGAAATGTACTTGCAATGTTAAAAGAGATATAGATAGAAGAATATTTTTGTAGTTTTATCTGATTTTATAATTTTGTATTTTGTTTTTGAAAAATATTTACAAAAGAGGTTTTGGTGTTTGACTGGTTTTTAAGAATGTTTTAAGAGTTCATCCAGTTCCTCTTGAGTTAAACACCGCATACCAATCCGGTGGACCAACTCATTAAACCTAGCAGGAGCTAAGGCTTTGGTGAGGAGATCTGCCAATTGGTATTTTGTACCCACAAAGTATAATTCAACTGTACCCTATTTCACGTGGTCCTTGATGAAATGATATCGAAGATCTATGTGATTTGATTTCGAATGTTGTACTGAGTTGCACGAGATCGCAATAGCACTCCGATTGTCGCAGTACATCGGGATTTTGTCAAACACGTAACCATAGTCTTTGAGTTGTGTTCTCATCCAAATGACTTGAGCACAACACGCCGACATGGCTACATATTCTGCTTCTGTTGAGGAGAGCGATGTACAATCCTGCTTCTTCAATTGCCATGACACCAGTTTATCACCAAGAAATTGTAGTGCTCCTGAAGTACTTTTCCGTAAATCTAAGCATCCTGCATGATGAGCGTCTGAAAAGGCTATTAGTTCAAAACCAGAATCCTTCGGATACCAGATCCCCAAATTAATGGTTCCCTTGATGTATCGGAGGATTATTTTAGCCTCTGAGAGGTGGGTTTCAGTTGGTCATGAGTGATAACCGGAGCAAAGATATACGGCAAACACAATATCAGGCTTGCTAGCTGTTAGATACATGAGAGACCCAATAATACTACGGTATTTGGTAGGGTCCACCAATTTTCCATGTAAATCAGCATCTAGCTTCTTGGTATCAGCCATTGGTGTGGCATAGGTGTCACAGTTTTGCATTCCCAATTTGTTTAACAATTCAAGGGCATATTTGGACTGACTCAAGAAAATACCACGGGGTGATTGATAGACTTGCATTCCGAGAAAGAATGTGAGTTCACCCATCATTGACATTTCAAAATGTTTTGTCATTAGTTTTGCAAAAGCATTTGAGTATTTTAAATGTGTTGACCCAAAAATGATGTCATCCACATAGATTTGAACGATTAAAATGTGATCCCCGTGGTACTGTATGAAAAGTGTAGGATCGACCAAACCTTTGGTGAATTTATTAGCAATGAGGAAGGATGATAACTTATCGTACCACGCCCGAGGAGCTTGTTTGAGACCGTACAGAGCTTTGTTCAGTTTGTAGACGTGGTTCGGGAACTCAGAATCAACGAATCCTTTTGGCTGGCTGACATAAACTGTTTCTTTCATTTGACCATTCAGAAAAGCAGTTTTGACGTCCATCTGAAAGACCGTTATATTCATACGAGCCGCGAACGCGAGAAAGATCCGAACAGCTTCAAGACGAGCAACAGGAGCGAGTGATTCTTCAAATTCAATACCCTCTTCATGTCTATAACCCTTAGCCACCTGACGTGACTTATTTCTGATTACGTTCCCTTCAGCATCCAATTTGTTCTTCCAAATCCATTTGAGACCAATGACGTAGACCCCTGTTGGTCTTTCAACCAGTTCCCATACTTCAAGACGTTTGAATTGGTTGAGTTCTACTTGCATGGATTCAATCCAGTTGTCTTTTGTCATTGCGTCTTTAATGTTTTAGGCTCAGATTGGCAGACAGTGAGTGCATAAATGCAGTGTTCACCATCTGTGTGAAGACGTTGTCTTGTAACGACTGGTTGATTCGGGTTACCAATAATATTATCTAGAGGATGGTCTTTTGTCCAACGATGTGTAGAGGGTTGATGTTGGTATACATTGTGCAAATTTTGAGGATTCAAATGGTTTGTTGATAATTCCGCGACATCAGGTGCAGCAGTTTCATTGGCAAACGGGTTAAAGAACGCATTTGGATCAAAATCTACAGGTGGAGGTACTTCATTAAGTACATCATCTGCTGGTTCAGTGTCGTTGGAAGCAGTTTGTTCAACTGTTTTTGTAGAGTCAACTGGTGGTGCTTCTTCAACATTAGTTGTTGTAGCAGGTGTATCGGGTATAAGAGTAAGATCAGGTTGAGCAGCGGATACACCTGGAGCACGTTCATCAATGTCATCACTAAAAAGCAGAGCAAAGAGCTTTTCCATTTGTTGACGAGTAAGCTGGAGGCTTGGTTCAGCTGATGATGGGGTGTGAGGGAAGTTTAAACGGTTGTGACCGGGTTCCAAGTTGTTATGCTCAAAAGCCATTTCTGTAAGTTCATCAAAATTAGCATGAATCGTTTCCATAACCTGCTTTGTACGACGATTCCAGATTCGGAAACCCTTAGAATTTTCACAATATCCTATAAAGACTCCAATGTCAGCTTTGGCTTTGAGCTTTCCAAAGTCATCACGATCATTATTTGGGTAGCAAAGGGATCCAAATACATAAAAGTGTTTGAGATTCGGTTTATGGTTGTGGATAAGCTCAAAAGGTGTTTTGTTGTGGCGTTTAGTAATCATTGAACGATTTTGAGTATAGCATGTAGTTGATACAGCTTCTGTCCACAAGTAATCTGGAAGTTTAGCATTGATTAACATTGTTCTTACAGCTTCCACTAACGTACGGTTTTGTCTTTCAACAACTCCGTTTTGTTCTGGTGTATGTGCAATAGATGTCTGATGCTCAATTCCTACTTTCTCATAAAATTCTCGAAGAGTTTGGTTTACAAATTCAGTTCCTTTGTCTGTTCTGATTTGGCGGACGGTGTTCCAGAGCTGAACTTGAATTTTTGTGAGAAAGGTGATGATCATCGGTGGAGCTTGATCTTTACTTCGAAGAAAGTAGACCCAAGTCCAACGTGAGTAGTCATCGACAATTACCAAGATGTAGCGTTTGCCATTAATCGTTTGCACGTGCATCGGGCCACACAAATCCATGTGAAGAAGATGAAGCACATGTTGAGAGCTGTGTTCCACCTTTGAAGGAAAATGAGCACGATTGCTTTTCCCTTGTTCACAAGCTGAGCATAGGTGATCTTTGGAATATCGGAATCTCGGGAGACCTTCAACAAGTTTGTGTCGAGCAAGGTCGGTGATGGTTTGAAAGTTTAAATGTGAGAGACGACGGTGCCATAGCCAGGATTTTGTTGATGTTGCTTTTGAAAGTAGACAGATGGGAGATGAATCAACCATGTCTTTCATTGAGATTGTGTATAGACTAGAATTGCGAGAGCCAGACATTAGATCGTTTCCTTGTAGATCATGAATGAAACAAGTTTTCACCCGAAAAGCAACTTCTAAATCTCCATCACATAATTGACCGACTGAAAAGAGATTGTGACCGAGGCCTTCCACATAATAAACCCTGCTAATTTCGATATTTCCATTGATATAATCTCCGTAGCCCATGATAGATGCGAAGTGATCATTCCCGAATCTGATAGTGCCAATGAACTTTGCAATAAAGTTTGATAACAGTTTAAGATTGCCTGTCATGTGTCGGGAACATCCGCTATCAACAATCCAAAGGATGATCTGTATCACCTGCATTACACACAGACGACACAGATGGAATAGAAGTAGATGTGGAACCCGAAGTGTTAGAGGGTTCCGAAGCAGTTATAGTAGAAATACACACATCAATGACTTTAGGCATCCATTTAAATCCTAGTGTATTATGTATCCATTTCTGCCATCTCCAACTAGTCTTAGCTTTGGTCTTAGTGAATGCACTAGGTGGTACTACATTCCTAGGAGGTGATACTAGAACTACAGGGACATCAATGCGTTTCTTAGAATCTAAGGAGGGCGGTTTACCAAGCACAGACTTAGAAGCATTAGTGGGCCTAGAGGTATTCCGATTCGTAAGATTCCTTAAACGAGACAAGATAGCTCTAGCAACACATTTGTCATGACAATCAGAAAGCATACTTTTACGACAAATAACACAAGAAGCATCAGACTGAATATCAAAAGTACTTAAAGGTTTAGCATTCGTTACAACACTTTTTCCATTACATTTGTTAGATGAAATATCTAAAGTGGGTGCAACTTGAGTCTTATTCAAAGTCCTAGGGTGTTCTTCTACTTCAGCATTCTTTATTGATCTTTTCTTAGGTCGCAACTTCCTATTCTTCCTTGTATTGCTCCTAGGCTGTGAAGTGCAGACGTTTGGAAAAGAGGCAACTATTCCTGTTTCAGTAGAGAGAAGCACATTAGTATCTTGTGTTTTGTCAGTAGGCAATCTGGGTTCACGTTTGCTAAGTGTTACAGGTGCAATTTTCTTAATGATGCTAGGCTGAACTTGTTCATACTTTCCTAACATTACCCTTAACTTAATGATAGTGTGCACCAAATCTTGATTTTCAGAACGAAGATTTCTAGAAAAATTCATAACTTCTTTAGTGTGTGCAAGATAATGATCAAGTTCGTTTGATGCTTCATTTCGAGTCTGTTTGAGTAAATCAAATATGACACCATATTCTTTTTTAACTTTTGCAAGTTCTTGTTCATATTTTGAGATTTGACATTTCAAAGACACGTTTTGATCATCCAGTTGCTCAATTTTAGGATTAAACATTTTTTATTTCAACTAGTGGATTTTGTTTTGCAAAGCAAGTTCACGATTTTGACAATCTTTTTGACACCATTGAAGACGACGTTTTGAATTTGAAAGTTGTTGGATCGATATACTTTAATCAAACTAACTTAACTAGCTTGTTAAGGTTTAATAACCTTGGATAAATCCTAAGTTATTAACAATAGAAACACTGAGCAATCTTTATCAAGTACGCGGAATTTACTTAACAAAGCTAAGAAGAATAACTTTATTATAAACTCTAAATCTGCTTATTATGCAGATACTCTAATACAACTCTAAGATAATCGAACTTTTCTCTAAAACACTAATTCGTAAACTCTAAAACTCTTTTTCTGAAATCGTACATCTAATGCCAATCTAGGAGTCCTTTTATAGGCTCAAGGATATCCTAGTCGGTTTACAATTGATAACCTTGTACGACACGTAATCTAAACATGGAATACAATACTTTCCATAGACGAATATAACAGTTTGTTTGTTCTAGCAGTACTTTGACTTCCTCTTGCAGTACTTTGACTTTGTCTTTTAGCAATACTTTGACTCTTTGACTTCTTCCAGTACTTTGCAGCTTACAGTACTTTCATATCTTCAGTACTTTGATATCTTCAGCACTTTCATATCCCAACAATCCTCCCCTAACTTGAATTCTACTTGCTTGACTTCAAGTTCCTTTGTGAATATATCTTTAACAGCTTCATCTTTAAAAATGGATTGTTCTTTAGTCTTTAGATAGTATCTCTGTAATATCTGTGCTTGTCAAAGTATCTCTTAGAATTGTTTTCTTCACAGCAGCATCCAGCAATCTCCATCTTTTCAGCAACACAGCAACATATGACAGTTTGTACAGTAATTCAGTTTAAGTTGCATACTATTCTCATCACATCTAAGTGAATCATTGAAAATTTAATGGATTTAGAACTCTTTACCAAAGCCATTATCTCTGGAGTAGCCAAATGTTTTGGTGTGTAAGACCATGGTACATTGATAACCATATGATTTTTAGCAAACCACCAGCTATCAACAGATTTGTTTTGTCTTTACCAAAAGTTGTACCCTTCTGGACTAGTTAGTTCTTCTATCTAATGGTGAACTAATTACCAATAATGGTTTTTCCACAGCCTTTACCACAAGCCATTTCTTGTGGGCTAGCCAACTCTTCACATTACTGATATGGTGAGTTGATGACCATCCAACTTATTAGCAAGTTGTCAACTAAAAACGGATTTGATATATCTTTACCAGAACCGTTTGCTCATGGATTAGTCAATCCTTTTGTAACCATGGTGGATTGATAACCTATTGATGTTATCATCACAAAAACCATTTATTCAACCTTTATTTTAAAATATTTATTACTTAGCAAAAAGGTTTCTTCTAAAAGTTGTTTTAACTAGTTTAGTACAGCAAACAGTACTTTGATAAAAGTACTGTCTGATCATCAGTACTTTGAATAAAAGTACTGATATATCAAAAAGTATTTATTCAAATAAAATTCATACCAGTTATAGATCATTCTCAGCAATAGTAGTCCAGTCTATAAGCAAATTGATAACCATGCAAGCAGTTTCATTAGCCTCTTCTACTTCCAATCCATGCTCTAGCATTCTTCTCATGAGCTCAACTGTAAGAGGATATCTTCTTTCTGCAAACATGTGAATCATTGTTCCATTTTCTAGCTCCAAAACATGAACTCCAGATTCTTCAAAGAATCTCCAGCAAACTATTTCCCAGCTTTCTTGATCCTTCCAAATATCATCAGTGCTCTCTTCATCAGTTTCCCACATGATTATGAGATCCCCATGTAAAACCAATCCAATCCCTTCTAATGGATTATCTTCAAAATAAGCCTTCACAACATCATATAAGTAGAATAGATCTACTCTGTCTATAATATGCAGCAAATCCCATAGTCTTTTGAAAACTTTGAAACTTTCATCTTCTTTGTGAAAAACCATATAATCTCCTTTCTTAGATTTCTCAACTTTGAAAACACTAATCTTTGATCTGTTCATCTTCATGTCATTATCTTCATCTGTATAATCAAAATCTACCACTCTGAGATAATTCTTCAATTCATCACTAGTCTCTGATCTTAATTCAACCTTCTCTTTCTTTGAAAACTGAACATCTGTAACTTCAGTCTTTCTTTTTCTCTTTAAGCTTTTCTTCCTTTCAGCTTCAGTCCAAAAAGCTTCATCTCTAAAATCTCTAATGCCTGCAACATCTTTCTTATAAGCTTCTCTCTCAGCATCATATAATCTCCTCATATCCACATAATTTAGCTTCTGTAATCCTTTAAATCCTCTGCTTTTTAGATATGCCATCATTGCATTCCTTTCTTTAGCTAAATTAGGTCTTCTTTGCATATATCTAACAGGTGTAGGAGACTCTAATGATTCAGTATCTTCAGCATTCAATTCCTCATGTAATTTTTGAGCTGCTTCTCTATTCTGAGCTTCCTGTTCTTCTCTATATTTAGCATTTAACTCTTCTTGAACTTTTCTGGCTGCAGCTTCATTCCTTGCAACTTCAAATGCTCTAAGTTCTGCCAAAGTAAGTTTCTTCTTCTTAGTTTCAACCAGAATAGCTTTCCCTTTGTCTTTTGGATCAATTGCAGGTTGATCAGTTCTTGGTTGTTCTTCTTCTTGTACATCTCTAAAAGTAACTCCTCCTCTTGGATGTGATAAATCTAACATTGTAGCAACTAATTCATCATCACTCGCAGAATGAATAGGTTTGAATCTAGGTTCCTCCTCTTCTTCTATAACAGTTGTTGAAGGACCAGCTTCTTCTTCAAAATTCAATACCCTTGGAGTTATTGGAGTTATTACTTCTGGCCTAGATGTATCAGTACTTTGATGTTCAGTACTTTTATCATCAATACCTTGAACATCAGTACCTTGAACTTGCACTTCTTCTTCTTGTTCTTCTGAAATAATCTTTTCTGCAGTACTTACAGATTCTTTCTTCTTTGTAATATCTTCTTCAGATTCTTTATCCTTCATAACATCTTCTTTCAAATTATCCTTTTCTGAATTCCTCCCCAAGTTGACAGAAGATGATTTAGGAACCTTCGTTCTTTTCAATTCTTTACGAAGTGCTTTACGACGTTTGTTTTCCTCTTTAACCCATAAGTTGAATCCTTGAATATAGGGTTTAATAAAATTCTTTAACCAGATATACCTACGCTTCAACTTCTTAAGTGCTTTAGCTTGACGCTCAACAGTCTTGTTCAACCGAGCTAACTCCCTTGTTAAAGCATAGTTATCCAAAGTCAAACCTTCACGAGGTATAGTAGGAGCATCACCTTGAACTTAGGAATGTTCCTCTGAAACAGAAACAAATGGTTGAGGAGATGGAGTAGGTGTTCTCTCAATCTCTGCTTGAACCTAAGGACTTGGAGAAACATCATCTTGTAAAGATGCAGTACTTTTACGAGAAGCAGTACTTGCAGATGCAGTACCTTGTGAAGCAGCACTTTGTGAAGCAGTACCTTGTGCAGAATCAGTACCTTCACTTTCTTCATCCTCTTCAGCACGTACAGCGTGAACAACTTCCATCATGGAAGTAGTTAAGGGAATATCTTCACCTCTGAACAAATCACTGCGCCTAGCCATGAATGTATAGATTTTGGCTTGTTGCACAATAACAGGCAGCAAAGCAGTAGGTTTAGGAAAAGATTTTGGCTTCCATCATGAATAATTGAGAGATGGTAAGTGGGAGATAAGTATGGAAAAGATGTAAAGTAATAATATGAGAGGGAAAATCGGAAAGTAGTTATTTATAGGTGAGATTTGAAAAATCACAGCCTAAATAAGGGCATGAGATACTGAAGGTCTTCTCTGATGTGGATATCTATGATCTGGTGTGAAGTTTCTGTGATTAACCCTATTAGAGTTAGTCCAAACTGGTTTGTGCTCTCTAGGTCTCTGATTGTTAGACTTATTCCTTGGAAACTTGCTTAGATATTCTGAGTGTTTGTCACAATCTTTGATTAAGTGAGTAGGACTATAACACACAAAACACAGTTTTTGACCCATATGACCAAAGTGATTTCTTCTATGTCTATGCCCAAAATTATTTTGCCTTCTTGATGACTGATAAAATCTGTTTTGACCATGATTATCCCAAAAAGATTTAGCAGTACTGTTTTGAAAAGGTTTTACAGAAGGTACTGCTTGTTGAGAAGTACTTTGGTTTAAAGGTACTGCTTGATTTTGAACATTATTTTCAACAGTTTCTTTGGGTTTCTCAGACCTAGATTGAGCAAGTAGCTTCTTCCTAAACTCTAGACTGTCTACACCATAATGAGAAACATCAGGCCTAGAGGGGTGATGACTAATGGGATAAGGAACAGCATGATAACCATTGTCTTTCTTATATTCAGGAGGTGGTTCACTTACTGAGCCCTCATTGCTAGATGAATCTAGATAGTTAATAAGCTCATCATCACTAGTAGTTATGTCCTCAAAAACACCATCATCCTGATCACTAGGTTGGTTTTCATCTACATTACTAAAGTCCATTCCAAATCCTAAGCCTGTTCTAATGTAAGCCCTTCTCTGTTTTTCAACATAAGCAACATGGGACAAGCCAGACTCTCCCCAAGCAGCAAACTTAGCTAACAAATCATCTCGTTCCTTAGTTAATTTCTCAATTTCAGCAATTTTACAGTTTAGTTTCCATTCACTGAGTTTTAACTGGTAATCCTGTTGTTCATACTTTTCAGCCCAAGCCATTTCATTATTTTCATGTGTTATGATTTTAGCTTCTATAGACTCTAAAGTAATTTGATATCCTGCTACCTCAGACCTAGCCCTAATACAATTATCTCTTTCAATCACATAACTGTTAAGTAATTTTTGATAAAAATCATAACAGTTTGAGCATACCTCAGAGATAGGAGACTGAGTTGGTGAAGTAGCCACCATAGCAAGAAGAACAGTATCATCTTCACTTTCTTTGCTCCAATCAAATCCTCCAAAGCCATCATCAGATTCCAAAGCAGCATGTTCAGATTCTTCATCAAAATCAGTGCTCCAGTTCAATGCTTCCACAGTGTCTTCAACTGCATCTTCCACTGCTACCATACAGTAAGTCACCGGTTCATCATCAAACTCTTCACTCCAGTCCACTTCTGATAAATTCTCTTGAGCAACCAAAGCCTTTGTGTCAGTTACTGGAATTTCCTTGAGCTCAAGTTTAGGCTTCTCAGATGTTCTGTTTGCTTGATACTTAGCAAACCTGCACTACCTTGTAAAATGACCAGTCTTTTGACAATTGAAGCATTCAATTTTAGATTTGTCAAAAGTTATTCCTTGTTTTGGTTTGAAATCAATATTTTTGCCTGTCTTCTTCATGTACTTTTTGATCCTTGCAGTGATCAAAGCAACTTGCCACCTGATATCAATTTCTTCAAGTGCATCTTCTTCAATCTGTGCTAGATCCTCTTCATACGTGACAGGTAAACTTGCTTGTTGTGCAAAGAAGGAGCACACAACTTCATCTGAGTTCAAAGTGGTAGATGGTGGGGCCTGCTGAGCATATGATGGGGGATTGTACACAGCAGTACTTTGAGAAACAGTACTTTGAGGAGAAGCAGTACTTTTGAAAGTACTGCTCTTCTTTTCAGATGATAGAAAAGCAATACTATGCGATTTGGAATTGGTTTGACCACTCATCTCATGTTCATACACCTTCAGTTGATGATAAAGATCATCAAAGTCCATAACATCCAATCCTTGTTGTCCTCTGATCATAGTAGCAATCACATGCCATGAAGATGGCAAACTCCTTAGAAACTTCAAATTAGCATCCTCAACTGATACTTGAGCCTTGTATAACTCCAACATGTTGAGGAGATTCTGAAACCTATCATATGCAGCATCAAGACCCTCTCTTTCTCCTACTGTGAAAGTTTCAAACTGTTGTTTCAGCAAGTTTCTGTGCATCTTCTTAGAGGCTTCATTCCCTCCAAATCTGGTCTTGAGAGCAGCCCAGAGCTGCTTAGCATCTTTAGCATCATGAAACTTGAGAAGATGACCATCTGGAATGGCAGACAAGAGAATGTTTAGAGCCTTCTCTTGATTCCTTATAGTTGCTTGTGGTAAGACTGCCTTTGGTGCTGTAGGTTGTCTAGGAACAACAATGGGTTCTGAAACTACTTCATTCCCATTCACAATTACATTCCATAAAGCATGGTCTGTAATGGCAATATACTGCCTCATCTTCATGCACCAGAGATCATATTCTCCCTTCTTAATTATTGGAATTCTGAGTGAGGTGATTGAGGGTGGTGGAACAGCTTCAGTCGACATCTTGAATATTTTTGAAGTAGGGTTTCTTCCTAGTCAGAGTTTCCACACAAGCTCTGATACCACTTGTTGGGAATTACAAGTTTGAGTTGATAAAGACAAAAAGAATGAAACAAGAGGGACTTAATATGACAAGAAGGAAACCTACTAAAATATGGAAGGGCTTGCTTGCAATGAAAGTTTTATTATTTAGTCCTTATCCTCTAGTATATAAAGAGGACATAGGTGTAGGTTTTTAATTAAGTCTTCCAATAATGTAGTCGACTAAAAGGTGTGTGTTTAGCCTAGACGTTAGGGGAAAACGTCTAGAGTATTGGTTTTAGATTAGTGTGTCCTAGGCGTATGTTCATGTAAACGCCTAGGTTATTAGTTTAGTTAGTAGACGTGTTTCCATAAACGTCTAGTATTAGTTAGAGTTAGTGAATGAAAAACCTTGTTCAATAACAAAGTATTGTTTTGATTATTCCGCTGCGTACAATATTATTGTCTTTGTTATTGATCCCTAGCTGAGCTTATAAACGATCTTATCAATTGGTATCAGAGCGGGGAGCTCTTGATATAGGGAATCACAAGGTTTTATGTGTCGAAGAATGATGAAAAAGGAAGAAAAATTCGGAACTCAAATTTTCGTATTTTTTATACAGCACTGTTTTGAAACGGCGATAACTTTTTCGTTAACCGTTGGATCGTAACGAAATTTTAGGTGGACGTTCTCTATATATCAATCTTATTTTTCACCGGAGATATTGTCGATTGGAGCTTTTATGTGAAAGATATGAGGTGTCGAAGTTGGTTGCTGAAGGTTTTTCAAAGTACTGTTGGAACAGTACTTTGATGTTTGATTGGTTTGTGTTCAAATTTTTCGGGTTTATTCAAGGTTTTATGAAGCAGTAAAAGATGTCGATGGTTATATGATCACTTGTCGAACAGAAGCAGATTATTAATTGATGTTGCGTCCTTGGTGATTTGACTGATATCACTTGTCATGTTAAATGGTTCCACATTAACTGTGATATTTTATTGGGCACTGATTTGTTTTTCTCGGTATTATGATGCTCATGTGAGTTTTGATTTGATGAGGTGAGGTCCATGGAGGTTATTGTGGATGTATCTTGTGATTGGTCAAGCTTGCAGTAATATTGGTCCCTCAAGTCAATAATTCCGATTGGTTGAACTCTTTAAAGTGGTATGTGGAAGTCACGTAATAGAGCACGTGGGTTGAATATGTTTTGATATTTGGATGTGGGGCTTGACATGTATCACGTGGGATGATAGTAGATGAATGGTCATTGGATAGTACTTTGTATCACGTGGGACTACATGGTTTATATTTGAAGATGAGATTCGGTGAGGTGAGACATATGGGAATTAAGATGGTCTAGCGTTTTGATTGGTCTAAAGTTTAAGATATTCATATGTGATTGCTGTTGTGATCACGTGAGGTGTTATAGAGTGTTTTTGATTGGATGAGTTCACGTGGGAATAGGATTCAATGTTTAATATTGATGAGTTTTTCAAAGTACTGCTACAAGTTTCGAAGGTACTGTTACTCAGGTTTTTAAAAGTACTGCTCACGCATGATTTATGAACGTACTGCTATACACAAGTTTTTATTAAAGTACTGCTGCATATTGTTTTTCAAAGTGTTGTTCGCGCTGAATGCAAAGTACTGCTTCGATGAAAGTACTGGTAATTTTTTTAAAGGTATAGATGCTTGATTATTTCGAAGTACTGCTCGGAGGTTTTTGAAAGTACTAAAGTATTGTTGCTGCTTATCGACTTAAAGTAATGCTTGGATGCAAGGTACTATTGCTCGTATTAATTTTGAAGGTACTGCAGTTTATATGAAAGTACTGCAGATTTTGATGAAAGTACTGCTCCTTCCCAACATACTGTTCATGCTTTATTACGAGAAGATTTTTGATTTAAGGGGAAGTCGAGCATATGGTTATGGATTTTTGGATGACACACACAGAATGGTTGTTTGGTTCACACACACAGGAAGAAATTTATGTTCTTAAAAGGATTTTAAAAAGGCTCGTTATGGAGATTTATTGAAGAATTGATTACGAAGAGGATTATTTATCACTTATTTGAAGGTGAAGTGGAATTGCTTGGTTTGTGTTCTTATCATCTAGCTTGATGAATCTAGCAATGTGTGATTTTTCTTATAATGCTCTATGCACACATTGGCTATCACTTGAAGGAGTTACATTGTAGTGCTCAGTGTCTCATATAGTTGAGGATTTTTTTTCAAGGGATTGCGGTCTACTTATATTGGTGGTTCGTATAGGTATGGAGTTCCGTGGATAGTACAAGATTTAAGACACAAGTTTGAGAAATTCTACTTCTTCATCAAATTCGTTATACTCGGTTTTCTTCACAAGTGATCATTACATAAAGCTTACAGATTTGAAGAATCAAGAAGATGGTTAACATATGGGTTTCAGGGGAAGCTTATTGTTAAATGTTTAACCATCTACATGCATCACTCAAGGGGAAGTTTTTGATTTTTACTACTGTTGATCATTATTACTACTGCTAGTTGAAGTTTTCTATTGTTTTGGATCCATTTTTCTTATGATGCGTAATGGTGGGTGATTTGAAGCATTGGACGGCTTAGATTGGAAGTATGATATTGGTTCGTGGTGGTCAAGATCATTATTTGCATACGTTCCCTATTTAGATAATAACAAAAAGGGGAAGAGATGTTTGAGTGACATGGCATGGATTAAGGGGAAGACAAAGGAAGACATACTTGTTTCATTTATGGCGAGATTTATTTATCTCAACTTCTGCTACTTCGTCTAGGGAAGTTCGTTCAAGAATGGTTTTGTCATTATCAACTAGGGGAAGATTGTTGGGAATTACAAGTTTGAGTTGATAAAGACAAAAAGAATGAAACAAGAGGGACTTAATATGACAAGAAGGAAACCTACTAAAAGATGGAAGGGCTTGCTTGCAATGAAAGTTTGCAATGAAAGTTTTATTATTTAGTCCTTATCCTCTAGTATATAAAGAGGACATAGGTGTAGGTTTTTAATTAAGTCTTCCAATAATGTAGTCGACTAAAAGGTGTGTGTTTAGCCTAGACGTTAGGGGAAAACGTCTAGAGTATTGGTTTTAGATTAGTGTGTCCTAGGCGTATGTTCATGTAAACGCCTAGGTTATTAGTTTATTTAGTAGACGTGCTTCTATAAACGTCTAGTATTAGTTAGAGTTAGTGAATGAAAAACCTTGTTCAATAACAAAGTATTGTTTTGATTATTCCGCTGCGTACAATATTATTGTCTTTGTTATTAATCCCTAGCTGAGCTTATAAACGATCTTATCAAAAGTTCATTTAACAATCGTTCATTTTCAACTTTTAAAGATTCGATCTGATGCACATTATCAGTATTCTCAACAGTATCAACAGAATCAACAGAATCAGCAGAGATATGATCAGATGCATATGCAACAAATTGTAATAAAACAAGATTATTGATATCAGCACAGATAACATCTTCCAAGAGTCGATCAACATCTTTTCTCAACAATTTCTTTTTACGTATAGTATTTGAAATCGATGTTTCTGTTTTCTCGAAAACTGTTTCCATGAGACCGAGTTCCTTGTGAAAATCCCTTTCCCAATATAGTGCACAAGTTTTCAAATTTTTGACATGGGGTAAAAGTCTTTTCTGAAGAATGTCTCTTTGTTCTCGCGCCATTGGCGATTGAAAATGTTCAACTTTTATTTCAGAATGAAATTCAATCTCACGTTCCAAAATTTTGAGGTCAGATAAGAAAGTGTCAAAGTATTTTATAATGCGACAACTTTCGGCTTTTGTTTTAACTTCACTAAGTGAAGGTAAAGGACCATTAATTTGTGCACCATTGTGTTTGGGACTAACTTCAGAAACTGGTGTGATAACAAAAGGTTTGTTAGAAGTATCTTGTTGTGTGACAAAAGTTACGGCTTTTAAATAGTTAAATGGTTTGTTATAAACGACATTTTCCATTTTTGACCGACTCTCGTCATCTGCATCTAATTCCTCCATACGATTATATTCAACAACAGTTATAATTGAATCATCAATTCTACGTTCTGCACTGTAAACTTCAGGATTTGGTTTGAATGCTCTGTTTGAAAACTTAGGTTTGTAGTCAGCAAGAATTGGTCCATATCCATTTGGATTTGGTTTAAAAGTAAACTTTTGAATAGTTGTGATTGACTCACCATGTTTATAAACAACATTTCAAAACTCTTTGATTTTGTGTTGTAAGTCGACAATTTCATCAAGATACTTATCTATTCGTTTCGTGGAATGCTGTTTGTACTCAGAGAACTGTTTTTGACAAGTTAACAACTCAGCCTTGGCTTTTTGAGTTTCCAAAGTAAGAGTGTTAAGTTGTTGTTTATGTTCATGTTTCAGTTGTTCTATTTGAGACAACAAAGCATTCTTTGAAGCGGCTAGATCACGTATCTGTCGTTCTAATGATTTTTCGTTTTGATGAGATTTAGCAAAAGCGACTTCAAAACCTTCTTCACGTTTTTCTTGAGTTTTAAAAAAGTTGATTTGTCGAATTAAGAATTCATTATCCCTAATTAAAAGTGCATTTTTCTCTTTTAATTTCGTGCAAATTTCCAAACGAGAGTGTTGGTCTTTAATTAAGGTCAGGAGCTCAATTTCTCTATTAGACAGAAGCTCATCTTGTTCAACGTGAGTCAAATCATGATCATTATTTAGATCCTCAAATATAACCACGGAGTCAACTTGATTATCAATATTAACCAAAAGGTTGTCTTGATCGTCAAATATAACTACGGGATCTATTTGATAACATCGGAATGAGATGTGGATGGCTCATTTTGAACTCTCTGATCCTTGTCGGATGGAGAAATTGGCAGAGATATCAGATCAGGGATGAGTATATTTTGTTCCGGTACCTGAGACAAGCCATCAGTGTCATACACTGGGCCTGTGTCACTCATGTGTAGAGCTTGCATTTGTGCCATCAACAGCACTGCTGCATTAGCCTGCAAGTCCTCCATATCATCATCAGAATCTACATCTGCCATAAAGCTCTGTTCCTTGTTGGTAAGAGTTTCACCAGCTTCATCCTTAAGAGCCAAGAGCAACGCCTCTTTGTGATAAGCACCGCCTCTTGTCCTCGGCTTAGGACATGCATTAGCCAGGTGACCCTTCTCATTGCAGTTATAACAACAAAGACCATTAACCCCATTCTGAGCATTCCCCTGTTCAACCACTTGACCCCTTTGTTGTTGTGGAGCACCCATGTTATTCCTTCCAATAGCATTAAACCCTTGACCACCTCCCATCTGACGACCATAACCACGGTTCTGAACTTCAACGCGTCCATTGTTCACAACAACTTGATTCCTTTTTTTGGATGAGGAACGAATGCGATTGTTGGATTTGTTTGTATATCGACCGAAGGCTTTAGCAATCATAACAAATCCTTGTTGCAATTCATCAAAAGCAGCAGAGTCCTCATCAGCTTCACTGTAAAGTGCTTGAGCATTGTTGTTGTTGTATGGAACCAATTGAGTTTGTTGAGGTTGTTGCTGTGACTGATCATATGGTGTGATGGTTGCAGTTGGTTGAGGAGCGGGTTGAGGAGCTGTTTGAGGAGGAAGACTAGTTTGAGCCCAAAAAGCAAGTTGTTGATTATCAGGAATTGACTGTGAAGCCGGGAGTCCATGGATAGTACTTTCTTTGTCAACTTCTTTTTGGTGAGGCTTCAAATAGTCGTACAACAATCCGTATGTAGCATGATGAAGATTCTTAGCTTGACGGAGAAAAATGACATACTTCTCCCATTCCGGACCAAGACTACTTAGGAACTTAGTGTTGACAGCAATTCGTGGCATGATGATGTTGTGTTTGTCCAAATCATTAATGATATCTGAAAAACGATGATGATATGACTCTAATGTCTCTCCTGGTTTAATCATGAAGTGTTCATAAGCCAAGTAGATTTTGGATTCCATGTCTTCCTGATTGAGTGATGTGCCTTCCATAAGAAGATGAATGTGTTCCAACATTGCTTTTGCAGTCTTTTGAGCATCAACACTTCGAAGGATTGGATTTGATAATCCTAAAAGGATGTATTGCATTGCTAGTTCATCGACTTCAAAGTGTAAAAGTTCATCAGCAGTGAGGTCTGAGATAGTTGCAATGTTGGTGACATCATCTCTTGGTGGATTGGCATCTGGATCTGCGGGTGTGACAACAGTAGGCATCTGAAATGGACCTTCCATAATGACCTTCTTTAAGAACTTTTCATGTGGCTTCTTTAGATCACAAAACCTAAAGAACCTTATCACCCATTGATCATAATTTCCGGGAGTGAGCATTGGAGGTCTATCAAGTGAGCCAGCTTCATGAATTGATTGTTGGCTACTTAAGGCTTCACACATCTTGCCAAACCATGTTGGTTCCTTCATAGTACTCCTGGATGGATGTTGATTGTAGAAGTTTGTGTAAGGTTGTACTTGAAGACTAGGTGGTGGTTGAACCATTTTTGGTTGTGGAATTGCTCCAAGTTGTGGAGTATGTTGTTGATTAAATTGTTGTTGATAAATTTGTTGTTGATGATTAAATTGTTGATGTTGTGGACTTAGTTGTTGTTGTTGTTGTTGTTGTTGATGATAAGTGTAAGGAAAATAGTTAGAGTATGGTGGTTGTGACATGTTGAAAACTTGTGTTGTTAAATGGATCTTTGTAGTCGAATGAAACGATGTTAATGAAGTATCCTTAGGCGTAGAAATCACGTAAAGGCAAGGTAACACTTAGGCGCAAAAACACCAAACTTACGCGTAACAGAAATAGTTACGTGTAGGATTAGCTTACGCGTAAAAGTTGAGAAACACTAAAGTTAGGCGTAAACTGAAAGTTAAGCGTAGAAAACTTAGGCGTAGGAATAGCTTATGCGTAAGACAGAGCTTAGGCGTAAGATAAATCTTATGCGTAATGAGTTCTACGCAAAAGTTTGAGCTTATGCGTACGATTAGGGTTTTGCCCAAAAGATCTTTTACACCATCACAGTGCAAAGGATATCCAAAGTCGAAGTGTTTTCAGGCTTATCCAAGCAAGAAAACACTAAGTAAACCACGAAAACTGAAGATCGATCCAAGGTTGAGTTACGCATAAGAATAGGGTTTTCTTACGCGTAGAAATTAGCCAAAACTGATTTCTGCCAAATGATGTTTCTAAACCAGATTTTGGTGATGAAATAGCTTCAATATCACCAAAATAACACAAAAGTGTGAAAGTTGATGATCCAAAACTTCTAAACACCTTATGCGTAGAAAGTATCCCACGTATAAAACCAAGCTTAAAAACAATGATCCACACGTAAAGTTTGAAACTTTTTGCCAAAAACAGATATTTTAACACCTAAAAACGTTGAAAGTACAAGAATCTTGGATTGAAAAGTGTAAAAATTGAGTTTTTAAGCGTGACAAAGTATGAAACGTTATTACGCGTAAGACCAAAACTTCAAAAACAAAATATGTTCACCCAACTATTTGGCGAATGATACCACTGTTTGGTCACCATATTAGTAACACAAGCATCAATATGAGAAGAATAGATAAGATAGTGATCGGTTGAACAAAGACACACACACACATATGAAATGGAGAAGAGTTATGCGTAAATGTAAATGTGAATTGAACAACCAACCATCAAGTGAGGGTTATACAAGAGTATTTATAGGAGGGAACTAGGGCAACACTCCAAGTTCCCATCCTTTTACTTATTGGGCTTGGCCTAGGCTTATGGGCTTTCTACATAAGCCTAGCCTTGATTACTAACATAAACGCCATATTAAGCTAACTATTACATATGAATCACTAACACTTGAAATATAGTTTATGAGTGATTCCAACAGGGGTATTGACATCGTAGGACCTATGCCTATAGCTCCTGGAGGAGTCAAATTTTTGCTGGTGGCAATTGATTACTTTACTAAGTGGGTGGAGGCTAAACCTTTAGCCTCCATTACGGGGAGACAGATCGAGAAGTTTGTGTGGGAGCACATTGTGTGCAGATTCGGAGTGCCCCACATAATCATATCTGACAATGGAAAGCAGTTCGCTGAATGAGTCTTCTACGACTTCTGTCAAGGGCTCAACATAAAGCAGTCTTGGACATCCGTCTACCATCCACAAGGTAACGGACAGGTGGAGGTTACAAACAGAGACATCGTCAAAGGGATCGAGAAAAGGCTGGGACGAACTCACCATGGATGGGTAGATGAACTCCCTCAAGTACTATGGGCCCATCGAACACACCCTAAGTCAAGCAATGGTGAAACCCCTCTTCAGCCTAACATACGGAACAGAAGCAGTCATCCCTTCGGAACTAAGTGTACACACGAAGCGTGTGGCAACGTATGATGCCTCCAAAAATGATTAAAGGATCAGGGAGAACCTGGATCTACTAGAAGAAAGAAGAGAGATAACCTCCATCCAAGAAGCAATGCACAAGCATAAGATTGAAGGCTACTATAACAAAATGGTCAGGCCTTCCACCTTTAAGCTTGGGGAATATGTGCTACGCCTCAACAGTGCAAGAAAAGCATAATACCAGGGAAAGCTGTGACCTACTTGGGAAGGAACTTACATGGTAGCTGAGGCCTACGGCAACGGAGCCTACAAACTGGCCACTCTTCTCGGAGAACCCATCAACAGGACATGGAATGGTACCAACCTTCAAAAATTCTATGTTTAAGAAGTACTTTTACTTTTTCATTCTTGTAATTAGAAGCTTCTCAAGGGAAAGCATACATTATTTGTAGTTGTCTTAGTTTTCATTTCAAGAATGATGTAATCCTCTCTACCAATTCAATGATCAATAAGACATTTCCTACAAATCTCTTGCTTCGTTTCTTAAACACAAAGATTTGTTCAACCAAGTCGTTTATGAGTTTCAATGTCGAATAAAAGGGCACAAGGTGTAATATACGCCTCATCATTTACGCCTACTTAAACATTCACATTAACTCTCCTAGTAGTTTATGGCGCTTGTGAAAATATATACAAAGTCATACTACTTAAAGGATTTGAGATAGAGTGGGTCGCGACCCTCTGTCAATGATCAAATTTGGTCATTATATTCTTGGTGTTGAAATTTACACACAATGAGGTCGTTTAACCTTAGGATGTAAAACTTAAGCGTCGGAAAAATGGCGCAAGAGAACTTCACAAGACAAACACAAATAATAATCAGGTGTGTAGAGGTATCCCCCCTACAATATACCATTCAAAATGAGGGCTAGTGCCCTTATACCTGCACGAGGAGCCTAAGCCCCAATTAAGTTGTCTTTGGCCCAAGGCCATACATCACAAGCATTCAAATTGTTTAGAGAAAAAGACAAGCATTGTCGAATAAGATAAATTGTCTTAAAGGGTACATGCCACCCTTGAAACCAAATTACTACCAACATGGCAACCTTCATTCCTGCTTTTGTGGGGAGGGGGACAGAGATGGTTGAACCGAGGTAGGCTTGGCAGACACTGTCTTCTTGGTAGGAGTTGTAGGCTTCAGCTTGCGAGGCTTCTTGAAAAGGAGGTTTTCGAGGGGTGCCATAGGATCTTTGGTAGCTTCAACAAAGAAGGAGTACTCTGCAGTTGCAAACGCTTTTCCTGCCTCATCATATTCACCTTTCGATGTGGGACGGTAGCATTCAATCTTGGAAAGATCCACGGGCTTACCTATTTTGGCAGCCTCCTCCAACGCCAAGCACCGTCCATGAAAAATAGCTGATTTGATGACCTTCCACATCTGTGCTCCCAACTCATCACTGTGGTAGAGTTCCATGGCTATGTACGGCACCACCTTCGACACAATCTCCGCACGATCCTTTTGTAGCATCTTGTACCTCATTTGCAAGCCATCAACTTCCTCCCTCAACTTAACTTCTACCTCTCCGAGCCTAGCCTTCTCACTTTCCAAACCGGCACATTTTGCCTCAAGCACTGCATTCTGACCTGTTAGGGTAATGACCTTAGCTTCTTCTAACTTAAGCTTGCCAATTTCAGCTGTCAGCTGGGCTACCTTTCCACGAAGGTCTTGGACGATAGGGTTCTTCTCAACATCCCTCTCAATCTCGTCACACTTAGCCTCCAGCTTGGCATATTCTTGGTCCCTGTGCTTTTCCCTATCCAACATGACATCCATTTCCTGTCTTGCCTTGGTGACTGTCCTGAGTAGCTCCCTAGTGCGACCATTTAGATGATTGTCCAACACTGCCTGCCTGGCAACACTCTTATCATGAAGATCGCAGACCCCTTCGATAGACATGTTGTCCAATAAACCCTTCCACATGGAAGGGGTAACATGGTCCACAATGCGGTGGCATGACAGTGCATTCGGAAGCTCCTTCGTGTCCGGAAGGCCTGCGACCATTATAATGCACAACTATTCAGCTACTTATCATACTTAAAAATTAACATAACTTAAAAGGAGAATTGCTTACCATGCATCTCTACGGTCGCATCTGGAAACTTGAAAGCAGACTTGATAAACGTCTTGCCTTCAGTACTCTTTTAACGTACGGCCCTAGATCCGGAGGCAGGGAGGGTATTCTTCCTTTTGTTGATAGACTTAATAGCCTTGGCGGCTGTTCCCTTTCTGCTTTTCAACCTGTCAGCTATCCCGGTTGAACCTACAATCGGGACATCCTCCTTCGTAGGATCATCCGAGTCTGCAACATTCTCAACAAGCTGAGAAGGACCCTCCAGCGCAGCTTGTGGGGGTACCGATGCAACAGGCTCCGGATTCGGAGTATCCACCTCATTGTTATTAACAGATTTGGAAGGAGAGCCAACACCGTAAGACTCTTCAGCCTTATCCGCTGGCATGAAGCTCAAGTATTCATCCAAATCTTGGTACATAAAGTTCCTGAATGATATCTCTGCAAAAAAGAAACAAAAAGAAATGAATATCAGTGCTACATTGGTCCTACTTTACAAGAAGTAGAAAAACATACTTTGTCCATGGTACATGATAACAGGCTTCTTGGGAGACCCCTCCCAGCTCTGGGCAATCCCAGCCATGTATAAGATGGCTTCGGGGAACACTTGCACATCAACAGGATATTTAGCCAAACGCTGATAGCATGGATCCCTTCGCACATCATAGGGCAAGGGATCATTGTATCGTTTTGTATCAAACATGTACTCATTACTCAACAGCTCTAGATAGTTGGGGGGAACAATAGTGTTTTGCACATAGAAAAAGCTACCTTTCCAGCATGTTATGTTGGTGTAGACTCTCCCAAACAGGTTCGGCACATCTGCCTCGGGCCTTTTAGCTAAGGTTAACCAGTTGCCCCCAGGATACAAGTTCAAAAAACCCCTTAACACCTTTAAAGTTGGTTCATAGCCGTATGCTTTACACATTACTATGAATGTGGTCAGTTTGGCTAAACCAAATGGGTTGAACCTAGAGATATGAACCTTGTAGTACTGCATAAACTCTAATATAAGTGGGTGCAGTAGAATCCTAAGGTTGGAATGGCTAAATGCATGAGTATATAGCCCTACGAAACCTTGGGGAGCTTCAAAGATACCCTGATTAGACTTGGGTAACATGACTTTATACTTTGGTGGGATCGGAAAATCAGCTAGGTGATCGTGTAAATCTTTTGCAGACAATGTACATTTTTGCTGTTTTATGATAAACTTGGAATCCATTTTTTTACAAAAAAAAAAAAAAAAAAAAAAAAAAAAAAAAAAAAAAAAAATTTACTGCGTGTAGAAAGAGACGGAGAGAGTAAAATGTGCTAGGGTTTCAACCACCCCCCTTTAAATACTCTCTTTCACTTCTCTTAAGCACCGCACACGTGTCCTGGATAAATACTCTTATCCGATTTACATTGTTTTTAAATTTTAAATATAAGTCTTTTGGTCTCCGGGTAAAATAGGGAACTGTGATTCCTGTAGCGGGCAGTCAAAACGTTTAATTAGCATTAAATGCGCTAAGTTAGGTGCATAGTTATCTTCCAACTAATACGATTAGTGCGGGATGGTATTTTTTCGAAGCATGAAGTCGAAAGCAATGCCTCTTCGCTCATATACATCACTTTCGACTGGGGGGCTTGATGATGTACCCTCCGATTAGCTCAAAGGACACTCCTCCGAGATGTGTTGAAGCCCTTCCATTCAAAGGCCCCAGTTAGGATTCCAGAATATCCATGGGCGTCAAACCATTCGTTATCACGAAGGTTACCTTAGGGGAATTCGCCATTCGAAGTCCTAAGCCCTTCCGGGTAAGGTTGACGAAGGAGTAATGGATAGGAGAACCTCCTGACTTGGTCAAACCCACGATCTCCCTCTCTTTCCTGGCTTCCCCGCCAATCTTGAGAACGTGGGTCACTAAGCCCTAGCGGTTACCCACAATCATGGGACACCCCCTATGATCTCCGACATTCCCGCAGAAGTGCCTCTAACCCTATTTCTTCCACTATAAATAGGTTGGACGGGCAATGGATTATGGTATGCTCTTTTCACACTCATCTCTTTACTTACAAACACTTATACAACCATAACTCATACTTACTATCACGCCGGAGGTGGTTCGCAGGGTCCTACCCCTGCGTAATCACTTAACGTAGTGTCTTCGTATTTCTTATTCTTAGGTGAAAGACAAGTCTTGGCTGGAACATACACCCCTCATACCTTTGATCATCATTGAAGCCTGGTAGTGCAATCTATTGTACAATCAGTGCAATTTGGAACTTTTTGTTATGCTAATGGTATTACTCATAATTTCTCGGCTCCTCGCACTACACAAGCAAATGGGGTTGTTGAAAGGAAAAATAGAACCCTACAAGAAATGAGTCGCACCATGATTAATGAGCAATCTATTCCTCAAAAAATTTGGTGCAATGTCGTCGACACATCAACCTATATACTTAACCGTGTCCTAGTTAGACCATTCTTAGGTAAAACTCCATACGAGTTACTTCGGGACAAAAAGCCTACGCTAGAACACTTTAGAGTCTTTGGTAGTAAATGTTTCTTGCTTAACACTAAAGATTACTTAACCAAATTTGATCATAAATCAACCGAAGGTATCTTCTTAGGTTACTCTCCTAATAGTAAAGCTTATGTGATATTAAATAAAGAAACCATGAAGGTTGAAGAATCCTTAAATGTAAGATTTGATGAAAGTCCACCCAAACCTATCCTACCTCTTGTCGATGACGAGTTAATCGAAAGTGAAGCCATAGAAATCAAAGAAAATATAAATAAAGAAGATGAACCATTAAACAATGAAATCATCAATATTAAAGAGTTTAAAGATCATCCCGTAGAAAAAGTTATAGGAAAGTTAAATGAAAGAACCTTAAGATCTCAAGTCCAAAACCAAAGTAGTTTATTTTGTTTTGTCTCAACCATAGAACCTAAAAATACGCAAGAAGCCAGAAAAGATGAAAGTTGGGTAATGGCTTTGCAAGAAGAGTTAAATCAATTTGTTTCTAACAATGTTTGGACACTTGTCCCTCCACCTAATAACCAAACCATAATCGGAACTAAATGGGTATATAAAAACAAGTTAGATGCAAACGGTGTAGTTTCTAGAAATAAAGCTAGACTTGTTGCCCAAGGGTATAATCAACAAGAAGGCATAGACTTTGATGAGACATATGCTCCCGTGGCTAGATTAGAGTCATTAAGAATACTTCTTGCTTATGCTTGTGCTCATAATCTTAAGCTTTTTCAAATGGATGTTAAAGTGCTTTTCTAAATGCTTTTATTAATGAAGAAGTCTATGTAGCTCAACCTCCGAGCTTTATCGATTTCGAAAAACCTAACCACGTGTACAAACTAAAGAAAGCTCTTTACGGTCTTAAACAAGCCCCAAAGGCTTGGTATGATAGACTCAAATCATTTTTTAACCAAAAAGACTATACCATGGAGTTAGTTGATAATACACTTTTCACAAAGAAAAAGGAATCACATATAATTATTGTTCAAATATACGTGGACAATATTATATTTGGATCGACTTGTCAAGAAATGTGTGATGATTTCTCAAAAATCATGCATGATGAGTTTGAAATGAGTATGATGGGAGAACTACGTTTCTTTCTTGGTCTACAAATCAAACAACTAGAAGATGGTATCTTCTTTAATCAATCCAAATACATAAAAGAAATGCCAAAGAAATTTGGTTTAGAAGAGTCAAAACCTATAAGAACACCAATGTCATCCGATACTAAACTTACAAAAGATGAAGACGGTGAATCCGTTGATAACACCAAATACTGTGGCATGATTGGTAGTCTTCTCTATCTTACGGCTAGTCGGCCGAATATCATGTTTAGTGTTTGTCTATGTGCTAGGTTTCAAGATGTAACACCCCCAAATCTCGGTACAGCGGAAGACTTAATCAAGTTTTCGGGGCGTTACAATTGGATTGGTATCTCACACAAGTATAACAAACAAGATAATCATTATCATTCAAAACCAATCCTAAATTTAAATATTCAAAACATTAATCCCAAAATGTAAATATTAGGCCCAAACATGATTTAATAAAAATAGGTCCCCATAAATTATCAGAGTTTGATTATGATCCTTGACCATGCCTCCTTGCTAAGCTTCCACCGAACACGCACTCCAAATATCACTTAAATACTTGAGAAAGCATGCTAAAAGGTCAGCTAACGCTGGTGAGTTCATAGGTTTAAATTCAAGTAAAAAGTAGTGGACTTGTAGGAGTTAATTTGCTATGCGAGACCTAAGATAGATACACATCAATCACAAACAATATCATATCCGATATCACAACGGACCCCTAGCGACACTAGCCAGCACAGCCGTAGCAAAGTATAGAACGATTGCTAACCCTGGACTAGGTCAAGGTAGAAGTCTACTCTTAGTTAGGCAACGTGTTATAGCAATTAGCATTGCTACTCTACACTAAGGCAACAGCTACCACATATCTATCTAAACAGTCAAGCACATAAGCAAATCAAAATAGTTTTAAAGGTCCAAAAACAGTAGCATGATTCTCACCCCAATTTAGTTAAAAACATAGATAAAAGTGGGGCTATGAAACTCACCTCAAGCAAGCAACGCACAAATAAACACTAGCAGACGATAACAGCTAATCACGGCACAGCAACTATCGACTCGGCACAACCTATTACTGTAAACCAATTTTAATATATATTTCCCAAAATCAACATTATCTACCCCAATGTATTCCTTTTCTTTATCTCCAAAATTGTCTTGTTTCACCATTTAATCCTAGCGTTTGGTATCCTCATGTGGGTGTATCGACTCAATATGATATCATGAATGCACACAAACAACCAATATGTGACTCAATGCAACACAATGAGACGTCTAAGCGATAAGATCCATAGTCCAATAAGTTACGGAATAAATAGTAGACCTTATCGAATTCGTCAACTCGATAAACTCAATTATTTATTCGTGTCGTTTATTATTACTAAACCGGTTGCATCCTAACGAGTCATAAGGATAATTCACCCATTAATAATATTATCCTACGTACCTAGCGGTCTCTTATTAGATCCGTCAACCTAATAAGTCCGCTACCCACGTGGATCAACGCTATTAATGTTAGGTCATCCGTAACCCATGCACATAGCGTAAATAAATAAATACTTGAAAATAGTATTAAATGCTCATAATTGGCATATTTCGATAAACGTGTACTCGAAACATTAATTACTTATTTAGTAGAAAACCTTTCCATTTTTAGTCGCTAAATTTCTATTTAAAATAGTAAATAACAAGACAAGTCTTGTTATCGATGTTTTTGGTATAAAAGCCTTGTTATTATTTATGTTTCATAGTTTATTAGCATTTTCATATATATATATATATATATATATATATATATATATATATATATATATATATATATATATATATATATATATATATATATATATATATATATTTCATCAATTTCAATATTTGTTTCATATCGCTATTCGTTTCGAGTCCACAAGCACGAGTCATGACTTCTCGGCTTTTAATCAATCAATAGTCCAAACTATATTAAAGTCCATGTTACGGCATTGTCGGGGTCAACTATTGACTAAAAAGTCAAAGTAACACCGACGTTGCTCAAAGTTGACAATTTATATATAAGTCCAAATAAAAGTCATAATAACGCAATTCAATCTCAAATCAACCCAATTCAATCTCGCCAACCAATCAACCAACCAAATATACCCGAAATCAATGTTATGACCCTAATGGTAATGACACGGTCACGGTTAAGACCACGTGAACCAAACAAGCTCTAGAAGCTTTTCGGCTCCACGCGTCTCTTCCAAACACCAATAATATCAACCAACAAGCTACCATGACAACCCAACCCGGACCCTTGGTCCAAGTGGGTCACGTACGACACCAACCCATGACCCATCGTAGGTCTTGGTGTTTGTACGCCCCATCTACACATCCAAACACTCCCTAAATCACTTCCATTACAACCAAACACAATCAATCAACCTCCAATCATCATCCAAACATGAAACCCATCAACTAATCCTAATCAAAAACATGAAACATGACCTAAAATGCAAAAACCCAACAATATGATACACCACATGATACCAAATCACTAGCTACATGTTTATTTAAGTGTAAATTAGTTTCAATCCCATGTTTAAACTAAAACCCCTAAATTTCGTCCCATGTACGAGCCATAGGAGACCCATACGTGGCTTCATGTGGCCAAAACAAGCTTGACCCATGTTCCATTTTCCTTTTTACAACCCGATCTACAAGATTTAATGAAAACCCTAGAATCACAAATCGTATTTGTAAGATTTGGAGGTGTTAATGTAGGCTTTTGTGAGAGATTTATATATGGATGGAAAGAAGAAAGAGAGATCTACAAAATAGTGGTGGAGGTGAGATGTCACTCATCGGAAGTTGTCCGGAATTTAGCCAAAAAGGGGCGGCGGTGGTGGTGGTTTAGGGTTAGGGTTTGTAGAGAGAGAAGTTAGTGAGAGAAAGTTGGTGTTAGTGTGTGTTTTAGAGAGAGAATGAAAGAGTAGAAGTGAGGAGAGGTGTGAGTATTTATATTTGAGGGAGGGACTAAAATAAAAATGGGTAGAGGGGGAGGGGTGGCCGGCCACACTAAAAGGGAGGCCTTAGCCGTCATTTTTCGTAAACTATCCCGTTTACCCATTCCCGAGCTCATATATTGTCCTACGAGTGTCCCACGACGTTCTTTCGACTTTCTATTATGTTTATTTATATTTTTCCATGATTTTTGACTATTTATTTGCCAATTTTTGAGTTACGGTCTAAAAGTTACATTATTTCTCGTTTTAGGCTTTTATAGTGCCGAATCGAATAATGCCTATCAAAAAAAGTTAAAACTCACACGATAACACATCCAATAATAAAATAAATCATAAAAACTAATAAACGATATCAAATCAAGTCATGGTCGATAAAAATAGTGATAAAGGCAAAAGCTCGGTTTAGTTAACACAATTTGGTTACATAAAATAGACTCCCTAAATTGCCTGTTGTCATAGCCTCCCAGCCTCAGAAGAAACCCGTCCCGGGTTTCACTCCGAGTTGCTTGATGTCATGAAGAGTTTAGGATACTTCTTACGGAATACGTCCTCACGTTCCCAAGTGAACTCCGGTCCATGTCGGGAGTTCCAACGGACTTTGATAATTGGAATACGGCTATGCTTCGGCCGTTTAATCTCACGATCCATTATCTCAATCGGTTCCTCAACGAAATTCAATTTCTCGTCAATTCAGATATCTCTTAAAGGCACAACTATGTTTTCCTCCAAAGACATTTCTTAAGATTACTAACATGAAAGACATTGTGTACACTGCTCAATTTCGATGGTAGCTCAAGGCAGTAAGCTACTGGTCCGATTCTTTCCAGGATTGGAAAGGGACAAGTATATCGGGGATTGAGTTTCCACGCTTTCCAAAATGAATCACTCCTTTCCAAGGAGAAACCTTTAACATAACACGATCTCCAACCTGAAATTCTAAAGGTTTACGTCTTCTATCGGCATAACTCTTTTGTCTATCTCGAGCGGTTTGCAAACGGTTACGAATCTGAACTATCTTCTCAGTGGTTTCTAGGACAAGTTCGGGACCGGTAAGTTGATTCTCGCCAACTTCAGCACAACAAACAGGAGAACGACATTTTCGGCCATACAGTGCTTCAAATGGAGCGGTCTTAATGCTAGAATGATAACTATTGTTGTAGGAGAATTTGGCCAAAGGGAGATGTCTCTCCCAACCTTTTCCAAAATCGATAACACAGGCTCTAAGCATATCCTCTAAGGTCTGAATGGTTCTCTCGCTTTGATCGTCATTTTGAGGATGATATGCAGTGCTCATATCCAAGTTTGTTCCTAACGCTGACTGTAAGGATCTCCAAAAGTGGGATATAAAATGGCTATCTCGATCAGAAATGATAGATATCGGTACTCCATGACGCGATACTATCTTCTTAATGTACAGCCGAGCGAGCTTGTCGAGGCTATCGACCTCGCTAATGGATAAGAAGTGAGCAGACTTAGTCAAGCGATCTAGGATTACCCAGATAGCATCATTGCCGCTAGCTGTTCTTGGTAATTTGGTGATAAAGTCCATGGTGATTCGCTCCCATTTCCATTCTGGGAGTTCGGGTTGAACTAAGAGTCCTGAGGATTTCTGGTGTTCGGCCTTTACCTTAGAACAAGTCAAGCACCAACTGACATACTGAGCTATGCCGACTTTCATGTTAGGCCACCAGTAGAGTTTCTTCAAATCCTGATACATCTTATCGGCTCTGGGATGAATAGAGTATTTTGATTTATGCGATTCGTGCATAATCAACTCACGGATTCCATTATGAAATGGTATCCAGCTTCTGTCTTTGAAGCATAAGGTTCCGTCGGAACGCTTCAAGAAGCCGTTTTCACTTTCTACCATTCCATGCAGATTCTCATAAGGACGGTTTTCTTCCGTCAATGCCGCAGCTTGGGCAGCTAAGATTTTAGATGGTAGAGGCGAACTAATAGTCATTCCTAGGGATCGAACGAGTAATGGTGGAATGTTCTCCTTATGACTAAGTGCATCAGCAACAACATTGGCCTTACCAGGATGATAACGAATCTCACAGTCATAATCACTGAGCAACTCTAACCAACGACGATGTCTCATATTCAGCTCCTTCTGATCTAAGATATGCTTCAAGCTCTTGTGGTTGGTAAACACTACACACTTGGTTCCATACAGATAATGTCTCCAGATTCTAAGAGTAAACACTACAGCACCTAACTCAAGATCATGGGTGGTGTAGTTTTTCTCATGCTTCTTAAGTTGTCAGGATGCATAAGCAATCACCTTCTCCCGTTGCATCAAAACAACACCTAAGCCTTTATGCGAAGCGTCGCAGTATACGACAAGATCTTGCTTTCTTCAGGCAAAGCTAGGATGGGCGCACTATACAACTTCTCCTTCAGAAGTTGGAATGCTTCTTCTTCCTTTTCTCCCTATTCATACTTAATGTCCTTCTGTGTCAGTTTGGTCAGCGACTTAGCTATTTTGGAGAATCCCTCAATGAATCTCCGGTAATAGCCTGCTAAACCTATAAACTGGCGGACTTCTGATGGGTTCTTAGGGGCTGCCCATTCCTTAATGGCCTCAATCTTAGCTGGGTCAACATGAACTCCTCGACTATCTATCACGTGACCTAAGAATTGCACGGACGGAATCCAAAATTCACACTTAGAGAATTTGGCATACAGCTTCTCTTCTTGCAACAATTCTAAAATGAGCCTCAAATGCTCTTCGTGCTCCTCTCTACTCTTGTATTATATCAAGATGTCGTCTATGAACACTATCACAAACTTATCCAGGTATGGCTTACATACGCGGTTCATGAGATCCATGAAAACCGCTGGTGCGTTGGTCAAACCAAACGACATCACTTGGAATTCATAGTGCCCATAACAAGTCCTAAATGCCGTCTTAGGGATATCCTCCTCTCGAACTCTAAGCTGGTGATAACCAGACCTTAAACCAATCTTGGAAAAGACACTAGCTCCTTGGAGTTGATCAAATAGGTCATCTATTCTAGGTAACGGATATCGATTCTTCACCGTCAACTTATTCAACTCCCTATAGTCGATACACATCCGAAACGATCCATCCTTCTTCTTCAAAAACAACACCGGTGCTCCCCACGGTGATGAACTTGGTCGAATGAATCCCTTCTCTGACAACTCTGCCAACTGTTTAGATAGTTCCTCCAATTCTCTTGAAGCAAGTCGATAGGGTGCCCGGGCTACGGGTGCAGCACCGGGTATCAACTCGATTTGGAATTCCACTTGTCAGACAGGTGGAATCCCTGGCAGATCGTCAGGAAACACATCTGAAAACTCTCTAACGACGGGTACATCATTAAGGTGTCTTTCACTCTTCTCCTCGTGTTGGGAATTATACGTTTGAGTTGATAAGACAAAAAGAATGAAACAAGAGGGACTTAATACGACAAAGATGAAACCTACAAAAAGATGGAAGGACTTGCTTGCAAAAGAAGTTTTATTTATTAGTCCTTAGTAGAGATTTGTAAACCCTAATCCTCTAGTATATAAAGAGGACATAGGTGTAGGTTTTAATACAAGTCTTCCAAGATGTAGTCGACTTAAAGGTGTGTGTGTGTCCTAGGCGTATAGTCTTGTAAATGCCTAGGTTATTAGTTTAGTTAGTAGGCGTGTTCCTATAAACGTCTATAGTTAGTTAGTTAGTTAATGGTGATGAAAACCTTGTTCAATAACAAAGAATTGATTAGTTTATTCCGTTGTGCATGTTATTAGTCTTTGTTATTGATCCCTAGCTGAGCTTATAAACGATCTTATCAATTGGTATCAGAGCGAGGAGCTCTTGATATAGGGATCTACAAGGTTTTTGAAGAAGAAGGAAGAAAAATTCGAAGCTGTCAAAAATTCGCAACCTCTCTGCAGCACTGTTTTCAAGAGGGCATAACTTTTTATTGAACCGTTGGATCGAGCTAAAATTTTTTCTGGTACATCTCAGTATATCCATCTAACTTTTAACCAGAGGGATTGTGAATTGGAGCTCGAAATCAAAAGTTATTCAATGTCGAAGCCTGCTGCAAAACTGAAAAAGTTCTATAAGGTTACTGCAGCACTGTTTTGAAACGATCATAACTTTTTCGTTAACCGTTGGATCGGGACGAAAGTTTTGGTGAACATTTTCTATATGACAATCTAACTTTTCACCGAAGGAATCTTCAATCGGAGTTCTCAATAAAAAGATATTTAATGTCGAAGTCTGCTGCAGTGAAGGGTATATTATTCGATTTTCAGGATTTTGATCTTCATAATATTTGTCATGTGCATGAGGTATTGTTTAATCATGGGTATAGTTTTTTATTTCACGTGAATATTTGCATGTCTAATATGACTTGGTAAGAATTACTTGGATCTACACATGGTCTTTGAATAACAAGTATTGAATATTTAACCCAATCATGGGTCGGTGCAATCAAGAAGATTACAAATTTATTTTGTGAACAATGGTCAGTGGTATTTTTCTCACATAGGTTTGTCGTTGCATGAGGTTTTTATTAACCTAGTATTATTGACTAAATGTCTTTAATTTATTACCACTTGTTGATGAAAAACGCAACGTGTTACTGCTGCCAATGGGATTTTTTAAATCTCCGAGGTACTTGGTTCTGTCAATGAAAGTGAACGCTAGGGTTTACATACGAGATGCGGTTCCAGTTAATACTACTCTTCCTCGTTACTACTACCCGTCTACGGTGGGTACTGCTTTCATATTTGCATTTGGACGTACTGCTCAGCTTGGGACGAAAGTACTGCTTCTCATTCAAAGTACTGTTGTTTATTTATGCAAAGTACTGCTTATGTTCTCAAAGTACTGCTTATGCTTCAAAGTACAGCTCCAAGGTACGGCTCCAAAGTACTACTCCAAGGTATTGTTACTATACATGGGCATGGATGTTTTGAATATTTTTTATGCCTAACTTGAGTAGCCTGTTGGATGAGAAAAATAATGAATCATGGATATATGGATTCGACCTTGGGCTTCATGGTATTTGTTGATACTTGTAACATTTATGGGCATGAGTTACAAAAGGTGAGGGGAAGCTCGTATGATTTTTAGCATTGATTCGATCTCAACTGAGTTTGTGATTAGATTACACACACCGGAATGATTTGAGGGGAAGTCAAGCATGATGATTGTTATGGATTTTTAGCGACACACACATGATATTGTTTCACACACACAAGGATTTTGGACTTTGTTATTAAAAGGTTTTAATTAGCTCATATTTGGTTTATTGGATTAATTGGTTACGAAGAGGATTGATTATCACTTATTTGACGATGAAGTGGAATTACTTGGATGCGTGTTTTATTATACCTTTTAGCAAGAGGTAACTTGTTCGTACGTTTATGATTGTGGCTAAGACTTGGTAAATCTAGCAAGTAGGGTTTGCTATCACTTAAAGGATTACGTTGTTGTGCTCAGTGTCTCATTGAAGATGGGGATTTTATCAAGAGATCGAGGTCTACTCATATATCATCAGGTTTGAGTTCATAGTCACGTGGTTAGTACAAGACATAAGACGCGAGTTTGGGATGTTCTACTTCAGCATCAAATTGGTTATACTTAGTTTTCTTCATTAGTAATCATTACATGGAGCTTACAGATTTGAAGAATCATTTGATGTTCATGCACCACTCAAGGGGAAGTGTTTGATTTTTACTAATGTTGATCATTATTACTACTGCTAGTTGGAGTTTCTACTGTTTTGGATTCATTTTTAGTAAGTATTTTGGTGTTCTTCATGGAGGGCAATTCGAAACATTGGACGGCTTAGATTGGAAGTATGATATTGGTTCGTGGTGGTCAAGATCATTATTTGCATACGTTCCCTATTTGGATAATAACAAAAATGGGAAGAGATGTTTGAGTGGCATGGCATGGATTAAGGGGAAGACAAAGGAAGACATATTTGTTTCACTCATGGTGAGATCCCTGATCTCAATTTCTCTACTTCGTCTAGGGAAGTTCGTTCAAGAATGGTTTTGTCATTATCAACTAGGGGAAGATTGTTGGGAATTATACATTTGAGTTGATAAGACAAAAAGAATGAAACAAGAGGGACTTAATACGACAAAGATGAAACCTACAAAAAGATGGAAGGACTTGCTTGAAAAAGAAGTTTTATTTATTAGTCCTTAGTAGAGATTTGTAAACCCTAATCCTCTAGTATATAAAGAGGACATAGGTGTAGGTTTTAATACAAGCCTTCCAAGATTTAGTCGACTTAAATGTGTGTGTGTGTCCTAGGCGTATAGTCTTGTAAACGCCTAGGTTATTAGTTTTGTTAGTAGACGTGTTCCTATAAACGTGTATAGTTAGTTAGTTAGTTAATGGTGATGAAAACCTTGTTCAATAACAAAGAATTGATTAGTTTATTCCGCTGTGCATGTTATTAGTCTTTGTTATTGATCCCTAGCTGAGCTCACCTCGCTTTTCTTTTCAGAAATTCGAGCCAAGAAAAGACAACCTCCTCTATCGATGTACTTCTGGACCTTAATACAAGAGATGATGCTCAACCGGGAAGGACTTCCACAGTCGCTCTGATCTCCTTGTATGCTCAGAACTTTTCCGCCATATGGTACACGCACGATCTTCTCATCGCAGATGATGTGTGCACCGTTCTTCGACAACCAATCCATTCCGATGATGACGACAAAACTTCCCAAGGTAACTAGCAATAGGTCTATGCTAAACGGGTGGTCTAGGAAACTTAAGGTACAACCTTGGACTATGGTTTCTATCTTCTCCCTATTCCCATTAGCTAATTCCACATCGTAACTGAACCCTAGAGGTGTTTGAGAAATTCCTAGTAATGCTATAAAGGTGGTGGATACGAAACTCATATCGGCACCAATATCAAACAGTATGAAAGCATAGCGATTATTGAAAAGGAACGTACCCGTAACTACGTTAGGGTCCTCACCAGCTTCCTTCCCAATAGCATACACAAACGATGTTCCCATGTCTCTATGTTGATTCCTAGCACTCTGATTTCCCTGATTCTCCACAACCTCACGCTTCACAGGGTTTAAGCCATTACTTCCCACACCCCGGTTAACAAATTATCTTCCATTACCAGGGTTTCCTTTCATCCATGGCTCTCGGCACTCATTCTTGTAGTGCCCTTTCTTTCCACATCCAAAACAGGTGACAGTGGCCTTCCAGTCCGCTCCTTGTGCGGTTTGAGCCGCAGCAAGTGGACGGGTCCTACAGTCTTTGGCCATGTGTCCTACCTTAGAGAAATTCCTACACATAATTGAGCACGATCCATGGTGGTGTTGATGGATCTAGACACACACCTTGTGTCAGTGATATTTTGTATTATATTAATAAGCAAGCGGAATTTACTTAGTAATACTTAGAAGACAGATTATATAATGTATTGTAAGTGAACACGGATTAAACACAAAACTAAGCTCCAATATTATTAATGAATAATACGAGTGATCTTGCTTATCACTAGGGTTACACCTTGAAGCTTATGTGAATGATACGTATGTTTGTAAGTACCTAAGACAATGACCTAGGACCTCCTTTTATAGTACAAAGAGTCCTTTACAAGATAAGTATAAAGCTAACAATATAGAATATACACAAGATCTTTTCTATACTTATCTAAACACGTTTTCCTAACAATTATCTAATAGCAGTGGTAATAATGTGCCAGCAGTGGTAATACGTTTCCACTGCTAGTGCAATACTTAGCAGTGTCTTCCACAGCTATCAGTGGTAACCGATTATTCCCAACAATCCTCCCCTAAACTTATGATTTCTCTGCAAATCAATAAGTTTCTTCAATCTGCATCATCTTCAAGGATTTAGGGAATTCTACCAAACACTTCACTTCTTCCTTAATGCTTGAATAGCTCTTGAACATTGATCTTGAAGCCTAAGTAACAATGCTCTGACTTTCTCACTATCTTCATGAACTTTTATAGTAGTACATAGCATCACAGTGAGAGTTTTAGCTCTGAGTGGATATTCTTTCTCAGCAAGCATGAATACATCTACTCCATTTGCTGTAGAAACATGATGAACTTCACATGAATCATAGTCGAACCATTTAGTACCAGGACATGAACATGAGAATTTCCATAAATCATCATTAACATCTGGTTCATAGAGCCTTCTAAGATTAACCTATAACTGCATCACCTTCATATCTTTGAGATCTTCAGCATCAAACCTTTCTTGAACTAATTTCCATAATTTTTCAAGATCATCTCTGTCAAAAGCTTTGATGAGATCTTCAAATTGAATAAATGATTGAGTTTCACCACCTAGCCCTGTGAACTTCCATGTTGGAGCAAAATTGCTAGCAGTGTATTCTTCCCAATCAATGATAGGATGTCTGACTTGCAGTGGTTCTGGATAAAAATCTTCTTCTTCAATCACAATCATATCAGTCAGTTGTTCTTCAGTAAATTGCTCAGTTGGAACTTCTTGTTCTTCTGCAAACTTCTTCTTACCAGTCTGAGAATCACTGTCTTTGGCCTTTCTCTTCAAACCAGGATACCTTCTTGCTTCTTCTTCAGAGTCCATTGGAATGAAATCTTTATCTTGTCTCTGAACTCTGTAGTAGATACTTTCAACTTTATCATCAGGCATTCCTTTGAATTGATGTCTTTTCCAGCCACCAACATTTCAACAATAAGTCTTCATGTATGCAATAACTTGTGCCTTGGTTTCTTTTGACCTTTTCTGACTGAACCAATTACCTCTTGAGGTGCTTGATTATTCTTCATCTGTATAAAGTCCTTTAACTGAGTTGTTCTTTGTTCTTCAGTTAAAGATTTATCAGCTACAAGGTCAATTGCCTTCTTCTTGATCACTGGATCATTTGCAATCAAGAACTCAATTTCTTCTTCAGTAGGTACATAGCTGAACTCTAGAGTCTTCTCTCTAAGAACTGTAGATGGAACAGTGGAAATTGAATCTTCCATTCTATCCAGCCTTTTAGCCTCCATAAAGTTTGCAATCTCCAATTCTTCAAGATTTTTCTTCTCAGCAACTTGATCTTCAGTAATCTTTTTAGCAATTTCTCTATCAAGAGCAATCTGAACTTGTTCTTTCTTTGAAATCTTTCTTTTTGTTTGCTCCTTGCTTTGCATAACAGCTTTACCTTTGTCTTTCTTCTCTTTATCAATTTCTTCACTTGCAGTGGCAACATCATGTCCAGCAGTGGGAATATTTGGCTCTACAGTGGAAATTGGATCAGTGGTAAAATATGTAGTTGCAGTACTAAAAACATCTTGCTCTAGTTGCTCTTCTTGAGTATCAGCTTCCTTTGCACCTTTACTAGAAACACCTTCATCTTAAAAAACAAGTCTCCTCCCCTGAGTTTCAGCATCTGTTTTCCTCCTCTGTTTGGGAGAATTTCCCAAATCTTCACTAAAAGCAGCTGAATCACTAGCAACAGGTGAGGATGGAGATGATAACACAATCTTTGCAGTTCTTCTTTGCTTTAACCCCTGCAACTCTTCCTTCAAGGTCTGAATCTCCTCCTTCAAAGATGTAATATCCTTGGCATGCTGCTCCTTAAGTTGTGCCAAGTCCTGTTCCAGAGATTTAACCTGCTTTGCTAAGGTTAAATTTCCATCAATTCCATTGGTTGCCCACTGCCCTCAACACTTCCAACTGTGTAACCTGTTGGGAGAGGTGAATCATAGGGCATTGGTTCAGGTTCCTCCCTAGTTGGACTAGAGTGAAGCCTAGAACCACCACTGCTTGTGCCTAAACCAAAAGGATCAGGTACATGATGTGTTGTAATGGGAGGATTTGGCTGTTTTTGCCTCCTCTCATAGGTGTGAGAAACTGGTGGTGTATAATCAATGTTGGGAACAGTGATTATTGGTGAAGTTTGTACTTGTGAAATCTTTGCAAGCATTTGAGGAAAGAGGGGTGTAAAATCCATATTGCCATCTTTATTCATATTTTGAAAAACTTTAGGCTTAAGGCAATGGATTTTATAAGTTCTTGTATGGGGTTGCAGTTGAAACTCATTAAGCACTGCTTGCACAAACCTTGGATACATTAAAAATTTTGTTGAACTCTTTACATTGCCAGTCATACTTGTAAAAATATATTTTGACCAGTTAAAAATCTTATCAGTGGCTAGACAAACCAAAGGGTAAGCCATGGTTGAACTAAATTGCTCATAAGATGTTTTCTTTGGACTAAGACAATGTAAAAGAGTATGTATCAAAAATCTCCAGTGGGGACAAAAACCACTCTTTTTGAAAGTAGCCTTTTTATCAGTGGTATCATACCCCATGGATGATAAATTTTCATGTATTTCTGGCATAGGTAATATGATGATACCATTGAGATCATCCAATTGGAGAATTCTCCTTAAGGATGCCTCAGTAACATCAATAGTTACCCCATCCACAGTGGCTCTTAGAGCATCCACTGTTTCATGTGTTTCTCTATTCTCAAGTGTTATGGACTGAGCAGAAGTCCAAAACTGTTTGATTTGAGAGATATAGATTGTGGGATTTAAAAGTAAAGCATACCTTAAATGGGTAGTATTGAGAAAGTCCACAATCTGATGAAAAACAGGGCCACTCTTCTCGTTTGACTTTTCTAAGTAGGCCACTTGGTTGTGCTCATCTGCAAATTTTAATGGTGCCATAGAAACTTTTGATGAAAAATATATTATGTCAGTAAGAATTGAAGGAATAACTAGCCAATTGAGACAAAAGATATATAGAGGTAGGGTTTAAGAGTGTTGCGCAAGAAAGATTATCTAAGGAAAGTATTTATCTTTAGGGGATAAATATCAAATAGGAAAGTAGATAAACTTCTAAAAAGTTCCCCTATATATATGGAAAGCAATTTTTCTACAACGGCTAGTAAAAAATTAGTTACTGACACAATAGTTGTAACGGCTAGATCAACAGTGGTAAAAATACTACTGTCAGTGGAAACTGTGAACTAGCAGTGGTAATTTTTCACAAAAATTTTCAAAGAGCAGTGGTAAAGAAAAACATTTAAAAATAGACTGCTCTTATCATAGTTTTTAGCAAACTACCAGCTATCAACGGATTTGATATGTCTTTACCATGAGCCGTTTGCTATGGACTAGCCAACTAGTTTTTGGTAAACTATCAACAATAAACGGATTTGATAAGTCTTTACCAATAGCCGTTTGCTCTGGACTAGTTAATTCTTATTTGGATTAGACATGGTGAATCAATAACCATTTGTTGTGTATTTCAGTTATACACCTTTTAAGATCAACTCCCATCTAATATTGGTTATGTACCTACATGTGTTAGCATAATCCAAAGAATATAAATAACCAACTTGTTTTAACTAAAGTTACTTTGAACCAAGCCACTATCTAAAAATATCTTCCAAAGTCAACCCGACAATATCTATATCTACTCTTCAACCTACCAAGATAGGAAAAAGTAAATATATTCATTAATGAACCCTTGTGACCGACTTTGCCTATATAAAGAGGCTTGGCATAATGTAATCTTTATTTCGAACTTCACAAAAGCCCTAAACATCATCATGAGCAATCCTTCCAACATCATTGACATCTCCTCTGATTATGAGGAAGAGTATGTAATCGATTCAAAGTCTTCCTCAGAAGCATCAGGGTGGGCTGGATACTTTCCACCATGGTATGCAAGCACTTCTTTTAAGAAGCAAACTAAGGAGACTGCCAAGCGTGCACCTGCTGCCAAACCTGCACCATCTCTTGAGTTCTACTCCAGCTCATTAGATGATGATGAGAATAATGATGAGACATATTCCTTGGCCAAAGAGTTACCAAGGGCTCTTACAAAATCATTGGGAGCAGCTCTCTCCAACATGAAGCAGATATCCATACCAAAGAAGCCTGCAATGCTACCAAGGCCTCCTCCACAAGTTCTTGGTCTTCCTTGTCCAAGAATGCAATCAACCTTTGAGAACAAAAGGAAGAGAGCACAGAAGAACAAGCATGACTATGTGGGCAAAGGAAAGAAGCCAATGGAGTAGCTAATGTGAGATATGGTGATATAGGTTGTGTTAGGTTTTAATCTTTTGTGTTTTGATTGTGGTTAGGAGCACTCTCACTTTGAATGTAATGAATCTTCATTATGAATGAAATTTCTCTGTTTTATATTTCCACTGTAAGAGTACCTTTAACCACTGCTTGTATTATGCTTACCACTGTTAGACTTAATCTCTGCATAACCAACAGTACAAGCACTAAACAACAATCACTTCAATGTAAACAAGTAATCCTTCAAACCTGTATAACACAAACATAAACCACACACTAAAAGCACTGTTAAGGTTATCAGTGGTTAGTAAATATCAAGGAAAGAACTTAGCAGTGGCTAGAGCTAATAAAGTCAACTCCTAGTCACTGAAACATTTTCCAAGGTCAAAAGAATTCATTTACTCCTCAACCACTTACACCTTCCACACATTAACTTCCTGATAGCACTTAAGCTTTATATATAAGCACCTTTAGCACATTAACCACTCATATCACACATACTCCAAAAACATTGCTTTATTCAAAAACCATTATGAGTCACTCAAACCCCATCAAGGTTTCATCTGGAAGCTCCTTCTCAGAAAATATGTGGGATGCAGAAGCTTGGCAGTATGTTCTGAACAATCCAGGTAAGAAGAAGCAATAGGTGTTTGAAGAGATGTCAAGAAGAAAGAGAGCTCGTGCAAGTGCTCATTCAAACCATGTTGCTGTTGCTCCATTTGCAGCTCAATCCATGCCACAAGATGTGTGGAAAACAAGAAGGGGGGGTTGAATAGTTTTGCCGATTTTACGTTAGTTTCAAAAACTTTTAGATTCGTTAATATGTGAGATCTTGTGGATGTAGAGAAAGTGTAGATCTAATGATAAAGCAAGTAAATAAAGTAAAGCGAAGGGAAAGAAAAGACACAACCGATGTATAGTGGTTCGGCTACAAGGACACCTTCCTTGCCCTACTCCACTCCCCGAGTCACCTACTCGAGAGTTCAAGCACTATGTCAACAAACTCCTTCACTTGGCGGAGAAGCCTTCACAACGTTGCTTACACTTTTTCTGGTACAAAGCTAGATACCGAGTCCGTAACACGGTGGACCAAACCAACACGACTATTACACAACAAATATGTGAAATATCAAATACAAGATCTTCGCTACAAAAATCTTGCGGAGTGACAAATCAATCAAGGACCCCTTGCTTGGATGACTTGTAGAATGCTCGTGATCTCGCCTTAGAGAAGGACCTATATGAGGATCACAATAGAAAAAAAGAAGAACAATTCTCTAGATCAAGTGATCTATATGTTAGAAAAGAATGAGAGTGTTTGAGAGATTTAGTGAGAAGAGGGGTGAGTTAGAATGAAGAAATGGCTCTCTATTTATAGGCAAATTCCTTCACTGTTCCCCCGGATCCCACGGATCCCTTCCACTTGGGATCCGTCTAGTGTAATCCTAGGGATCCGTGGAAGGCTCCTCTTTGCCCATGGGTTTTTTGGTTATGGGTCATGGGTTATGGGTTGGTCCATGGGTTATCTTTAGATTCAATGTATCTAAGTATACATTGTATTAAGTCTTCTTGGGTATGGGTTAAGATCCATGGGTTATGGTCCATGGGCTATGATTTTTACCCATCCTAATAAACTATTACAACAAATGCTTAATTACTACATTTTTGTATTTAAATGGCTATATGTAAATGCTTTACAAAACTAACATGTATCCTTTATAATTATACTTAAGATAACATTATATTTGTTATCAACAAAACACAAAGAGATCACAAAATATTAATAAACGGTTTTACGGTTTATTTGTATTAACAATCTCCCCCTTTTTGTTGATCACAAAACATAATGTTATGATGAGTAAAACTTAAGAATGGATCTAAATTTTGAAAGCCGAAAGCCCCTAAGTTTTACTTCTTCTCCCCCTTTTTGTCGAAACAAAAAGTTAACCCTTGGAAGAGAAGTAGTCTACGTATTTCTTACTCCCCTTTGACGGTAGCTCCCCCTTGTTTGGGGCGTCAAGTGAAGAAAAATTAAAATCCTACAAAAGGAAAGGTTAGTAACATGCTTAAATAATCTTGTGATTGCCGAGAATCTAGATTGGGAGCCAAGGTATGTAAACAATGCCTTGTAATAAAACAACAAATTGTAGTGGTATTTATGCCACTTACAAGCATGTAAAAATAAGAACAAGACTTGTTCTTGAAAATGACATCAAAAAGAAAAAAATACTAAAAGTAGAAAATAGTAGTAGTGATTCCTTCCATGCTTGCATAAGGTTATGGATGGAGGTTTTGATGAGTGATGGTATTGATGCGATCAAGGATGAGGTTGAGTATGAAACGCATTTCTTCCCTAACTTCTATTGCGATTTCCCTAGTGGATTGGCAATGTTCACAATGTAAATGATGTGGGTAATGAGTGCGGAAGTTTTCCGGGTTGTTTTGATTTGAGTTATGCGGAAGTTGTGGTGGAAAAATAGGAAAATATGGATCAATATCCGGAATATTTGTGAATGGTGGTGGAAAAGAACCTAGATGTTCTTGTAATGTGATGGGAGCTAATGGTGGTGATGTTTCAAGATCTTGAAAAATAGTATTTGGAGATGTGGGGGGTGTTGAAAAGACTAATTCTTTTTCTTTAGGTTGGTTAGATCTTGTTGGAGTCTTAAGGAGTTCCAAAAGAGTGACTTTAGGTGGTGATGAAGTTGGTGTACTTGTTAGTGATGAGGGAGGTGCTATAAAGGAAGCATCTTGTGGTGAGTTGTTTGTTGAGGATGAACCATTTGAGGTTGTTTTTGCTAAGCAACAAGATTGGATACTAATCCGTGCGGATATCCTAGAGTTTGATTGTGGTATTTTGGATGGTGGTAGTACAAAGGTTTGGGTATCATGAAGATGATTGTTTGTACTAGGTGATTCATCTAAAGGGATTTTGGATGACATGGTGTATTGTGTTTGTGAGGATGAGATGGATTATGCAAGCATTTTGGGAGTTCTATATATAGAAAAACAAATCATTGTAATGAATGCTTGACCCAAAATGTGGATTAAAATCTAATGATTAGATATGAATTTAAGGCATGTGATCATGAGAACACAAGCATTAAAGAGCATACTCCCTAGAATAAAGCAAAGTAGGATTTTTCATCCAAAGTGAGAAAAATAGAAGATAAAAACAGCCTCTGTCTCACGGATCCCACGGATCCTTCCCTTGAGGGATCCGTCCAGCATGAAGGCTGGGATCCATGGGTGTGGTGATTCAGGCAGCACAAAATTTTATTTTTGGAAACATTTTTGCCTAGTGTGTGCCTATATGCAAACTATTTGGAGTTGCGGTTTTCTCGACCTCTAAAAAGAAAAGGAAAATAACTAGAGGAAAAAAATCCTATTTAGATAACCTGAAAACACACATTTAGTACATAAGTACGTAATATTGTGTTATCAATGCTCCTAATTCATTTTTGCTTAAATGAATGTACCCGAAAACACATATTAGTTATGTGTTCCCTTTAGCATTCAAAAGACATGAGATGTAATGAAAACGGGTTTTTACTTTGTATTAATAATGAAAAAGCGATTTGTCCTAGACTTGAGAAATTGCTTTTGTGAAATTGATACGGGAAGGTATCATTCTTTTTAGAAAACATTTTGAAAGGAGATTTTCTTTGAAAATGTGTATGTAGTTATGTGTTTGAAGAAAGAAAAAAAAATTATAAGTGGAAAACTTATCTTGGGTTTTGAAAATTCCCGTATTGCTTGTGAGTTGTGCGTGAAATAGAAATCCTAGACTCAGAAAGAAGAAGGCTAGTGTTTACATACCTTGTAGAGTCAAATAAGTTACGATGTTTGTTCCATTTGACCAAGACCAAGACGAAGTAAGTTGAATTGTTCCCGCTTCAACGGTTTGGTGAGGACGTCGGTTATGTTGTCTTCGGATGCTACCTTCTCAATAGAGATGTTCCCCTTTTGAACAATGTCTCTTAAGAAGTGATGTCGAATCTCTATATGCTTTGTGCGAGAATGGAATACCGGATTCTTGCTTAAGTCGATGGCACCTTTGTTGTCACATAGGATGGCTATGTCGCTTAGATGAATGTCGTAGTCGACTAATGCTTGTTTCATCCATAGTGCTTGTTGGCATGCTTTGCCGGCGGAGACATACTCGGCTTCGGTTGTTGATATAGCTAGTGTCGTTTGTTTCTTAGAAAACCAAGACATTAAACAACATCCCATGAAAGTACATACCCCACTTGTACTTTTTCTATCAACGTAATCACCTGCATGGTCAGAATCTGCATATACAATTGTTTCTACTCTCGTGCCCTTAGGATACCATAATCCTAATTGTGTTGTACCCTTAATATATCTAAATATCCTTTTTACGGCTTCTAGGTGTGATGTTTTAGGGTCTTCCTGAAACCTAGCACATAAGCAAACACTAAACATGAGGTAGAGAAGACTACCTATCATGCCACGATATTTAGTATTATCTACGGATTCTCCGTCTTCATCTTTTGTGAGTTTGGTGTCGGATGACATTGGAGTCCTAATTGGTTTTGACTCTTCTAGACCGAATTTCTTTAACATCTCCTTGATGTATTTAGATTGATTGAAGAAGATACCATCTTCTACTTGTTTTATTTGTAGACCAAGAAAGAAACTAAGTTCTCCCATCATACTCATCTCGAACTCGTCATGCGTGATTTTAGAGAAATCATCACACATGTCTTGACAAGTGGATCCGAATATAATATCATCTACATATATTTGTACTATGATTATATGTGACTCTCTTTTCTTAGTAAAAAGTGTGTTGTCAACTAACCCCATGGTATAGTTATGTTTAACTAGAAATGACTTGAGTCTATCATACCAAGCTTTTGGAGCTTGTTTAAGACCGTAAAGGGCTTTCTTTAATTTATAAACATGTTTGGGTTTTTCAAAATCAATGAAGCCCGGAGGTTGAGCTACATATACTTCTTCATTTATGAAACCATTTAGAAAAGCGCTTTTGACATCCATTTGATAAAGCTTTAGATCATTAGCACAAGCATACGCAAGAAGTATTCTTATAGACTCTAATCTAGCCACGGGGGCGTAGGTCTCATCAAAGTATATTCCTTCTTGTTGGTTATACCCTTGAGCAACGAGTATAGCCTTGTTCCTAGACACGCCTCCGTTTGCATCTAATTTGTTTTTATAAACCCATTTGGTTCCTATTATGGTCTGATTACTAGGTGGAGGGACAAGTGTCCAAACATCATTAGAAACAAATTGATTTAGTTCTTCTTGCATAGCCATTACCCAACTCTCATCTTTTATGGCTTCTTGTGTATTCTTAGGTTCTAAGGTTGAAATGAAACAAAACAAGTTACTTTGGTTTTGAACTTGAGACCTTAATGTTCGTTCGTTTAGTTTTCCTATGACTTTATCTACGGGGTGATCTTTGGACTCTTTAATGTTTACTATTTCATCACTTAGAGGTTCTTCTTCTTCACTTATCTTTTTCTTTATTACTATAGCTTCACTTTCTATAATTTCGTCATCTATAAGAGGTGGAGAGGGTTTGGGTGGACTTTCATCAAATCTTATATTTAATGACTCTTCTACCTTCATTGTTTCTTTGTTTAATATGACGTAAGCTTTGCTATTTGGCGAGTAACTTAAAAAGATACCTTCGGTTGATTTAGGATCAAATTTTGTAAGGTAATCTGTAGTGTTAAGAATAAAACATTTACTACCAAAGACTCTAAAGTGATTTAACGTAGGCTTTTTGCCTCGAAGTAACTTGATGATGTACCCTCCGAGTAGCTCGAAGGACACTCCTCCGAGACGTGTCGAAGCCCTTCACTGCGAAGGCCCAAGTTAGGATTCTGAAATATCCATAGGTGTCAAACCATTCGTTGGCACGAAGGTTACCTAAGGGGAATTCGCCATTCGAAGCCCTAAAGGAACAATGGATAAGGAAACCTCCTGACTTGGTCAAACCCACGATCTCCCTCTCTCTCTTGGCTTCCCCGTCAAGTTTGAGAACGTGGGCCACTAAACCCTGGCGGTTACCCACAATCATGGGACGCCCCCATGATCTCCGACAATCATGCAAGAGTGCCTCCAACCGTGTTTCTTCCACTATAAATGGGTTGGACGGGCAAAGGATTATGGTATGCTCATTTCACACTCATCTCTTTACTTATACACACTTACATAACCATAACTCATACTTACTCTCATGCCGGAGGTGGTTCGCAGGGTCCAACCCCTGCGCAATCACTTAACGTAGTGTTTCATATTTCTTATTCTCAGGTTACAGGCAAGTCTTGGCTGGAACATACACCCCTCATTACTTTGATCATCATCGAAGCCTGGTAGTGCAATCTTTTGCACAATCAGTGGCGCCATCCGTGGGACCACAACTATTAGTCCCGTAATCACCCAGTCCTAATACCCTAACCAACTACACTACTTTTCTAGCATGGAACCAAGAAGAGAAGATTCGCCTCCACCAGGTTTCTCTACTCTGGTCCCACTCACCACAACTAACACCGATAACCTCGCCCCCATAACAGCCTCGACCTTCACCACACGATCTCGTTTGGAAACTACTCCCGTGCATCACGCCTCCACATCTGCTAACCTTCTTCCAGATATCATTCCCGCCTTCGTAGAGGCAAACTTTGAAGCCTTAGATTCTTTGCTAAGGGCTCACAAGAGACAGGTTCGCAACACGGAAATGCGGAGGGAGTTGGAATACTCCAGTGAGGAGTATGACGAGGAGATTGAAGCAGAGGACGGACCTCAACCTATGGGCAGAGGACGCTCGGCCCTGCGAAATGGTTCTCCTTCTGTTAGAAGGTCAAATGGAAGGACGGTGGCTTTTGAAGAAATACTCGAAGGAAATCCGGGAAGAAGGGAGAGAATGCATGGTGAAAGGAGGAGCGAGAACTCCAACGGAGGAAGCAACCCGCTAGGAAACGGAGGGGTAAACCTGCCTCCTCTTCTAGCAGCCCATTTAGGAAGAGAAGGGACGGGGGCTCCAGTACCTCCCTCTTATGTTTCGAGTGTTGGAGGTCCACCTCCATACTCCAACATGAACCAGTTACCCCCTCCGGGAATGAATCCCTACCTACCTGCTCAAACTTACAATACTTACCCTCCAAGTGGTTCAATCCCCAACCAGAATTACCATCAAATGTCCTATGGACAGATCCCTACACAATCAATGGGGGTATACCCTTCATACCAACCCTCTACTGCTTACCCTACCTATACACAGCCATTTCCTAATCCGTATAACCCTACACCTGTTTATCCACCTCCATACAACCCTTACGGTGCCGAAGCCTCTGGAGCTTGCACACCTTTCGTGAAGTGGATCGAGGACTACCCCTTACCTGACGGCGTAAAGATGCCTACTCATATAGGCACCTACGATGGGAAAGGTGATCCTGATAACTTTCTCCACTTATTCGAAGGCGCTATAAAAATGAAAAAGTGGGTCATGCCTGTAGCATGCCATATGTTCACTTACACGCTCAGAGACTCCGCGAGAATATGGTGGAACGGGCAGAAGTTGGGGAGCATTGTGAGTCTATATGATCTCAAGGCTAAGTTCCGGTTACACTTTAGCCAGCAGAAGGGACAGCGAAAGCACGAGGGCCTTCGTTACCAGGTACACTGATGAAACTTTTCAGATTCTAGGTTTACACGAAGATCAGAGAATCTCTGGTTTTGTGCATGGCCTTCGAATTCGAAGCTTGGTGGAGTTCCTGTCTACCGATCTTCCCAACACCTACAAGGCCTTGATAGAGAAGTCTTACACCTGGATTGAGTCTAAGGAGGTAGCAGCAAACGGGGCTCCGATAGAGCAAAGGGAAGCGTCTGACAAATTCTCTAGAGGATCCTCCTGGGAAGGATCCAAGAACAGAGATCACTTCACCCCTACAACAAAGGCTTGAACCATGGACCTCTGGCAAACTTGGTTAAATCTCCTCGAGAGATCCTAGCCACCGAGAAGGCCGCAAAGTCCTTCGATCCCCCACCTCAGATGATAACACGAGGCAAGACCAGAGACATGTCCAAGTATTGCCATTTCCATGAGGATCATGGACATGACACGAACATTTGCAGGGAACTAAAGAAGCAAATCCAAGAGGCGGTACGGTCCGGACAGTTAGCACATCTGGTCAAAGGCATCAAGAGGGGAAAGGACAAGTTCTCCGACACTCAGCTAGGAGAATGGAAGGGGAACAAGAAGGAAACTACGCCCGCAGAAGCTCCAATACTGATGGTACACAGACACGATACCACCTTGAAAAGGAAGGAAGTAGAAGGGGAGCTAGGAAGCGTAGGGGAAATAACCTTCCCTTACGTATTGGGGCAGACACCTTCGAATGATCCCATGATCCTCAAGGTACAAATCTCAAACAGGGAAGTAAACCAAGCGTATATGGATTGCGGAAGCTCCTGCGAAATCATATATGAGCATTGTTTCCTAAATCTCAAGTCATCTATACGTTCACGGAGGGTGGAGTCAAAGGCACCGCTAGTAGGTTTCTCTGGCGAACACTCATGGCCCCTGGGAGAAGTACCGTTGGAAATCACCATAGGCGAAGGCCCCTTATCCCGCACGAAGACACCCATTTTCGTCATCGTAAGGTCAGATTATCCTTATAATTTGTTAATAGGGAGAACAGATATACAAAAAATGGGAATTGTTGTCTCTACCATACATGCTGCTATTAAGTTCCAAACCCCCTTCGGAGTAGGAACTGTTCATTCTAGCTATGGAGCGGATAAGGGTGTATATGGTGTCAAAAAGATCAGAGAAGAATCGGAGGAGCCTCTGATGGCAATCCTTAGCTGTACAGATGCAGAGGAGCGAGTTGTCGTAAACCCTAGCTACCCTAAACAGACAGTGGTAGTAGGAAAGCAACTCCTAGCGAATTTCAAGGCGAAGCTCACCGAGCTGTTACGTACTAACCTTGATGTTTTTTCTTGGAAATATTCTGACATGACAGGGGTTCCAAGAACATTGCTGATAGATGGACAGTCCTTCGGGACGGAGCATAAACTCAATGAGTACAAGCACATTGAACCAATAAAGCAGAAAAGGAGAAGCCTTGCCCCCGAGAGAAACGCTGCGGCCTGCAAAGAAGTTGACGAACTTACACAAGCAGGCATCCTGAGGGAAGTCAAATACCAAACTTGGGTAGCCAATCCAGTGCTGGCAAAATAGAGCGACGGAGGGTGGCGCATGTGTGTGGATTTCACTGACATCAACAAAGCATGCCCTAAGGACTGCTACCCCTACCAGAAATTGACTGGAAGGTGGAATCCTTGGCAGGTTTCCGGTTAAAATGCTTCTTAGACGCCTATAAAGGGTATCATCAGATCCAGATGGCAAAGGAGGACGAGGAAAAGACAGCCTTCTACACAAGTAAAGGTGTCTACTGTTACAGAAAGATGCCCTTCGGTCTGAAGAACGTAGGGGCTACTTACCAACGTCTCGTAGATAAAGCCTTCAACAAACAGATAGGCAGAAATCTAGAGGCCTACGTTGATGACATGGTTATCAAGAGCAAGACTCAGGAGGACCTACTCCTTGATGTACAGGAAACATTCGATCAGCTCCGGACGATTAACATGAAGCTGAACCCTATGAAATGCTCCTTCGGGGTCGAAGAGGGACAATTCTTAGAACATTTGATCACTAAGCAGGGGATAAAGGCTAATCCCTCTAAGGTCAAAGCTATCTCCGATCTCCAAGCCCCTAGGTGTCTAAAAGATGTGTAGAGCCTGAATGGGAAGCTGGCAGCCTTAAGTCGGTTTCTATCAAAAGGAGCTGACAGGTCCCTACCATTCTTCAAAACACTCAAAGGATGTGCGGACAAGAAAACTTTCCAATCGAGCCAGGACGCTGAAGCGGCCTTTCAGAAGATGAAGGAGTTCATCGAAATCCTTCCAACGCTCACAGCCCCAATCAAAGGCGAAGTGTTGTTCATGTACTTGGCATCCTCAGCGGAGAGTGTTAGCGCAGTCCTTATGGCGGAACGAGACAAGCGATAGATCCCCATTTACTTTGTTAGTAGGGTCCTACAAGGAGCAGAGATCAACTATCCTACCTTAGAGAAGTTAATACTCGCCTTAGTTTACGCAGCAAGGAGACTCCAACGCTATTTCCAGGCCCATCCAGTTACAGTCTTAGCCGATAAGCCACTAAAACAGATCCTGTCAAAACCTGAAAAATCTGGGAGGGTGGCTAAATGGGCTATTGAGCTTGGAGAACATGAAATAGAGTTCAAAGGACGAAACTCTATCAAAGGGCAAATTCTTGCAGACTTCTTGGCAGAAACACCTTCCGAGCCGGATGTAGAAAAGGAAGAGCCCAAAACTAACCTTTCTCAAGCATAGGCTGAATGGATGCTTTATACAGACGGAGCATCCAGTTCTGACGGCTCCGGAGCAGGTCTAATGTTGGTCAGTCCTGAAGGGAAGGAGCATACATATGCTCTCCGGTTTGAATTCGAAGCCACAAACAACGAAGCGGAATACGAAGCGCTGTTAGCAGGACTCCGATTAGCCAAAGATATGGAGGTCAAAGCTCTCGCTATTTTCATAGACTCCCAATTGGTCGCAAACCAAGTGACAGGTTCCTACGAAGCAAGGCAGCCCATCATCAAACAGTACTTGGAGAAAACGAAAGAGATGCTAGTAAACTTCGACTCCTACACCATCCAGCATGTCCGTAGGAACCAGAATAAAAAGGCAGACGCATTAAGCAAGCTAGCTTCAATGGCCTTCGCTCATCTCACTAAGGAAGTGCTCGTGGAAGTCCTTCCTGAAAGATCCATTGTTCTCAAAGAAGTTGCAGATGTGATTCACGAAGAAGGAGAGACATGGATGACTCCCATAAGGGAATATTTGATAAGTGGTCTTCTCCCTGAAGATCCCAAGCTTGCAAGGAAGGTTCAGGTTAAGTCCCCGCAATACCGGCTAATAGGGGAAACCCTATATAGGAGGTCATTTTTGTCACCTTGGTTACGATGTGCGGGTCCCAAGCAAGCTTCGAGCATCATCTCTGAAGTCCATGAAGGATCCTGCGGTCTTCATGCAGGAACCCGCTCAGTTGTCTCGAAGATAATGAAGTTGGGTTACTATTGGCCTTCGATGCATAGAGACGCAGCCGAAATCATTCTCAAGTGTGAAGCCTGTCAGATACACTCAAACGTTCCAAAGATGCCAAAGCAAGACATGACAAGTGTGACATCCGCATGGCCCTTCTCTCAGTGGGGCATTGATATTGTAGGACCTATGACCATAGCGCTCGGAGGAGTCAAGTTCTTGCTGGTAGCGATTGATTACTTCACTAAGTGGGTAGAAGCGAAACCCCTAGCCTCTGTAACAGGGAGACAGATTGAGAAGTTTATGTGGGAGCACATTGTGTGCAGATTCGGAGTGCCCCACATCATCATATCTGACAACGGGAAGCAGTTTGCCGAAGGAGTCTTCTACGACTTCTGTCAAGGGCTCAACATAAAGCAATCCTGGACATCCGTCTATCACCCGCAAGGTAATGGACAAGTGGAAGTTACAAACAGAGACATCGTTAAAGGGATCGAGAAAAGGCTAGGGCAAACTCATCATGGATGGGTGGACGAGCTCCCTCAAGTCCTGTGGGCTCATAGGACGCATCCTAAGTCAAGCAACGGAGAAACTCCCTTCAGCCTAACATACGGAACAGAAGCGGTCATCCCTTCGGAACTGGTTGTACACATGGAGCGTGTGGCAACGTATGATGCCTCCCAAAATGACGAAAGTATCAGGGAAAACCTTGATCTACTAGAAGAAAGAAGGGAAATAGCCTCCATCCGAGAAGCAATACACAAACACAAGATGGAAGGCTACTATAACAAAAGGGTCAGACATTCCACTTTCAAGCCTGGAGAATATGTGTTGCGCCTCAACAGTGCAAGCAAAGCAGAGTATCAGGGAAAGCTGGGACCAACTTGGGAAGGACCCTACATGGTAGCTGAGGCCTACGGCAATGGAGCCTACAAACTGGCCACTCTTCTCGGCGAACTCATCGACAGGACATGGAATGGTACGAACCTTCGAAAGTTCTATGTTTAAGAAGTACTTTAACTTTTTTCTTGTAATTAAAAGCTTCTCAAGGGAAAGCACACATTATTGGTAGTTCTCTTAGTTTTCATTTCAAAAATGATGTAATCCTCTCTACCAATTCAATGATAAATAAGACATTTCCCACAAATCTCTTGCTTCGTTTCTTAAACACAAAGATTTGTTCAGCCAAGTCGTTAATGAGTTTCAATGTCGAATGGCTTGGGGTGTAACACACGCCTTATCATTTAAAGCCAACTTAAACATTCACATTAACTCTCCTAGTAGTTTTTGGCGCTTGTAGAAAATTTACTTTTTTACAAAGCCATGCTATGTAAAGGATTTGAGATAGAGTGGGTCGTGACCCTCTGTCAATGGCCAAGTTGGTCATTATATTCTTGGTGTTGCAATTTACACACAATGAGGTTGTTTAACCTTAGGTTGTAAAATTTAAGCGTCGGAAAAATGGCGTACGAGAAGTTAACAAAACAAACATAACATAAGCGTGTAGAGGTATGTCCTCTACACCATCGCATTCAAAATATGGGCTACTGCCCTTATACCTGCCTAAGGAGCCTAGGCTCCAGTCAAATTGTTCTTGGCCCATGGCCACACATCACAAGCATTTAAATTGTTTGGAGAACAAGACACACATTGTCACATAAAGTAAATTGTCTTAAGGGTACATGCCACCCTTTGGAACCAAATTACTGCTAACAGAGCAGCCTTCATTCTTGTTTCTTCGGAGATGGAGTGGAGGAGGGTTGCACTAAGACCGGCTTAGTAGACATGGTCTTCTTGGTTGGAGTGGTAGGATTCAGCTTCCGAGGTTTCTTGGAGAGGAGGTCTTCGAGGGGTGCCATTGGATCTTTGGTTGCCTCAGTAAGGAAGGAGTACTCTGCAGTTGCAAATGCATTTCCTGCCTCATCGTATTCAGCCTTCGAAGTGGGACGGTAGCATTCAATCTTGGAGAGGTCCACGGGCTTACCTGTTTTGGCAGCCTCCTCCAACGCCAAGCACCGTCCATGAAATAGGGCTGATTTGATGACCTTCCACATCTGAGCTCCCAACTCGTCACTGTGATAGAGCTCCATGGCTATATAAGGGACCACCTTTGAAACAACTTCTGCACGATCTTTTTGCAGCATCTTATACCTCATCTGCAGGCCATCGATCTCCTCCCTCAACTTTATCTCTACCTCTCCAAGCCTAACCTTCTCACTTTCCAACCCAGCACATTTAGCCTCGAGAGCAGCATTCTGACCTGTGAGAGTAATAACCTTGGCTTCTTCCAGTTTAAGATTTCCACGTTCCACGGTCAACTGAGCTATCTTTTCTCGAAGGTCCTGGACGACGGGGTTCTTCTCAACGTTCCCCTCAATTTCGTCACACTTCGCTTCCAGCTTGGCCACGGTTCTGAGCAACTCCTTGGTTTTGGCATTCAAGTGGTTATCCATCACTGCCTGCCTCGTAACCCCATTATCATGCATGTCACAGAACTTTTCAATAGACATGTTCTCTAGCATACTCTTCCACTGTGGAGGGGTCACATGGTCAACAATCCGATGACAGGCTAAGGCATTTGGAAGCTCCTTCGTCTCTAGAAGACCTGCGAGTAACACAATGTATACAGGTTAGCATAACAGTTAAATTTATAACTTCACAATGTCTCATAAGACAAAAATACTTACCATGAACCTCAACGGATTCATCGGGTAATTCAAAGGCAGACTTGACAAACTTTCTGCCCTCGGTACTCTTCTGCTTCACAACTCTACTACCAGAGGTAGGCAGGGGATTCTTCCTTTTGTTGGTGGATTTCACAGCCTTGGCGGCTGTTCCCTTCCTACTCTTCAACTTGTCTGCTATTCTTGTTGAACCAAAGACAGGGACATCCTCATCCGCAGGATCGTCCGAATCAGCAACATTTTCCACCAGTTGGGATGGACCCTCCAATGTAAGTTGCGGGGATGCTGTTGCAATGGGTTCTGGCTTGAGAATATCTACCTCGTTGTTATTCACAGATGTTGAAGGAGAGCCGACACCATAAGACTCTTCAGCCTTCTCCGCAGGCATGAAACTTAAGTCCTCATCCAAGTCTTTGTACATAAAGTTTCTGAATGACATCTCTGCAAAATAGAAACAAAAACAAATAAATATCAGTGCTACATTGGTCCTACTTAAATAAGAGTAGATAAACATACTTTTTCCTTGGTATATGATCATAGGCTTCTTGGGAGACCCCTCCCAACTCTGAGCAATCCCAGCCATATATAAGATGGCTTCAGGGAACACTTGCACATCCACAGGATATTTGACCAAATGCTGATAACAAGGATCCTCTCGCACCTCATAGGGCAGCGGGTCATTGTACCGTTTAGCATTAAACCTATTTTCCTTATTCAGCAGCTCTGAATATTTAGGGGGAACAATAGTGTCTTGCACGTAGAAAAAGCTACCCTTTCAACCTGTTATGTTTGTATACACCTTCCCAAACATGTTGGGTACATCTGCCTCAGGTCTTTTTGCTAATGTCAACCAATTGCCCCCAGGGTACAGGTTCAAAAATCCTCTTAAAACAGTCAATGTTGGTTCGTAGCCATATGCTTTGCACATCACTATGAATGTGGTCAGCTTGGCAAAACCAAAGGGATTAAACCTAGAGATGTGAACTTTGTAGTATTGCATAAACTCTAAAATCAGTGGATGTAACGGAATCCTAAGGTTTGAGTGACTAAATGCATGTGTATACAACCCTACGAAACCTGGAGGAGCATCAAAGATACCCTGAGAAGGTTTGGGTAACATCACTTTGTGTTCTAGTGGGATGGGATAATCGGCTAAATGATCATGTAAATCTTTTGCATATAATGTACACTTCTGATGTTTTATAATAAACTTAGAATCCATGTTCCTATTTTTTTTTTTTTTTAATTTTTACAAGAGGAGAAAGGTGTTTACCTTGGTTTTCGAAGATGGTGTGCGCTTGAAAGTTTACTGCGTGTAAGTGAAGACGGAGAGAGTAAAAGTGTTTTAGGGTTTCATCAAATCCTCCTTAAATACTCCTTTTTACCGTCTTCAAATCCACACACGTGTCCATCTTGATTACTCTTATCCAAGACAAACAGTTTTTTAAATTTTAAATAAAGACTTTTGGTCTCCGGGTAATATGGGAATAAGTAATCACTGTAGCGGGCAGCTGGACGTTTTAATTAGCATTTAATGCGCTTGGTTAGTTGTGTAGTTATCTCCCAACTAGTATGTTTAGAAGCAGGATGGTGTTTTTTCGAAGCATGAAGTCGAAAGCAATGCCTCCTCGCTCATATGCATCATTTTCGACTGGGGGGCTTGATGATGTACCCTCCGAGTAGCTCGAAGGACACTCCTCCGAGATGTGTCGAAGCCCTTCACTACGAAGGCCCAAGTTAGGATTCTGAAATATCCATAGGCGTCAAACCATTCGTTGGCACGAAGGTTACCTAAGGGGAATTCGCCATTCGAAGCCCTAAGCCCTTCGGGGTAAGGATGATGAAGGAACAATGGATAAGGAAACCTCCTGACTTGGTCAAAACCACGATCTCCCTCTCTCTCTTGGCTTCCCCGTCAAGTTTGAGAACGTGGGCCACTAAACTCTGGCGGTTACCCACAATCATGGGACGCCCCCATGATCTCCGACAATCATGCAAGAGTGCCTCCAACCGTGTTTCTTCCACTATAAATGGGTTGGACGGGCAAAGGATTATGGTATGCTCATTTCACACTCATCTCTTTACTTATACACACTTACATAACCATAACTCATACTTACTCTCACGTCGGAGGTGGTTCGCAGGGTCCAACCCCTGCGCAATCACTTAACGTAGTGTTTCATATTTCTTATTCTCAAGTTACAGGCAAGTCTTGGCTGGAACATACACCCCTCATTACTTTGATCATCATCGAAGCCTGGTAGTGCAATCTTTTGCACAATCATAACTCATATGGAGTTTTTCCTAAGATTGGTCTAATTAAGACTCGATTGAGTATGTACGTTGAAGTATCAACGGCATTACACCAAAAATTTTGAGGTATGGATTGTTCATTAAGCATGGTTCTACTCATTTCTTGTAGGGTTCTATTCTTTCTTTCTACTACCCCATTCGATTGTGGAGTACGTGGAGCCGAGAAGTTGTGAGTAATACCATTAGCGTCACAAAAAGCTCCGAATTGCACTTCATTATCGAATTCCCTACCATGATCCGTCCTAATAGACACTATGGGACTTCCTAGTTGTCATTGGATCTTTTTTCTTAATATTTCAAAATAATTAAAGGTTTCCGTTTTGTTCTTTAAAAATTTTGTCCATGTATACCTAGAATAGTCATCCACTATGACCAAAGTATAGTAGTTGCCTCCATAACTTTGGATAGCGGATGGACCGAATAAATCCATATGTAGTAATTCTAGACACCTAGTTGTAGACACCATGTTTTTAGCTTTATGACTAGAATGAGCTTGTTTTCCTACATTACAAGCATCACAAAAGTGATGTTCATATTTCAACTTAGGTAGATCTCTTACTAGATCTTTTGATGATAGCGATTGAAGAAGTCGCATGTTGGCGTGACCCAATCTTCGATGCCATAAGGTCGAAGTATCATCCATAGAGGTAAGACATAGTTTGTCCTTAGGTTCATTACCGATTTTAATGACATAGACTCCATGTTTCCTAATTCCTTTTCCTATGGTAATGCCATTTTTTAGTATCTTACTACCGGTTTCGGTAAAAAGTACATTGCACTTTTTATCACATATTTGTCCTATACTTAAGAGGTTAAAGTTTAGGTTTTCTACATGACACACATCGTTAATGGTTAGAGATTTGTTAGAAATCGTACCTTTACCGATGATTCTACTTTTGCTATTTCCAAACACCACATTACCTCCATTGAAGGATTCATATGTGGAGAATAGATCCCTATTGCCGGTCATGTGCCTCGTGCACCCGCTATCCTTGACCCATTCATCGGGGTCTAGATCGACCTTTAAGCACACCTAAAACAATAATAAACTCAAAAGTTTGGTCCCCATTTGTTCATGGGTCCATTAGTGTTAAACATTCCATTCATGTTAGACATGTATGGATAAGATGAGTATGCATTCCATGGAGCAAAGTTTTGAAAATGAAAACCGTTTTGCATGTTTGGATTCCATCCCATTTGATGGTTACTTTTTGGGTAAACGTTATTTGGTCTCCTAAATGAATTAGGTTTTGAAAAAGATGGAGCTTTGTTTCTTGCAAAAGTAGGATTATATTTTGGAGGTGGTTGTCTAGTGGTGACATGAGTTGGTTTCTTCCTATTAACTATAACAAACTCAGTTCTAGATGAGGAAGCTACGTTATTGCTACTGTTTGCTACAGCAGATCCACGGATCCTTTTCTGTACACTAGCCGGTTCCCTTTTTAGGGGATCCGTGGGATCCGTCACAACAGTGGCTGGTTTTTCTAGTTCCTTAACAAATTTTGTTTCTTTACTTTCACTAGTTGATGGATCAAGTTGTTGACTACCTAGACCCTTTTGATTGTTACCGGTTTTAACACCTTCGAGTATTGTATCTAAAGTGTTCGTACTCATTCTAGCAATTTTATAATCTAAGTTATCCACTAGTGTTTGAAGTTGAACGCAAAGTTCACATTCACCACTTGCTAATTTACCCTTTTCTAAACGTTTTAGTTTTGCTTTTAATTCTATGACTTCTTTATCTAAACGTTGATTTTGACTCTTTAAGAGCTTGTTTTTGTTAATTAGTTTTAAGCTAATATTGCATAGTTTGTCATATTCATTATGCAATGAGTCGTCATCGAGTGATGAACTACTATAGTATTCGTGACATACCTCGTCATTTGCCATGAGACAAATTTCTTCATCCTCCTCGTCTCTCATTCCCCATGTGCCGCTCACGAACGCCTTTTGATCATCCCGTTTGGGACACTTACTAATAAAGTGGTTTGGGTCCTATCCTTTGGCTTCTCGTCCTCTTTGCTTTTCCGAAAGCCTTTCTTATCGTTATACGGTTGTTTGACGTATCTTCCCTTTCTTCTAAAGAACTTTTTAAAGTCCCTTACCGCCATAGCATACTCTTCATCGTCACTACTCGAAGAGGAGTTCTCCTCATCGCTCGTAGCCTTTTTGGCTTTAAAGGCAAGAGATTTGTGTTTCTCTTTCACCTTTGAAGCTTCGGAATCTTTAGCAAGGACAAGCTCGTAGACTTTCAGGTTGCCTATGAGTTCATCGAGGGTGAGAATTATCAAATCTTTTGACTCTTCGATCGCCGTCACCTTGGATCTCCACTTCGATGGAAGTGCCCTTAGATATCTCCTAACATGATTACGGCTAGAAAAAGATTCATCAAGTGCTTGTAAAGATGTAATAATAGTATTAAAGTTAGCAAATGAATGATCTATAGTTTCCTCATCCGATATTGAAAATTGTTCATATTGTTGAACAAATAAATCAATTTTATTATTTTTAACTTGTTGGTTGCCTTGATGAGTTACAACTAAAGAATTCCAAATTTCTTTAGAGGTTTTAAGCATAGAAATTCTTTCGAATTCCTTTTTCGGTAAAGCATTATATAAAACCATTTTTGCTTCACTATTTTTAGAAAGCTTTTTCTTCATTTCATCGTTTAGTTTATCATGAGGTATGTGAACTAAATTTCCTTTATCGTCATTTGAGGTAGCCTCAAAATCACCTTCAACAATAATGTACCAAAGATCAATATCTTTAGACTTCACATATGTTTCGAATCTATTTTTCCAATATATAAAACCATTAGTTTCAAGTAGTGGTGGTCGTTGCATAGATTGCCCTTCCTTATAATTTGCAGAACCCATAGTGATCGAAAAGTTTTTAAAATATAATTTTATTTTAAAACTTTTATAAACTTAGCTCTTGATGCCAATTGTGGAAAACTAGAAGGGGGGGTTGAATAGTTTTGCCGATTTTACGTTAGTTTCAAAAACTTTTAGATTCGTTAATATGTGAGATCTTGTGGATGTAGAGAAAGTATAGATCTAATGATAAAGCAAGTAAATAAAGTAAAGCGAAGGGAAAGAAAAGACACAACCGATGTATAGTGGTTCAGCTACAAGGACACCTTCCTTGCCCTACTCCACTCCCCGAGTCACCTACTCGAGAGTTCAAGCACTATGTCAACAAACTCCTTCACTTGGCAGAGAAGCCTTCACAACGTTGCTTACACTTTTTCCGGTACAAAGCTAGATACCGAGTCTGTAACACGGTGGACCAAACCAACACGACTATTACACAACAAATATGTGAAATATCAAATACAAGATCTTCGCTACAGAAATCTTGCGAAGTGACAAATCAATCAAGGACCCCTTGCTTGGATGACTTGTAAAATGCTCGTGATCTCGCCTTAGAGAAGGACCTATATGAGGATCACAATAGAAAGAAAGAAGAACAACTCTCTAGATCAAGTGATCTATATGTTAGAAAAGAATGAGAGTGTTTGAGAGATTTAGTGAGAAGAGGGGTGAGTTAGAATGAAGAAATGGCTCTCTATTTATAGGCAAATTCCTTCACTGTTCCCCCGGATCCCACGGATCCCTTCCACTTGGGATCCGTCTAGTGTAATCCTAGGGATCCGTGGAACGCTCCTCTTTGCCCATGGGTTTTTTGGTTATGGGTCATGGGTTATGGGTTGGTCCATGGGTTATCTTTAGATTCAATGTATCTAAGTATACATTATATCAAGTCTTCTTGGGTATGGGTTAAGATCCATGGGTTATGGTCCATGGGTTATGATTTTTAACCATCCTAATAAACTATTACAACAAATGCTTAATTACTACATTTTTGTATTTAAATGGCTATATGTAAATGCTTTACAAAACTAACATGTATCCTTTATAATTATACTTAAGATAACATTATATTTGTTATCAACAAAACACAAAGAGATCGCAAAATATTAATAAACGGTTTTACGGTTTATTTGTATTAACAAGATGCTATCATCATGGAAGATGATTCAGACTCCATGTCAAGCTACATGTCCCCATATGCAAGCACAACTGGTCATACTACCTCAATGGTCTTGGATGTGCCACCCCTTGCAAGAATCCTTCCATCAGGAGAACTGCAGATGTCACCTTTTCCACCACAGTTGTCAGTACCACCACAAGATGGACCTTCATCATCCTCACCACCTGTTGGAGTAGTGGTGATGGGGCTAGCATGCCCCAATGTGTACAAGGAGATTGATAGGCGAGGAGCTCCTAAAGTGATGCCAGAGTGGGCCTTCCCAAAGGAGCCATAGGTGGTAGATGGTGGTTAGGTTGGGGTAGTGGGGTGTGGGTAAGATGTGAAGCTTGTGTCTGTTGTAGGTTGTAGTGTGTTGTTTTCAGTTGGTCAAGTTGTGTAATGATGCTTTTAGTCAGTATCTCATGGATGTATCCACTGCACTCAGTATGCAGTTTTGTTTGATAATAATAAAAATCCATGTTATTTGCTTTAAATCTCTTGCATCATACTTGTTGTTCCATTTTACTTTTCAATTAACTCCACCACCAAAACGGACATACTATCCATCATAATGTTCAAAATTTAAAAGATAGGACTTGTTGCCAGTCATGTGCCTTGAACATCCACTGTCTGTGTAGCCTTGATCTGATCTTTTTGTCCTTGGATGTTCCTACACATAAAAGTAAAGAGTTAGTTTCTTTTGGGGACCCAAGCCATGATTGACTTGGATCTGCCTCGTGTATCAATATAGTTAAATCTATCAAAGGTCATTGATACACCATTGGGATTGGTTGATGAGGTTATTCCTTTAGGTTTCCATTCCCAACGTGCTGATGCCTTCACAGCATTGCCTATGTCCCCCCTTTTCTTGTTTACAACCCTTGCAGTGGGAACTTTTGAATGAGCAGTGGAAACTGCTGGTTTGGTTTTAGGTACCCACTGTTGGTTATAATGAACCTTTTTATTTTGAAAAGTTCTTTTCCCTGTTTGTGCAGATTTTGCAAAAGTTGTTTTGGGTTTTGCACTTGCAACAGGTGATTTAGGGTGAGCAGTGTTAACAGTTTTTGCAGTGGCAAAAGTTTTAAGACCACTTCTTAATTGAACTACTCTTGGGACCATTTTGCTGAGTGGATTAGGGTGCAAATTATTTTGACACTTGTTAGACTCCACCCTTTTGTTCCCATGGACTTCCCTTCTCCCAACATGATAGTCACAATAAGCATGTAAATGATCAAAACTACCACAGATATAGCATGCTTTATTGTTCATCACAAAATCACTACCTAGTTGTTGAGATTTAACATGATTCCAACTCCTCTGGTTACCCCTAGGAGTTGTAGGCTTGTTCCTATACATCTCAGCATACCTTATAGTTGATCTAGGTTTATTAGCTTGTTTCCTAGGTTCCTCTTTAACAGTATTAACAACTTTTGGGATAGAAGCCTCTACATTCCTTTTAACATTCTCATCAACAACTGATGAGTCACTAGCACTTTCAAAAACATCAGTTTCATGCTTAACATGTTCCTCACTTTTCACAAATGTGTCCTTTAGAGGACCATATTCACGATTAAGTTCCTGAAAATCTTCTAAGCCTGTATGAGCTAAAATTATGCCTGGAGGTGATGGAACACCTCTTAGTTATGGTGGAACAGTATGATATCCCATACCTGACTTAGCTTTACTCATAATTTGAGCATTCCAAATTTTGTCAATTGACTTCGACTGATAATAACAGGTGTCTACAGTTAAATTGACATTTTCATTTATCTTTTTAAGTTTTCCAAGCTCTTCTTGGTATGCCTCATTCACAGCTGTCTTATGATCTACCTCTCTTCTAAGAAGAATCGTATCATCATTATATTTTGACTCATTTTCTCTATAGTGCTCTAGTTGTTTTTCTAATACAGCTATAGCTCTCCTAAGGTTTGACACAGTATAATTAGCAGTATACAGCTCTTGTCTTTCATTAGAATATAGATCATTAAGCCTTTCAACTTCTCTAGCAGCCCTACATGTTTTAGAACAACTTTGAAAGTTTTGTACCTCAGAGTCAGAGAAAGCCATGAGAGCAAATTAAGTAGACACAAGAGCAGCATCTGAAGGTTCTTCCTCTTGTTCATCAGCCATGAAACTCCAATTAAAGCTCACACCATCAATTGCCAACATTGTCTTTGGTTCTTCCACAGTTGGTTCTTTCTTTTGCTTGTACCAAGTAGACTTGTTGTCCTTCATCCTTGTTCTTCTGCATTCTCTAGCAAAATGCCCCAACTTGTGACAATTGAAACACTCTACTTTCTTTTTGTCAAAGCCTGCAGTTTCACCACCATTGATGTGAATAGGCTTGCCAGTCTTCTTGTAGAATTTCCTAGCCCTCATGCTAAGAAGAGCTATTTTCCATTTAATATCCATCTCCTCCAAGTCATCTTCATCAATTTTCTCTATGTCTTCATGAGTTAATATAGAGCCATTAACTTGAGTGGAGATAAAAGCATAAAAGGTAGGATCTCCAATACCAGCAACCTTCTTCTTTGAACCTGCAGTGGTAACACTAATATTACCAGTGGAAACTGTAGAACCAGCAGTGACAATATCATCATCACAATCATCTTCAGAATCATCACTGTCAACAGAGGTTGACATCAAAGCCAAGCTGCTTGAGCTTGTACTAAGTTTCCCAGCCTTCTTCAATTTTTGTTCAATATTAGTCTCAGGCACAGAAACTGTCACAACATCTGTGTCACCAACCTTCTGAGTACTAGTCACAGGCTTGAAAGAATCACCAGTTAAGATGATCTCCCATAGAGCATATTCTTGAATGTGAAAGTATTGCTCAATCATTATCCTCCACATCTCAAACTCATTAAGTTTGAGCTTAGGAAGTCTTGGAGTAGAAGCGTTGGACTGGTTGTTTTCCATCTCCATTGAGTGAGTAGGTTAAGCGTATTCCTTGGATCTTCTAAAACAAAATATCAGAACATTTGCTCTGATACCACTTGATGGATACACACACCTTGTGTCAGTGATATTTTGTATTATATTAATAAGCAAGTGGAATTTACTTAGTAATACTTAGAAGACAGATTATATAATGTATTGTAAGTGAACACGAATTAAACACAAAACAAAGCTCCAATATAGAATACACACAAGATCTTTTCTATACTTATCTAAACACGTTTTCCTAACAATTATCTAATAGCAGTGGTAATAATGTGCCAGCAGTGGTAATACGTTTCCACTGCTAGTGCAATACTTACAGTGTCTTCCACAGCTATCAGTGGTAACCGATTATTCCCAACAGGTGTCGATTGCAACGACCACACAAGGGCCTGCTACCTTCATAACCCTTATTCTCTCCATTTCTTATGGCAAACACTCTGGCTATCTTTTTCCGTTTGTTGCCATTCCATTTAAAAACTTCATTCCTCTTCCTCTTATCACTCTTATCATTCTTACCCTTGTCTCCTACTTCCAATACATAAGAGTCCATCAAACGCTGAGCCACAGTAATTGCCTCATGCAAGTTAACTGGCTTCGCAGCGATGACATCATTCCTAGTAGCTAAAGGCAATCGATCAGTATACATCTCAATCTTAAGGGCTTCAGTGCGAACCATATCAGGGCAAAGCAACGACAACTCTTGGAAACGACGATTGTAAGTCGTCATGTCGGTATCCTTAACCTTATGGTTCCAGAACTTAATCTCTAGCTTCTTAACTTCATTCTTAGGACAGTAAGTCTTAATCAAGAGAGCCTTAAACTGGGTCCAAGTCATGCTATAAGCTACATCACTTCCTACGGATCTGTGATAGTTGTTCCACCAGGACAATGCTTCGTCTTTCAAGGTAAATGTTGCATACTTAGCCTTACAATCCTCTTCACAGTTGCTAACGGTAAACACAGACTCAGTTTTCTCCATTCACCTAGTTAGGTAAACCACTCCCTCGGTTCCTCCGAACTCGATGGGACCACAGAATCGGAACTCCTTGTAGGTATAACCTCGAGCCCGATTAAGCAGTGGGGTTCCACCAGAGGTGTTAGAGAGATTAGACTCAACTAGCAGTTCAGCTATACGCTGCGTCACAAGCTGGTCAATGTGGGCTGGGTTCAAAGGCAGAGGGTTTTGTGGAACAGGACCATTCTCAGCACGGTCATTCACATTAGGGTTCTCTACAGCTGGGTTATCAGTGTTCAGGTTCTCAATAGGTGGAGTGGTCGGGGTCGGACGACGACCTCGACGGACAGGGGCAACCACAACAGCAGGGGTTGTGCGGTTGTTCCTAGGCGGGTTTCGTCTTGGTGCCATCATTCTGAAGGCAAGAATAATAGTTTCATAAGTTCACAATTCACGCTCTAAAGATAGAGTTGGGTTCCAAGGATCACCAAATAACGCTCGAATACATAATCAAGGTCAACGAGGATAACGTTATACCATAACAAGACAATCAGAGACCGAATCATAACCAAAGGATGCACGTTCCAATAACCATAACTCATAGGTTCCAAAGTGGAATACATGAAAGGATACGTAGCAATCAAAAAGGATCTTAACAACGATACTAATAAGATAACTAGCATAGATCTACATCTCGAACTAGAGACTACTCAGTTTCAAGATGGTACAAAGCCACGAATCTAACACAATCTAGCCACGATCACGAATACCACTAACAGATCTCCTAACATCGTCAACCTCTCTCCACAAAGATGAAAGCTCAACACGCCGAGCGTCGCGATCACTCTTCAGATCCACGACCTCTCTCCAACTCACCAATCCTGCGCCATATCGCTCTGTCTGCATCTCGGGCTGTCGCGAACCCTCTCAGCAGGTCCCCAACCTACCTGGAGCTCCGACATACCCTCTCTCAGAATCGTAGTCCTCCTGACTATAGCACCCATATCCGCTCTCAAATCCTCTATACTAGCCCTCGATACTCCAACCAACCGATCTGTCAACCTACTAAGCCTAATACCCTGAGATGTAATCCTCTCCCACATAAGACCCGTCTCCACATACTCCTCGGGCTCTGAAGAAATCTCCGATGGTATCTCTGAACCTAATGGGCTACTATCTCAGGTGAATGTGGAGGTGAACCAAAATCAAAAGGCTGTCTAGGAGAATCAGGCTCAGGCAAAGGTAAAGAAGAGCCTGGTCCTGGAGAATGCACAGGACTCTGCAATGGAGGAGTACCTACATCTGGAATACCCTCATCATCCTCCTCTTGAGGATCCTCATCCTCATCTACATATTGCTCCTCAATCTCATGCTCTTCCTCAATCTCATGCTCCTCCTCGATCTCATGCTCCTCCTCGCCCTCATCTTCAGAGGGAGAGTCCATGAGTCGGAGTCTCTGTGCGGGTGAATCCTGAGGTGGTACAGTAGGGGATCTAGGTCTTCTAAGACATGGTGATGCTAGTGGTGATGATAGAAGAGAGTGAGCTGCTAGGTGAATAGGTGATGATGGTGGTCGCACGGACATGCGGGCAGTACTACGAGTAAGTCTAGGAGTCTGGGCTCGTGATAAGACCTAATGCAAAGTGAGCTGCCTAGATGAGCTAGGGCGGTCTGATGATGATGATGAACTAGAGTGATGGGCAATCACATAGGGATCACCCTGCGCAACAGTCATGAGAGTCAATGCTGGGGAACTAGCAGCAGCAAGGACATCCTCAGACACATCATAAGCTACTGAATGCATAGTTTGTGACGATGGCATAGGGTAGGTATAAGTGTTTGAAAACAACTAGTTCTAATAAGCGCATCAACTCAACCAAAACATATATCACATAATGAAAGCTTTAAAATAGAGGTACCGCATTACTCAAAATATGCCTTTAAATAAAACACATAAGTTATGTTCTATCACATAACCCCAGATCAAATCAATCATATAATCAAGCTCATAATCCCAAAATCATAACATATCAATAATCCAATCAAGTTCGAAATATCTCGACAATCAAATCACATTACCTCAAAATCAATAATCATATCTCAAAACATAACATCTCATAAATCAAATTGCAGTTCATACCATAATCAAATAAAGAATCTTTGGCTTGGCAGGCGGGCATGCGTAGGTTGAGGATCAATTTTTCTAAAAAGTGGTTATAGTTTAGGTTTTATTAAATACCTAGTTCTCTATAACCTTGGCTCTGATACCAATCTGTAACACCCCCAAATCTCGGTACAGCGGAAGACTTAATCAAGTTTTCGTGGCGTTATAATTAGATTGGTATCTCACATAAGTATAGCAAACAAGATAGTCATTATCATTCAAAACCAATCCCAAATTTAAATATTCAAAACATTAATCCCAAAATGTAAATATTAGGCCCAAACATGATTTAATCAGAATAGGTCCCCATAAATTATCAGAGTTTAATTATGATCCTTGAACATGCCTCCTTGCCAAGCTTCCACCGAGCACGCAATCCAAACATCACTTAAATACCTGATAAAGCATGCTAAAAGGTCAGCTAATGCTGGTGAGTTCATAGGTTAAAATTCAAGTAAAAAGTAGTGGACCTGTAGGAGTTAATTTCTTATGCGAGACCTAAGATAGATACACATCAATCACAAACAATATCATATCCGATATCACAACGGGCCCCTAAGGACACTAGCCAGCACAGCCGTAGCAAAATCTAGAACGATTGCTAACCTTGGACTAGGTCGAGGTAGAAGTCTACTCTTAGCTAGGCAACGTGTTATAGCAATTAGGATTGCTACCCTAGACTAAAGCAACAGCTACCACATAACTATCTAAACAGTCAAGCACATAAGCAAATCAAAATAGTTTTAAAGGTCCAAAAACAGTAGCATGATTCTCACCCCAATTTAGTTAAAAACATAGATAAAAGTGGGGCTATGAAACTCACCTCAAGCAAGCAACGCACAAATAAACACTAGCAGACGATAACAGCTAATCACGGCACAGCAACTATCGACTCGGCACAACCTATTAATGTTGTAAAACCCTAAAAATCATAAACGCATGAAAAGACTATTTTGCCCCTCTATTTAATATCTATAAAATACGTGAAAACCCGTCAAGCTCAGTAAATGTAGAATTTAACCTACCTTATAAATTGTTCACCAAATCAAATATCTGAGATTTATTTACATTTACATTTAATATTTCATTACACGTCTCTCGTTACATGAACCGAAAACTTACTAAGTACAAACGCATGTTATTGTTAATATAAAGGCCCATCTAATTTGGAAGTTGGACTTAGCCCATGTTTTCCCTCCCTTTGGCTCGCCCAAAATAAAACCGGTATTCCTCTTTTATTTTCCATAATACGCTCCATCTTTTGAAGCAAAATAAAACCCTAAAACACTAATATCCCAAGTGACGGCAACCCTATTTTTAACCTCCATTTTTGTCGGCAAAGGGTGGTCCAGAAAGGAAGATTCGTGAGCTCATGGGTGGCTGTGATCAAGGTGGTGTTTTGGTTGCTTCGTTGATCTTGTTTCTTTCCCTTTCACGCTTCAAGGTAACAAGCATCACCACGTTTTTTTTCCTCCTTGGTTTCTTGATGATTTTTGTGTGTTACTTCTTCCATACGCATGCTTTGTTTTATAATACAACATGTCACACAAAGTAATAAACTAGATTATGTAACATCTAGTGATATGGCTGCATGGAAACATGCAAAGTATTAATATATGTGTCAATTAAATGGGTGCAAGTAGGGGTGAAAACGAGCCGAGCCGAGCTCGAGCTCGTTTAGGCTCGAGCTCGGCTCGTTTATATATAAAAAGCTCGAGCTCGAGCTCGTTTCGAGCCTCACATTTTGAGCTCGAGCTCGGCTCGTGAAATTTTTCACAAGCTCGAGCTCGGCTCGTTAACACAAAGCTCGACTCATTAACACAAGGCTCGAGCTCGTTAACACGGTTATACGTATAGAAAATATATATACGTATATATTTCTAGGGCTCGTTTAGGCTCGCGAGCCTAAACGAGCCTTTTGTATAGAGCTCGGGCTCGAGCTCGATTATTAAATGAGCCCAAACTTAGGCTCGAGCTCGGGCTCGAGCTCGTTTAGGCTCGGCTCGTTCGAGCTTTTTACCGATCCGATCCCGAGCTTTTCACGAGCGGCTCGGCTCGTTTCCACCCCTAGGTGCAAGGTAACGTGTATAGAATCTGATGTTAAACCTCTCGACCTACATGTTTTTCTATTGGTTATGTAAAGGTTAAATGGAATTAAAACACGTATACACTTGGTATTAAATGATGTCGAATAGAACTATAGATCTAGGGTCTCGTTTTGTTAAATGGGGCGTACAAAAAAATCTGTTTGGGTGAGGGGGTCTCGACAACAAAAGGGATCATCACAAGGGTTATGTAAACTTGTACTATCGAGGCTAAAGGTTGATAACGTAAATGGAATACATGATTTAATAGCTAGGACCAAATGGTCTATATATATATGACATATATAAATTAAAGGGTAGTTTTGAAATCAATAAAACTTGAAGGTTGATATGTTAATGTGATAATTAAATGAGCTAATAAGTATTTTACGAACCGTAATCCGTGTAGATTCGTTGAAGAAGATGTAACGTTGTTTCTCTCGCGTTCTTTCCATTTTCTCTCATTGCATTTTCTAAGGTACAGATATTCTGACCTTACCTCTTAAGGTTTCTCATGATTCGTATACATCTTTCGATACTAGCTTGAACCGTTATGCTTTACTCTAAGCCTTCTTATTAGGGCTTCCCTATGACTTTGCTATGCTCCCTTTGATATGAACCTCTGATATGAACTTATGATATGAACTTGATTATGAACTTTCTGATTATGAGCCTTTGATATGAACCTCTAATATGAACTTATGATATGGACTTTGATATGAACCTTTGACTTCTGAACCTTTGATATGAACCCTTATGATATGTTTATGATTTGACCCTTCAGTTTGATACCCAAGCCAAATATGTGTTCCTAGTCATGGAGGTACCATGACCATGTCATTGATGCACCAATGGCATGACTCCAGTGTGTACGAGTGATGTTACACACCGTCCCCATTATGTTATATGATTATGAGCTCAGATATATGTTTGGCCACTATGTTTCCGGGGGGCGTATGGATGCATCCTAGATATGTTTTGATATGATATGATATGATTTATATGGTGAATGATGTCGTGTGCAATAAGCGTCTTCACAGTCTGGGAGCTAGCTACTCCATTGGTTACTGAGGTCTCCCCTCCTACTATATATGGTATTCCGAGGTCACCCCTCCGAATACAATGGTTACTTATGATATGATATGATATGATACGTTCCGGGCTCGTGTTAGATTTTGGACAACCCTTACACTTTTGATATACCTATATTGTACCTTTTGTATTCCCCAACGCACCATATGCTACGTTAATTGTTCATTACTCAGTACCCTTATATGACTCACTCTACTTCCAAGATATATATATTCCATTGCTTTGATCTGTTACACTCTCATTCCGTTACTCCAGACTATCGTTCCATTCACGTACCGGGTTATTATATGTTTATTGGATTTGTTTATGCTATTTATGTTTTATGTTACTACTGATTTCTCTGCTACGATATGATTAATATATGGTTATCTGATTTACCTATTGTCATCTGATGATATGTGATCTCACTGTTAAGTGACCCTCTGATTTTCCTGGTGACCATGCTTGTGTGTAATCGATAGTTTTGTGTGTTTATCATGTGTACTTCGTTCAGTTAATTTCGTGGACTATGACTATCCGATAGTATCCTTATCTGCTTGTTGTTGACCTGCCATGTTGCATTTCTGTTTATGCTACGGTTTGATTGGGTAAATGGTCCCACTTATGACGTCCGGCTTGTTAACTTGTTTAATTGCCCTGCTATGTCCCTAGTTCATTTAATTATATCGTTTATACTGTATTTCTACTTGTTACGTGTGACTGCCATGTGTTGACTGCTGTTAGTACTTCCACTGTTATGATACTGGTTATGTTTTCAACTAAGGGTTTTTGACCTGTGTGATTGCCATGCTCACTTGCTAATTAATTGCTTCCGCTTACTGTTAGATTTCTATTTGACTTGTATGTCTTCTGATTTCCTGAATTGATTGTATGCCATATATATGTTGTGTGGATACGACGTCTGCTATGCTTGTTTATGTTTCAGTACTCGTATGCCTGGTTTGTATGTGCTTGTATATATGTCATCGATGCTTTGCTTTGCTCCGTTCTCCTTGTTATCTGTTCTTCTTGGATATCCGTATAATTGTGTTCTGCAAGATCCTCATTGACTCGGTGTACTCTCTTCATTGCGACATTGTTATTGTTTCTTTTGTTTCATTTCGTTTATGCTTTTATTTAGCTTTCGTTTTGTTATATCTGTTCACTGAGCTTTTTAAGCTCAGCCGCATTTCTTTTCCTGCGGCAGGTTTTAGGTTTGAAGATGGGCTTCGATGGGCTGAGAGTTAGAGTATCTTAGTGGACCAACCCTAGTACCATAGTACTTTGGGACTTATTTTGAAGAACTTTTGTTTTAGGATTTTATTTCATTTTGGATATTGTATTTCTTTATTAGTCAATTGTGTATATGTTTTGATACCTCATTTTTAAGGTTTCCGTTTGTAAATATTCTATTTGTATGTTCTGATATGACACCAGAATGTGACACTTCTACCCTTGTCGGGTTGGGGTGTTACAATTATGGTATCAGAGCCAGGTTTCGTCTTGTTGACTTTAGGATTGACCTGTGAGAACTTGGGTAGACACTAGGCTTCCGTCTGTTCTGATCTTTTCCAATTCTTTTTGATTGCCGTTTAGATTTGAATTCGATAACCTTTTGTCTTCTTTGATTTGGCCTTCTTCTCTTCGCATTTGAGTTTGTTTATTTTGTCTTCGCACATCTGTTTATCGATCGTTAGATGGAGATTTCTGGTAGAGCCGAAGATGATGGTGCCGACCCTGCAATGCTGCAACAATTTCTGGAGAGGTTCGTGAAGAAGAAGCCGCAACCAATCGTGATGCTGCCGGAGACATGAGGATGCTACTGAAGGGAGCTGGACGGATCAACCAAAGGCGCAAAGACGGAGACAAGATTCAACTGGTGGCTGAGAAGGTTCATCTACTTCATATGGTTGGGCCGCAACTTGTGTTACTCCGATTCGTTTGTCATGCATTTTGAGGCGGTCTGATATCTTGCTATGTGATTTTAATCGGCATTACTTTTCCTTGATTCGTTCAGAACTCGGTTTGAATCGTGAAGTTTTATCGTTTAGCATTTTGGTAATATCTCAGATTTTCTTTTGGATCGTCAGTAATGAGTCATGAGGAACCGTTTTGTGCAAGTTGGTGGCCTTCTTTCATTGTGATATGGTAAGTTGTTTGATATAGTTTATGTTGTATGTATGTGAATCTGGTCTGCTTTGGTATGTTACTTGATATTTGTATGTGATATGTTTTGTTGTGATATTGGTTATGTGGTTTGTCAAGACCCGGGACATAATATGATGACAATAAGGACTTGTTATGTGATGCAAGTATTATGACGCCTGATCAACGTGATAATACCGAGATCATATAATTTGAACTTATTGAAGTCATACGACGTCTTGGGAAATGCCTGGGGTTGGTACGTGAATGGAATAAGACTTATATCCATTATTTGACACTCCTCATGTTCGTTAGGAATTATGTACCTCTTGCAAGATTATCACCGACATCTGTTACGTATAAGAGTTGTACGATTTGGAACCAATATCATTATGATCTGTGTGAAACTATGGTTACTACGTCTGCCTTAAACTCGTTTGTCTATGTGTACCTCTGCGACTTCAATTTTCGAGGACGAAAATTTTCTTTTAGAGGGGAAGAGTTGTAAAACCCTAAAAATCATAAACGCATGAAAAGACTATTTTGCCCCTCTATTTAATATCTATAAAATACGTGAAAACCCGTCAAGCTCAGTAAATGTAGAATTTAACCTACCTTATAAATTGTTCACCAAATCAAATATCTGAGATTTATTTACGTTTACATTTAATATTTCATTACACGTCTCTCGTTACATGAACCGAAAACTTACTAAGTACAAACGCATGTTATTGTTAATATAAAGGCCCATCTAATTTGGAAGTTGGACTTAGCCCATGTTTTCCCTCCCTTTGGCTCGCCCAAAATAAAACCGATATTCCTCTTTTATTTTCCATAATACGCTCCATCTTTTGAAGCAAAATAAAACCCTAAAACACTAATATCCCAAGTGACGGCAACCCCATTTTTAACCTCCATTTTTGTCGGCAAAGGGTGGTCCAGAAAGGAAGATTCGTGAGCTCATGGGTGGCTGTGATCAAGGTGGTGTTTTGGTTGCTTCGTTGATCTTGTTTCTTTCCCTTTCACGCTTCAAGGTAACAAGCATCACCACGTTTTTTTTCCTCCTTGGTTTCTTGATGATTGTCGTGTGTTACTTCTTCCATACGCATGCTTTGTTTTACAATACAACATGTCACACAAAGTAATAAACTAGATTATGTAACATCTAGTGATATGGCTGCATGGAAACATGCAAAGTATTAATATATGTGTCAATTAAATGGGTGCAAGGTAACGTGTATAGAATCTAATGTTAAACCTCTCGACCTACATGTTTTTCTATTGGTTATGTAAAGGTTAAATGGAATTAAAACACGTATACATTTGGTATTAAATGATGTCGAATAGAACTATAGATCTAGGGTCTCGTTTTGTTAAATGGGGCGTACAAAAAAATTTGTTTGGGTGAGGGGGTCTCGACAACAAAAGGGATCATCACAAGGGTTATGTAAACTTGTACTATCGAGGCTAAAGGTTGATAACGTAAATGGAATACATGATTTAATAGCTAGGACCACATGGTCTATATATATATATGACATATATAAATTAAAGGGTAGTTTCAAATCAATAAACTTGAAGGTTGATATGTTAATGTGATAATTAAATGAGCTAATAAGTATTTTACGAACCGTAATCCGTGTAGATTCATTGAAGAAGACGTAACGTTGTTTCTCTCGCGTTCTTTCCATTTGCTCTCATTGCATTTTCTAAGGTACAGATATTCTGACCTTACCTCTTAAGGTTTCTCATGATTCGTATACATCTTTCGATACTAGCTTGAACCGTTATGCTTTACTCTAAGCCTTCTTATTAGGGCTTCCCTATGACTTTGCTATGCACCCTTTGATATGAACCTCTGATATGAACTTATGATATGAACTTGATTATGAACTTTCTGATTATGAGCCTTTGATATGAACCTCTGATATGAACTTATGATATGGACTTTGATATGAACCTTTGACTTCTGAACCTTTGATATGAACCCTTATGATATGTTTATGCTCTGACCCTTCAGTTTGATACCCGAGCCAAATATGTGTTCCTAGTCATGGAGGTACCATGACCATGTCATTGATGCACCAATGGCATGACTCCAGTGTGTACGAGTGATGTTACACACCGTCCCCATTATGTTATATGATTATGAGCTCAGATATATGTTTGGCCACTATGTTTCCGGGGGGCGTATGGATGCATCCTAGATATGTTTTGATATGATATGATATGATTTATATGGTGAATGATGTCGTGTGCAATAAGCGTCTTCACAGTCTGGGAGCTAGCTACTCCATTGGTTACTGAGGTCTCCCCTCCTACTATATATGGTATTCCGAGGTCACCCCTCCGAATACAATGGTTACTTATGATATGATATGATATGATACGTTCCGGGCTCGTGGTAGATTTTGGACAACCCTTACACTTTTGATATACCTATATTGTACCTTCTGTATTCCCCAACGCACCATATGCTACGTTAATTGTTCATTACTCAGTACCCTTATATGACTCACTCTACTTCCAAGATATATATATTCCATTGCTTTGATCTGTTACACTCTCATTCCGTTACTCCAGACTATCGTTCCATTCACGTACCGGGTTATTATATGTTTATTGGATTTGTTTATGCTATTTATGTTTTATGTTACTACTGATTTCTCTGCTACGATATGATTAATATATGGTTATCTGATTTACCTATTGTCATCTGATGATATGTGATCTCACTGTTAAGTGACCCTCTGATTTTCCTGGTGACCATGCTTGTGTGTAATCGATAGTTTTGTGTGTTTATCATGTGTACTTCGTTCAGTTAATTTCGTGGACTATGACTATCCGATAGTATCCTTATCTGCTTGTTGTTGACCTGCCATGTTGCATTTCTGTTTATGCTACGGTTTGATTGGGTAAATGGTCCCACTTATGACGTCCGGCTTGTTAACTTGTTTAATTGCCCTGCTATGTCCCTAGTTCATTTAATTATATCGTTTATACTGTATTTCTACTTGTTACGTGTGACTGCCATGTGTTGACTGCTGTTAGTACTTCCACTGTTATGATACTGGTTATGTTTTCAACTAAGGGTTTTTGACCTGTGTGATTGCCATGCTCACTTGCTAATTAATTGCTTCCGCTTACTGTTAGATTTCTATTTGACTTGTATGTCTTCTGATTTCCTGAATTGATTGTATGCCATATATATGTTGTGTGGATACGACGTCTGCTATGCTTGTTTATGTTTCAGTACTCGTATGCCTGGTTTGTATGTGCTTGTATATATGTCATCGATGCTTTGCTTTGCTCCGTTCTCCTTGTTATCTGTTCTTCTTGGATATCCGTATAATTGTGTTCTGCAAGATCCTCATTGACTCGGTGTACTCTCTTCATTGCGACATTGTTATTGTTTCTTTTGTTTCATTTCGTTTATGCTTTTATTTAGCTTTCGTTTTGTTATATCTGTTCACTGAGCTTTTTAAGCTCAGCCGCATTTCTTTTCCTGCGGCAGGTTTTAGGTTTGAAGATGGGCTTCGATGGGCTGAGAGTTAGAGTATCTTAGTGGACCAACCCTAGTACCATAGTACTTTGGGACTTATTTTGAAGAACTTTTGTTTTAGGATTTTATTTCATTTTGGATATTGTATTTCTTTATTAGTCAATTGTGTATATGTTTTGATACCTCATTTTTAAGGTTTCCGTTTGTAAATATTCTATTTGTATGTTCTGATATGACACCAGAATGTGAAACTTCTACCCTTGTCGGGTTGGGGTGTTACAAATGTAAACCAATTTTAATATATATTTCCCAAAATCAACATTATCTACCCCAATGTATTCCTTTTCTTTATCTCCAAAAATTGTCTTGTTTCAACGTTTAATCCTAGCATTTGGTATCCTCATGTGGGTGTATCGACTCAATATGATATCATGAATGCACTCAAACAACCAATATGTGACTCAATGCAACACAATGAGACGTCCAAGCGATAAGCTCCATAGTCCAATAAGTTTCAGAATAAATAGTAGACCTTATCGAATTCGTCAACTCGATAAACTCCATTATTTATTCGTGTCGCTTATTATTCCATAAACCGGTCGCATCCTAATGAGTCATAAGGATAATTCATCCATTAATAATGTTATCCTACGTACCTAGCGGTCTCTTATTAGATTCCTCAACCTAATAAGTCCGCTACCCACGTGGATCGATGTTATTAATGTTAGGTCATCCGTAACCCATGCACACAACGTAAATAAATAAATACTTGAAAATAGTATTAAATGCTCATAATTGGCATATTTCGATAAACGTGCACTCGAAACATTAATTACTTATTTATTAGAAAACCTTTCTATTTTTAGTCGTTAATTTCAATATAAAATAGTAAATAACAAGACAACTCTTGTTATCGATGTTTTTGATATAAAAGCCTTTTTATTATTTATGTTTCATAGTTTATTAGCATTTTCATATATATATATATATATTTCGTCAATTTCAATATTAGTTTAATATCGTTATTCGTTTCGGTTCCACAAGCACGAGTCATGACTTTCGGCTTTTAATCAATCAATAGTCCAAACTATACTAAAGTCCATGTTACAGCGTTGTCGGGGTCAACTATTGACTAAAAAGTCAAAGTAACACCGACGTTGCTCAAAGGTGACAATTTATATATAAGTCCAAATAAAAGTCATAATAACGCAATTCAATCTCAAATCAACCCAATTCAATCTCGCCAACCAATCAACCAACCAAATATACCCGAAACCAATGTTATGACCCTAATGGTCATGACACGGTCACGGTTAAGACCACGTGAACCAAAAAAGCTCTAGAAGCTTTTCGGCTCCACGCGTGTCGTCCAAACACCAACAATATCAACCAACAAGCTACCACGACAACCCGACCCAGACCCTTGGTCCAAGTTGGTCACGTACGACACCAACCCATGACCCATCGTGGGTGTTGGTGTTTGTACGCCCCATCTACACATCCAAACACTCCCCAAATCACTTCCATTACAACCAAACACAATCAATCAACCTCCAATCATCATCCAAACATCAAACCCATCAACTAATCCTAATCAAAAACACGAAACATGACCTAAAATGCAAAAACCCAACAATATGATACACCACATGATACCAAATCACTAGCTACATGTTTATTTAAGTGTAAATTAGTTTTAATCCTATGTTTAAACCAAAACCCCTAAATTTCGTCCCATGTACGAGCCATAGGAGACCCATACGTGGCTTCATGTGGCCGAAACAAGCTTGACCCATGTTCCATTTACCTTTTTACAACCCGATCTACAAGATTTAATGAAAACCCTAGAATCACGAATCGTATTTGTAAGATTTGGAGGTGTTAATGTAGGCTTTTGTGAGAGATTTATATATGGATGGAAAGAGGAAAGAGAGATCTACAAAATGGTGGTGGAGGTGAGATGTCACTCGCCAGAATTTGGCCAGAATTTAGCCGAAAAGGGGCGGCGGTGGTGGTGGTTTAGGGTTAGGGTTTGTAGAGAGAGAAGTTAGTGAGAGAAAGTTGGTGTTAGTGTGTGTTTTAGAGAGAGAATGAAAGAGTAGAAGTGAGGAGAAGTGTGAGTATTTATATTTGAGGGAGGGACTAAAATAAAAATGGGTAGAGGGGGAGGGGTGGCCGGCCACACTAAAAGGGAGGGACCGAAGCCGTTATTTTTCGTAAACTATCCCGTTTACCCATTCCCGAGCTCATATATTGTCCTACGAGTGTCCCACGATGTTCCTTCGACTTTCTATTATGTTTATTTATGTTTTTCCACCAGTTTTGACTATTTATTTGCCAATTTGCGAGTTACGGTCTAAAAGTTACGTTATTTCTCGTTTAGGGCTTTTATAGTGCCGAATCGAATAATGCCTATCAAAAAGAGTTAAAACTCACACGATAACTCATCCAATAATAAAATAAATCATAAAAACCAATAAACGATATCAAATCAAGTCATGGTCGATAAAAATAGTGATAAAGGCAAAAGCTCGGTTTAGTTTAACATAATGCGGTTACCTAAAATAGACTCCCTAAATTGCCAGTTGTCACACAAGAAGACCCTAAAACCCCACACCTAAAACCCGTCAAAAGAATATTTAGATACATTAAGGGTACGACTCAATTGGGATTATGGTATCCTAAAGGAACGATTGTATATGCGGATTCTGGCCATGCAGGTGATTATGTTGACCGAAAGAGTACAAGTGGTGTATGTACTTTTATGAGATGTTGTTTAACATCTTGGTTCTTGAAGAAGCAAACGGCATTGGCCATATCAACAACCGAAGCCGAATATATCTCCGCCGGCAAAGCATGCCTACAAGCACTATGGATGAAACAAGCATTAGTTGACTACGACACTCATCTAAGTGACATAGTCATTTTATGCGACAACAAAGGTGCTATCGACTTAAGCAAAAATCCGGATTGCACTCTCGTACAAAGCATATAGATATCTGTCATCACTTCTTAAGAGACAATGTTCAAAAGGGGAACATTTCTATTGAGAAAGTATCATCCGAAGACAACATAGTCGACGTCCTCACCAAACTGTTAAAGCGGGAACAATTTAACTTACTTCGTCTTGGTCTTGAATATTCATCACATTTTGAATATTTAACGTACCCACATTTTGAATATTCATCACCAAACTGTTAAATCGATGATGAATATGGCTTCTACTGCAATACAGCGTAGGACCCGTTTCTCACCGTCTAAAATTTAATGATCCATCAGCTGTTCCACCATTGTACTTAATCGTCATGAATTGGAAACATTGCTTGCTCCTCTAGTTAAAGATTCAGCCAAAAGTCGTGCTTCAGATGTATCGAATGTTTCCGCTGCACAACTGATAATACTCTAATTTCTGATACATCTGAATCTACAACAACAACCGTTACTGTAACTGCACCTCCAATCGAATCTCTGAAAATAGAAGAACAAAGTGTTTCCTACAACAATGTCACAGCTGATGATCAACTTATTGAACTGAGATGTTTTCGTCAGCAGTTGATTCTCTCAAGATATTTATGCTTCTTCACACTTGTTCGGTTGCTTGGACATACATGGTTTCACTATCTCCTCATACATGGTTTCGATGTCTTCAATTCATCATCAACATACGTGGTGTATGATTCTGATTCATTGAAAACATCGAGGGGGAGAGAGTGTAGGCGTCCCTTGCTTCTTTTGTTTGACCACATGATTCCTTGCGAAAACCCAATGCTTTCCAAAATTTCTTCCATAAGGGCGAAGAAATGAGACGATCTGTGGTTCAAACGTCTTAATTCAGTGTTATCGTCTCAACTTTCACGGGTTATCTTGTGTGAAGTTACCCAAATATAATGTTAAGATGCCTCACACACGGTCTTGGTATCGAGTTATTGCATATTCACAGTGACTAGTATTCCGAAAGACCACAACATTCAGGGGAAAGTCGTTTCATTTCGTCTTTCGAGGTTTGTTTGATGTGATGCGTCTACATACGCGAGAAGATCTTGTTGATTTCTGGCATGTTTCCCTCGAACGAATCTTCCGCAATTAGTCAGATTTTCTTTGTATGGTTTACTGCTCATCTACAAATTCCGCTGCATACTGAAACCGTCAAAAGTTAGAGGAAATGTAGACTTCATCAAAAGTTTCAAATCTGCTAAAGACAGTTGTCAGTTCGAGGGGGAGCTATTTCTGAAACATCGTCAATTGGGGAAAGGTTAATTTGTTTCATACTTATTTCATCTTTTCCCTAAAATGGCTTGTGCACACATAACAGTGTACAACCCGTAATTGTCAAGAAAGGACCCTGTGGTACGCCTCAGTGCCACAATCCTTATAAAAGGAGCGAAAGCTTCTTACTTTTGAGTAAAACCTATCAAACCTTTCATTTTTCAAGGTTTTGCTCAAACGGACAAGTACTTCCCCGTATCATTTTCAAAACCTCAACCGTTTTTATCACTTGTTGAGGGGGAGTACTTGAGTTAAAACTTTGTTCACAAATTGTTCATAGTGGTCATCTTCCCGCAACACTCAAAATGGTCATATTTATTCTCAACTTTTCAAAAATAACATTTGATATGCCATTTTTGAGGGGGAGAAAATTATGTGATAAGAAATATGTTGTGCAAATGCAAATGAATCTTTGTGTAATAGATTTAACCAACGAATTGACGGTACTAAACTGTTAGTAACTCGAAAAGACTTGTCCTGGACGGGTAATAATTTCAAACTAGTTCGCTAGTAATGTAAACGTGTCTCGCAAAGGACTTGTCCAAGTAGAAAGTACCATTCGAGATACTCTTGGTAGACATGAACTCTGACGGGTATGACAACCTTTCGAGGATTGTCTACACCTTCAAGGTAGTTATTAGAGCTAGTTGTCACCTAAAAGCTGTCAATGTAACTCTTTAACTATGCAACGTAACCGTGTCTCGCGGGAGATTGTCTATCTTGAGTTGATCAATTCAAAAGTGCGCGCTCTTCCCACACAGTGCAGATTTCCGTCAAAACTCTAAAGCACATGTGGAGGGGGGAGTATTTATGCAAAATCCTATCTCTCACAGTGGTTCAAACATGATTTTCATTAACAAACCCTTTGAGAGATTCTTCACAACAGTGGTTTTAATGGCAACATAGGTTAGTCATGGAGTTATAAGGTGACTAAGGTTAGGAATAACCGTCTTATGATCCGCCAGAGCCGGAGGGATCTACCCAAGGACATCGCAAATAGTTAGTACTTAGAAGTCCTTAGGTACGATTATAAAAAGGAGAAAATGAGAATCGGAGAAAGAAGGAGTTGAAGAATTAAAAAGAAATGCAAAGAAAAGGGTGAAAAGAAATAGCCCTCCAAATTACTCAACTTAGGGCAGACACCGGGTTCAATTCATATGCTACTGGTTGTCACTTAGTGACGCCGGTATTGAAGATTAAAAGTCGTCATGGACCCAGTGACGCATGCACTAAACCTTCTTAGCCACTCAAGTTTCTCTCTACAGAAGCTTGTTTCATTCTCACAGGGAACCCTACGTAAACTATTGGCGTTCTCTTAGAGATCGCTGGTATTGAAGAAGGAGACCCTCTCCCTAGTCTCCGCTCAGGAAAACCAAAACGCACTATTGAGTCTAGAGCCACGAGATTCATCAAAAGATCTCTTAGGTACACTTGACATTTCATCATTTGTTGATCAACAAATAAGATCATCAGTGGTTCATATCGAGTCCTTCACAGATCTTAGCAATCTGTCGAGAACATTTATGAGAGGTTCACAACTGTGATTCTCAGTGATTGAATGGAAACTCCTGCCAGGGTCAACATCAAACAGCCCTGACAGCAGGTCACTTTGGTAACTCCCCGTGGATTACGCTTAGTGTGTCTCAAACGGTCTACAGTCGTGAGGTGATGCTTCGGTGTACCTCAGCGACTCATCTGAACTGTAGATGTACTTCGGTACATCGCGTTATCTCACTTGTGGGACTCCAGTTCAGGAACGGCCTTTGTAAGAATTAGAGTTGTGTTTTCACACTATGCTGTCAACACTCTCGAAGTTCAAACTTGTAAGTGCCGGAATCCGCTTATTACTAACCGTTTGAAATGTTTTCTTCTTATGGAAGCTCCGGAGCGGGATGATCGTGCAGATTCTTCTCATGCTCACGCCAACATAATCACTAATGGAAGTTCTATCCAAAAGCAACGCAACAGTCAGAATGATTCTTCATCAAATCAAAGAATCTACAAAGTTAAAGACTTAAAGAACTTCATCAGTAAAGAGCGTGTGAGCATGTTGAAGAATGACGTGGAGACACTGTAGCAGCGAAGCAGACCTGAGGCAGATTTGATGCAGACAACAACATACTATCACTTTCACCACAAAGAACAATAATCAAAGAACAAAGTTAAAGATGACGTCAAAGCATAACTGCTCAAGGAAAACTATCTCTCTACACTGGGGAGATTGTTCGAATCGAGGCAATTCTTCTCACAAGAAAGAAGAATGTCAGAAGACGTCAGAGCTACTATTACATCAACGCCTTCACCGTTCATCACCAACACTTGAGGGGGAGATTGTTGGAATCACTCCTAAACCATAATCAAGTGTTAGTAATTAATATATAATAGTTAGCTTTATTATGGCCTTTATGTTTGTTATTAGCCTTAGGCTTATGTAGAAGGCCCATAAGCCTAGGCCTTAGTCTATTAAGGAAAGGATGGAAACTAGGAGTGTTGCCCTAGCTTTCCTCCTATAAATACCTTATGTAAACCTTCATTTGAAGGTTGGTTGTTCAAGTTATTCTCTCATTCACATCCTACGCCTAAACCGTCTTTAATATCGTGTGTGTGTGTGTTAGATCTTGTTCAATCGCCTTATCTCTTTCTATATTACTTGTGTTTGTAAAACTAGTGACCTAACAGTCTTATAGAACAATCGTCATGAATTTTTTTCTACAAGGTACGTAGACGTTTGCCTTACCTTCTTTTCTGAGTCTAGGATCTCTATTTCACACACAACTCACAAACAATATGGGGATTTTCAAAACTCAAGATAAACTTCCTTTCTAAACAAGAAAATTTTCAAAATGCTTTTTAAAAGGTTACTTCTCCCCGTATCATTTTTCTAAAATCATTCTCACGTCTAGGACAATTTTTTTCCTTTCATTTTTAATACAAAGTAAAAACCTTTTTCATTGCATCTCATGTCTTTTGAATGTTAAAGGGAATACATAACTAATATGTATTTTCGGGTACATTAATTTAAGCAAAAATAAATTAAAGAGCACTCGGGTTATCTCACATAATTACTTATATATGCTTTTTCACTTCTTTGTTTATTTTTCCTTTTTCTTAAGAGTCGAGATAATCGCAACTCCAAATGGTTTGCATATAGGCACACACTAGGCACCATTGTTTCCAAAAGAAATAATTTGAGCTGCCTGAGATCACCAGTACCACGGATCCCAGCTTTTACGCTGGACGGATCCCTAAAGGATCGGATCCGTGGGAACCGTGGAACAGAAGCAAAAAATTTCTTCTATTTTTCTCACTTTGGCTATAAACCTTCATATTTTCAACATTTTAGCTTCTTCACTAATGAGTATGTTACTTAATGTTTGTGTTCTCATGATCACATGCCTTAAATTCATATCTAATCATTAGATTTTATTTCACATTTTGGTTTTAGCATTCATTGAAATACTTTATTTCATCTATAAATAAGGTTCCAAAATGCTTGCCTATCCATCACTCTCAACCTCATAAACAATCACCATCATGTCATCCAAAAGATCCTTAGACATTGATGAACCATCTAGTTAAAACAATCCTTTACAGGAAATCCAAAACTTCATCCTACCACCTTCCGTAGTGCCTCCACCCAAATCTAGAAGAACCTTGTTGTCTAGCTCAACCTTTATCAAAAAGCCCATCACCAACTACTAACTCCTCACCAAATGACTACATTGTAGCGCCTCCATCATATCCCACAATCTCATCACCACATTCACCTACCGAGTCTCTACCTAAAATCACCCTATCGGAACTCCTTAAGACTCCGAAACCAAACCCACTACCCGTGTCTAGTCCATCACCCACTCCATTTCAACCATCCAAAACTACCCAAGTAACTTCCAACTTAAACCCAAAAGAACTAGTCTTTTTAACACCACCAACATCTCCAAACACACTTTACAAATATCTTGCAACTTCACCACCTCTAGCTCCCATTATCTTACAAGAACATCTAGGTTCTTACCCTCTACCACTCACCAACATCATGGACTTTGATCCATATTTTCCAACATTTCCACCACATATTCCGCCTTCTACAAATCAAATTTACTCGGAAACCATCCACCAACACTACCCTCACCATTTACATTGCGAACATTGTCAATCCACTAGGGAACTTGCAATGGAGATAAGGGACAAGATGCGCTTCACACTCAACCACATCCTTGATCGCATCAACATCATCACTCACCAAAACTTCCATCATTAACCATATGCAAGCATGGAAGGAATGATATTACTAGTTTATCTATTTTGTCTTTTGGGCCATTTTCAAAAACAAACATTGTTCTTAGTTTTACATTTTGTATGTGGCCTATATACCACTACAGTTTGATTGTTTATTACAAGGTTTTGTTTACGTACCTTGGCTCTCCATCTTGTTTCTCGTCTCATACAAGATTATATTACATGTCTCTACTAACATTTTATTTGTAGGTATTATATTTTCTCACTTGACGCCCAATTCTAGGGGGAGCTACCGTCAAGGGGGAGCTAATGCTTCGTGGATCATACTTATTTTATTCCACACTTTATTTCTTCGTTAGGTTCGCTTTTTGTTTCGACAAAAAGGGGGAGAAGAAGTAAAACTTACATATGCTTTCAAAACATACATCTAATCTTAAGTTTTACTCATCATAACATTATATTTTGTCATCAACAAAAAGGGGAAGATTGTTAATACAAATAAACCGTAAAAACGTTTATTTTCATATTTAGCGATCTCTTTGTGTTTTGTTGATAACAAATATAAAGTTATCATAAGTAAAATTATAAGGATACATGTTATTTTTGTAAAGTATATACATTTGTTCATTTACATAAAATGTTGTAATAATTCATTTGTTGAAATAGTTTAAATAGGATGGATTTTATCCAAGACCCATGACCCATACCCATGGAGCTAATCCATAACCCAAGACCCATGACCCAATGTCTAGATACATTGTATCTTGTTGGGTACCCAAGGCTCATACCCATGACCCATGACCCGGTTTGCAACCCAAAACCCAGACTGGTACAACCAGTTTGCCTGATCCCTGAGTTTGCACTGGACGGATCCCCCAAGTGAGGGATCCGCCGGAACCGGGCTACAGTAGAGGTTTTTGCCTATAAGTAGTGAGCCATTTCTTCATTGTTACTCACCCCTCTTCTTACAAACTCTCTCATATATTATCTCTCTCTTCTAATCTCAGATCTCTTGATCTATCTAGTAGTTCTTCTTTCTTTTGTTGTGATTCTCATATAGGTCCTTCTCAAAGGCGAGATCACGAGATACTACAAGTCATCCAAGCAAGGGGTCCTTGGTTGATTTGTTCCTCCACAAGATTTCTGTAGCAAGATATTGTATTTTATATTTCACATAGTTGTTGTGTAATAGTTGTGTTGGTTTGGTCCGCCGTGTTAAGGACTCGGTATTTAGCTTTTTACCGGATAAAGTGTAAGCGACGTTGTGAGGCTTCTCCGCCGTGTTGAAAGAGCTTGTTGACATAGTGCTTGAACTCTCGAGTGGGGAACTCGGGGAGTGGAGTAGGGTAAGGAAGGTGTCCTTGTAGCCAAACTATTATAAATCACTTGTGTCACTACTCTCTATCATTTACTTTACTTGCTTTCATTATTTACTTTACTTATTGCTTTACACTTTCTATCCATCCATACGAATTCACATAAGATCGAATCTAAAGTTTTTGAAACTAAACTTAAAATCGGCAAATTATTCAACCCCCCTTCTAGTTTTTCACACTCTTGACAGCCTTGATGATATCGAGCCAAACACCACCAGAATCGTGCACATTTAGAGGCATGTTAAAGCCACCATCATCGCCATAGAAATCTTTAATTAGAGCATTCTATTCTGTTAAAAACTTCCACTTCCACTTACCCAAAAGACCAATATTTTTCGCTTGAAGGCATCCGATACGCAAACCTCCAAACTGAGCGTAAATGAGGATGGAGTTCCATGTGATCCAATGAATACCACGTTGATCCTCATTGAAGCCCTAAAAGAATCTGCACCTGATGGATTCAATGGTATTGATGACCTTTGCGGGCACTTTAAAAAGGGAAAGGAAGTAAATTGGGAGACTTCCAAGATTGGATTTAACAAGGGCAAGTCTACCCCCAGTCGATAAGGATTTAGCTTTTCAACTTGAGAGCCTATCTCTGAATCGGATTATGACTACGGTCTGTCCCTCACAGAGGCGCATCCTCTTCACAAATGCACGTTTTTAGAAACTATCATCCATTTTAAAAAATTGTTAAACAATATTCGCCAAAAAGACGTAAAATCAAAATATCGTTAAACAATATTCGTTTCCAAACTCACTGCTTTGCGTGAGTAGCATGCTATAATTATAAAGCCTCTACTAGTTCCCCTAATTTAGGGGCAATGATATAAATTTACTAAACTTTAAAACTACTAATAAGTTTAACATTTTAGACCTATGAGCTTATCAGTTAGTAAATCTAAATAATTCATAAGCTTAAGTTATAAGCCAAAAGAAATTAAAATTTGATTTTCCTAGCTTTTTAAAAGTTAATAAACCCATAAGTCAAACATACAAACTAAAAAGCAATACATGTGTAGAGACTAAAATTGGACCCATAAGTCCATAACATAATATAAAGTGGCAAAAAAGCACTCGGTTTATATAAATCATAACATAGAAATTTCATGTACTGAATTATGATGAGACGACTTAATTTTTGGAAAATGGGCCAAAAACTTTTTACAAAGTGAACAAATTATGGAAATGAAAGGTGAAAGAGAAGTGAGTGGACACCATAACAATTTAATGTTGAAACATCAAATTCCATCTTTCCATTTCAAATAGTTGTCCATGTGTTATAAACTTTATAACAATAAACTTGTCGGACAATTTTATATTATTTAAACACGACTTAATACAAAATTTAAACAAACAAACCTTAAGCAGCAAAAGTTTGAAGATACTGAAAGCAAAAAACTAATTCGTATGATGAATCAAATTCAAACTTTTCAGCTAGTGATCAAGTATATCTCATAAATAGAACGATGCCGCGCGACAGAAAAAATAAAGGAAAAAGTACCTCGACCTGGACTGACTAGAACAAGAACTGCATGTGAACCAAATGTATTTCATACCTTCGCCCAAGAACCGGAATACACATAACTGATCCTGGCTCTTTCCGATTTGATTGTCGGTTTTAATGACATGGACTAAATTTTAGATATTGTTTTATTTCACCCTTGATAATATGGCAATGATGATGTATAGTTGATTTCAGTCTATATACTTGGTCTCTGTTGAAGAATGGTGAACCACAACATGAATTTGGAGTGGGTTAATGACAAATCAGTTTCAATCAAAGCGAAAGCATATGCTGATTTAATTTCGGTCTATATCCAGTTGAATCATGAACCTTGTTGATGGGATTACTTAAATCATGATGCTTTGGGTAATGGTTCTTCATTCGCATTGCTAATGTTTGGCACACTTCAGAAGGTTACTAAATTTAGATAACGCCTATGCGCGTTCAATGTTGCTTAATTTCTAAAGTTCGGTACACTAAGCATAACAGGTTTGAACCCAAGACCTCCTAACATCATTGATATCTCCTTCCATTAAGCTACCGTTGCAGATGCAATTACATTGTATGGTGACACCGAAATCATCATCATCCACTTCATGTTAGTGCGACACGAAAATAACACCCAACCATATTTTTACCTGCACTCATAACACAAAAAAGGGACCCACTAAAACACACACATACACCCCGAACACACACTAAAGGCAGCGTCATTGTGATGACACTAGCCCTCAACACCGAGGATGACTTTAAGAGGGGTGTGAGATGACATTCAGTGATGACACTAGAATCACGCTTGCATACCAGAGCTCTTAGATAACATCATTGATATTAAACTGGTGATCACCATTTACCTTAAATCAGATTTCATACTCACTCAGTTTCATACTCAAATATTCAACGGCTCAGAAGCTATATGCGTGTACATGCATTTTCTTGGCATACCTACAAAAACTTATGTGCATGGACAATGATTACCTTGCAATATTTCTTGGGAGACCGCATTTACACGTAATTATTTGAATTCTACTAATGAGGCCATAAACATAGATCAAATAGATTTACAGCAAATATTCTGCAGTCATATGTTCAATTACCATTCTAATTTATTCTTAACGGTTCTCATCCCAATATATCACGGAACTGTATTGTATACCAATAACCAATAGACTATAAAGCAAGAGTGCATATGCAAGTTTAAAATAGAGAAAAATCTCAATATAAGGTTTTCTGATACTGGTATGTTGAAAACTACAGAATCGCTGCAAATCATGTAAGCATCAATCCTGCCACAAGTGTCTACTCACGTCACTAGCTGACTGGCATGCAACCCGTCAAAGAACACCAACTTTGCTTTTATACGGTACTAATAAGTTCCAACAGTAGTCATAACCTGCAAACAATTCACCACGCAAAGGAAACAGGTAAATCACTTATCTTTAGCTGCTTCTTTTTTACAGATAAGAAAAATAAGATATATTCATTAGAATGCTTTACACCTGAAGTACATGATTTGAATGGCTACTAAGTACTACTATAGTACTATCAAAAGAATCTTAATGTCCATGAAAAAGAACTAAAAATAACTACTGATAACAGTGGGCAAATAGGTGATTTTAGCTTACATTCTGCCACTATATGAAAGGTTGCAATTGTCATGAGACATTCCAAATTAATCAATATACAATTTTAAAGTTGATAAGTTTGTATCAGGTTATTTTTCTTCTCCAAAAACATGGGGTGCTATTTAGAGATAACTTTGTATTTCAGTATTCAATCAAAGCACGGTTGATCTTCTCTAAGTGAAGTTACTTTTAATTTATTCAATCTCCATATATACGTCAGAAAATCTTTACGCTCCAGGTTAGACTAATGCAAATAAAGAACTTAAGCCCCAAAAAATATAATTGACTTGTAAATTTCCCAATTTCCCATATTCATGGCTCTGTTACAGCCTACAGCACTTAGTGCAATAACTTGAGGTACACCGTTCACCTTGAGCAACATACAAGGGATTGGTAAACAGCATTAAAATGATGATGTTCACCCTTTCTCTCGACTAATGCAACATTTTGTTGTTTACTACTAGTATGTAAAATTTCGTAAATTTATTATGGTAAGTATAAGAGTGGCATCTTTTTCGTTAACATTGTCCAACAAACTATACTAAGATGATATACAGAACAAGCATATAACAAAAACAACATTGTTATGGTATTAACTTCCATAACATCATCATAGTTTCCAAAAAATAGAAAATGCCTAAAATTCTGTAAATCATTGTAATCCAATCACTCCGGCCTCTTATAAGACGGATACCTTTATACTCTTTTTGTTTTAAAAGGTAAAAACTGAGTGTCAAGTTTCATTTTTTAAGTATGATTCGGGAATCAAAACAGTTTATGTTTCTTCTTCAAATGCATGAGGTGCTATGTAAAATTCACTATGTATATCGCTATTCCATTGATTTGCCATATGATTTAGGATTCTAGTCCCTCATCAACCATCCTCATCACTACTGTCGGCAAAAAAAAACTTGGGTTTTATTTCTGATTCATCAAACGAATTAAAAGACAGGCATATTGGTGGTTCATAGCAATTAATCGCATTCCATGCATATACGACACTCTAACTCACATATAGGTAGTTCATAGAATCATAGCCTTAGTACTACAATGTGTTTCCAACTTACAAGCAATCACGTCAGTTACTTTCATATATTTCATGCCTTTGCTACTGCACAAAGTCCCATAAATTGGGAATTTAGGTTATACCGCGAAATTGATAAGGGACTAGGGGAGTGAGATATAAAACATTAAATCGATAATGTTCTTGTGTTTCACCGTATTTCAACATTATGTTATTTACTATATAACTTTTCATAGATTTATAAACCAAGAATAAGACGGGCATCTTTTTCATTTACATCGTGCAAGATCCAATCCATCAATGATACACAAAAGCAACATATAACATAACGATTTCTACCCAATAAACTAAACTATACCGAAACAAAATAACCAACGGGAAGAAAAAAAACACATACCTATAATCCTACGAAAGCATCACCCAATCACTCGGACCTCTTGTAAGACGGATGCCTCCTGGCAGCTCTCGCATTCTCATACTCAAACTCCAACAAATTAGGTATATGCGACGTATCCTTAATATAAAACCACCTCCCAATAAAACTCTCCTCAATCCTCAAAAACCAAACATCCTTAACATACCCATTCACAAACCTAAACCACGCCACACCCACCACAATCCCCAACCCGGCACCCGCAAAAACCTGTCCAACAGTATGATACCCCAAGTACACCCTCGACCACATAGTCAACACCGCCAACGGCCACACAACTCCCACAACAACCCACATTTGGCTCCGCAATATAATCCCGTACTTTTTATAAGTCAAAAGCGTAAAATACGTCGCGAAAAAGAACATATAGTTGCTATGACTACTAGGCCAGCCATGGGAATCACACATTTCTAAGAGTATACATGTTTCGGGACGGGCTTGTTTGACAAAAAGCTTAATGGTATCCGAAATGTATTGCGAAACTAAAAGCCCGAGAGCGAAAAAGATACCTTGGAGCTCGCGGCGAAAGATGAAATGAGAAACGAAGCCTCCAAGGGAAATGAAAACGGGGATTAGGGATATCCATGCTAGGAAATGGCCTAAGTGGTCTCCTTTGTTGTATCGGACATGGGTTAAGGTTACTGCTCGGAGTTTTGACATGATTTGAGGTTAGGGTTTGTGGTGATTTGATTTGATTTGGGGATGGGGATGATCTGGTTGTTGTTGGTTGTTAGGAACGTGTTATGCACATGTTAACTAACTAGTGATGCTCTGTGGACTTTATTATAAAATGTACAAAATTTGGTCAAAAGTTTTGGGCGATGCCGTTTATGTGTAAAACATATTGCATTACCTTTGGTTTGTTTTTCCATTTTAGTCTTCAAAAAATTTCATATACAGTGCTACTGTATTACATATCTCGGCAACTTATCTATACTATCTATAAACTATAAAGTACAAGGTTATAAATAGTGTAAAGTGTGACGTAGCGGCATCATCAAGTTTTATGTTTTTGCGGTCAAGACAAAGTTATTGCGTTTATAAGACGTGTCATAATGCGGCACAAAATATGAAAATAAGTAGGCATGACATGACGGCATAACCAAGCTTCACGCCTTTACGAGACTTTTACGAGACCTTTACGAGCCTTTTAGAACCATAATAAAGTGTTTATCCCTATTATTGAATCTTGAAAACTTAAAAATCAAAGATTGAAACTAACAAATTAAAAATTATAAAAAGTCTAACAACCTTTCAAAATAAAAATAAAAAATTTGAACCGGAAACAAATATACATAGACGGTTTATAAGAACATATATGCATATACGGTTTAAAAAAAACAATTATTATAACTATGTGCTACTATAAAATTTCGTCACTATGCACGAGTATTTGTTTATAATTATAATGCATGTATATACATTTTTTAAACTTAAAATACCTCAAATTTAAGTAATATACATTTGATAAAAAATAGTAACATCGTCTACACCTAGTTAATATTTTAAATATCATTGATTTATAACTCATTAATTTTTTTCTCGCAATGACTATAAATTGAATCAAAGGTCAAACCAAAATTACGATTTTGCAATTATAGTTATTTACCACTATAGACCGTTACTTACGCGAATATTCGTGTAGTAACTATTATTTGTGATTATGCTTCTTGTTTTGTCTTTCTAATTAAAATTTTGCATTTATTGCTTATTTTTAATTTCTAATTTATATAATAAATGTGAGATAAAAATGACTTCTTATTAGTCAAAATTTACATCAACTACACATATTATTTGTCTATTTTTGTTTGTAAACACTCTTTGTGACATAAAGTACAGTACGTACATTGGTAGGATATATTAACATATCTTAAAGTATTGAATATTTATACTAGTAAGCCTTTCCACTTTAGGATAATTTGTGTTAATTTATTTAATGTCATAAGTCATAACTAAAAGTTAGACTGAGTCACGAGTGATTCACATTCCACTTCAATGCTACAACTTTTTCTAGTCATCCTTATGGAGGTCTTCTAATAAAAACATGGGTATAAATGACAATTTCGCCTACCTAACAGTCTTTTAGAATGATTTATGCCCCTCCAAGTGTGAAAAAATATATTTTGACCAGTGTAAGTTAATCAAGTTGGTCTTATAGACAACCCTTTTGTACCCGGTAAGTCGATATCTACGGGACTAAAAGCACAAAGACATCAGAATCTTGGGTTGAATGGCGATCAAAAACTATTTTGCGTTAATTATCTCAAATTGAGTGACCAGTTTTATTAGTATGAGCCTATCGATACCTTTAATATTTTAGCGTACCACAGTTGACTTGGTTTATGCTACCAATATATAGTTTGGCCTCATGAATAATTGTTCTTATTGAATATGGTTTTGTTTTGTTAAGCAAATGGATCATGAATGATTTTTGACTTTTTGTTGTATAAAAACTCCGATAAAAATGACAACAATCTCAAAAAAATATGGATACAGAATCAGCATTCGATTAAAGTTGGATAAAATTATTTCTAGGGCAAATCGGATAAAAAGGTACTTATCTTATGTCCAATTTTAATTAAAGGTACTATTCTTTTTTTTTTTCTCAATTTAAGGTACCAGACTTTTTTTTTCTGCCAATTTAGGTTTTTTTCTAACTTCCGTTAACAATTTCGTTAGTAAATTACATGTTTGGTCCTTGAGTTTGTTTAGGCATTTCATGTTTGGTCTATTTTCATCCATTTTCATACGTTTGCATACGTTTTCATTCATTTTTATACGTTTTCGTCCGTTTTTACACGTTTTCGTCCGTTTTTCCACGTTTTCGTCCGTTTTTACACGTTTTCGTCCGTTTTTGCACGCTTCTGTTTGTTTTTACATGTTTTCGTCCGTTTTTACACGTTTCCGTCTGTTTTACACGTTTTCGCCCATTTTTTCACGTTTTCTTCCGTGTGTACACATTTTCGTCTGTTTTTGCACGTTTCGGTCCGTTTTTGCACGTTTTCGTCCGTTTTTGCCCGTTTTCGTTTATTTTTACACGTTTCTGTCTGTCTTTGCACGTTTTTACACGTTTCTGTTCATGTTTTTACACGTTTCTATGCACGTTTTTACACGTTTATGTGCAAAAACGAAAGAAAAACGTGTAAAAATAGACGAAAACGTGTAAAAACGGACGAAAATGAACCGAAACGTGCAAAAACAGACGCAAACGTGCAAAAACGAAAGAAAACGTGCATGAATGGACGGAAACGTATAAAAACAGACAAAAACGTGTAAAAACATGTAAAAACATGTAAAAACGTGTAAAACCTGACAGAAACGTGCAAAAACATACGGAAACGTGTAAAAACAAACGAAAACGTGCAAAAACGGACAAAAACGTGTAAAAACAGACGAAAACATATAAAAACGGACGAAAACGTGCAAAAATGGACGAAAACGTGCAAAAATGGACGAAAACGTGTAAAAACTGACGATAACGTGTAAAAACAGACAGAAACGTGCAAAAACATACTGAAACGTGCAAAAACAGACGAAACCGTGCAAAAATGGACGAAAACGTGCAAAAATGGATGAAAACGTGTAAAAACGGACGATAACGTGTAAAAACAGACAGAAACGTGCAAAAACAGACTGAAACGTGCAAAAACAGACGAAAACGTGCAAAAACGGACGAAAACGTGTAAAAACGGACGAAAACGTATAAAAACAGACGAAAACGTATGCAAGCGTATGAAAACGGACGAAAATAGACCAAACATGAAATGCTTATACAAACTCAAGGGCCAAACATGTAATTTACTAACGAACTAGTTAACGGAAGTTAGAAAAAAACCTAAATCGGCCCAAAAAAAAAAGTCGGGTACCTTAAATTGAGAAAAAAAAAAGAATAGTACCTTTAATTGAAATTGGATATAAAATGAGTACATTTTTATGCGATTTCTAACTACTAATTGTAGTAAATTATAATCTATTAACCACGTTGATTTTATACTAACAAATACAAGGGGAAAAAAAAAAACAGGTCTCAAGGAATCAATATATTTGACAAATATTGTCCAAATAATCCATGAAACAGAAGTTTTTCTGTTTGAAAATTGGCCCGATCTTGAAGTCCCAAACAAGTAGTCAAAATATGTTGCAATTATTGTTCTATAATAGTCTTGTTAGCAATTAGTGTTGGTTTATTACTGGCTAACGTTGTTCACACTTCACACATTGGTGCCCTACCTCTTTTGAGTCGGCATCACACTTGCTTTTCATTTTTGCTGGTGTCGATGTCGATCAATGTGACAGCGTGAGTGCGTATATTGTATATATTTAGATATAGAATTTAGAAAACATAAATAAAAATTTCGGAAACATAAAAGAGGACTATGAAGCTAAGGCTAACCAGTATGGTTATCAAACTCATCACTTTCACATCAACGTCACATTAATATTCATCAATTGCCAAACTCATCACCTTTTAGGTGCTATGGTCACCATCAAACCAAAAATACAACAATACCTCATTTAATACAAACATACATCACACCTCTCACATACACTCACAAAACAAAAAACAAAAAAAAAGTCATCAGAAATATTTTGGTGGTCTGCACCACCGAACAAGTGCAAAAAAAGTACCCCATGACGTCTGGTGGTTGACATGTGCTATGTTCTTGGCATATGGTGGTCACCACCGCCATAGTGACTAGCATAAAAGCAAGGTGATGAGAAAATGGTGAAAGAAATGTAATGATACAAGGTTAATATGACATTGTTGATGAAGTTATCAGAGCAAATGATCATTGATTTTTACTTAGTTAAAGCATGCAAATCTTACTTACATTATGAAATTAAATTTTCTTTTTGTTCTACAAATCTTTAGTCGTGATAAAATTTGATTTGTTATTTGTAAATTCTTGATTTAACACTAAATTTGATTTGATTTTTATTTTTACACATTATTGATTTTACTATAGAGAACAATAAAAATATGGTGGTAAGTTTTTTGTTTTATTTTTTTTTTTTTCTTTTCTTTTTTTTTTATTCTTTTTTTTTCAAATCTTAGAACATTAATGTGATAAAAAAATGTTGTAAGACAATACAAGTTAGGTTGCATACATTAAAAGTTGCGTACACCAGTTTATCAAAAGCATATAAACAGTGGCGGATCTAGCGGAAAATGTAAGATGGTTCCTTTAGTAAGTTGAAGTGAGAAACCTAGCGGCGATAACCGGTCTATAGGTCGGGTCAAGTCAGGTCGGGTTCAATTTAAACAAGAAAATTAATGTGATAGATAAAACTTATACATCAAAAAGTAGTTAAAAGTTTTAAAAACTAAAATCTTTTTTAGAGACAAATTACACATCCACTATAAGTAGGGCTTAGCAAATGACCCGAACGGATTGGACCGACCTAGACCGGAATGGACCGGACCGGACCGACCACATTCGGTCCGGTCCTCGGTCTCGCCTTTTGGGCTAATCCGATCCTCGGTCTGAACCACAAACCGACTAATTTAGGCTAATTTGGCCTTGTTGGACCGAACCGACCGAAAGACCGACCCGGACCGAGACCGGACCGACCACATTCGGTCCGGTCTCGGTCTAAGTTTTTTGCCGAAAGCGGTCTTGGCCGGTCCGGTCCGGTTTTTAGACCGTGATCACCCCTAACTATAAGTGTATTGTACAGTTTTACTACCATCTTGATTGATAAGAATTTCATCACTGGAGACAAATACAACACGAGACAAAATAAAACATATAGCTTTAATAAGAAATATATTATAAAATACAAAAAGTTTACAATTACTGCATCCAAGTTAAAAAAAATTACAGTAAGACTCAAATTGTAAATGTGGTTTATGTTGACTTATGTAGTAACATTGGAGATAATAAATGTTTTTGTACTTTTTACCTTGTCATGTAAATTAAAAATGGTTAAAACTAAAAGTTTTGTAAACTTATATTGTACTCCGTATAAATAATATTAAAAAAATGTTTGCATACACAAGATAAGTCAAATTTGCAAAAGAATATATAATTAATAATATCCTTTATCTTTCTTCTTTCTTCTCCGATTCTTGATTTTCCGGCAAACAAAATCTAAGCCACTTTAACAAGTTAAACAACAACAAGCACCAATCTTTCAAGTAACAAGGTGGTTCCCGGTGTATTTCTAAAGTAGGCCCCCTTTTTTTAGCGCATATGTTTCTAAAGATTTTTGACGTCCAAGGTGGTTCACGGGCACCACCTAGAACAAGCATACATCCGCCTCTGCATATAAAAGTGATTAGTGTTCTCTTCTTATTTTGCTCATTATTTTTATTCATAAAATCATTTTCTGTTGTAATTTAGCCTAAAACTTTCTTAAAGATGAGATTGTTTGTTTAGTCACAAGCTGCGTTTTTTAGTTTAAATTTGAAGCACTTGTATTCTCCAACTTTTTAAGGAACGAAAAGAAAGAAAAATGAGAGAATTTGAAAGGGAAACTTAGTCTAAATCATTTCTTTTAAAACCTAGCGAAAATGAAAGGAAACGTAAAATGATAAAATTATTCTTACTTTTTAAACTTTTAAACATGACCTAAAACAATGGGACATAACAAGGCAAAAATTCATTAAATTAACGTACTGTCAATTTCACTACGACGCCATTGATAAGAAGTTAGATTATATTCAAAGATTTAGGACGAACAATACCCTGATCATATAAAAAACCCAGGCCAACATAAACTTGGTAATATCTAGGTCTACTTAATCAAAAGTACCTACGATAGAAACATAACAATTGTTCATAAACAAGGCCCAACATACGGCCACAACATCCACATCTTCACAAAAGCATTTAAACATGAGATGAAGAAGGGACATCAACATCGATTGTCAGAGGTTATCAACACTCTGTTCTTGATAGGCCACGAGCCTCGATAGATAAGGCCATGACCTGGTACTCACCTCAGCAACTTTACCCATCAGCTTACACCTGCATTTTTATCCAAATCAAGGTCGGAAACAAGCAACCCAGGGTGCTTCGTATGAACCATCTTTGAAGTCTTGTGAGAACCCGGGCACATCACCCTTTTCTGAACACGAAGAACAACCTCTTGATACTGAGCAGAGCAAAGCATATTATTGACAACCACGGGCAACTATCCTATCAGCTTCTTCTTATCAGCCTCGAAGTAGGCAACACGCTCATTGTTATCAGTATTAGACTGAGCAGTCGTAGGCAAAGAATCAGTCAGATCCTTGACCTGAGTCTCTAACCCAGCAACTTGGCTTTCCAAGACAACCAATTCCTCCTCATGACGGTTGGCAGCCTTTGCCTCATTTGCCTTTAGGGCCTGAAATGATTTATCCTTCTCAAAAGTAACCCTAAGGACGGTTTCTTGCAAGCTCTTGACTTGGGCTTCAAGATCAAGTTTTTCAATTGCGCCACCCCGTGCAAGCTCTTCCTGGAGACTCTTCACTCGAGCCTTGGCAACCTCGGCAAGCTTTTTATGCTTAATGACCTCAGATCCAACTCGCTGAGCATACCATGCTCGACCCTTGAGGAAAGCATACTTATTGACATTATCACACATGCCACGATCAAAGATATCAAGGCTTTCAGACAAAGACCTCTCTGAGAAAACTTAACCTTAAGAGCAGGAAGAACAATCGACTCAACAAAAGCCTTAGCGGACTTCGACGAAGTACAAGTATCACCAAAATCCATGCCAGTTTGGCAGACAAGTGACCCAGTCTCATAAATTATGGGCGACCTGCCCTGGGAGGTAGCTCCAACCTCGTCACTCCTACCACCCTGAGAACCAGATCAGCCAGCACCAGATAGCTTACTCGCTTCACCTGAACCACCTGAGAAATACAAAACACACAAAGACTTAGTCGCATGAATGCTATGGAAATCAAGGTATAAAAACAAAATAGTAGTACCATCGTCATCCTGGACGATCTCCTTGGCCTTCTTAGACTTAGACTTCCTTCTTGAATAAGTATTTTGCTCAAATGCCTCCGTCTCATCATCTGAAATAGGATACACGATAACCAACATCGGGACGATCCTTCTTATTGAGAACCAAACGGTCAGCCAAAGGCTCCTCATCGTCCGCGTCCTCCATCGCATGGTCAACCACATACTCTGAAACAGGTGGCACATGTGGAGGAGGAGGAACAACAACATCAACATCTACCTGGATAGCAAGCTCTGAGGCCACAGTCACACCGGCATCATTTGCCTCCGTAAGAAGTGAGGAAACATCTATCAATGCAAGACAAATATCGGACCATGATCAGGTACAAACCAAATAAATCACAAATGCAAACAAACAGGTGAACACAACAACTCACCCTCACCACCCCTATACAACACAGGGACTTTCCCAATCTCACCATCCCAATTCTGACTTAAACCAGCCAGAAACACGGCACCCTCCAACATGGGCCTTGAGTAAGCACGCAACGTACTCAAACGTTCATTCAGAACCTTGTCATAAGAGGAAATACTATTTGTAACTACATGGTCTGGATTTAAATTGTTGCTTGATGACGATGAGATAGAACCTGCGCATTAATGGTGATTCATGCCAACCGGACAACCCCTTGGCCGTATTCACAACGGTCAAGCACTTCTCCTTGGTCACTATCCTCTCAAAAGTATACCAAGACCCACCTCTTTATTTGAAAGTTATGGAAAAAAAACATTTTGTTAATACAAATATCGTCATTAAACGTTATTCATATTTTTTATCTTTACCTAAGTTTTGTTAACGACAAAAGTAAATTTAATTTAGACTAAAATACACCGTTGGTCCCTAAACTTGTATCGGAGGATCGCGATGGGACGAAACTGGCCATAATCATCGCCATGGGTCCAAACAGTAGCCATTAAATGCCAGATTGGTCCCTTGACCAAGTCAAACTCTGATTTTTGTTTTGTAGTCAAGGGTATTTTAGTCCATACACATTTATACTTTTATAACACATTTATGTTTTACCCCTTCATCTTTCATCCTCTTCATCATCTACCCAAATCATTCATCTCCCCAAATCATCATCTCCCCCAACATCATCTTGGTCATCTGTAAAAATAATATAGAAGCTCAATTTTCTCAAAAATGAAAAACTAGTTGTGGAATAAGAGGTTGAAAATGGGAATGATCAAATTACAGGGCATGTGAATCATTAGCTGCAACTTAAGGAATATGTAAGTTGGCTTCTGCAAGTAAATCAAGTTATATGTATCTTTCAAGTGAAACCATGACAATAAGTTCAATAACTGTGAACTAATGATAACCATATGCTAGAACTGTTTAACCGCATAACATAATATAAATGCCATATGTAAATGAGAAAACTTTACAACATTTGTTCAGTACAATCTCAAAATTTTGAATGAGAATTTTGTTCTATAACTATACAGCATTTCTTGTGAACAACGAGCCTATACGGTAAAGTTACAGAATTAGAGTCACGAAACGACCACTTCTACAAAATGTAAAACTTCTTACTTCGACCCTCGTACAGCTAAGTTAAGCTCCGGTCGCCCTTTTACTATACATCATAACTTAATGCAGCAACAAACTCAAGTGTCAACTTAGCTTTCACCGATCTAAAGTAGAAGGAAATGGATATATGAGGTAACCTACATACACGTATGAAAAAAGATGTGAGGGGAATCTTATTTAATGCTTAACTAATATAACAAGAGATAGCTGTTTATTCTAAGCACAAATGCAATAGCATCAAAAAGAAGATATTGATGTCATAGCAACTATATATAAATGCAACCCTTCAATTATGGATCATATGATGTGATTATAAGATACAAGAAGATCATATAGCAGAATATAAGCATGGCAGTGACTTATTACGGTTCGATACATTATACAATATCTGTATAACTAAACTACTCCGTTCATCATATCAGTAGTAACAAAACCATAGAAAAGCAAAGCTACAACAGTTTGCAATAGCATTGTTGAGAGATTTCAAACAACATGGAAGTCGATCTCTACCTAACCATGCCTGATGATCTCAGAAAGCGAATAAAAATCCTTAAAAATCATATCCGCATATAAAAGTAGTGATGCAAGACCGTATCAATTAGAACATCTAAGGATCCATACCTAAGATGTAAGTATACATCTCATCGAAGACAAAAATATATAGAGATATAGTTAAACGTAATCTCAAAAGCAAATTATAAAATCAACTAACCAGGCTTTAAGCCGAGAATACAATAATAAAAACTCATGTTCCCAATGCAGGACAAAATGAATAAACCTACAAACAACGAAACTAGTAAAAACTCAAACATCAAAACTAACAACATTTTCTATTCAGATCAAGTATCCATATGGAGTAGGCATTTTTTATCCTAATACTTGTGAAGAGATAATACTCAACTTCTTAGTGAAGCAATTTAAACACGCCCAATACTGAGAGAGAATCTAAGTAACAAGCACAAACACAACTCCGCTTGTTTCTAGAATAATGAACCTAAACTACAACTTACGCATAAAATTGCTATGTGAAACCAAATAAAAACAGTTTGATTTCACCAATACAGTGCAATTGTGAGAAAACTAAAGCAATTACGAAAGTACCTTCTCGTAGAAGCACCGAAATGTCCATGAGACAGTAGTACATGTCCTGTTCAAAATTAATAACAGGTGTCAGACAGAGCCGATCTTCAAGCAAAATCTTATGGAAGTAAACAGACGCTACAAGTAAACATAACGAAAGAGAACAAAAGACAGTTTACAGTTCACATTGTTCTTCTTGCTACAGGTTTTTTATTTTTACTAAGTGACATCAACTCAAAGCAAAGAAGATGAAATGCAAAAATTGTTGTAAACTGTATGCTTCATGCCTATATCCTTTCAGAAGCAAAATAAACCCAGTGGGGCCTTTTGTTAAAATGTAAGTGGTTTTCAGTGTGTATGTGTTTTATTCTAAATGTTGAATTAGAAGTACGATCTAACAAGTTATGTAGACAGTAAAAGCAATTGTTTTCTTGTTGCAACAATATAGCAACACAGTTATATCCAACCCAAACAAATGCATTTCCATAGGATAATGGTAATGCCAATTAACCGATTGATACAAGATCGCTCTCAATATTCACAGGATCAATTAAATAAAATATGAATCGAAATTGGTTGTTATTGATAGAACTTTTTAAAATAATACAAGATTATAATATGATAAGTCGCTAAATGCAAAAAATAATAGGTAACAAAACTGGACTAGGAGAAAAATAAATGAATACAAACTGAATGGTAGTGAGGGCGCATTAAAATTATGGTCCTGAGGAGCATGACAAAACAATATTTTGGTGATGACACTTAGTGTCAAAGACCAAGATACAAGTTGGCACTTGCTTCTCGAAATTAGAACAGCTACATTATGACCGAGTGACGCAAAACATTGGTTTATGATAAAACTATCTGAAGTGATGCAAGATTAATAAAAAAAAACCATCAAAACCATTTAATGCTTACTTTGGTGATTTTATCATTGACTAGGAGGGTGTATAGGATCGCGCAAGAACAATGTCAACAACAGATATGCCACTAAAAGATGATGCCACCACGATATGGTTGTAGCAGTGTTTTAGGTAATATATAACTCAGTTGTATAGCTGATTTTATCATTGACTAGGAGGGTGTATAGGATCGCGTTTTGAAGGAGATTATCTAATAACTGCGTTTGCAGAGCACAAATAATCATAGAACAGTGTTTGGCAAACCATGAAAAAGTGATTATCTGAGTTTCATTATAGACAAAACAAAGTTTCGCAACTTTTCAGTAACGCAATCCCAAATGCCCCTATATCCGATATACTCCGTTCTAAGCAACTGCTTATTACAAAAGTTTATATACTTGTTTAACCATGTCACTTTACCATAATCATCCCCAAAAACATCATTTAATTTAAAAGTAAATGCTCAAGTAAACAAGGTACTTCCTTCACCATTATCACACATATACATTATGCAGCAAGTTAAAGATAAAAATAATAACACAGACGGTTTCCTCATATATCCATTTAGCCACATTTCGCCTGTGCTTCAAATTAGGTCATTCCGATATCTACTATAAGCAATTCCATTTATTCACATATACTTTCACAACACTAGATGCGTGATCCAGCCAATTCAAGCGACACAATTCCACCTCGAGCTCAGCTCAATTATTATCTCAAATTTAAAAGGAGCCTTCAAGTTCAAGCTCGGTTCGACATAGCATTTTCTATCTCTCAAACTAGATCGATACTTTCGCGGTTAACTCGAACTCGACACTGAGCATTTATACAATAACAATAAAACTATACAGTTAACTAAAAAATAATTAAGTAACGAAGATGATAATAGTACCTTATGAAAGCTAACATCACCGATAAACTGTAACCACCGATAAATTTCACCTCATATTAAACTAATATAATATTCTAACGAAAGAATACTTATCCATTTTCTACGTCCAAATTTTTTTTTTTTTTTTTTTTTTTTAGAAACGATATCCTTTTATTTGATTCGAACAACTAACTAATATGACGTAACTCACACACCAACATCAGAATGTCTTAAGTTTATTCCTTATATGTCAAGTATGAAAGTTTTCAAACTTTTATTTACCACTTAACGTTGTTACATTAACGTACAATTATTAAACTTTCAAGTTAAACGTTAACCATTTATTTGAGCTTACATGAAACCCTAATTTATTATAACTATGATTTTACAAAACTAAATCATAGATGCTAAAGTACAACATTTTATACCTAGAGTACAAGTCATTAAAGCACGGAACCTAGCTATACTTTAATTCCGTTACAAGCCCTAATATACAACTCTATGATTTTATGTACATGATATATTTTCAAAATACTAATGTACAAGTCTTTCAAGCATAAGTACAAGTCCTTAATGCATAAAGCTTAATGTTTACATAAAATCACATTATAAACCTCAATGTACCTACTTTAAAGCACATGATACAAACCTATATTGCACAAGCCCTTAAAATTGACTTTCCTAAATTTTCAAACCTAATGTACAACTCTCTAATGCTTGTGGTACAAGTATCTTATGCATAAAGGTTACTTATTTAATATACATAAGCTACATTAACCTAAAACTTCATTATAAACATTAGTGTACTTAATTTTAAGCACATTGTACAAACCTTTCAAGCACATGTCTTAAAAATATATTTTACTTTTAGGTACAACTAAACAATGCTAATGTACAAATATTAAAGCACCAAACTTAAGCCTTTATTATTATTTATTTATATGTAAATTACTTAAACAAGTATTTGTCTAAATAAACTAGCAACCTAACTAGATACTTATACCATTTACACCTTATGTACAACAATGCAAGCCCTAGTTACAACCCTATGAAGCCTACGCCCCCCCCCCCCCCTATTTACCATAGTTAGAATTGAACTACACTAGTTAGCATTTAGTTATTTAGTGTTACATGTACATGTCCTAACCACAAATCAATTTCTTGCACATAAATGTTACACATCACATTTTTACCTTAACATTTTACCTTAGTCAAAAATGGTGGGTAAAACTCTTGGCTAGAGTTTTACCACACCTCATCATGTCTCTTAGCATCCATGTATACCTTCCATGTGTATAAGAACACATCACCATGTCTCATCTCTTGGGAGACATGGTGACTTACCACTTGAAAGATGCATGCATGCTCTTGCCTATATATAACGCCCCATATACTTCTCCTTTAAATCCCATGCAAACACACACATAATACCATACCATCTACATACCACACGCCCCATATAACCCCTCTAATACACTCTCACTCACTGAAATTACAACCTAAGAGAAGTAGAAAGGAAGTAGGAACAAGTGCATGAAGCTTTGGTTAGTCAAATTCCAAGTTTGTAAGTCTATTAAACTCATTCTATTTCCTTTTAACTATTAAATATCAATTGCATACTGTTAAAAAGGATTTTATAAGGAAAACGTAGCAATTTGAATCACTTAAAACGAGTACACGAGTCAAAAGTTATGGTCTAAAGAAGTTGCTGAAATTATGTCGAAAGTTTCTGTGGACAGAACACTCGGGCACGCAAAACGAGGCAATTCTGGTCCGTTTCATGAAAAACTTAAAACACGAAAGTTGTCCGGAACGACGTTTTCTTCAAAAACTCAGGAGCACGGGTCTAGAAAACGCAAAACGAAGCCAGAATTTAATAAAAATCCCAACAGCTGTTAGGTATATCTTACAAAAACAGCCCTTACCCCCTTATTGCCCCGCATTTATCTACTTCATGCTAGAGGTATTAGGGTAAAGCAAGGTACCATTGTAAAGCCCACCTGGGATACTACAAAACGCTCCCATGACCCGGTTAAAAAGCCTAGTCGTTATCTTTAAAAACAGCCATCATTTTTGTCAAAAGTCCTAAATGCCAAAAAGCTTTTTACAATAAATACATGGGAAAACATGGGATTTTTGATAAATTTGGTTAGGAATTGTATGAGAAACATTAGAAATGGGTGAAACAATATTTCACAAGGTCGCATGCAAAAGGTATAGTTTAAAACTGAACTTTTCATAAAACGCGTCGTGGCCAAGGGGCCATATTCGTGGACTTGTATCTTTCTAATCAAAGACGACTAGGACATGAGGCTTATGCCACTAAAAAGAGCTTACAACATAGTGTTTGAAGGGTCAAATGCGCTGTAGAAACCTTAGCTGGTCTAGTGTAAAACCTGCCCTCTTTTAGCCCCGTTAATTCCCAAAACAACAAAAGCACATAACCCCCCTACTTTGGATAATCATTGCGACCAAACCGTAAGAGCTTAGGACCTCTAGTTTGAACCACTAGAAAGACCACCGGACAAACTCTTGAAAGAAACAAGAATGTAGTAAAAACCTATTAAGGCATCGTTTTTATTCACCCGTACTTTTGTCCATTTATGCCAAAAACAAGTGAATTTTCTTATAAAATTTCAAGCATAAAAATTGTAATTTTTGTAAGATAAAGTTTCTTTTGGACGAAAAATGTAATTTCTGTGAAGTTAATTATATAAGGGCTGATTTTGTCAATAACCCATAGTTGAGGGTTTAAAGTGTCATTTTTGAAAGTACGAGGGTAAAAACTGTAAATATTTAAAATTGTAAATTATAACATTTTGGAAACATAAAATATTTAACAACTTGGATTTCGATTAACAATCATTTGAGCCATAAAGATAAGTACGATAAGTATAATTAATTTTTGAAGAGACTTCATGTTATCTAATTATCGATAAAGCATTAACGTCGCATAAACTTGAACTCGAATACTAAAAACATGACATACTAACTCAGGTCACGAGTCGGAGAAGTTTATTCACATTACTTAATTTGTTTTCCATCCAGACTACTGTATCGAGGTGAGTTCGTAGCCCCATTTTCCATTATTTATCAGTTTTGTAAACTCTTTTGGGGGAGATACATGCTTAATTACTCGTTTTTACTTTCACAAATACTCTAAAGCTTTTACATACTACTATGAGTTCATAATCACACTTTATACATTTTGCTACAAACCTGAACACAAGTACTATCTGTATGCGATCCTGATTGCTATTGCTTAAGTTACTTACTGTTGCCACTGAAAGTCCCTCATATCATGAACCATTAATCACTTGCGAGTGAACGCGAATATAGTGAATAGATCTATTGGCAGTTGACGCCCCATTTGTGTTAGCCGGATAGGTAACCAAATGCACTTTATTTGAGAATACTAGGAGAATGGCAAACTCCTACCAGAGGGCATTGTTGCTCACATCATCTCTATGGTGTCAGTAACTTACATCATTAGTTAATTACTATGATGCTATACTGTTAAGGTTTGCGTTTCATGAGACTTAAGGCAATATATATACTGTGTTGCAATGATACAAATGCTGCAACTACTGAACTTATGGGTGCAACAACGTGGCCCAACCTTGAAACTTGTGTTCAACAGATTACTAAGCAAACAAACTATGGGTGGATAATAACGTAACACACTACTTATTTCATCGATATTTGTATTTATTACAATAATCGCTCAAACTCGAAACTTTTGAACTCAACTGTTTTAATCATAAACTCTATGAACTCACCAACCTTTGTGTTGACACTTTTTAGCATGTTTATCTCAGGTTCATAATTTACAAGGATGGCATGGAAGGGCACGGATACTCAAGAGGGCTATATTATCATTCGATAACTTATTTAATAAACTGTAAAATCACTGGGACCTCATTTTGTAAACTCTGATATTAATATAAATCGAATGATAAATCTTTTTAAAATGATACAATTAGAGTTCGTTTTCTGTTATTGTAACTGTTGAGCCATGAAGTAACACCCAGCTTGAATTCCGCTGCGTATCACGAAATTGGGGGTGTTACAGATTGGTATCAGAGCTGCAGTTATAGAGAAACGGATCTAGTTGAGGTCCGAACTATAACTATTTTTACGAATAAAGCATTTTATAGCCTTTTCGCTCTCTGTGCCTTCCATCCTCCAGGTAATTATGTGACTTCTAGACAGTTTATGCTACACAAACACCTTAGTATACTGATATATACTTCTGATCACTTTATACAAAATAAACATACTTGCATGAGTCTATTCTAAGGCATTATGAATTAAATCACATTTCTCCGAGCATGTACCTACTTTTATATTTTTCAAATTTATGAAACCTTCTCAAGACATTGTAACCAATTACAATGGTCTCTCCTACTTATCTTATTTACACTAAACATATATACTCACCAACTATTTTGGCAACTTTCCTTGATATTCTTACTTCCATGCCTAAAGGATGAGTGAAAACACTCTTTCTGTACTCCTAAAATACCTAAATCTCCTTGTAACTCAACAGTTAAGTACGAAGGTTAATTCAGAAATTCTTAAGTAGGATGACTTACAATGTCTTTATTTGAATGGATTGGGACGCTTTTCTATTTAAATAAAGAAATTGTGAATCGCCGAACCATAAGTTTATATTTCTTTATTTACATTGTTTGGGACGCCTCTCTATGTAAATAATGAATTATAAATAAGTGGGATTATTTGTATCTGAAATGATATAAGTACAAACTCGAGGATCACAAAAATTCACAAAGATATATGGCAAACACGAATAACGTAAATTTTTATTACATCAGAATCCATAAATATTAATACATAATGATATAATTAGCATCGGTAGTGCTAATGTTACAAAAATCACCAAATAAGGTATGGTATCGCCAAATGGTTGATCCGCCAAGCTAATGAAAAACACGATTACACCTATGAGAGCGAGAATCATGACTGGATGCAGTATCTTGATTACTCTGAATAACAAATATAAATGGGTTATTAAGCATGGTGAATGAAATAACAAGTGACGTAGCTCAATATATAAAACGTTCCTTTTTATAACAAAAAGTGGGCTTCAACCCATTAGTAAAACAAACACAACCCACATTTAGATTAAAACGGGCCTCGGCCTAGATTACATAAACAAACACACCATTAAGCGTATTGGGTTTCAACCCAACAACCAACACAAGACCACAACTTAATACTAACGCGTATGATTACAAAATAACACAAATTAAACAACAATTTATTTCAAACATTCCTAACATAATTACCCCCATAATTTATCCACGCCAATGGCTAGGATCACTAGTGGTACGAGGATCACTAAGATCACAGCCAAGAACACATAATCTTCATCCGTAACGTTGGCTAAATAGATAGCCGCGACAACAACATATATGAGTGCAATAACGGTAATAAAGTGCGGCATTTTGGAAGTATGATATGAGAAATGTAGGTGAAAAGTTAGTATGAAAGAATGAGGATTAAAATGGGGTATATATAAAAGGAAAAGTAGCCGTTGGAGGGTACTATTCGTGACCGTTGGATCACTGTTCATGACCATTTGAAATTACTATCCACCTTAATAAGGAACAAACTAATTTATCATCTACAAAAGCTAAAGTTTAGCAACTTTCTTTATAACCATCAAATTCTCATCCGAAATCTTCATCATTAAAGATAGTTTTCAACGTCAATTTTCAAAATTAAATCTTCATTCAAAAAAAAAAAAAAAAAAAAAAATTTCTTAAGTTTATATGACTTTCGGAAAAATGTTTTTCACATGTAAAACAATAAAGTCTAACTTATAAGCTTTCACAAGTGAAACCACATTTCATCTTCATTACTTCAACATTTAACATGGACTGAATCTCGGGACGAGGTTCAATATAAGGGGGTGAGACTGTAACCACCGATAAATTTCACCTCATATTAAACTAATATAATATTCTAACGAAAGAATACTTATCCATTTTCTACGTCCAAATTTTTTTTTTTTTTTTTTTTTTTTAGAAACGATATCCTTTTATTTGATTCGAACAACTAACTAATATGACGTAACTCACACACCAACATCAGAATGTCTTAAGTTTATTCCTTATATGTCAAGTATGAAAGTTTTCAAACTTTTATTTACCACTTAACGTTGTTACATTAACGTACAATTATTAAACTTTCAAGTTAAACGTTAACCATTTATTTGAGCTTACATGAAACCCTAATTTATTATAACTATGATTTTACAAAACTAAATCATAGATGCTAAAGTACAACATTTTATACCTAGAGTACAAGTCATTAAAGCACGGAACCTAGCTATACTTTAATTCCGTTACAAGCCCTAATATACAACTCTATGATTTTATGTACATGATATATTTTCAAAATACTAATGTACAAGTCTTTCAAGCATAAGTACAAGTCCTTAATGCATAAAGCTTAATGTTTACATAAAATCACATTATAAACCTCAATGTACCTACTTTAAAGCACATGATACAAACCTATATTGCACAAGCCCTTAAAATTGACTTTCCTAAATTTTCAAACCTAATGTACAACTCTCTAATGCTTGTGGTACAAGTATCTTATGCATAAAGGTTACTTATTTAATATACATAAGCTACATTAACCTAAAACTTCATTATAAACATTAGTGTACTTAATTTTAAGCACATTGTACAAACCTTTCAAGCACATGTCTTAAAAATATATTTTACTTTTAGGTACAACTAAACAATGCTAATGTACAAATATTAAAGCACCAAACTTAAGCCTTTATTATTATTTATTTATATGTAAATTACTTAAACAAGTATTTGTCTAAATAAACTAGCAACCTAACTAGATACTTATACCATTTACACCTTATGTACAACAATGCAAGCCCTAGTTACAACCCTATGAAGCCTACGCCCCCCCCCCCCTATTTACCATAGTTAGAATTGAACTACACTAGTTAGCATTTAGTTATTTAGTGTTACATGTACATGTCCTAACCACAAATCAATTTCTTGCACATAAATGTTACACATCACATTTTTACCTTAACATTTTACCTTAGTCAAAAATGGTGGGTAAAACTCTTGGCTAGAGTTTTACCACACCTCATCATGTCTCTTAGCATCCATGTATACCTTCCATGTGTATAAGAACACATCACCATGTCTCATCTCTTGGGAGACATGGTGACTTACCACTTGAAAGATGCATGCATGCTCTTGCCTATATATAACGCCCCATATACTTCTCCTTTAAATCCCATGCAAACACACACATAATACCATACCATCTACATACCACACGCCCCATATAACCCCTCTAATACACTCTCACTCACTGAAATTACAACCTAAGAGAAGTAGAAAGGAAGTAGGAACAAGTGCATGAAGCTTTGGTTAGTCAAATTCCAAGTTTGTAAGTCTATTAAACTCATTCTATTTCCTTTTAACTATTAAATATCAATTGCATACTGTTAAAAAGGATTTTATAAGGAAAACGTAGCAATTTGAATCACTTAAAACGAGTACACGAGTCAAAAGTTATGGTCTAAAGAAGTTGCTGAAATTATGTCGAAAGTTTCTGTGGACAGAACACTCGGGCACGCAAAACGAGGCAATTCTGGTCCGTTTCATGAAAAACTTAAAACACGAAAGTTGTCCGGAACGACGTTTTCTTCAAAAACTCAGGAGCACGGGTCTAGAAAACGCAAAACGAAGCCAGAATTTAATAAAAATCCCAACAGCTGTTAGGTATATCTTACAAAAACAACCCTTACCCCCCTTATTGCCCCGCATTTATCTACTTCATGCTAGAGGTATTAGGGTAAAGCAAGGTACCATTGTAAAGCCCACCTGGGATACTACAAAACGCTCCCATGACCCGGTTAAAAAGCCTAGTCGTTATCTTTAAAAACAGCCATCATTTTTGTCAAAAGTCCTAAATGCCAAAAAGCTTTTTACAATAAATACATGGGAAAACATGGGATTTTTGATAAATTTGGTTAGGAATTGTATGAGAAACATTAGAAATGGGTGAAACAATATTTCACAAGGTCGCATGCAAAAGGTATAGTTTAAAACTGAACTTTTCATAAAACGCGTCGTGGCCAAGGGGCCATATTCGTGGACTTGTATCTTTCTAATCAAAGACGACTAGGACATGAGGCTTATGCCACTTAAAAGAGCTTACAACATAGTGTTTGAAGGGTCAAATGCGCTGTAGAAACCTTAGCTGGTCTAGTGTAAAACCTGCCCTCTTTTAGCCCCGTTATTGCCCAAAACAACAAAAGCACATAACCCCCCTACTTTGGATAATCATTTCGACCAAACCGTAAGAGCTTAGGACCTCTAGTTTGAACCACTAGAAAGACCACCGGACAAACTCTTGAAAGAAACAAGAACGTAGTAAAAACCTATTAAGGCATCGTTTTTATTCACCCGTACTTTTGTCCATTTATGCCAAAAACAAGTGAATTTTCTTATAAAATTTCAAGCATAAAAACTGTAATTTTTGTAAGATAAAGTTTCTTTTGGACGAAAAATGTAATTTCTGTGAAGTTAATTATATAAGGGCTGATTTTGTCAATAACCCATAGTTGAGGGTTTAAAGTGTCATTTTTGAAAGTACGAGGGTAAAAACTGTAAATATTTAAAATTGTAAATTAAAACATTTTGGAAACATAAAATATTTAACAACTTGGATTTCGATTAACAATCATTTGAGCCATAAAGATAAGTACGATAAGTATAATTAATTTTTGAAGAGACTTCATGTTATCTAATTATCGATAAAGCATTAACGTCGCATAAACTTGAACTCGAATACTAAAAACATGACATACTAACTCAGGTCACGAGTCGGAGAAGTTTATTCACATTACTTAATTTGTTTTCCATCCAGACTACTGTATCGAGGTGAGTTCGTAGCCCCATTTTCCATTATTTATCAGTTTTGTAAACTCTTTTGGGGGAGATACATGCTTAATTACTCGTTTTTACTTTCACAAATACTCTAAAGCTTTTACATACTACTATGAGTTCATAATCACACTTTATACATTTTGCTACAAACCTGAACACAAGTACTGATAAGGTTTTAAAAGGTACCATTTTGAGGGGTCGTTTAAGTCCTTATTTGACCACTTTTGTATTCGTTATTGCTTAATATCGTTCCTTTTCACTTTTTAGGTCTCGTGAAGGCAAAATGCTGGAATGACACTTATTTGGACAGAAAGGCGCGAATATATGAAGAAAATGGCCAAAGTCGAAATCAGACACTCACAGTCGCTGAATGTAGAAGGCGACGGCGTCAGGTTCTATTTGCGACGCCGTCGGAGAATTATTGTGACGGGTCAGAACGCAAAACTCGTGTTTTCAAGAGACGGCGTCTAGTTGTGAAAGAGTAGGCCGTCGCTACTCAGACGGCCTAGATGCGATCCAGACGACGTCAGAAGCTGAAGAGGACGGCGTCACGGACATAAGGTGACGCCGTCGCAAGGTTAACGTGGCCAAGACGAAACCCTAATGGCGGCGACACGACGGCGTCACTAAACATAAGGTGACGCCGTCGCAATTGTAATCTTATATATAGAATCCGAATTTTTCAGTATTTGGGTGGAGAGTCTTTGGAGTAAAAACCTAAAACCGAACCTAAGGTGTCTTGTACAGTATTTTAGGGTTTTTAACCCTATCTTACACCAAGATAAGTCTTTGCTTCATTAATTCAATTATGTCTTTGATTATTTGTGTGTATGCTTGCATGTTCTCCATGTCCGGCTAATTTATTTGTGTGTTTGCTTAGGAAGTATGAAACTTAATTATTGAATATTGATTGGTTGTTTCTTATCTTAGTTGACTAATGATCTAGTAATGCGATAGGTCATTCGTTGTGTACTTAATGCTTGATTCATCTTTGTGAACCTTAGAGTATGATTACCTGAGTGATTGTAGGCTAAAACATCCGAAGAGTGCCTTAGAGTAGGAGTCTATAATCTCTACGTGGATTTGTAGACAAGACCCTTTGGTAATTTCAAAGAGTTAGGGAGAAACGCATACCCTACAACTTTAGAAACACAACGCAACTAGGAATAAGACGTGACACTCAACCATCAATAGGAGATAATTAAGGAGTAATACAAACTAAGTAAACACATCTTTAAATTATCATACGAGCACACATTAATTAGACATAGACTCCCACAACCTTAGTTTAGATAATTAGATAATAGTAGAGTAATCGGTAGAAATACCAACCCCCCAAATCCAATACCCGAGATTCGTACTTTTCCATTTTCATAAAATATAAAAAGATAAAAAATAATCTTCCTCAACCTTAACCTTAGCGTAGTAACTCCCTACTAGCATTCCTATTCCCCTAGAGAACGATATCAATACCCGTGGCTTACCCTAATTACTACACTACAACGATTAGGTTCACTGCCTAGGGTGTTATAAAACTTGCTCGAAGAAAAGGAAGTTTCCTTGACCCCGAACGACGCGTGTAGCGTTATCAAGTACTATCTGTATGCGATCCTGATTGCTATTGCTTAAGTTACTTACTGTTGCCACTGAAAGTCCCTCATATCATGAACCATTAATCACTTGCGAGTGAACGCGAATATAGTGAATAGATCTATTGGCAGTTGACGCCCCATTTGTGTTAGCCGGATAGGTAACCAAATGCACTTTATTTGAGAATACTAGGAGAATGGCAAACTCCTACCAGAGGGCATTGTTGCTCACATCATCTCTATGGTGTCAGTAACTTACATCATTAGTTAATTACTATGATGCTATACTGTTAAGGTTTGCGTTTCATGAGACTTAAGGCAATATATATACTGTGTTGCAATGATACAAATGCTGCAACTACTGAACTTATGGGTGCAACAACGTGGCCCAACCTTGAAACTTGTGTTCAACAGATTACTAAGCAAACAAACTATGGGTGGATAATAACGTAACCCACTACTTATTTCATCGATATTTGTATTTATTACAATAATCGCTCAAACTCGAAACTTTTGAACTCAACTGTTTTAATCATAAACTCTATGAACTCACCAACCTTTGTGTTGACACTTTTTAGCATGTTTATCTCAGGTTCATAATTTACAAGGATGGCATGGAAGGGCACGGATACTCAAGAGGGCTATATTATCATTCGATAACTTATTTAATAAACTGTAAAATCACTGGGACCTCATTTTGTAAACTCTGATATTAATATAAATCGAATGATAAATCTTTTTAAAATGATACAATTAGAGTTCGTTTTCTGTTATTGTAACTGTTGAGCCATGAAGTAACACCCAGCTTGAATTCCGCTGCGTATCACGAAATTGGGGGTGTTACATAAACCCTAGGTTCTGAAAAGCCGATGAGAGATCCGTACACATTTTGAAACGATCAGCCATAGATTCCGGCAAAGTCACCCGAAATGAGTCCGATTTGGTTATTATACGAAGAGAATGGCCGCAAATTGATACTAGTGTTTCCGGAGATAGATCGTTGACGGAATATACTTCCGGCGGGATTGGTACTCCGGAGGATGATAATGAGTTTAGTAATATCTCTTGCGATTCTTCCATTTTTTAATAAAATTTACACACAGTGATACACTAATATTACACACAGTTAGTTATGAAGTCTTCTTGTTTCTGTCATAGCTGTGTTGTTGGTGACTTGTACTAGGATAAAAAGATTGAATGATGAATGCATCCAGAGATGTCTGTGATGATTTGGGGAGATGAATGATTTGGGTAGATTATGAAGAGGATGAAAGATGAAGGGGTAAAATATAAATGTGTTATAAAAGTATAAATGTGTATGGACTAAAATACCCTTGACTACAAAACAAAAATCAGAGTTTGACTTGGTCAAGGGACCAATCTGGCATTTAATGGCTACTGTTTGGACCCATGGTGATGATTATGGCCAGTTTCGTCCCATCGCGATCCTCCGATACAAGTTTAGGGACCAACGGTGTATTTTAGTCTTTAATTTATATAAAAGCTTAAAGCTTGTCAAGTTTAATAGATATTAAAACAAGCTTTTTCAAATAATATCTTCATCATTTAAGCATTTACATTGTGACTAATCATATCTCAATATGAGTCTAAGCATAATGTATGATAGTAGTTTTTAGAATGTTTTAGTTTCTTAAAAACTAAACATTACTTATGCATTTGCATATTTCTAAAAATAGAAAGACAACACATGACATCATGTAATGCATCATGGAAATCATTGAAAGATTTCATTAGATATTTTGTGTGGATTTGTACTCTTCATATCCTACACAATCTTACATAGATATGGTTGACTTTTGGCAAGATTTTGATATCTTGGCTGTCAGACCTGGCGGTACCAAAATGGTACACGGGCGGAACCCTTTTAAGGGTTCCGTGGTCCGTGGACGCTCCTGTCCATTTTGGCTATAAATAGCAAAGCCAAACCAAGTAGTTTTTCATCCATTTCTATCATACTCTCATACATATCTTATCTCTAACTTTTCTAACTCAGTTTCATATCATATTAGTGATCTCTTTTGTAGCAAAGAAGATCAAGTCACATTCAAGCTTCAAACGAGAAGTTGGAAGTCTTGTTTGTTTAGTGTTGTATGATCTAGTGTTGATTCATACTTCATTTTTGTATTAAACCATCATAATCTTGTGAGTGTGAGTGGTTAGTATTTTAGTCCTCAAAATACATTGTGTGTGGGAGTAGTTGTACCCTTGGAAAGAACTCGGCATCTAGCTTAGTGTCGGAAATAGTGTAAGCGAAGTGTAAAGGTTTTCTCCGCCGGTGAAAGGAGCTTGTTGACTAGTGAAGTTAAAATCTCGAGTGTGAGACTCGGGGAGTGGAGTAGGGCAAGGAAAAAGAGTCCTTGTAGACCGAACCACTATAAACAACTTGTTGTGGTTTGATCATTTATTTCCTTATTTACTCTTTACATATTGCTTGCATATTTCATTAACATATCTAAGATCAATATCAATTGATCTTTTCAATAAGTTTCAAAACAAAGTTTTTAATTGGTAAACTATTCAACCCCCCTTCTAGTTTTCTACAATTGGTACCAGAGCCTCGTTGCTCAAGAATTTCTAAAATAATCTGTATTTTATAAACTTGAAACGATCCATGGATTCTGAAAACTTTAAAGAAGGGCAATCTATGCAAAGACCACCACTCTTTGAAACCAATGGATTCATCTATTGGAAAAACCGTTTTGAAACATATGTAAAGTCAAAAGATATAGATCTTTGGTTTATTATTGTTAAAAGGGATTTTAGTTCTACAACAAATGACATTTCTGTTGATGAACAAAAGAAATTAGTTGCTAAAAATAATGAAGCTCAAATGATGCTTTACAATGCTTTACCTAGAAAAGAATATGAAAGAATTTTTATGTGTGAAACCGCCAAAGATATTTGGGAATCTTTGATTGTTACACATCAAGGTAATTCACAAGTCAAGGATAACAAAATTGATCTTCTTGTTCAACAATATGAACAATTTGTTATCCCTGAAGATGAAACCATTGATTGTGGCTTTGCTCGCTTTAATACTATTATTACATCACTTAAAGCACTTGATGAATCTTTTCGTAGTAAGAAATTTGTCAGGAAATTTCTTAGAGCACTCCATCCCAAATGGAGAGCTAAAGTGACCGCTATTGAAGAATCAAAAGATCTCTAAAAATGTCACTAGACGAGCTAATCGGTAACCTCAAAGTACACGAAATGGTGATGGAGAAAGATTCGGAGATCATCAAAGGAAGAAGGGAGAAGATCAAATCCGTTGCTCTAAAAGCAAAGGCGGAATCAAGTGATGATGACGAATCTTGCTCCGGTAGTGAAGATGAGGAATATGCCATGGCCGTTAGAGATTTTAAGAAGTTCTTTAGAAGAAGAGGAAAGTTCGTAAGACAACCTCGAGAAAAAAAGAAGCCATTCCGAAAAGATCGGGATGACAAAAAGGGTAAAGGTGAAAGAAAGTGTTTTAGATGTGGTGATGCAAATCATCTCATAGGAGAATGTCCCAAGCCACCTAAAAGCAAAACTCAACGAGCTTTTGTAAGTGGTGCTTGGAGTGATAGTGAAGACGATGAAGAATCAAGCAAGGAAGAGATCGCTCTAATGGCACATGAGTCAAATGAGGTACTTTCCGACTCTTCTTACTCTTCTATTGATGATGACACTTTGCAAAAACAATATAATCAATTGTGTGAGCTAAGTCTAAAAATCATAACTAAAAATAAATTTTTAAAAACCAAAAAGGAAGTTTTGTAAAATGAAGTTTATGAGTTAAAAGAAAAAGCAAAACGACTTGAAAAGGGAAAAGCAAATGACGATGGTTGTAAATCATGTCAAGAGCTTAATCTTGAAATAGAAAAACTAAAGCTCACACAAGATGTTCTAATTGAAAATAATTCTAAATTTAAAAGGTTTAACAAAAACATCGCTCTTGCCGACGAAATAGTTAAAATCCAAAAAACACCAGGAGACATGAATGGGCTAGGATTTAATGAAGTATTAATTCCAAAGAGTCAAAACAAAACGGCCGAAAAGGACGAACAATCTGTCAAAACTGCTGCAGTACAGCACGGACCAGACGGAACCAAAATAAGGGTTCCGTCCGTTGAAACAAATGGTGCCGTGGGTACTTCAGCAGGACAGAATGTTCGTAATACGGACCGTACTGAATTTGTCAAAGTAACAAAGAAAACCAAGGATAGTGTTAAACTAAAACCAGCTGTTACATCAGGAGTAGGACTTGCTAAAAATGAATTTAGATAAAAAAAACTACTCAACAACGATATAAAGCACCTTTTGCCAAACGCCCCTTTCCTAAGAGCAACCACAACGTTCAACCCAACTACCAACACAATGGTTGGAATCAAAACTTCCCTATACCATATCAAACTCCAGATTACATGTCATGGAACTCATTCCCATCATTTCCATACATGAATCAAATAAATGGTATGTTTAACCCAAACGGACCCATGAGATATTGGGGACCAAATGCTTGAGTTATTTACTTCTTAGATATGCTTGAAAGTTGGATTGGAACCTGATGAATGGATAAAAGATAGTGGATGCTCACGACATATGACGGGCAACAAAAGTCTCTTCTCATCATACCAAGAGTATGACGGAGGTAATGTCACTTTTGGTAGTAATCTCAAAAGCAAAATCATTGGCAAAGGTACGATCGCTCATAACTCCCTAACTATTGAAAATGTTGCTCATGTGGATAGGTTAGGATTTAATCTACTTAGTGTTAGCCAATTATGTGATAAAAAGTATAAAGTACTATTTGATGAAAATGGTAGTAAAATACTAAAAGATGGTATCACCATAGCTAAAGGAGTTAGGAAAAATAACATATACGTCATGAAAATAGATAAAACATCTAATGACAAACTTTGCCTAACAACGTTAGACGATAGCTCATCTCTTTGGCATAGACGCTTAGGTCACGCTAATATGAGACTTATACAAAACCTATCTTCAAAAGAGCTAGTTAGGAATTTACCAAAACTAAAATATGACCAACACTTTTGCGACGCTTGCAAAATTGGTAAACAAACCCATAGTAGTCACAAATCTAAAAATATGGTGTCCACATCTAAGTGTCTAGAATTATTACATATGGACTTGTTTGGACCATCCGCTATAAGAAGCTATGGAGGCAACTTATACACTTTGGTCATAGTAGATGATTACTCAAGGTTTACTTGGACGTTGTTTTTGAAAACTAAAAATGAAGCTTTTGATAAATTTGAAATTCTTAGCAAGAAAATTCAAAATCTACTAGGTGTTAAAATTGTGTCGATCCGAACGGATCATGGTCGTGAATTTGACAACGAAACTCAATTTGGAAACTTTTGTAATACAAATGGTATAACACATAACTTTTCCGCTCCACGAACACCTCAATCAAATGGAGTAGTAGAACGTAAAAATAGAACAATTCAAGAAATGAGTAGAACAATGCTTAATGAACAAAACATTCCTCAAAAGTTTTGGTGTAACGCCGTTGATACTTCTACATATATTTTGAATAGAGTCTTAATACGTCCTTTCTTAAACAAAACACCATATGAACTTTATAAAGGTAAAAAGCCAACGTTAGGATATTTTAGAGTCTTTGGTTGTAAATGCTTTATTCTTAATACTAAGGATTATCTCACCAAGTTTGACCCAAAGTCTTATGAAGGTGTATTTCTTGGTTATTCTCAAACTAGTAAAGCTTATATTGTCCTAAACAAAGAAACAATGATAGTCGAGGAATCGTTGAACATAACATTCGACGAAAGTCCACCTCCCTCTAAGACATCACCTTTAGTAGATGATGACTTAGTTGAAAGTCAAATGATAGAAAGTCAAGAAATAATTAATAATAACAAGGAAGATGAATCATTAAATAAGGAGATTGTCAACATCAAAGAATCTAAAAGTCATCCTTTATAAAAAGTCATAGGACAACTTAATCAAAGAACCTTAAGGTCACAAGCCCAAAATCAAAGTAATTATTTTTGTTTTGTATCCACCATAGAACCGAAAAACATAAATGAAGCAATAAAAGATGAATCATGGGTAATTGCCATGCAAGAAGAATTAAACCAATTCGTTAGAAATGATGTTTGGAAATTAGTTCCAAAACCTAAAGATCAAACCATAATTGGAACAAAATGGGTTTTTCGAAATAAAATGGATGAAAATGGTATAGTATCTAGAAACAAAGCTAGGCTTGTTGCACAAGGCTATAATCAACAAGAAGGTATTGATTATGATGAAACTTATGCTCCGGTAGCTAGACTCGAATCTATTAGAATATTACTTGCCTATGCATGTGCTTATGACTTTGAATTATTTCAAATGGATGTTAAAAGTGCTTTTCTTAATGGGTTTATTAACGAAGAAGTGTATGTTGCTCAACCTCCCGGTTTCACCGACTTTGAGAAACCACATCATGTCTTCAAACTCAAGAAAGCATTGTATGGTCTTAAGCAAGCACCAAAAGCTTGGTACGACCGACTTAAGACTTTTCTTATTGATAACAAATACTCTATGGGATTAGTAGATAATACTCTTTTTACCAAGAAAAAGGAATCACATATTATCATTGTTCAAATATACGTTGATGACATTATATTTGGATCAACTTGTCAAGAGCTATGTGATGATTTCTCTAAAATCATGTACGACGTGTTTGAAATGAGTATGATGGGTGAGTTAAATTTCTTTCTATGACTTCAAATTAAACAACTAGAATATGGCATATTTTTTAACCAATCTAAATATATAAAAGACATGCTCAAGAAATTTGGTCTTGAAGATTCCAAACCAACTAAAACACCCATGTCCTCGGACACCAAACTCACCAAGGACGAAGAAGGTGAATCCGTAGATAACACTAAATAAAGAGGAATGATTGGTAGCCTACTCTATCTTACGGCTAGTAGACCCGACATTATGTTTAGTGTTTGTCTATGTGCTCGCTTTCAAGAAAACCCAAAGGCATCACACTTAGAAGCCTTAAAAAGGATTTTTAGATACATTAAGGGAACAACGTATTTAGGATTATGGTATCCCAAAGGAACGGGTGCATAAACCATAGTGTATGCCGACTCGGATCATGTCGGTGATTATGTCAATAGAAAAAGTACAAGTGGTATTTGCACTTTTGTTGGACATTGTCTCACCTCATGGTTTGCAAAGAAGCAAACGGCCTTAGCCATCTCAACTACTGAAGCCGAGTACGTCTCAGCCGGAAAAGCATGTCAACAAGCTCTTTGGATGAAGCAAGCTCTCGTAGATTACGGAATTCATCTCAACGATATTGTGATACTTTGCGACAACAAAGGAGCCATCGATCTCAGCAAGAATCCCGTTCAACATTGTGACACACGGTAAATTTTCACCAAAATTTAACTGGTAATTAGTAATTTATTATTGCTAAGCATAAGTCATTAAGCATGCATAAGCTTTGCCTGATCATTTGAGTAGATAACTCGCATACAGTAGATAATTTCACCGCCTTTGCATTCATATCATTCTATGAATATTTCATTTCATTTTGTCTTATGATTAAATTGTAAGACGAGAGGTTATCTCGTTTACCCTAGTGACCGACACTGCACGCGTACCGACACTATGATAAGGACTTGATAAAACAAGCAACAAAAGTCCGTGAGATGGAATATTACACAAATCAAAAATATTTCAGACATGTAACAATAAGATACTACGTTACAAAAGATATCGAACAATGATACTTCGGTCACAATATAATGTCGCGGGACACAAAATATTTAACACACTATCACTTAAATTAAACTCCTATAATACTCAAACACAATTAAAATATGAGTGTAGCACAAGTACATGCAAACAAATAAATCCTAAGTATGCATTACATATACATATACATTTACTTACATTATTTTTTTTTACATATACTACTTTAAAAGATAACACTTTATGAAACATGGGATATCACCCTTTGTCTTTCTCTCCCCACTCACGACAAGGACAAACAAAAGCAGGGAAATAAGATTTCACAATCTCATCTTCAACCTTCCACCTACCCTAGACCTGCTCCTCCATCTTCACACGCCTCCTAGGCGAATCTCTCCAAAAGAAGGCAACCCGACATATTCTTCCATCCTACCTATCTTCCTTCATACCATATTCATGTAAATCTTACCTCCCAAATCTCCCTTGATGCGCCGCTACTTTCGAAGGAATCCAAGGAAAATCAAAGTAAATCACAAGAGTGAAGCAAAATCCATTCATCAATCTAGCTCTTATGTTCAAGATTCGTTGGGTTTTGGAGGTTAGCTATTTTCGGCTTCAAAACAAATTGCAAGATGAGAGAGTTAGCCAAAAACTACTCTTGTGTTCTCCTTTTTATTCCTAGCCGAGACCACCCATGAGAGTCACACTTTAAATCCCACCACAAAAGGGTAAGAAAGCTCTAAGGTGTGAAGAAACCTTGCTTGTGCTACTTCGGATCATTTGGGTTTGTATGTGGTGTTAGACTCTTGGGTAGCCTTCGACATCATCATCCTCTCCCTCCTTGTAAGATAAATCACTCAACCTTGTAATTGTTAAAGCTTATAAAATTTTGTTGTTGAAATAATATAAAGATGATGATATTTTGTTTGGGTATTCGATTTTGTGAATCAAATGTTTGATGTACATAATCTTTGGTTACAATAAATGGGTTATATCACTTAAACTCTGAAGTTGGTCAATGATCTTTGATGAGTAGTTCCTGTCAAAAGTACAAAACAAAGAAACTGGGAAAGGATGAGTTTTGATAAAACTACTAATGGTTAAATAATTTGGTCTAGGAACTTGAAGTTATATTTAGTTTTGTTTTGATTCTTTCGTGTTAAAATGATTGTTGTCGAGAATTTAGATGTCAATTGGTGTTATGTTCGAGTTACTGTCGAGACATATAACCAAGAAAAGAATATGAGCAGCTAAGTTTTTACATAATATAACATTTGTGAAACAAACTATGTTAACTTAGGCTTAAGTGGTCATTTGCGAAAATGGGTCCGTTTAGTTTTCTGTCGAGTCAGGAACTGGAACAAGATAGATGAGTCAAGTTTTTACAAGTCTACTAGTAACCCATGTCGAGACTCACATTTTCCGTCGACATTCATGTCATTTAAAAGTATGTCAAACCTTAATTTTTAACCTTGCTTGGACATGAGAAACGTGCTAGTCTTTCATGGTCTTGTGACTCAAATCTTAGAGGTGAACCATGTGTCTAAGCCTCTATGTTCGCCTAGGGAGAAACCCAAGTCAAGAGTGCTCATATGTTAAAATGTATTTCGAGAAATCTCCACTTGTCTAGTCCGTAAGAGTAAAATGGTTGACAAGTCGAGTAGTACTCTACTAACAAGAGGTACCTTCACCCCTTTTGCTCTCATGTCTTGGTTAACGATGTTAACCCAATCTCGTTTGAGTCAGGTCTCATACTTAGTCATCTTCCCTTGTTTAGCTCATCCTTAATAAGTACTTAGTAGTCATCGAAATAGATATGCTTGAGACTATGTAAACGAGTCGACAACTACATCTTGGTAGTACCATGGTGATGAATCGTATTCACTAGTCGAGAGATTCGACATCATAAGTTAGAGCATGAACAAACTAAGTACACCTCGAGTCATGTAGCTTATGCTAAACTTCTATAACTAAATTGGAAATCCTTTAGGCGACAACTCTAGCGTTATATTTTTGAATTGAACTATACCCATTTAGAACTTGCTTAAGGTCCGTTTGATCAACCACTATGACGCCTGGTTACTTCTCATTTCGTCAAATTCCAAGTGTTAGTATCAAAAGTGAAATGAAACATGTTAGTGTAACAAAGCAGAAAACTGTACAAAATCTTTTTAAGCCACTCTTGGGCCGCAGCCCAACTCAACTCCACATGCCCATTTCTTAAACTAACATTGGACCAACATTTAATACTTACATGCACACCATTTCGGGCCTAAGCCCAACTCGTGTACACACCACAAATGGCACCGGGCCACAGCCCACAAGTTTCCTAGCATCCGTTTGAATAATATAAACTAGCTCCCGAGATAAAGATGGAATCGTAAAATAACTGTTTAGCAAGGTATGAGCATTATGTTACGCGTACATAAAAGGTACTACATAAGTTACATATAATACACGAGTCGACATATAAACAAGAACAATGTTTAAACACTTATATACGAGGCAACAAGGGTTTTAAAAACATGATACACTTGATAATGTCTATAAAATGATTTACGACAATATGTAGACATATATATATATATATATGTCAAGTAAAAATCCCTAGTTGAGAACTATATGAACAAATTTTAATAAATGAACGAGGATTTCTAAATCATTTTGTAACTAACGAACTTGAGAATGTCCAACCATAACTTAAATATTCTCTAGAGGCAACCAGAAAATAAACCAACTAATGTTAGTTCGACAAAACCATTTTGCGTCAACTTAACTAAGTATATACTCATTTATATACTTACTAGCGGAATGATATAATATCAAACTTCGGAGATTAAAACCATATTAATGTCAACAAAGAAAAGTATATATAAACCTTCATATACTTACTAGAAAAATCTTTCAATTATTTTTACAAACTAAAGTATAGTTTTCAATACAACTATAAAAACAATTAAACTATTTTTAAGTAAGCAATACTTAAAAATGATGAACTAAAACATTGCCCTCCTTATCTAGGTCGCGTGTCGGTGCCGCTTCACAACAATCACTAAATCCCGCTCTCGGATTTGCACACTTGCTAAGGTGAGTTTCATAGCCCCACTTTTACTTGATAAATTGTTTTATACATTTTGGGGTGAGAAATATGCAAAAACATTTTATGGACCAAAACTATTACATGATTACTATTACGTGGTGTAGCCTAAGCCCTTATGTCCCTAGAGAATGCCCTTTCTCATGAACCGTCAATTCCCCATTGGGAAACGCAAATGTTATAAATAGATCTATTGAGGGTGACTCCTCCGTTCGGTTGGCCATGCTTAGGCCAAGGCGAAACGTATACCATGTCGGAAATCAAGTGTTGAGGGACAAAACACTTGCTATGGGCCCCTATATTGTATGACATCTTTTAGCATACAGAAGCTGTCGTAGTATCGGTTGCATGAACTTAGAGCTAACGTAATAGACTTTCATCCATATATCATTATATTCTTGATAATGATTATATGCATTTGCTTATGGTCCAAACTTACTATTTTAATCTAAACCTATGAACTCACCAGCTTATAGCTGACCTTTTAGCATATTTTCTCAGGTGCTAGTTGTGAACATGGATGCAAGGCAAGAGGCGGATAAATGGTCATAGAAATTTCTAAAGGAAAGTCTTTTACAAATAAAAAGATGTTTTTATATTGGGACCACAAAATTTTGGGATATGCCCATTCATCTAAACAATGTTGTAAGATATTGTTTCAAAATATTTTATGAAAATATACGGAGTATGTATTCCGTTATGTATCACTTGTGTTATGATTTACCAATTTCGTAACGCTCCCAAATAACACGTATGCTTCCGCTAAACCAAATTTGGGGGTGTTACAAACATGCTCGTACAAAGCATATTGAAATCCGTCATCACTTTCTTCGCGACAATGTTCAAAAAGGAAACATCTCAATCGAGAAAGTATCCTCCGAAGACAACATTGCCGACATCTTAACTAAGCCTCTTAAACGAGAACCTTTTAATCTTCTTAGACTTGGTTTAGGGTTAATGGAACCAAACATGTAGGATAAACATAGCCCAAAACATTAGAATAATCAAAACAAAACAATTTTGCCTTGTATATGCTACTGTAGCCACGGCACCAAACGACAACAAGGACGGAACCAAAATATTGGTACCGTCTGGTCCGTGGTGTCTACAGAAGCAAAAATGCTACCTACAAAACATCTTCTTCCTCAAAACCCACTTTACCAAAACGTGTAAACATTAAACCAAGCTCATTATTGACACATTCCCTCTCACTAATCACTGAAGATAACATCATTGTAAGTATCCTAACTACATTTTATCTCTCAATTCTGAGTCTAGGATTCTTATTTATGCACAAAACTATCACAAATCATTACATGGGGTTTTATGTATGCTTTTATACTAAATATGAATTCAATTGGCAAATTGCATAACTAGTCATTGAAATTAGGTACTACATTATCATATTGCATAAACAAATCATGCTTCCCACTAATCAATAGATAATAACTATAAGGCCTTATTCAAATAACCAAACACCCCATGTCAAAATTTTTGAAAAGCTTCTCACTTGTAGGAAAACAATTTTTCATTGTTAAATACAAATAGAAACGTTAAACTTTCATCACTTGCATGCTCTTGAATACTAAAGGTATTGCGTAACTAATATGCATTCCCCGGGTATATTCAAATGAAGCCACATTGAATTAGGAGCATTTGGGTTATCTCATGGTATTTGCCAAACACCCCACTAAAACCATTTTTTTGCATAAAATGAGTCGAGATAACCACAACTCCAAATTGTTTTCATATAGGCACACACTAGAACCAAAACGTTAAAGTTTATTCTCATTTTTAACATATCAATTCTTGTCCTTAGGAATAACCATGGTAGCCGCAAGATTCTATGATCACAAAGACACCCTTAACTACATTCCCAAACACCACAAAACCAAAGGACTTACCAAGGAACAAGTAGAAATATTTAAGGGTCTAGAATCAAGGTATTTCCATGAGGGTAGAACCATTCACTCATCCTTCCTTGAAAATACCAATCTCCGTGAAGAACTAGCCGCCATTCAATTAGATTGTCTTCTTGACATCGATGAACCAATTTGTCCTAGGTTTGTGTTAGAATTCTATGCTAGTGTGACCGGCTTTAGTGATGAAGACGATGATGAATTTTGTCTTAGGTTTAAAATCAATCAAAACGACTACACCATCACCTTAGCCAACTTTGCTCAAGTGCTAGGAATTCCCAACCGAGGGACTTATGTCTACTCGGATAAATGGTCACTCACCGTTCTTGATGCAATCAATGACCGCACTCTTCCCTACCAAACCCGTTTGGCCGATAAGGATGTTATCCGTGAACACCTTTTTAACCCAAAGGGTGATACAACCCGAGTTACCCGAAAGGGAAAAGAGGTAAACCGAGATCCATATGGAATGGAGCTAAATGAACTTAAGCCCGAATTTAAGAAATGGGAGGAACTACTTAGAGCCAACGTCATTAGCACCATAGGAAATAGGGATCACATAAACGCTTGCCTTTGTTACATGCTCTACAACTTGTCCACTCGACAACCATTCAATTTAGCCTACTACATCGCTAGGAGAATGATTGATATTCCAACTCAAGGATCGGTTGCTCTTCCATACGGGATGCTTCTCACCCGTCTCTATAGAAACTTTGCACCAATTCCACCAACACCAAAAGGGATGCACCTTCACTATGAGCTCATTCCTCACATTTTTGTACCTTTGAGTGATGAACGAGTTGCTAAGACAAAAGGCAAGAGAGCAAAACCTCCAACTCCATCATCATCATCATCATCATCAAATAGCTCCGAGGATGGTCTTCCAAGCTCTCGTCTTCCGCCTCATGAATATTATGCATCTCTTCCCGAGATAGAGAATGAATCAACGGAATTCAAGCAAACTAAGGGAATGTTCAAGTGCCTTGGTAGGATGATGAGCAAGATCTACAAGAAGTTGGACAAATGAAGGTCCATTAAGGAGTGTTTGGAACAATACATTATCGTTAATGTTTGATACAATTTAGTTGTTTTTATTATGTAGGATGATAATATAACTTGAAACAATGGTGTATGCTAACAATCTTATGCAGGGGGATAGCACAAGTATGCTATCAAATTTTACCCATTTTCACTATAATGTGAAAATCAAAAAGCCTTGCTCAAAATCTATGCTCCACTATGTTTATCCATGTGTTATTTACTTTTCCTAACTAGAAATGTTTAGTGTCACATGTTTTGAGAAAAATTTCAGGTTTCGGAAAGGTCCTCGATACCTAAAAACACACTCTGTCTTGTTTTCTGCACTGCACGGACCAGATGGCACCAAAGATTTGGTACCGTCTGTTATGAGAATTGGTACTGCCGTACCTGTACAGGCGGACCAGACGGCACCCTTTTAAGGGTTCCGTCCGTGTAAATTTTTGGTGTCGTGGATCCTCCAGGTAATTTTCTAAATTTTGACTCTTTCGTGATTCCAAATTACCATCCATTGCTTATAAGTCAATCCTAACTTGTTTATACTCTTATTAGAACTAGTATAATTCACTTAGGTATATAAGAGATCCATTTCCCACCAAAATTCAAAAATTTGAAAAATCCACCCAAGGAGCCCTTTTGCATAAAGGAAGGAACCAAATTTTTGGTACCTTCAAATCCGTGGGTGATCTGATTGTTAGGAAATTCCACTCATTAGAACACATTTATTGCAAATCTTTTCTTCTTCACTCCATCTCTCTTGAATGGATTGACTTGGGTGATATGACTAGCATTCAACCCACTTCTAAATCATTATGAACCTCATCTCTTCAATGGTTTAACATCAAATCAAACACATTTCTCCATAATTTTTCACTTCTATAAATTAAGAGGTTTTACCATGATCATCCTCACACCTTCTTCATTCTTACCATTATCTAGCAAAGAAAAACCCAAGTCAAAAATGACAAAATCCTCTCCTAAACCTTGCAAGAAAACCGCTAGAATGAGTGTGAGGCCTTGTTGCTTCGTAAACCTTAGCTCCTCATCCGAGTCTTCTCCACTCACAATCTCATCTCCAATCCGAGATGATACAAACCTTACCTTGGCTACACCTACGCAATCACACATTGTGATCACCACTCCACCACCTACAAAAACACCAACTTCACCTCCACCGGCACCCATCCAAACATCCAAGACACCCTCACCACCTTCACCACCAAGGTCTCCTACTCTCATTCCTATGGAGTTATTTTCCACTCCACCAACTTCACCAAATCCTTTCTTGGAGGACTTGGATGACTTGCCTCCTAGGCCAAATCATCCACCACCATTGCCATCCTTTGGCACAATTGAGCGGATTGCTCATGAGTCACCTCGGTCATCTTTTGACCCAAACGCCCCATTAGGGCCAAAACCTCTTCTCTTCCACCCCATTCACAAAGACATTCATGGCCCTTTGTATAGGGACCATCCACTCCCCACATCAATGTCCCCTCATCTTGAGGACATTGAGGAGTGCATGTGGGATGCCAATCCCACTAGAGAGGAGATTCAAGCGGAACTCCACAACCTCCACCAATTCAAAGGCATGGTGGATTCTCACTTAAGTGAGACTATGCAAATGCAAAATGCTTTGCTTGCCTCCATCATGACCACCCCAAACATCCCCAACAACACCAACACATCTACCATTCCACCACCACAACCTTCCCAAACATACCACCCCCTAGGCATGGTTGCTCAACTTGTGAGCAAACGGCCCAAACCGTTGAAAGGACCCGGGTTATGGTCCATGACTTTCAAGAGGAAATGAGGTTCATCCTCAATCACATCCTTGAGCGCCTCAACGCTCTTTCTCATCCACCATCTCATTAGGATGGTCATAGATTAGCATTTCTAAGTTTTCTTTTCTTAGGATTATTTTCTTTTTCTTGTACTAAAACACATCATTGTGTTCTCCTTTCATGATCTTTATTCATGAAAATTTTAACTAATGAATGGTGTTTTTATTATAGTGTTGGTGCTTTTACATAGTGTTTGGAAATGCTTGTGAATGATCATTATTACTAACATTTTTTTTGTAGCTTTATTTTCACAAATCCATGTATCTTCCCATTAAGCACCAAATTTAGGGGGAGCTTTGATCAAGGGGGAGATAATGGCTCGGGCTCATTACATTCTGCATCGCCTCTTCTTTTTGTTGAGACAAAAAGGGGGAGAAAATATAGAACTTGTTTATATTTGACTTTTCTGAAAAAGTCAAACTGCATACATTGACTTTCTGAAAAAGTCAAACATGGTACTTCATTGGTAATACTTGACTTTTCTTAAAAAGTCAACTGCATACTTTGACTTTCTGAAAAAGTCAACATCTTGGTTTAAAAATGCGTGCATCATTGCGTAAATTGCGTGCATCATTGCATTGATTTTAGGATTTCGCATCATGATACCTAATGCGAGGCCATCCCAAAATGCACTCGCATTAGGCCGCAATTTGCCGCATTTGTGTAATGCTAGCAATGGTCGCAATTGTCGCAATATGGAATTTAGGATCATTTTGAAAAAAATAAACCATTTAGAAGAAGATAAAAATATTTTAATGGACTTTGAAAAATAGAAGTTGTTGAAAGACTTCTAAAACAAACACAATAACAACATCCAAATTACTCTACATCCAAATTACCTTTCGGTTCAAGATCATGCACCATTAACATGATTTGATATCCCGCAAACAATCATCTTATTATAGCTTCATTTTATGAAATAGTTCATATTGTTCTTTTATCATAAATAATCATATAAGTTAAATAGTTGAGCTGAAAATCATATGTGGGATTAAAATTTGACTAAAATTTTTAGTTTTGACTTTTGTTGTTGATTTGGTAATGAATGAATTATGATTGTTAGCCACTGGTATAACTTATCATATACCTTTAACACATTATAATATCATGTCATCATGTATATGTATAGAATCATGTATATGTATAGATGATGAGTGTGTAAATACTCATCATTTTTGTACAATATAAACTGCAAAATCATCTGAAAACACTCAGAAACACATCAAAATGATCAAAATATCACAAATAAGTGTTTTATGTGTTTTAAATTCAAAAATATCAAAATCAGATGAAAAACATATCAAATTTGCAAAAATTGCAGTTTTAGTCCCTCAAGTTTCAAAAGTTGTCAAAAACAGTCCCTGAGCTCATAATTTCAAAAGTAAAATCACCAAAGGTCCTTTTAAATCATAATTTGTCAAAATTAGTCCTTTGGTGAAAAATATAAAAAGTTTTGAGAAAATTACAAATTGGTCCTTCAAGTTTAAGAATTGGCAGAAATGGCCCCTGGAAAATTGCAAAGTGGCAATTTTGGTCCTTATACTTTTTGAGAGTGTCACTTTTAGTCCTTGGAAGAAACTTTGAAGTATTGGCAGTTATGGTCCTTGAATTTTCAGAATTGACAACAATGGTCCCTATTATTATTAACCCTTTAAACCACCCTTGACCCTTGTCACAAGCCAAGTGACCCTGCCAACCTTTGGACCCTTTCCCTGTTTTGACCCCCCTTGCAATATTAACCCTCCAGTCAACCCAAGTCAAACAGACAACCCCTTGGCGCCTTTTTCCCTTTTCCCTGTCTTCCTCACCAACTATCACTGCAACCCAGACAACCCCCCTCCTCCAGCCACCCTATCCATCTCCTTTGTCCCCCCACCAACACCTCACTCCAAATAACATTTATTACATGCACCCTCTCCTCAATCTCAACTCAACTGCTATATACTTGTTTTCCCGCCAAAATGAATTCAACGGCTAAGATGAGCTTAACTCATCCAAGGGTCTCAGAGACATGTGGGATTTCATCAGAAGAGAGAGAGGATGAGTTGGGATATAAAAGAAAGGCAAAAGGAAGCAAGACAGTAGTCTACTAGTTTTTAAAATATTACTTAATGTCGTTTTTAATGTCAAGTTTTAGTTAAGCTCAAAAATATGTAATCTTTTGTTGTAATGAACTCTTTATAAGTGTTTGGATCAATACAAATCATTTTCCAGTGATTAATTCAAGTTTTATCTAAAATTCACATTTTCTGTCCACTGTTGAGAATTTCCACCTATAAATCTTGTATACTAGTTCTCATTAGCTTATTTTTAAGCTTGAACAGGTTCATCTTAGTTTATTATATCTTGTTACAAGCTTGTGCTCATAATTTAAGCTGCATTGGATATAAGTCAACAGAAAGTCAAACAGGGTCAAAAATGGCAATGGTGATGATTATGGTTGTTGCAGAGGGTGAATTTGGGTTAAAATAGATTAGGCCAGAGTAGGAATGGGTTTGGTATTGGCCTGCAAGCAAGTTGGATTCTTGTGAGTTATTTTCTCATTTTCAGTTTTATTTCAATTTTGCATTTTCTGTCTGTACTTATATATTTGGTTATAAGTTGCTCAAATGTGTTTGTCCAGTTGTATTTAGGCATTTCATGCTCAGTTTGATCATTGGTGCTACCTGGTTCAGTGTTTATCTCATTTTAGTTGTAAAATAGTTATTTAAAAGGGTGTTTGGAATTGCTGTTGTACATGTGTTCTAGGCTTGCTCAGTGGATAAAACTTGTTGGTTTAAGTTTGTGTAGCATATCTTAGCTCTTATCTGTCTTAATCTTGTGCTTACTAATACTGAAAGTCAAAATCCCTTCAAACCTATCCTAATCAGTTAACTGTTGGAATTGTGAAAAGCAAACCACTTGCATTGTGTTTAAAATACATAGATTAAGGTTGCTCTAGTCTTATTTCAGTCATTAACACCAATATCAGTCTTTAAATTGAGATCTAAACTCATATAAGTCAACTTTTAAGTTTTGCTCAAAAGTCAAAAGTTAAAAAAACTCAGTTTTGGCCATTCTAGCAGGATTTTTCATTTACTCAGTTCTAGGTCAATGCAAGTGAAAATTATTGTTTTGAAGACCTCTCCTGGTCTAGTTTCTTATGAGCATTTTTTCTTAATTTTGTCAAATTTCTAAAAGCCCCAAAAGAGCTTATCTAATTGCCACATAATCCCCTGTGCAGGGCACTGTTAACTGCACAGGGATTATGCAGTGGTTGTAGCACTTGCACAGAGCTTGTTAGAGCTCACCTAGGTCTAAGCTTTGGTTCATGGATAGCCACCCAGGTCTATTTTGAGATCCAGTTTTTAGTTCTCAGTTTCTAGCTTATTCTTGTGCTTATTTCTTGGTCCAAAGTAGGCACCCCTTAACTGTTTTAATTCATTTGCTCAATCCATTAAATCTTGGTAATGATCATTCCATAGGTTTAGGACAGTTGAGACTCATTGCATTTTGGTTACTTTAGCATATTAGAGCTTCCCTTTCAGTTTGGTACCTTTTGGTGTGCTTTTAGCTTATCCAAGTGCTTATTTATAAGCACTTGGCTCATCAGTTTCAATATCTTCCACATAGCACCTTGTTTTTCCAATTTTCCTAGCTTCCTAATATTGTTTTATACTTTTCCTGAAATTTTCAGATTTTTCCAAATTGTTTTGCTATTTTTCTCAATTTAAACTAGTTTTTAAGCATTTTTAATTAGCTTTAATTGCAAATAATTAAGAAAAAGTTCCAAAAAATAATTTTTCAATTTTAATAATTTAAGATAAATATAAAAAGCCTAAAAAGTATTTTTCCATAATTTTCTTAGTTTAAAAAGTATTTTCTAGCATTTTAATTAGTTTTAAATAGTTTTAAATTAATAATAAATACATAAAAAGTGTGAAAAATATATTTTCTGTTTTAAAATTAGTTTTATCATATTTTAGATTTTTCTAAGTCTTAATTTTATTTTTCTAGTCTTATTTCATATTTTCTTTTATTTTAGAGTATTATTAAATAGTTTAAATTAGTTTTTAATTAATAATAATTACATAAATAGTTTTAAAAATAATTTTCCTTTTCTAATAATTTTCTTATATAATTAGGATTGTAAAAATGTATTTTTCATATTTTTAGGATTTATATTGTGTAAGTTTCACGTTTTATTTTGTACGTTTACGTAGTTTTTAATTTAAACGTAAGTTTTAGGTTTTAAACGTTCATCACTTTAAATATAGTGATAGCGTTTATTTAATAGGTTTTATCTTTTTAATCTCCTTTAATTTGCATTTAAGCCATTTTAATTTGTTGGCTTTTCCTGTAGTCATAATAATCCAAATTCTCCTCTCCCGTTCAAATCTCGCGATCACTAAACGTTTGATAATCCATTGCATAGCTCGCTGGGACATAACGACCCGGGGAAACATTATACTCCTCTGATCTTCATTGCATCTGTGCTTAAGCTGTTTTAAGTTTCTTGCTTGCGTGAGAAAACTTGACGGTTTTGCGCGGATCAATAGAATAGACTTTAATTATTCATGTTCGGCCGCATTACTACTAACAATAACAAGGATCTAGAAATTATGGAATTCAAGATCCTAAAATTAAAAATAAACTTACATGTTCATCCTATTCGAAAGTAATTAAAGAAGGAGTTTCTCATTTAAAACAAAATTTAGTTGGAGTTTATAATGTTGTTTCTAAGTATTTTATGTCCTGACAAATTGACTTATTTGTTTTACAAATAGATTTTGCCTATTTTTTTGTGTCTTTGTGACTTATTTGTAAATTTATTGCATTTACTTGGTAATTTTTTTCATTTACTTCGTATAAATAATTTTTGTATTTTTTAATACAAAACGCATCGCGTCCAAAATGCGCTCGCATTCGCAACACGCATCACGCATCAGCCTCTGGTACCTTTAACGCATCGGATCGCAAAACGCAATTTTAAACCAAGGTCAACATCATGCATCAACTAGTGAATACTTTGACTTTCTGAAAAAGTCAAACATCATACACTTGCATTATCATTTCCTTTTCAAGTTCTAAAACTAATATTTTTATAACTCTTGCACAAACTTTGTATCTTTTATAAAAATAAAATTTATATTTTGTCCTCAACAAAAAGGGGGAGATTGTTAATACAAATATCGTCATTAAACGTTATTCATATTTTTGATCTTTACCTAAGTTTTGTTAACGACAAAAGTAAATTTAATTTATATAAAAGCTTAAAGCTTGTCAAGTTTAATAGATATTAAAACAAACTTTTTCAAATAATATCTTCATCATTTAAGCATTTACATTGTGACTAATCATATCTCAATATGAGTCTAAGCATAATGTATGATAGTAGTTTTTAGAATGTTTTAGTTTCTTAAAAACTAAACATTACTTATGCATTTGCATATTTCTAAAAATAGAAAGACAACACATGACATCATGTAATGCATCATGGAAATCATTGAAAGATTTCATTAGATATTTTGTGTGGATTTGTACTCTTCATATCCTACACAATCTTACATAGATATGGTTGACTTTTGGCAAGATTTTGATATCTTGGCTGTCAGACTTGGCGGTACCAAAATGGTACACGGGCGGAACCCTTTTAAGGGTTCCGTGGTCCGTGGACGCTCCTGTCCATTTTGGCTATAAATAGCAAAGCCAAACCAAGTAGTTTTTCATCCCTTTCTATCATACGCTCATACATATCTTCTCTCTAACTTTTCTAACTCAGTTTCATATCATATTAGTGATCTCTTTTGTAGCAAAGAAGATCAAGTCACATTCAAGCTTCAAACGAGAAGTTGGAAGTCTTGTTTGTTTAGTGTTGTATGATCTAGTGTTGATTCATACTTCATTGTTGTATTAAACCATCATAATCTTGTGAGTGTGAGTGGTTAGTATTTTAGTCCTCAAAATACATTGTGTGTGGGAGTAGTTGTACCCTTGGAAAGAACTCGACATCTAGCTTAGTGTCGGAAATAGTGTAAGCGAAGTGTAAAGGTTTTCTCCGCCGGTGAAAGGAGCTTGTTGACTAGTGAAGTTAAACTCTCGAGTGTGAGACTCGGGGAGTGGAGTAGGGCAAGGAAAAAGAGTCCTTGTAGACCGAACCACTATAAACAACTTGTTGTGGTTTGATCATTTCTTTCCTTATTTACTCTTTACATATTGCTTGCATATTTCATTAACATATCTAAGATCAATATCAATTGATCTTTTCAATAAGTTTCAAAACAAAGTTTTTAATTGGTAAACTATTCAACCCCCCTTCTAGTTTTCTACACATTTAAATGAGGAAGCAAGTTCAGCCCATAACATGCCATAATAAGGCATGCAACCTTCGATACGCAATAGGATAAATTTGAGCAAAGGCTTAAATGAAACAACGATATACTTCAAGAACAAAAGGGTGCAAAGGGAACCTAACATTAGCATGCATAGCGTACTCCAGATAGAAGGCAGTAACGTTTACGAGAATGGGGTTGATCAACCCTATCATCCGTCACGGGCACGCAGGGCAAATAGGCCTGAATCCACTCATGATCTTTCAAAAACTTGTTAAACTTTTAGGTCTTTATCCCGGAAGGATTATCAGCGACAACACTTTCATTTTGTTTTGACGACACAACAAATGATTCTTTTTCAAGGAAGAAGGCAGGAAAAAGAAAACAAACTAACCTCGCCTCGCCATCTTCTTCTGGAAAAAATCTTGGAGAAAAGAACAAAACCTAAAAAATGAAGATTGCCGACAGTTTCAAGAAACTTGATCGATTTTTTGAAAATAGGAAGTTTGAAAAAAATGTAACTCCCCATCCCTCACGCCCTACTTATAGGAGAGGAAGGATAACCGTTAGTGAAAAACAGTGGCAACAACCTATTGGGCCAATAAGCCAAATCTAGGCGCGTACTACTCACGACAGGTCTGACTTGCCGAAATATCGGAGAAAGATATTTGAAATTAATTCCAAATGGGATATTTTTTACATTTCCCACGCAAGCATTAAATGCATGACTTACTCTAAACACCCCGCACGTTACTTGGGGAATGAAGCCTAAGGTCTAGGTCATCATCACAAGGTAACTCATGAGTCAGCCTGAAAACTCAACCTGAACACACAGACCCCAGTTGCCTGGCACAAGACTAGGGGGACTTAGTCACTTCAAAAGTCTAACACCATCTCACTTGTACATGACATGATACTAGACGCGGTGGGGGGGGGGGGGGGGCTTGATAGCATATCATTATTAGTGGCTCAAATCTATTAATCACACGCTCGGATCAAGCCCAAACGCCAAATAGTTCGCGAAGTTAGCATTGACTAGAACAACATAAGCGTATGCCAAACTAGGCCTGGCAACTCTTCTCAAGTAGCATAGTACATGCACAAAGAGACACCTCTTACAACTATCACTAACGGTTAAGACGTGTGAGTTTGACATAGCACAATGGGGAACACACGATCCGCTAAACAGGAGAGCATAACACTATCCTGTACGAGCCAAAAGATGCATGAAACTTGTCCTCCTTGTCTGCTCTCTCGGATGATCAACATTTGCCTCTCTAGCAGTCGTTGATCATCCTCAAAGGGTTTATCTCTAAACCCTACAAAGCCTCTCTATAGAAGAAGAGCAAGACACACAATCACATAAGTGTTTCACACACTTTGGCAAATACTGCCTCACAGCAGTGCAACATGGTTCTTGTTTAAGTGTTACCCAAGCTTCTTGATATATATCAATCTCATCAGGTCCTTATCGTTATACACGAAAAACAAAACAACAATACCGTTCCCATCTCATCCCATCTTTAAACCAATTTACATATTGTGCGTAAACAATATCATTGATATTTAAAAAATCACTTTCAAAATACATTTGAATAAATAAAAATGCATCTTATTCTATTATTTCCCATACTTATCACTTTAATTTTTCTTTCCACTTGACTTCAACCCCCTTTAAAAACGTCTACTATTTTCACTTCTCTCAATTTATTTTTCAACTAAAAAGATCTCTACAATAATATTTACTGTATTAATATTTTATTTATTTTTCTTTCACTAGAACACAATTGTTTTTTTCACTTTACATAGCCGCTTTAGTTTTAACTTTCAAGAGTCCACTCTCTTTCATTTGAGTTTGCTACTTTTTACTAATAATCGATTTTGAAGTTTGAAGAATGGCGGATGAAAATACGACGACGCCCAGAAGAGACCCCATCAAGAATACAGGCATACCTTTTTCTTTTTTTTTAATTACAACTCAACTTTTATCCATTGGCTTATTATTGGTTGACTTCATTTTGTGTGTATTGTGATTATAGAAATGAAACAGGGAATGAATTAGTGATTGCAACTTATGATTATAGGGGACTGCTTATTATTATGTTTTGATAAACTACCTATATTTATCAACTTGAGGGTGAATTTAAGATTGCTTTTTGCAATTTCATACACCAAATAAGCGGTTCTGAGATAAGCTGTTTTGAATAAGCTACGAGTACTTTATAATGCTGTTTATTTCATAAAACTATAACTAAGCAGTTTTGAATAACGAGTTTGGGAGTTGCTTATTCAAACTAGTTATCTGATTCCTATTTTTACCACAAATGACATCCTTCTATAAGCAAAATAGCCCAACACTCAACAACTACTTATTACGGAGTAGATTGTCGCGTTTCTGGTTCAAGATTAGGGAGATCTTAGAGCCAGTAACCCCGTACTGAAAGTTAGAGAAAAAAAGACTCAGCAGAATTCATTTCAAACATTGTCTTACTATAAGCATTACGTTTTTTTTTGGGTGAAAGGTGAATTACAAACCAGCATTCTAAAAGTTGCAATTTAATATCCTATAAGCACTACGTTTTGTTTATACTAAGCAGTTTTAATAAGCAATCCTAAACACCAATAAGCTATTTGATGTAATGACCCAATAATTACTTGCCGTTCGTCTTGTGGTTATGTTAAATTTTGTTATTCGGTATTGTAGTTGGGAATAGTGCTGCGCAAAAGAGAAGGCAACATGCAGTATCAGTGGGTAAAGAAAGAAGAGAAGCCTTGTTTAGAACCAAACGGTTATGTCGAGTTGGAGTTAGCAGTGAAATGGATGTTCCTGACGATAGTGACATGATGATTGAAGAAGAGCAATCGATTTTAGAGGCTCAGACGTCTTCTGCTGTTGAAGAGTTAAAGCTTGCACTTGCCTTTCAGTAAGTTAACCTATTATAGTCTTTTTACCTAAAGCACGATTGCTATATATATGCGTACACATACTCTAAATGTCTTTTTGTTATCTAAGAAAACATAGGGTATTAGCTTGATAAAGGTATAAAACAACAATATAGTTTCAGTTTGGTTCCATTTTAGTCATTAAAGTTGCAAAAGGTGTTCCTTTTGGGCATTTTTTTAAAAGATGACCATGCTACACCTAAAAATGACAATAGTTACAATGACCTTTGTGTAAATTTTAGGGGCATTTGTGTCAATTTCGAGGATGGAACTCGGTTTAATACTGTTATGACTAAACTGACACTGAACCAAGTACAAAGTACGAAGGCTAAATTGGCACAAAGTAATATGTTGCTGCTTTATGACGTTAACCCCGAAATATGAAAAGTTAAAACTTATCAAATAACGCATAGCCAGGTCAGATATCCTAGATCTGTCACTAGTAGCTAGTCCCCGAGAACCATGTGTTTTGTAGTATCAGAATTGAATTATTAGTTCGGATGCTACATCTCGTTTCTGCAACATTTTGGTAACCTTATTGAATATCACCAAGTTCCATTTGGTTATCTTTAGGGGGAAAGGTGCAGTCCAAAAGAAAGTGAATGCTCTGCGGGAACTTAGGCGTTTATTGTCTAAATCTGAGTTTCCTCCCATTGAGACCACTATCAAATCTGGAGCATTACCTTTACTTGCACAATGCCTTTCATTTGGTTCTCAGGATGAACAGGTATATTTAACATCTTATTATGTCAAATCATATCTCTTTATTTAGCTGAAATAGTACGCGTAGATAGTGTTCGTATACTGTTTTTTAAGGTTCAATTTCTTCTATTTTTGGATGGATAATGCAGTTGCTTGAGGCGGCTTGGTGTCTTACAAACATAGCTGCTGGACAATCTGAAGAAACAAGAGCTTTATTGCCAGCATTGCCATTACTAATTGCTCATATTGGAGGTCAGTAATAACTGCCTTTTAAATATTGTTAAAAAAACACCTGGTTATGTCTTCTTAGTGTTATATAATGGTATTAATAGAATGTCTAACGTTTGATATGCAACTAATCTATAGAGAAGAGTTCTGTGCCGGTTGCTGAGCAGTGTGCATGGGCATTAGGAAACGTTGCTGGTGAAGGTGAAGAGTTGAGACATATATTAATATCTCAAGGAGCTTTACTTCCGCTTGCGAAAATGATGTTGCCAAACAAGGGTTCCACGGTTCGAACTGCTGCTTGGGCGTTATCAAACCTGATCAAGGTTCTTAATCACTCTTCTACTTGAACCTCTTTATTCAATTGTGTGGCCTGAATTATAGACATAGCAACTTTCTCCATTTACTTATGAGTGGGTTGATTGATTCAGGTTACTTATGTCCAACGGGTCACAAGGTAACATGAAAAAAAGTAACTTATAAGGAGATGAGTCAAAACTTAAAAAGTATGAAATCTTCTTATTCATTCTTATGAGTAATTTGAAATATTTGATTATTGAAATTCTTATTGACACACTGTTTTTCATAAAAATGGACAAAAAGTGTTCTAGGTCAACCCAAACCGACCACTTTCGACCCGTATCAGAAGTATTCATTACCCACCCATTTTGCTACCTCTAGGCTGCAACAATCTTGTCATATATTCTCTGATTGTTTTTGTTGATGTAGGGCCCGGACCCAAAGGCTGCAACAGAACTTATAAAAATTGATGGTGTAGTTGATGCTATACTAAGGCACTTGAGTAAATCGTAAGTTTTTGTCGCACCATCATAATATAATCATCATTAGTCTGGTACTGTGGTGTAATGATACCTTAGAATGATTCGTGGTGGATTTCGTTCTATTTAAATCACGGATGTCTTTCATCTTATTTGGTTACTGAAACATATCTAGAGACACTAGTTTTCATCTAACTGTTTGCCATTTTTGTGTCTTTGATGAATAGAGATGACGAGTTAGTGACTGAAATAGCATGGGTTGTTGTGTATCTTTCGGCTCTTTCAACTGTTGCTACTAGCGTGCTTGTGAAATCTGATCTCCTACAATTACTAGTCCAACGATTGGCCTCATCAAATAGTTTGCAATTGCTCATTCCGGTAAACAAAAAAATCTGTTAACTTTTGCTATTGCGTCTGACGGTCTTATTTCTCGTCTGATAAGAGTCCAGTTAAAACACGCATTGGACAGTTTGATACAAATTTAATTTAAAATTGCATTTATGAAGTACATAGCCACCGCCTATTCAATATTTTTTGGAACATCTAACTTATGTAGATGTTAAAATTGAATATGAATGGTCAGAGAAATAGGGCGGGTCAGGTTACAGGTAAATACAGATTTGGGTCACTGGGTAGTTTTTAGCACGGGTCAAAATTAGCCGTGCTGGGTTGTACCAATCCACGATACCTTTTCTATCTTTTCTTTTTAAATTGCTACATTATTAATGGTATTTATGATTACAATAAGTATCTTATATCATGAAAAAATTATATTTTTGCAGGTGCTACGGAGTTTAGGTAATCTCATAGCAGGTGATGCTTACTCAACTAATGTTGTTCTTGTCCCCGGATACGAAATTACAGGCTAGTTTCTATTGTTCTTTTTGTGCCGTGCCCTAATTTGTTGTATAGAATATAGATCACTAACATTTTGTAATATACTTGCAGATAGTATCATACATGCGTTAAGCAAGTGTCTGAATAGTGAGCATCGTGTCTTAAAGAAGGTATACTCTCTTTCTAGTATTTAACACACACCTTTCTAGTATTTAACACACACGCGCACACACACACAACTAGGGCTGTAAACGAACCGGACGAACACGAACGGAGTCTTGTTCATGTTTGTTCATTTAATTTTAACCGGACAAATAAACGAACACGAACGCTTAAACGGACGAAATTTCTTGTTCATGTTCGTTTATTAAGAAAATGAGTTGTTCATGTTCGTTTATGTTCGTTCGTTAAGACACTAAACGAACGTAAACGATCGAACATAAATGAACATAGACAAACAATCATAAACTTTATTAAATTATGTATCTAATATCGTTTTATCAATGTCGTTTTGTTTAAACAAGCTAATTTAAAAATTATACAATTAAAAGATTTGATATACGAATATAAATAAATAAATGAACATAAACGAACGCATAATCGGACGTTCACGGACATAAATAAACGGACGCGACTTTTGTTCATGTTCGTTCGTTTAACTAAACGATCGTAAAATATTGTTCATGTTCGTTCATTTAATAAATAAACGAACATAAACGAACTTTTTACCAAACCGTTCATGAAATGTTCACCGAACGTTTAGTTCGTTTACAGCCCTACGCACAACACACAAACACATGCGCGTGCGCACTTTGCTCTAAGTTATAATAGTTGCTGTTTTGACCCATTTACTTATGAATGGGCTGATTCTGGTGACGTGTCAATGTTTTATCTCCAGCAAGTCAGTAGTCGCTCAAAGGGTATCCTGATGCATTTTTCTATATTAACTTTAAAAAAATGAAGCATTGTAATCGTTGTAATCATATTTGACATGTTAATTCAATTAAAATTTATTGTCTTTGTCTCTTTGACAAAAAGTGATTCTGGTTACCGAGTGTTTGTGGTTAAAGAGTGTTTCTGGTTAACCCGATCTGACCAGTACAAATTTATCTGTTCTAAGATTTCAATTTTGTAGGAAGCTGCTTGGGTGCTATCAAATATAGCTGCGGGTTCAATTGCTCACAAACAGTTGATATACAAGAGTGAAGCCGTGCCTTTATTAATACAACTTTTGTCAACATCGACTTTTGATATAAAAAAGGAAGTCGCATATGTTGTGGGTAATCTCTGTGCTGCCCCAGCAGAAGGTTCAGGAAGATCGAGTTTGATATTTGATCACCTGGTTGCATTTGTTAGAAGTGGATGTCTTCGTGGTTTTATCGATTTGGTTAGATCTGCTGATATTGAAGCTGCAAGGCTCGGACTTCAATTCATGGAGCTGGTAATTTCTGATATCTCTCTATAAGATTATTTTGGTCATAGAAAAGGGCTAGCCTAGCTGTTTGTGCCTGACATGTTATAGCATGTGATTTCCTGTATAGAGGTGCAAATTTCGACAGTTTCTATCAAAATGGTTAATTTTCAGTTAGGTTTATCTCTAAAGCTAGAAGATTTTACTAAAAAGATAAAGGTATGGGTAGAGCATGTTAAAATTCATTTATTATGTATTTGAAATATTCGAAACAGCGTTTTAGTTGAAGGTTTAGCTTTTTATCAGAACAGTATATATAATTTTGTATCTAACACATTAATTAGAGCGAGTTGAGATGTCACAATCTATTAAATTAACTAGAGGGTGCGTGGGATTACTTATTTAAGTACTTATATGCTTACATTAAGCAGAGTAGCAATTTAAATGTTTGGATGAAACTGCTAATCTGCTCATTTCAGAGTAAATATGAAGGCACCAACTTGCTTATTTTCTGAACAAATAAGTATTCCAGACACCCCCTTAGTATAAAGTGGAAAACAGTAAAACGTGTTGTGCACCTGGCCTGCGTCTCCTTGCACTTTAAGTAACATGTCTCTTGTTTTGACTTTTGACTTTAAAGTACGATTCCTGAAACAAGTATTTTGGCATAAGGTAGGTTATTTTGTATTGCAATTAACCTTTTAAAAAAGTTTCAACTTCCATATTTTGGAGCTTATTTAAAAAAAAAAATGTTATCCCCTAATCTGTCAGTCGCTGAAACCAAGTTTTATTACAAGATATCTTATGACCAACTTTTGGTTTTATGAACGTCAAGGTGTTAAGAGGAATGCCCAATGGCGAGGGACAGAAGCTGGTTGAAAAAGAGGATGGGATTGATGCAATGGAGCGATTCCAGTTTCATGAAAATGAAGACCTTCGGAATATGGCTAACCAGTTAGTCGACAAATATTTTGGAGAAGACTATGGGCTCGATGAGTAGTAAGAAATTTGTGTGTGTTGTACCATAAATCATGTAACACTATGCTTTTATTTCAGAAGGTTACATGTCGAAGTTTGAGTGTTCAGAGTAGTTTTCCCTCGAGTTTGGTATATATGTATGTTATCAATGACCATTTTTACCAAGTGGTGATGAACCTTGTACTAACCTCAGATAAAATAGGTCAAAACATGTTTAAGGGTCCAAGAATGGTGGAAAATGTTAAATGGAGCAGAAATTCTCGTGATGTGTTTCGAATTGGATAATAAATGAAACGAATCATATTTTGATCATCTTCAGACTAAAAACTTTATGTTCTTAAGGTTTGTCCTTACTAACCATGATAATAATGTACTTATGTTCATGAAAAATCTTATACAATTGGGCTAGGCCGACTACACTAAACTATAACTCAAAATGCCTGAAAATCTTGCCAACTTGGTCTTGGGATTTGTGTTCACCATCACACACAAGCAAACTCGAACTTTCTTACTGATATTCGTCAGTGCTCAACTTTTGTTTACATTGGCTAGTTTTACGTTGTTTAGTTTGTACTTAGACTTATTCAATTATGATAGTAGTAAAAAGTTGCGAGCTCTTGTGAACGTATCCAGAAAACAACTAACATGCGAGGTTCTTCTTGATAGTTATTACAGTACATCCTAAGGATTATTCCACCGAATCATAGCTTGTAGACTGAAAAGTGAAATTGAGTGTGTAAACAAGCCAAGATGAGCTTGAGCCCAAAGTTGAGCCTAATTTTGGGCTCATTTAGTAAATGAGTTCGCCTAATTTCATACCCAAAAATCGATTGAGTTCGTGAACCTAAATTAGCTTAACAAGCATCAAGTAGCTCCATTCGATAGGTCGCATTTATAAGAAAATGTTTTTTTTGGCCGAAAAGAGCGGATATATATTAATACCAACACTTTACAACATATAACAAGAAGGATTTGGACATGCCCCAAACCTTATAAAGATACAAAATTGCAAGCAGTCAATAAAGTACTGAAAATTCAATAAAATACAACTGAAATGTCCTATTCCAAACATACTATACTCACCACAAATTCACTAATGCTATAACATCATGACTATATTTCCTTTACAAAAGGACCAACAGAGACTATTCAAACTTACATTAGGGTGATCTATGAGGATTCCAAAGAAAGGCATCATCATGAAGGTTATAGCATCCCTGACTTCGCCAAAGAAAAGACACTGCTACTTGAGTACATTTCTTGCATAACTTCATAATCCACAATGTACTAGCAGCAACATCCTCACTAGCATAGTAATAGACCATAAAGAAGGCATGCATCATCACGACAAATAGATCTCTTCAGTGTGATACCAACCAAACCTCCAATGGCAATGCATTAGTAGGACCAAAATGTTTCATCTTTCACAACTCTCTATTAGGAAATGTCTTATATCAATAAGAAAATGTTTGATAGGCCAAATTGCAAAACCTAAAGATATGCCCTATTATATTAATTAAAACATGTGAGAAATTGATTAATAAATATAATGAAAAAGATTAAAAAATATGATGAAAGAGAATTAACGCATAATACTCATATTACAATTTGTATTTTAATGTAATTTTATATCAAAAAAACTTCAGTCTTTAAACAAGCTCAAAATAATTCAAACAATTCATTTAGACTAGTTGGCGGGCTGGGCGGGCACGGGCTTAAACGGGCACGGGCTAAATGGGCATGGGCCAAACGGGCACATGTTATACAAATCGCTTAATAAAAAAACCTTAAAACGACGAAATAAATTTTTTAAACGTATTATCTCATTTATATTAAAAAAATTAAATATATTGAATAAAAAAAATTCTTTAAAACGATCGTAATGTTCTACAATTGAGAAAAAAAAATTGTGTCCGTTAGCGCCCATTTAAGTTTTCAATGGGCTATATGTGCCAATTTCAAAAAAAAAATGGGACTAAATGTGCCCAAATCTTTTAAAAATGTGCCCATTTAGCCCATCTTTTTGCTTATGGGCACATTTTGCCACCTCTAAGTTTTGGATACAAACAACCCAAGCTTGAGCTCCAATCTTTATAAATCCAAATAAGAGTCGAGCTCGAGCTTTTACAGCTCGAACTCGGCCACTCGGTTCGACGGTATACCGCGAGAATACAACAATACATGGTAGCAATTACAGCAGCTTATTTAAGAGGGTCTAAAACAGTCAAATACACATAGTTTAGGGCTACATCGGCAATAAACCCATTGTCTGGTTTTACAAACAAAGGTTTAAGGTTGTTGCTCATCACATAAACCCTAATAATTTCTGACGGTTGAACCAAATTTTTTAAAACAAAATTAACACTTTTTATTAAGGTTCACCAATCATGGACAAAGACCCATCTTTTCTTTTTTCAGGAATCACTTTCAATCGTAAGAGATTCTCCAATGATTTTGCAAGATTTAAGGTAAAATTATGCATACCCATTTTGCATAAGTTACTTTGATTTGTATGATAGTTGATTTTGTGTAATGTAGTTATAAGGGGTATTTGGGATTGCTTATTTTCTGCTTAGGGGGTGTTTGTTTAAGCTTATATGTGGGCTTATGAGCTTATTTGATTTCGGTTTGTATTTCATAAGCCTCAATTTTTCGGCTTATTTTGAGACTTATTGGCTTATATAAGTTTATCATACCATAATAAACTTATATAAGACCACAAGTCTCGAAATGAGCTTGAATATTAAAGCTTATGAAATATAAGCCAAAACACAAATAAGCTCATAAGCCACATATAAGCTTAAACAAACACCCCCTTAGAGATAAGCGCTTCAAGAAATAATGTTTGGATTTGCTTATTTTGTAGGAAAATGTTTTTTTTTTTTTCTAAAAAACAATTTTGATTTAGTCTGTTTATAATGGGTGTTAGGTTAGATATGATGGTGCAAAAATAGCTCTCGGTTCGTCCATATTGGAAAAACTGCTTATTTTGCACCAAAATAAGATGAAGCAAAAAAAGCTCTTTATTTTGCCTGCAAAGTGCTTATGCCTATAAAAAAAAGGAGAGAAGCAGAAAAAAATAAGCAATCCCAAAAAATCCTTATAGTGTGGATCACTATTAGACCTTTTGGGCTATTTATTAATATTAGGTTGTAAAATATATAAAATGTGATATCGGATTTTAAGTTATTGTTTTTTGACAATTGCAGTAGATAGAGTATGCATCCTTTGAATAAGTGGATGTGTGGAGAAGTAATAGTAGCATTGTAAAATGATTTGGGGCCGATAAGTTATCCTATATAGGAAAATTAGAAAATCAATGAGTTTCCGAATGTTTCAAAATGTTACACTCACTGACTCACATAGACAGCTACCCTGGCTTAACTATAAATCGGTTACTTGATTCTGTAGAACCTGAAAGATGTGAATCATGTACTTATCGTCTAGAATTTGATCGAGTGGCTCACAAGCGGTCATTTGTATACGGTTCCAAACTCAATGACGAGTTATTTTTTTTAATCCATTTTGGTTTTTTAGATATGAGAGGGCTTTTTGGCTTTCAGAATTTCATAACGAGGAATAAGTAATGTATGTGATTTTTGTGATGTTTAGTTTTCTACGGTGCCTAGACTTTATTGCATAATATAGTATGGTGTTACAGAAAAAATACCCGGAAACAATAAATGGAGTCAGCGACTTTGATTGTTGACTAATTTTATATAGGGGAGTTGATGAGTGTACAGTTTGTATGCGTATGTATGCTAAAGTCGTTATAGTTTTTATTCATTTTGTGTAGAGTAACTTGTACGCTAGAGTATTTCATTTAAACTACATACAGTTCTCTGAAACATGCAAATTATTGAAGTGTATTAGGATCTCGGAATATGTATGTATTTGATTGTTGTTTCATCTTTTTTTAGGAGAAAAAGGAAAGTAATGATCCTGAAGAGACGTTGTTTGAAAACAAAACCGTTGAGGTGGAACCAGCTGCAAAGCCTCCAAAAAAGAGGAAAAGAAAGAGAACCGCTTCAGGTAATTTTGGAAGTTATATATATTTTAATTATTTCGTTAAGTTTAACTAGGGCATCTGAAGATTATTCTGAGCTCTTCAATGATTTTAAATTTAATTGCATTGGTTGGTTTGTAGACCCTGTAGAAGGATTTAGTGTTTTCAATAGCTCAAAGACGGAGTCGGTACTTGACGAGAATGAAGAGACTGAACTTGCGTCTCAACGGAAGAAGGAATTAAATAGACAAATGGAGGTTTGTTTCACGCAATTCACATTTAGTTGTAGAATGTGAGCTAATTATGAACATCTGGCAGTAACTTTTTCTGTAACATTTATGATTTCAGAGGGATGCGATATTTCGTAAGCAGCATAACATTCATACATCTGGAACTAATATCCCATCACCTCTTCATGATTTTTCGGAGTTGAGATCAAGGTACTTTTTTATGTGTTTCTTGTGTTTGTGCGTGTCTCTAAGTGCTTCTAAGATAGCGGTGCATTAAAATTGTGTTTTGTTTATTGCATGATAAACTTCACATTACGGGGGTTAATCAGCTTCTTTGATATTCACCTCAAACGAGGATCTAAAATGCTTTGAATGGGTCAATTTGGGGTTTTTATTTTAGTTCAAGTAAGTTTAATTGGTTGAAAGCCCAAAGTATGATTTAATATATACGTTGGTTTACTCAAGGTTTTAGATCGTTGCTGTAATATTTGTTTTTGTAATCATAATCAACCTTTTTGAGAAATCTCTAAAAGGTTTCAAAAAAGCCTCAGCATGTCAACCTAACGAGACCCTGCCTGTTCCCATACTAAAAAATGACTTGTTTCAACGCGAACCCACTTTGACCCATTCCGCAACCAGCTCGACCTGCCTATTCTGACATCTCTAATTCATGCTCTCTTCTGAAAAGCACGCCTTAATTACTTGTATTTTTTTGCTGTTCACAGGTATGAATGTAAATCGTATATTTTGCGAAACTTGGCAGAACTTAAAATCAAAGAGCCAACACCGATTCAGATGCAGGCTATTCCAATACTCCTATCTGTATGATCTTTGTATTACACTTTCAAATATTCGAAGTGTTATTTTTCATTTTGAACTCTTTTGCTGCTCAAATTTAATGAAAGAAACATAATTGAATCAATTGTACGTGAAGTTTATTTTGAAGCTCCTTTATGTCAATTTTATCAGGGAAGGGATGTCTTTGCTTGTGCTCCAACTGGTTCCGGAAAAACATTGGCATTTGTTTGTCCTATGCTTATGAAACTAAAGGTACTTATGACATCTACTCAAAATGTTTTTCGAGTCAACCTGACCCCCCTATATGGCCTCTTATAGCATTTGGCACCATAATGTATTTCTTTGACTAATGTTTGTTCTTTGCATTCAGCGTGCTTCCAAAGATGGTGTGCGTGCTGTTATCCTTTGCCCTACGCGAGAACTAGCCTCTCAGACATACAGAGAATGTAAGAAATTGGCAAAAGGAAAGAAATTTTATATAAAGTTGATGACTAAGCAGCTTTCCAATACTGCTGAGTTTGCAAAACTTTCTTGTGATGTGCTCATATCTACACCACTCCGCTTAAAATCTTCCGTAACCAAAAGGAAGCTTGATCTAAGCAGGTTATTCCCTAATCTTGATGTATACTCATTATTTAGACATTGCTACACTGGCAGTCAGCTTAATTTTTTTCGACCTGTTTAGTTATATATGGGTCAATTCAGGTTCCGTTTTATCTTTAACAGGTCAAGAGGGTAATTTTAAAAAAAAACCCTTTTAAAGCACGTATAATCTGCACAAGATAGAGGAATGTATAGACTCTCGGTAAATGGAAATTTGTGTACATACACATTTTTATTATTTAAATTTTTGCAGGGTGGAATACCTTGTTTTGGATGAATCTGATAAGCTTTTCGAGCTTGGTTTGCTAGAACCAGTTGACGCGATTGTAAAAGCATGCACAAACCCTTCGATCATTCGCTCATTGTTTAGTGCTACTTTACCTGATACAGTTGAAGAACTTGCACGTACAATTATGCATGATGCTGTTCGCGTAATTATTGGCAGAAAGTAAGCATTAACATGGACTGATTTTCTACAATTTGCTCATGCAGCTCTGTGTAGCATTTGTTTATTTACTGCCTCTGATTGTAGAGGTGGCAATTTTAACCCTTTTACTTATGAATGGGTCGATTTTGGTTGTGTTTTATCTCAAACGGGTCAAATCATTAATGTTTTGCTAAAAGAGGAACTGGTCAAATGGAAAACTTGGCCAAATCCCTTTAATGCCTAGAAACTCCTGAATCGTTCTATTCACCGATTAAGATTATGATTATAAGGGAAGGGATCCAGTAAGAAGAAAAACTAAAATAGGAAGAATAAGAAGAATTTCTAGCCACACATTTCAAATAAGAGGGAGAAATTTAAGGGGAGATGCATATATTTTTATAGGTGCATCTGAAATGAGTGGTTGTGGTTTCTTCTTATCATTCTTATTTTAATTTTTCTTCTTATTTGATCCTAACTCATGATTATAATAAACATTGTTTTTGTAACAATATATAAGCTTAACTATTACAGTACTAATATTCTTTACAAAAATGGATTAATGTTTGTGGGTCAATGCAAACAATTCAACCTGTTTTGAATATCTGATATGTCCGACTTATCATTTTGCCACCTCTGGTGATCAGAGATATGCATAAGACCTCATTCACTGTGCATTCTGTATTTTGTATGTAGTTTATTATTTGGTTGTTGCTAATTTGGAATTTAAATAGGAATTCTGCATCGGAAACGGTAAAGCAAAGATTGGTATATGTTGGGAGTGAAGAAGGAAAACTTATGGCTCTTCGTCAAACCTTTCAAGAGGTAGAACCTAATATGCCTGTACACGTGATTATTAATTTATTATGTCAATTGTTTTTTTTATCCGTATGAGTTCAGTATTTAAAAAGTTTTACTATTCTGCGATTCCTTATATACATGTTATAATTTTGTGAGCAGAGTTGGAACCCCCCGGTGCTGCTTTTCGTTCAAAATAAGGCACGGGCAAAGGATCTTTACAATCAATTGAAATTTGAGGATATTAGAGTCGATGTAATACATTCTGATCTGCAACAGTCAGAGGTAAATCTTTAATTTCTTCTGCATTTGTTAAATTGTAGCTTTATTGTCGATATATATGTGTCTTTAATGATTTTTCTTTAAATTAATACAGCGAGAGAATGCCATTGATAACTTTAGAGCCGGTAAAACTTGGGTTTTAATTGCTACTGATGTGATTGCACGTGGAATGGATTTCAAAGGTGTCAATTGTGTGATTAACTATGACTTTCCAGATTCATCTTCAGCATACATTCACAGGATCGGTATGTGACGTTAAAACTTATCTGAAAGCTTTGTAAAGTCTTGAATTCAGTCAAGGTGTAACTATATTCTTTTTATAAAGGTTGATAGGGCTTATATTTGATCTTAAATGGGTCAAATGAAAACGGGTCAGGAATGGTAAAAACCACGAAATGTCAAAACTATTTTACGGTTGGACCCTTCAACTTTTTTTTCATGGTTTAATTCTTTCAACTATGTTTGGCTCTTTTTTTGCAATTTTTTTGGGGTACAAGAAAAAGTTCTGGGATTAAAGCGCTACAAGATAGAGTCAATCCAAATTCATTTCGACTCGTTACATTTGGGTTGTCCGGAAATTTATAAATTTTTATTACTGTATTTAGGTCGGTCTGGCAGAGCAGGTAGGAGTGGGGAAGCAGTTACTTTCTACACAGATGCTGATGTTCGATACCTGAAAAACATAGCCAATGCGATAAAAAATTCTGGTTCTGAAGTTCCAGAATGGATATTGTCAATGCCTAAGCTCAAATGGAGAAAACACAGACCAAAAAGAGAGTCTTTGTTCACAAAACAGCGTGACGACGAAGAAGAGTAAGTATACGAGATACTTTTTTGAATGCCAGATTTTGATTTAATCTTATTTGTAATATGTGGAGGTCAAGTGAACAACTGTTGTAACTTAGTTTTTGTGTTTGCTATTTAATGCATTTGATGTTACCTGCTGGATTTTCTTGATTAATATGATGATGAGAGGACTTGATTACCTATTGTTGAAAAGAAGGTGCATTAATACCTAAGAGTTTGAGTATTATGTGTCATGAAACTGAATACTTTTTGCGCACTCAAAAGATACCCCACTTTCGTGTGCATGTTGATCAGTTCATTTGTAATGCATACATCAACATCCAAACCTGTTTTTGCTCCCAGTTTTCAGTGAATCTAGTTATTTACAAGTCCTGAGTCACGAAGCCAAAGTAACATAATTACACTCTTTGCAGACTAGGTAATACTATTAAGTAATTATGCTACATAGTAACTGCAATTATAGCATTGCAAGAAACCAATATTGGTTTAGGTTTTCGTCATTGAAGAATTTGATTACAAAAATCATGTCTGGTTAATAGTTAGATGTTAGCATGAATTCATGAACTTGTTTACAAATTACAACTTTAAGTGGTTTTGAAGACAAGTATGCAGAGAAAAGATGCACATAGGTTCTGGGGTTGACCTGTAACGAAAGGTCGAAAGGTTTGTATCCGAAGGCTGCTTGATTATGACAACATATCTCAGTAATTCTTATTAGCTAAACTGATACTTAAACGATGTTATGAAGCTCTATCTACGCGACACGACAAATTGCCATATTGCAACCTCTAGAGGCGTCTTATCGTATATTCCTACACATCTTTGTTTCCCATTGCCCAGTAAAAATTGCATATGAAAAGGTTTCCACTTTAAATGCTGATCTATAAATTCTTTGAACCCTTTTTGAACCAAGTGAGTTATGTTAATATGTCTCTGTTGATTAATAGTTGATTGACAATCATTTAAAATGTGATATATAAACTTTGGGTATTACTTAAAATTCACACCAACTTTAGGTGATGATTTGTAAATCTCAACAACTATCTGGTAGCAAATTATTTCTTCTATTTCAAGGGATGACCTTGTCAAGCAATACATCATCTTCCACTTAAAAAAATAGTTATCTAGCAACAAGATAATTAGCTCAAGGACTCTTTTAATATAAATATACTGTTAAAAGTGACTTTTTTTTAACGGCAAGTTAGTAGTTAGTGATTCGAGCCCGCAGTGACATCCAATTGGGATGTATGCAAGCCTCGAACCTTCGCCTTAGGGGATAAACTTACCCCACTCATGCTTCTATTTATTTCCGCTCCTGAAGATCCATGGTGAGACTTGAACCTGAGACCTCTTCAAAGATACTTCCTCAAAGTTACCTTTGGTGGCCAACTGAGCTATTAGTAAGTTAATAAGATACATAGTTTGAAAAAAGTGTTATTTGTTTATAAGTATCAAATTTGCACTTGATAAAAACAAACTAAAGAGCATTGTAAATCAAAACAATGCACATTAAGTAACAACATAGCTTTCATACTTATTTCTCCTTTCATTTTAATCATATCTTCTAGCACAAGATATTATTTTTACATCTAATTAGTAGTCATGTAATTGCATAAATAGGAACCTTTAAAACATTTTAATATAGGACACTTTTCTAATGAAGTAAAATGACATTTAAACAGCCAAGGATCAAGTTCACCTGTAGCACTAGCAATCATAAATCAACCGGCTACATATAATTTAATTAAGTCCAAATTACTTTTATACCCTTGTCAACTGATCAAGAAACATATATATGCATACTTGTTTCCATTTTTATTCTCATTGCCATCAACTTATATCCTTCTCATTTCCACCTGAAAACTCAAATTTAGCCTTTTGTTTTCGGGCTTTTACGGTCATGGGATTAACCGAAAGACCAAAGAAGAAAACTCAATTATGGAAGAAAGCCACTGTCCATTTTTTGTTATGTTTCATAATGGGATTCTTCACTGGATTTGCTCCTACAAATAAGTCTTATTTTTCGACTCAAAACGTTGTTGCATCCAATGTTTCACCAGAGATTTCCCCGCCAGGCGAGGAAATCTCTGATACACGTGTGGATCACGAAAATGGGAATTTTGATAGGAGCATGTTGGATGAATCTTTAGCAATGAAAGTACAAGAAAGGCCAAATGTTGGTACAAAAGATGACAAGGGAGATATGACAAATTTGACTCATAGAAGGCTTGTGATTATTGTAACTCCAACGAGCGATAAAGATGAGCTAAGAGGAGTGCTTTTGACGAAAATGGCAAATACTTTGTCATTAGTTCCTGCACCACTTTTGTGGGTTGTTGTGGAGTCGCAGTCTGAGTCTACAGAAGTATCTGATATTTTGCGGAAAACTAATGTTATGTATAGACATTTGGTGTTTAAGGAGAATTTTACGGATGTGGAAGTGGAAATGGATCATCAAAGAAACGTCGCGCTTAAGCATATAGAGTATCATAGGCTAAGTGGCATTGTTCATTTTGCTTCGCTCTATAACGTTTATGATCTAAGCTTCTTTGACGAGATAAGGACCATCGAGTAAGCTCTTTCTTTCCATCTTTTCTAAATAACCAGTTTTTCGATATGTTGTTTCAAATGAGAAGTCACAAATGGTTAATTATTGCTAACACATAGGAGTACTATGAATACAGAAAAATGGTTACATTTCGATTAAAAACTTAGTTAACCTTAGAGTGAAATTTCTAGTTTCCTTTAACTTAAGTTATTTTAAAATAAAGTAAAATCTTTTGTATTAAGAAACATTTTTTTCTCGATTAAAAGAACTTATCGGGACCACAACAACAATAACTTATCCTGCCGAAGCAGGGTATGAGTGAAGTAGGACGTAAACAGTCATACCATTACCCGAAGGTAGTGAGACTGCTTCAAGAAATATCTTCGGCGATGGCATTTTCTTTCAGCAAATATTTCGAATCATTTGATGATTTGAATTTGGAATGCAGGGTGTTTGGGACATGGCCGATGGCATTTTTATCAGCAAATAGACAAAGAGTAAGAATTGAGGGACCAGTTTGTGACTCATCAGAAGTTATAGGGTGGCATTTGAAAAGCTTGAACAATTCATCAGATGATGCCACGCGTTCACCTGTTCAAATCTCAACTGTTGGATTTAACAGCTCCATTTTGTGGGACCCAGAAAGATGGGGTCGACTTTCAACTGACCAACACACTTCACAGGTACGCTTTATGAATAATCTATTTACATTTTACTACCTTTAAAATTTTAAAATGACATAAAAATCCCATATCTAAAACTTCATGTTGAATAGAAAATGTACTTTATCTTAAACTATTGTATAATATACTTTGTCACACATGGATTAGTAGGTGTGGATCTCGAGTTTCTTAAGTAGATTATGAACACTTTTAGATTGTTTGCTTTAATAAACTTTTAGGAGCCGTTTGGTTTGAGGTTATGGTATGAATCTATGGATTTGAAAGTGATATTTGTTGTTTGTTTACTGAAAATGGGTGTCTTGAAACCCATAATATGAGGGTTTTTGCAAACCAGACCAAGTAAGTGGGTATGTGGAAACCAATGTACGGATCTACTGTTTGCTCATCTCTCTCCTATTAATTGTGATATGCTTACTCTATTTTTTCCAATGTACGGATTACTTTTTTCTTTTTTTCAAATATGATACCCTTATCTCAATTAGCAAACCAAACAATACTAATGGAATATTCATACTTAATATCAATCAAATCTATACCCATATCTATACTCATAGTGATTCATGTGAGCAAACCAAACGGCTCCTTAGTTTTTAGTTGATTGAACCATTCAAAGGTGCTCGAGTGACAAAAAAACTTGTGAGGTTTCAAGTTCGTTTCTGATAAGTGCAAATAATTGTGAAATAGTTACGTCAACTTTTTAAAAAGATAGGGTTTTACCTGATTTGAGTCTGTATGATGATGAGTTCAAACCCCGTGAATTAGTCGATTAAAAGGTCGGAATTATGGTCAACCAAAATAAAAAATAAAAAACCTTTTAGTTGATTGATCTTTATCTCATTTGGGTTTAAAAGTTTATATACTAAATGATATAAAAGTTTTGGTTCAAGACTTTATGCTTTTATATATTAAAATAGAAATATTTCACGATGTAATATTCCATTTCTCAAAAAACTATATTTTGAAAGTGAACATATAACTTTCTACATCATATGATAAAGAGACTCGTAGGATACCATATAATAATGACATATTGACATTACATCACATGTATCGTAAAATCATACTGTAACACGTTTTTGCGTAGATGTTTCAAAGTAGGTGTTACCGTTTCAAATTGAATAAGCTATAAGTTGAAATCACTAACCCGTCATATACTCATATTCATTGCTATAAAATACAATAATATTTAAGACATGCATTTCGTTTGTATGCGGTTTATTACTTTTGTTACATTCGTTATAGACATCTTACTTTAATGATTAATTGTATGTATATTTGAAATGCAATTATTTAATGCGTAATATATAATGTTTTAAAAGCATGTTTGAGTATATATAAAATTGGGTTATGTTATTGGTACTCTCTGACCTATTCTGTTGTGTACTTTTTACGTCCTCCATCTCTCTAACCCACTCTATCTACAGTACAACACAATTTTCAAATTTTAAAAAAATTTGGTTATGTTATTTGGACCCTCTCTAGTAGGGAGGATTTTGTCCTTTATTTCTTTTGTCTCTTTATTTTTTTTTAGTATAACACAGTTTTTTGTCAGTTTTTATTCCGTATTTTGGACAATTTTAAGCGTTTGACTTATTAAACTTTATATTTTCTGTTTCGCACTTTCAGATTTATAGTTTTTTTTGACATAAACAAAATTATAAAAATAAAAAAATTCAAAAATATAAAAAAGGTCCCGTTTATAAAAATAGAGGAGTCTCGATAACTTGTACCAAAAGTATATACTCTTAGTACCTTTAAACATATCATGTGATATTCTTTTACCGCATCCGTTGTTAATTTTGTTACTTTCTATGATATGCACAGAATTCTATAAAGTTTGTGAAAGAAGAAGTCCTTGAAGAGGACACCAAGTTGAAGGGTATCCCACAAGATGGTTGCTCCAAAATCATGCTATGGAATCTTCATATTCCAAAAGTATTTAAAGGTTAATTAGGAAAAATAATACAATTTGTATCATAATTCACTCGTCATTTTGAGATTACACTATAGTTTTAGTTGATTTGATAAGTACATCCATTTCTTGTTTTGCTTATTTGGTTCATAGTTGTAGAAAACTTTTGACGATACATTTTGTTTTTCGAATAATAAGCAAACCCGACTACTTAAACAGGAGTATATGACTAATCAAATTAATGGATGAATTCTTGAAGGTTGGATGTTAGAAAAAAAATGAGTTTGGTTAGCAACTTCGCGCATATGGATGCTCATGTATGTGCTTATTTTTGCATTTGTATGTGTTTATGTGTATGGTATTATTAGAATATAAATAAGCTCAAGCTCGTTTATATGTATGTGCATCGTAAAAAGGAAGAGCAAATACACAAAGAACACGCGCAGATAGAAAACTACAATGTATGTAGAAACAATCAAGAGCATACAACAATACACATGTACACCCAACCAACCACCCCGTGGTGTAATTTTATTATAACAACGTCAAGTAGATAAGTCCCCAATCGGGTGCTTACCAAACGAATACACAAGAAAGAATTGATCTCTTCTAGGAAGACACCAATCGACCTCACTACAAGAACTCTCAACACAGAAACTACAAGATCAAATGAAGAGATTGATCTTGATACAAAACCTAACAGATATCAAAAATGATATCAACAATAACCAGACTAATATGAAACGTTTAGAGAGAGAGAGAACAACTTTGATTGAGAGAGATTGAGTTAAATAAACCCTAACTCAGATAAAGAGCTTATATAGCCTTCCAAGTTGCACTCTAGCCCCTCTACAATAAAACTTGACAATTCCAGCAAAGACTTGTAAATGCTTGAGAATGAGAATAAGATAATGACAACATCAGTCCTCCAATATTAGAAATAAGCTTGAACAATATCTTCAACAATGTATGTCGTTACAGAGAATATTTGTGCAAACAAGTTCGAATGAACACAAAACAAGAAAACGAGGCAGAAATACATACGTAACTTTTGACAATGATACTGATTATAATAAGAACACGTTTAGTTAGAGAGAATTTTTCTGTTAGTGGTTATTGTTGGTTTATGGATATATTTAATATGTGTATGACCGGATTCGAACTCGAGACCACGGGATTGCACACTTTACGTATGAGACTCGATGTTTAAATAATTAATATAAAATATTATATTTAATTATTAAATTCACAATAAACGACTTAACGAGCGATAAGTACTTATTGGAAGTGATTATCGGTCGTTAAATGTCAACGGGATATGAAGAAAAGTTAACAAGCCAAGAGAAGGTTTTAGGAACCCTCTTTTGGGCTTGTTTTTGGCCGAAACTATGGAATCCCACATCGGAAACCATAGTAATCTTGACATCTACCATAAGGCTATAAATACATCCCCATGTATTCATCCTTTGGTACACTAGATTTCAATAGAAGGCCAAACTTCTTCTTTCTTTCCTCTTGTTCTTAGGTCGACGAGTAAAACCCCATGTAAGGGATTTGCGAGTGACCTTGAGCATAACAAAGTTGTTTGGTTAATCTATTGTGATCAAGAACTAGCATTCGCATCGAATCGCTAATAGTACGTGTGTACAAGAACGTGGTGTAACACACTATTGTTACATTAATTGGTTTGAATTGAAAAACGGTAAGGGTCAATTCGTTAAACCACATAAACCCTAATTAGAGTTCTTGATTGAAGAAGTTCTTGCAATTTGGAAAAGGTATAATACGCGTTTATATTTTCAATTAATTAATTGCTATTATATTCCTAAGTCTTCCGCTGTGTACTCTGTGATGTCTACATGTTATTATTTGTATATCATGTTTCATAACCTCAACAATTATTCTATTTTATATAAATTTGGAAATTTGAACGAATATCATGAGAAGGGTTCAATCATTTAAACAATCTACTTAAACATAACATACACGACTAGAAGTGAACGATACACAATCATGTACACCTCGACACAAAAACAACAAGAAGAAAAAAGCCTTATCTTAAGAGGCTGTTTGAAATTGTTTACGAAAATGACATTATCTCCTTATGTTTTAAAAAAGAAAAAAAAAAAGAAAAAAAAATTGTACTAACAACTAAACTTATTGAGTACTGTCATTTTTGTCAAATTATAATTGTTCAGTGTGACGCAGTTTAAAAAAATGCAATGATCGCGTATGACCTCCCCGGCACCTATACGGTCTGGCGCGGACTAACCATGATGGCGTGAATCTCCCCAGCACCCATATGGGTCGGTCGCGGACTGGACACGTAGCCCGGCTATGTCACTAAACCATTCCGCGGATAGTAGATACGTCCGAAGAAGGATGCAACCGCGCCCAACATAAAAGGAAAGGAATCTTTCCCAGGCTGGGTGAACTACAACCTGCAGTCCCCAAAAAGGGAAAGCGGGACAACTCCCGCTCAAAAACATCACCATCACAACAAGCGGACAAGCTCTGTAGTTAACTTACGTCACAAACTGTCTCTCTCATGGCCCGTGACCTTGAGAACACGACAGGCAGGTCAACCGTATAAATAGAGATCTCACCTCTACTCAAACGGTAACACTTACATACACTCTCTCTCTAGAATCAACTTTATCTCTCTAAAAACTATCACTTACTCTCACGCCGGAGGTTGACCGCGGAACCCCGTTCCGCGGTGAGACTAACGGTGTTGGTTTTCTTAGCAGCTTGCAATCAAGAACTTCACTTAATACAAGATCTATTTCCTGGGAAGTTAGCCTACACTAATCTTCATCAGGGGAGCGCCCAAAATTGTATTAACAAGTTGGCTCCATCCGTGGGACCAGTGACATAACTGCGTTTCCAAAAAAAAAAAACTCTAATGAGCAATTTGGCAGAAAACCCCTCCCCTTCTCCTGAGCCGTCCACGGTCAGAAACACGGGAGGGAATGAAAAAGTGCAAGACACAGAACAATACCACCCTAATACCGCGACAGACGCGTCAATAAGGGAGTTCTGCGAAAGGCACTACCATCAGATCTTGCCCTTCATGGCAGAAAAAGTCCATCAGGAAAAACTGGACCGGGTCAAAACCCGGCTGGATTTTGACGATGAGGCTAGAAATGAGAGATCTCGAGAACACGCCCGGAATACTCATCCAGCATCTGAAAGAAAAGAGGCACCAAAAAGGAGGTGCGAAGCCAGTCCTAGTGCCAGGTCAGACCCGTCGGAGTATTCCAAGTCGCGAAGTGTCTTCTCGAGACTCAGCAGTCGAGACGATGGGGGTTCTAGAGAGAAGAGCCGGTTGGAAGCCAAGAGGCCGCGACCGGATGTATTCTCAAGACTGGAAAAGGAACGTCCACATGTGTCCACGAGACTTGGTGACCAAAAACCAACAGTGTTCTCCAGACTCCAGTCAAAGGTTACTTCCCGTAGGCAACGCAAAAGAGAAGTGGAGAAGCGAAGTAAACGGGATATGACCGGAAAGGATTCCGACGATAGACACCAGCGAAGCCGGATTGCTACCCACGGCAGGGCTTCCCATTCGAAGTCTGGCAGAGGAGAAACATATCACTCGTGCCGCAGTAGAACCAGGGAAGTGTCTCCTCCGAAAAGTGAGGAAAGCACTGGAGGACACTGGAAGTCCACCCCGAAAAGCAAGAAACGGGAGTCTGATGACCTCTACTCCCCGTATGACGTGGCTGACACAGACCCCTTTACCCGTCGTATACGGAATTTTGAGTTCCCGGAAAGAACAAGAATGCCAGCTCACATTAGAACGTATGATGGGACAGGAGATCCGGAGGATCATCTGAAGATCTTCCAGACCGCGGCCAAAGTGGAAAGATGGGCCATGCCCACATGGTGCCACATGTTCAACTCCACCCTTGTAGGACACGCCCGCGGCTGGTTTGATGAGCTGCGTCCGGAAAGCATTGACAACTTTGAGGAGTTGAGGTCGAGTTTTCTCTCATACTTCCTACATCAGAAGAAGTATACGAAAGATCCTGTTGAATTACACCACATAAAGCAGCGGGAAGGGGAGTCCACGGAAGCATTCGTGGAACGCTTCAAGACAGAGAGCATGTATGTGAAGGGAGCCCCAGAATACATGAGCGTGTCTGGCTTTATGCACGGGATAACGAACCCGGAACTGATCAGGAGGCTCAATGACAACATTCCCCAGTCGCAGGATGAAATGTGGAAGGTCGTGAAAGCATTCCTCAGAGGTGAGGTGGCCGCGGCCAACCAGTCAAAGAAGAAGCACTCCCAGTGGAAGAACCAGGATGGAGGACAGAAAAGCATCCAGATCTTTGAAAGAAAAGGGGAGTTCAAGACCCGCTTAAGGCCGGAGAGGAAAAGGGGGGACAGGTTCACCCCCCTCACAAAGACGCCAAAAGAAATCCTGGCCATGGAGACGGTCAAATTCACAGCTCCCCCGCCAATGTCCAGCCCGGTCGAGTTTAGGAATAAAGACAAGTACTGTGACTTCCACAGAGAAAAGGGGCACAACACGGATGAATGCTATCAGTTGAAGAAACAGATAGAGGAGGCAGTCAGATCCGGACAGCTCGCACATCTGGTCAAAGAGATCAAGAATGGGGCGCAAAAGAATGGCGGGCCCAAGGGCGGAAAGAAGGATACTGCGACCAAGGACAAAGCTTACGCCATATACATGGTCAACACCTGGCAACGGTCGGTCAAACCCAAGCTGGGTCCGGACGCGGTCTTGAACATGGAAATATCTTTTCCCCCCATATCCGGAGATGACTGGGACGACCACCCGCTGGTAATCAAGGCGGATGTAGAAGGGTGTACAATTCACAGGATGTACGTGGATAACGGAAGCGCTTCAGAAGTTCTATACAAACTCTGCTTCAACAAGCTAAGCCCAAACATCCGCAAAAGACTAATCCCCGCTTCATCACCACTATTGGGTTTCAGTGGAGAACTCTCATGGCCGCTAGGGCAGATCCTCTTGGAAGTGACATTGGGAGACGAAGAGAGGTCAGCCAGTGCGTGGATGAACTTCATGGTGGTACGATCTCCTTCCCCCTACAACGGGATAATTGGACGTCCGGGGATTAGGCTGTTGAGAATAGTGCCATCCACGGCGCATGGGATGCTGAAATTTCCTACTTGTGGCGGAGTCGTGACTTTGCACAGTGACAAGGTGGTCCCAGTTGAATGCAGAATGGTTGCGGAACCAGAACCCTACCATACAACCGCAGAAGCAGAAGTGAAGGAAGGAGCCGCAGTGGCAATCAACCCCAGATTTCCCGACCAAACGGTCACCATTGGGGGGGGGGGTGTTGAGCGAGCAAGGGAAGAAAAGCCTCTGCGACCTGCTCAGGAATAACTTGGATATCTTTGCTTGGGAGCCCTCCGACATGACTGGAGTCCCACGAACAATCGCGGAACATAAACTGAATGTTAGGAACGGTTATGATCTTGTACGACAGAAGAAGAGAGGGCAGTCCCCAGAAATAAACAAGGCTATCAATGAAGATGTTACCAAGCTAGTCGCGGCAGGGATCATGAAAGAAGTACACTACCACGACTGGTTGTCTAACCCCGTTCTTGTCAAGAAAAGTGACGGAAGCTGGAGAATGTGTGTGGATTTTAAGGACTTAAACAAAGCCTGTCCGAAAGATTGCTACCCCTTGCCGGAGATCGACTGGAAGGTCGAATCCCTCTGCGGATACCCATTTAAATGCTTTCTTGACGCATACAAAGGGTACCACCAGATACAAATGGCAGCCGGGGATGAGGAAAAAACAGCATTCCACACAAACCAAGGCATCTTCTGTTACACCAAAATGCCTTTCGGTCTGAAGAACGCGGGTGCCACATACCAAAGCTCGTGGACAGGGCGTTTGAGAAACAGATTGGAAGAAATTTGGAAGTGTACGTTGACGATCTAGTCATCAAGAGCCACTCAGAGGAATAAGTACTCAGGGATATGAAGGAAACCTTCCAAACCCTAAGGAACATCAACATGAAGCTTAACCCCAAGAAGTGCACATTCGGAGCGGAACAGGGGATGTTTCTAGGTCATGTGGTGAGCAAGGAGGGCATCAGAGCTTGCCCAGACAAATCTGCGGCCGTAGCTACCCTCAAATCCCCGACGACCAAAAAGGAAGTGCAGTCTCTGAATGGAAAATTAGCCAGTCTCAGTCGTTTCATGTCTAAGTCAGCGGAAAGGTCTCTCCCATTCTTCAAGACACTGAAGAAGTGCATAAAAAAGAGCGACTTCTACTGGACACCGGACGCGAAGCAAGCGTTCAAAGAATGAAGCAGCACATTGCCAACCTGCCAATGGTCATCGCTCCGCAACCAAAGGAGGAGTTGATCATGTACTTAGCCGCGTCCCAAGAAGCGGTGAGTGCGGTTTTGTTGGCACAAAGGGAGTCGCGGCAACAACCAGTATACTTTGTTAGCCGCGCCTTAAAGGGTCCGGAGATAAACTATACTCCAATTGAGAAGCTTGTCATGGCACTAGTATATGCATCCCGCAGGCTGCGGCGATACTTCCAAGCACATCCAGTGGCAGTCATTACGGACCAACCACTGAAGCAAGTCTTGACCAAGACAGAAAAGAGTGGAAGAATGGCCGGATGGGCAATAGAGCTGGACGAACATGACATTACCTTTCGACCACGGACAGCTATAAAAGGGCAAGTGCTAGCGGACTTCATTGCTGAGATTCCAGAGGAAGAAACTCTTGACAAGAAAAAGGACCAGCAACAATACTTAGAGCCGTGGAAACTATTCACGGACGGATCTTCGTGCATGGAAGGGTCCGGAGCCGGTTTAATCCTGACAAACCCAGAGGGGCAAGAGTTCACATACGCCCTGCGGTTTGAATTTGAAGCATCAAACAATGAAGCTGAGTACGAAGCACTGATCGCAGGACTTAGGATTGCCGAAAAAATGCGGGTAAAGGACTTATCTGCAAATGTTGATTCCCGCCTTGTGGCGAATCAGATAAACGGAGCATACGAGGCAAAGGAGGAAAGCATGGCGCGCTACTTGGCAAAGGACAAAGCATTGATTGAGGGGTTCCGGACGTTCTCCATAAGACAGATTCCCCGGAGCCAGAACAAACAAGCAGACGCGCTAAGCAAGATCGCATCCACCAGCTTCGCCCACTTGACAAAACAGGTCCTTGTTGAAGTTTTAAAAGAAAAATCAATCGAGGAGAAGGAGGTACTGGCAATCGTAGAGGAAGACGGGGATACATGGATGACGCCCCTGATCGAATATCTGAAGGATGAAACACTTCCAGCGGATGACAACAAGGCTAGAAAGCTACGGATCAAGGCAAGGCAGTACGCATTGAGAGACGGGATCCTATTCCGGAAATCTTTCCTGGAACCATGGCTTCGATGTGTAGGCCCCACCCAAGCCAACTATGTGCTGCGCGAGATCCACGAAGGGTCGTGCAGTATGCACTCAGGCCCAAGGGCGGTGGTAGCCAAAGAAATCCGGTATGGATACTACTGGCCGACGATGCACAAGGACGCTCGCTAGCTAATACAGAAGTGCGGAGATTACCAAGTCCACCGTCCGGTGCCAAAGAATCCGCAGCAAAATTTGACTCCAATCACGTCTCCGTGGCCTTTCTACAAGTGGGGTATAGACATCTGCGGACCTTTCCCAGAAGGACCCGGCAGGGTGAAATTCATGATTGTAGCAATAGACTACTTCACCAAATGGATCGAAGCAAAACCCTTAGCCTCCATCACAGGAAGACAAGTGAAAAAGTTCGTGTGGGACAACATAGTCTGTCGATTCGGCTTGCCAGGAGAAATAGTGTCGGACAATGGAAAGCAGTTCCGCGACAACCCGGATTGGTGCCAGAAGCTCAACATCAAACAACGGTTTGCCTCGGTTAAACATTCACAGGCAAATGGGCTGGTAGAAAGCGCGAACAAGAGTCTGGGAGAAGGCATCAAGTCAAGACTAGAGAAAGAAAGAAGACTGGGTGGAAGAAGTGCCGCATGTGCTCTGGGCACACAGGACCATGATCAAAGCAAGCAACGGGGAAACCCCATTTTCCCTTACATATGGCACCGAGGCAGTTATCCCAGTCGAGATTGGAATGCCAAGTCTCCGGTGTACAGCGGTAAACCAAATCTCCAACGACCAGAAGCTTCGCCTAAATTTGGACGTCCTGGAAGAGAAAAGAGAGGCCGCTGCCATTGAAGAAGCGCGCAGCAAAGCAAGGATGGAAGCGTACTACAATGCCAAAGTACGAAACACGACCTTCAGACCCGGAGAATTTGTCTACCGCATCAATGAAGCTAGTAGAGCAGAGGACACTGGAAAACTCGGCCCAAAATGGGAAGGGCCATATGAAGTGATAGAAGCACTAGGAAGTGGAACGTACAAGCTCAGAAGCGTGGATGGGGAGACATTCCCAAGAACGTGGAACATCCGCAACTTGAAGAAATGTTACATCTAAGTGTAAGTAGGTTTTCCCCGTCTCTTGTAAGTTGATCACGGATCAGGTCCGGACAACAGGGGAGCTTTAAATTTTCATGCCTTTCATTTCTATTGTAATATTTTCTAATTAGCAATGAAACGTAGATGCCTGGCCCGCTCTACAAATTTTCCAAAACAAAAACTTAATCACATTTTCACTCTTGCATTTTTCGCATATTTCTCACATCCGCGACAAACAGTGTCGTAAATAAAGGACGAACAACCTCAAAATTGACTCAGGCATATAAGTGGTATTGCAAGCCCATTGACCATTCTTTATTACCCCCGGACTCCCAGAGTACGGCCAAGGGTACAACTCAAAAACATTCCCCTGCTGCAGTGGTGGTGGCTGGGACGGACCAGACATCTCCGTATCCAAATTTTCTTGAGGAACACTGGTCGATGTCTTGGAAGTAGCATCCGGATCTGTCTGAAGATCCTGGGTAGCCTCAGAAGAAATATTGGTCACAACCAGCGGATGCGGTCCGGAATCAGATTCATCACGGAGCTCCATCGCAGGATGAGGTTCCACGGTAGCACCCCCTAAAAAAAACGCTAAGGTCATCTTAAAAAAAATATAGTAAAGAAGCAACACAAATAGAATGGAATCCTTACCAGCAGCAGATCCAGAGCCTTGCTCCGGCGCAGGAGTAATCCTTTTCCTCTCCGGCTGTTTGGTAGGAACATTAAGCCGGACTCTTTTCTTCCCAGTCGCCTTGCCAGCCTTGGCCGCCTTCACATTATCCACAATAGTCTCTTGGACTAACGTGATCAGATCCTCAGAAGGCTCAATAACACGATTAGCAGTCTCGTCCTGCAGCGCTGACTCACCCTCTTGCAAAGTTCTTTCTCCGGATGTCACCTCAAAAGGATCCGGCTGATTAATAAAAGCAAAGAGAGACATATCTGCAAACAAAAATTGCACAAGTCAACAAGACAGTAAGAAAAGGACAGTAAGACGCGACAAACCCTAACAAAAAAAAACCCACCCTCAGTATCCGAAGCCTTAAAAGTAGGCCGCGCCGTCGCATCATCCCAGGCACGGCTAAGGCCAATCACGGATAGGAACGGCTCCGGAAACTTCTTAAACGGAGCACGTCGCGTATCAAGGAGATGCAACAACTCCACGTCAATACCATCGTCAGAAGGGGGTGGGTCACGGTCAACGGAGACCTTCTCATTCCACGAGATGGCTAAAGGGAACACGGTCTCGTCAACCCAAAAGAAATACTCCTTCCAATTCTTCACAGAATCCAAGGGAGCGGTGTAACAAACCGGCACAACCAACGACTTAGGCCCCTTCCGCTTCTCTAGAGTCATCCACCCATCTTTTATTCCGGAGTAATAAAATTTCCTAAACAAAGGTACAGTGGGAGTCCCACCATGAACGCGGCAAAGGATCTCAAAATGACTAATCCTAGCGGCGGCTAACACGGATAGTTGCGAAATATGGATCTGAAAATACTCCAAAACTCTACACAGGAATGCGGAAAGGGGTATCCTAAAGTTGCAAAACTCAAAAAATCTAGTGTAAACACCTATCTTACCCTGAGGGGAATCCCTTATGGTATCATTGGGACCAGGAAGAAGAGGGTGAACAGTCAAAGGAATATGATATTTGGAGCAAAAAACACTCAAATCTTCCTGTGATAACTTACAGGTAAAGTCGCTTAGATGTTTTTTAGCCATGGAACTACAATGAGGGAAGAAAACCTAACCTGATAAAGTAGGGACGCACACACAGATCTTAGTAGACGATTTTCTTTTTCACTCGCGAAGATGAAATGGCAACAGTAGCCAAGAAAATAAAAAAGAGGGGTATTTATACTCTCCCAAGAGTAAAACCAACGGGTCAATCGAATGGCTGAAAGAACGCCACGTCTCCGGCTCATAACCAACGGTCTAGATATGCTTAGATCAAAGGACGTGATGGAAGCAGCCAAAACGTCACGTCAGTCAGAAAACATGCGGCTAAGGGCAGTTCGCGAATCCCAAGGGACAACTGTAACGCTTATCCTTGGCATGAGTGGAAGATACAGTCAGCAGTGATTAGGATTTCCTGCGATACACCCGGCCACGGATGGGCGGAATAACTTAGTCTAGCAGCGCTTATACCAAGACCGACAAGCACACCTAGACTGGGGGGACTTGATCGCGTATGACCTCCTCGGCACCCATACGGTCTGGCGCGGACTAACCATGATGGCGTGAATCTCCCTAGCACTCATATGGGTCGGTCGCGGACTGGACACGTAGCCCGGCTATGTCACTAAACCATTCCGCGGATAGTAGATACGTCCGAAGAAGGACGCAACCGCGCCCAACATAAAGGGAAAGGAATCTTTCCCAGGCTGGGTGTACTACAACCTGCAGTCCCCAAAAAGGGAAAGCGGGACAACTCCCGCCCAAAAACATCACCATCACAACAAGCGGACAAGCTCTGCAGTTGACTTATGTCACAAACTGTCGCTCTCATGGCCCGTGACCTTGAGAACACGACAGGCAGGTCAACCGTATAAATAGAGATCTCACCTCTACTCAAACGGTAACACTTACATACACTCTCTCTCTAGAATCAACTTTATCTCTCTAAAAACTATCACTTACTCTCACGCCGGAGGTTGACCGAGGAACCCCGTTCCGCGGTGAGACTAACGATGTTGGTTTTCTTAGCAGCTTGCAATCAAGAACTTCACTTAATACAAGATCTATTTCCTGGGAAGTTAGCCTACACTAATCTTCATCAGAGGAGCGCGCAAAATTGTATTAACATGCAACAATTATACTTTTCACTTTAAAATATTACATTTAGTGTTTATTTACGTTTGTTTGAAAGTGAAACAAACATAAATAAACACTTAAAATGAAACCGAAAGAACACTAAGAGATTCATAATTGTTTTAGCATTCACAATGCAAAATAACTACGATAATTGTTTCTTTTACTAAATTTCAAAATACACATTTATGGTTTGCTAAATTTCATAGTTTGCATTCATGTCAAATAAGTTAGGTATCAAATGGCTTATGTTTTAATAATATACTTTGTTGTGTAAAAAGATCTAATTAAATAGTTGTGGATTCAAATCATGCTTAGGACATGTGAGATAATTTTTATTATATACATTATGGGATAGTTAGTTGTCGTTCAAAAAAAAAAAAAAAAAAAAAGAGTTAGGCCATATATTTTCCTCCGTCAGCAAACAATGGACATATACATCTCTTTTCTGGGTAACCATGGTTTCTGACATTTTTGCCGACTAATCGGGATTTGAACACACCGCCACATATACTCAAATCGGGTAAAGTCCTCCTAACATCCATTGTTAGGAGGTTGGCATGGCCACTTCAGGGTTGTTTGCACCTAGCCGAAATTGAACTTAAGACCTCACACATCTTAAAGTGATAGTCACAAGTTCTTTTGCAACTAAGCTATCTTTTGGTTACAATATACATCTCAAAGACTAATGATGCAAACTTTTTCCCACTATCTGCTAACCTGGGTCTAACATGAAGAGTATTTTTTGTTTTTTTGTTTTTTGATTTTTTTGCTTGTAACATAGATGTGTTTTGCAGCTTACTTTTATATGAGAATCACAAAAGTTGATTCTGAAGAATAATATGGACTTATTTGTGGAACAAGTGGGAGATTTGTTTCGGGTATGGCAAAAGGAAAATGTTCCTCATTAAAGTGAACACGACGAACAATGTGAAGATGCTCGGTTGATAAGTCAAGACAACGATATCCATGATGAATAAAAATCTAGCCTAGAAAGACACATGAACTAGACCGAAAATCCATCTCGTGACACCTCAATAGAGATATTGTATTGATTGTAATTGTAATCTTATACATAATACCTAATGATGCACATCTATATATATTAGTTACATTGCTTAAGGTATAAGGAACTAACTCGATCTTTAATGGGAATTGGTTTACATATTCAAAGTTTTAATTGAAACACTCTATTTTGTGTATAACATAATTGTACCGTGTTTAAAGTGTGCTTTGTATCAATTGTACAGTAAGTGTCCCAATTATATTATAAAATGTGCATATCACCTCTATTAAAATTTTGATTTACACACTCAAAATTTTGATATCGACATCTCTAATTGATATGACTCATTTATACAACTGAACTGACCCGTCTAGTCTAGTCTAATATGGTCTAATAAGGCTTTTCAATTTGAGATTTTGACAGACCAAGTCATCATAGAAAATATCTCACCTCTAAATCTTACTGTATTAATTTCAGTAAAGATTAAAGTATTTTTTTCAAATAAAACATTATAAATGTTTAAACAATCCAAAATGTGACTCCATTTATTACCTTTTCCAATTAATTACAGCATGTTTTGGACCACATGCCTTAAAAGCTGTACAACAAGAAACTTCACCTAGAAGTGAAGTAAAATCAGTTAACATTGGTTTTAGCAAACAAAGCCTAGATACTTTTTTTCACTTTCAAAAAGATAAAATAAACAATAAAGAATTAAATAGACTCACATGCACCCATAGTCAAACTAACTCAAACCCAGCTCACATTCTTCCCATTTGCTGTTCAAGATCTGTGATTTCATTAAAACAGTGCACATTATATGTAAAAACATGGTCTCAAAGATCTATTTTTAGCTTCATTTCCATGTAAGTTTTTAGTTTTTTGAAGTCAAGTTAGTAGCTTGTCTTGTGTAAAATTTGCTGCATTTTGTATGTTGTTTGTGTTTTTGGTGTGAATTTGCATATGGGTATTGCTTAAATGTTGTTTTGGTGCTAAATGCTATATGGGTTAGCTTAAAAGCTTGGATCTTGGTGGTTTTTTTAGGGTGATTTAGTTTCTTGTTTATAGGTTTGGTGCAATGTAATGGATCTAGCTGATTTTCTTGAGGTTGTGAGAATTTTTAGGTGTAGTGTGTAATTTAAGCTAGAATTTGAGACTTTGAGGCTTAATGGTGATGTGGTATGATTTTAGATGGAAGTTAATGTATAAGATATGACTTGAGAGGTTTAAGGCGTTGCGTTTTGAATGTGATGTGTTCGAAGTTATTATAGTTAATGCTTGACAAATCAGACCCTAAGTATAAGATAATCGAATGCTAGAAAGTGGCTATTTCTTACTTGAAAGCGCCCCAAAAGATCACATTCAAAACGCAAAGCCAAACACCCCGTTATACTTTTGGGGAACAGGTGCGTATATGATGTCTGAGTGACAACCGTTTTGAATTAAGCTATGAACTTACTGTTTGCGATAATGTGTTATAGATAAGAAATTCCATCTTCTCTATTTGAATAAGAGACACGTACAGTTTGAGTATTAAAGTAAAATGGCTAGTTTTTTTGGGGCTAAAAAACCGACAATTGTCATCGAAATGTCAAGAAAAAGACTAACATGTGTATTGACTCTATAATTATCACAAGAAACAGGAAAAATTTGATGTTAATTTCATAATCACAAATCAAAATCTGAATTTGGAAAGTAATGAATTTGACTTTTAAAGTAACGAGTTTGACTTCAAAAGTCAAATTTCATATCTTTCTGTGAAGTGAAGACTTATATCCTAACAATTTAATCTGATATGATCTCAGAGATGTTATTTTGGGACTGATGCAATAATCAATAATGGGAAAGAAAGGAAGCTGGTTATCTTCCATTAAGAAGGCTCTAAGTCCCAGCTCAAAGGTAACTTAAAAGTTTTAGTTTGATCAGAATATTATCGAGCTGTAATTACTTTATTCACAATGATTTACCTTTTTTCCAGAAATCGAAAAAGAAAGGATTCGTAGATGAAAAAGCACCAGTACCCTTTATACCACCTCCCAGTGTGTCTCGTGCGTCTCCTCCACTTCCACCACCCGAGGAGGCAGTTAAACCGATTGAAGTGGAAAATGTGCAAAGGAAACATGTTTATCCGGTTGCCACCACAACTCAGGCTGCTGCTGAGTCTGCTCAAGTCACTGAATCGACTCCGTATTCGGGGAAATCAATAGAGGAAACAGCGGCAGTCAAGATTCAAACAGTTTTTCGCGGGTATTTGGTATGATCTTTTTTCTCAAAAAGAAGACTTTGTATCTCATCTCTGTCATTTTGTAGCCGTATTTGAATGACTCAAAATAAAAGTTCAATGAGTAAATAAGAAGCATGAAAAAGTACGTTGGTATCTTATGAAAAGGACGTTAAGAAGATACTATTAAAAAATGAACTTTGTGATGGATTTTTTATTTTCTGTTTTTCAGGCAAGGAGAGCGTTACGGGCTTTAAGAGGGCTTGTTAGATTGAAAACACTAGTCGAAGGGCCAGCAGCTAATCGGCAAACAGCAAACGCACTGAAAAGCATACAAAATATATCTCGTGTGCAGTGTCAGATCAATTCCCGAAGGATCAGGATGTCGGAAGAGAATCAAGCTCTTCAAAGACAAATCTTACAAAAACAAGCAAAAGAACTCGAAAGTTCGCAGGTTAGTTTTACACACTGACTGTTATTACATGTGGTAAATTGAGTAAGCTAAGTATATGACAGTTCGTATCGTTATAGTTGTGTTAATATAGGTACTAATGTTATAACAGATAGGCGAAGAGTGGAATGATAGTTTACAATCAAAGGAACAAATAGAAGCAAAGCTATTGAGCAAGTATGAAGCAACTATGAGACGAGAGCGAGCCATGGCTTATTCATTTTCTCATCAGGTACACTATGGGGTGTTTGGATTTGCATTTTGGAATGATTGTCTAGTCATTCAGTTGTCATATAATCAGTAACATACCATTTTAATGTCACAACTCACACGTAAAAGTATTATCAACACGTTATAATGTTATTATTGGTGAATTTAACTAGTAATTCCCAAAATAATCAGATATTTTTCGATAATAAAAAGTTACAGTATTTAATAAATATGACAACTTTACATCCATGAAATTTCTTCTGATGCTCTGTATAGGGTTTATGTTGCTGCTGTATGTTCATGAAATTTCTTCTGATGCTCTGAATTTTCAATTAGTACCGTCCTAACACACAAGGGTTTATGTTGCTGCTGTATGTTCATGATGTCTTGAATCCTAATTCTTTAAATTGTTCTCAAAACAGGGACCATGGAAGAAATCAGCGAGAAACACAAACTTGCTCTTCATGGATCCCACAAATCCGCAATGGGGTTGGAGTTGGTTAGAGCGATACATGGCTGGCCGGCCATTAGGCACACAAGGCGATAAAGATCATACATCCGTTAAAAACGGTATCAACATTACCGGGTCGGAAATTGCAAAGTCTTACACTCGTCGCCAACTCAGTTCCACGCTTGTAGCATCACGGAAATTCAAGCGCGGACCTAGCTATAAAAGACATGGCCTGGATGATGACTCAAAAAGCATTTTTAGTGTACAATCTGAGATGAATAGAAGGCATAGCATTGCGAGCTCTTCAGTAAGAGATGACGAGAGCATGGATAGCTCTACATCAGTACCTAGTTACATGATGCAAACAAAATCGGCAAAGGCTAAATCAAAGGGTCAGAGTTTGTTGGGTCCTATTGAAAACGGTAGCGCGGAAAAGGAGTTTGGGCCAAAGAAACGGCTTTCCTTTCCTGGACCGCCAGCTAGACCAAGGCGTCATTCGGGTCCACCCAGGATACAAAGCAGCAGGTAACCCACCATCTGTCCGGCCCCAATGACTGGTCATACGGCAAGATATTGATGATGTTTAGTTCATACATTATAGAGGTCTAATAATAAGAAAAGTCTGATAGTAGATGGGACAAATTTGATTGGTGTTAACTTAGTAGTCATTTCTTGAAAGTTGAGGTGTGTGAATTATAATTTTTTTAATTTATTATTATATCAATAAACTAGTGTTATACAGTACTTTGTAATAGTGGTTCTCAGTAGATCAATAGCTAATATTTAGCTTGCGTAAACTGTTGACCTTTCACCAATTTTGATCTTTCGAGATGCTCAAGCTCGTAGAGCATGAATAGTACAGCAGAGTCAAAAGAAGTCTTCTTATCGGCTTGTGGGCTACAGATTGAGGGACAGAGAGAATTGAAGTTTAACTAGAGTCTGTTCAAGGACTCTATCATGTCAGTATACATATGTAATCATTTTAAAATTATACTATGGCTTCAAAGGTGCTAAATCAGTTTTAGGAAACACAGTTTTGAGAAGCAAACACTTATGAGTGAAAACAAAGTAGGTTTGTTGGTTCTCGTTAGCAAGATTGAATTTGGACCATCATGAGGGGCTGACAAATAACATTGTCCGATAGATTCCATGTGCAACGCAAAGTAATCATGCCTGGCAGAAGAGAATTTGTGAGCATATCTGCCAATTGCTCATGAGTGTGGCGATGCTTCAAACTTATTTCTCCACTATCAACCAGACCACAGATGAAATGATTACGTATGTCTATGTATTATGCTCTTCTGTGGAAAATCTAGATAACTAGATTCTTAGTCATTTTGACTGCCACTTCATTGTCACACAAGAGTACTGTCGAGCTAACTTGCTTATAAGAAACATCACCTTGTACCCTCCTAAAGCGGAATGCTTGACAAGTAGATGATGTATGAGCTACTCTGCTTCAAATAAAAGACAGAGCTACAAAATAGAGCAATGACATCAATGGTTATTTGCTTATTTGCATAAACTACCAACATCATTTGAACTCTGAACCATTGAGCAAACTGTTGACATTCATTAGTCAAAGAGGCTTGATCAAGGGTATAAGGTTTCTGAACTGATACTAAACACTCTGGATCATTTGTTACTAATACAGTACGTTGCGACTTGAGCAATAAAACCAAAATATAAACATGGCTGTAGAAAAATACCATGAGCATAGGTCAAACAATAAGAATGAATAAAAAGATGTAAGGCATTTAACATGCCAAAAAAACAGTATAAAACATAACAATGATACCAATACCATATAGAGCTAGCTAGGACCAACTTGGTTCAATCCACCAATGAGGGGAAAGATGATATGTAGTTCCAAAAAAATCCTTGTTATTGGAATGCAGTATTGGAAAGTGTTGTTGGATGTTTGCGCCATTGAATGTGTGATACCTGCATGTTTCGAGTGAATAGAATACTATCTTCTTGTTATTGGAATGCAGTATTGGAAAGTAGATCTTGTTCTCCATTTTCAGTGTTTTGGCCTCAATGCAAACACATGCGGTACCACAAATATAAATCATGTGCTTTCCTAAACTATCTACCTTTTCCCATTCTTGTTTAGACTCACTTAGCTTGAATACCTCAATAAATTCTCCATACTTACCCATGATGACTTTTAGAAGATCTCGATCACATTTCATTAAATAACATTGTGTTGGAGATGTGCTGCAACAACTTACTGGGGTATTAGCTTCAACAAGCGTCGTTGAGTAATTTTCTTCACCCAAATCTTTTAAACGAATAAGTTCACCCTCGTCACCCAAAGCATAAAGATCCTGTCCAAAAAATGTTGGAAAACGAACAGATTTTGGCTCAACATCAATATGAAGTGTGCGCCAAGATGGTTCCCGAGCTACATAGTGGATCAAAACAGCCCATTCATTACTTGTTGAAAATCCAACAACCATACAATCAGGGGAAGTAGGCGGTGCTGAGAAACACGCACTATAAAAATGATAACCTGCATTTGGAAGCTTGCGAATATCACCTGTGAAGGGGTTAAAGAATACCATGCAACGAAATTCAGTGCTTAAAAACAGTAACCAACCAAACCTGGAACAACAATTAATTTGATAACCAACCAATATATGTAGATTTTTTATAAAATAGTTATCACCCAAATTTGGATCAGTAAAAGTGATAATGCCTTGATTTTTGTCTAGCACCATTAGCCATGGTGAAATCAATGAATAGGCCTGCAATCTCTTTAACGCTGATTCGTCCCTCCATTTTTTCAAAGGTGCTGCTTGATGAAAACGTTTGCATGTAGCACGGAAGTTCATGTATTCCACACCAACACAATACTCCATAATCGTCTCCAAAAGATCGAACGGAAGATTGAGTAGGTGCGATTCCTCGTACTCAACTTCACCATCTGTAACTACTGATCTTGCCACAATCTCATCATCTTTTTGTTGAGAATCAACTGTAAACTTAGCTTCTCCATGATCATCTTCTAACCTACATGAAATATGATTCTAAGCATACAGTTTGACACAATAAATAAACACAAATTAAATAAACAAGAATACCTGCATTCCCATAGTGACACATTGCTTGTTGGCAGCACTAGTAAAGGCATAGAAGATAGGGAGATGGTGTTATCTTTGACATGGTATGAATACAATATTTTGCCCATTTCGTCACGAATGTGTATATAACCCCCCAGATCCGAGGCAATTTCAGGTTTGTAATACACCGAGTTATCATGAGAAAGATCCACAAAAAATACAGCGTCTTTAAGGTCTACCATTTCTTCCCACATAATTTTTCTACTCACGTTTAGGAATGTAGAGTCGTCCACTTCTTTCCAGTCCATACCAGTCATGTCCAAGTCTCATCTCTCCCTTTCTTCTGACTTTAGACTAGTCATGTCCAATTTAAAAAAATACACTCCTCCAGGTTTTCCCTCAATAAACGCTACTGTAATGCAAAACAACTCTGTACAAGATCCTTTTAGAAAATTAGTCCATTCGGTACAACAGTTGTAGGTTGGAAAAGGCCTTGTCCCTAACAGCAATAACTTTATCAAAACTTCTTTTTTCTTAACCACAATATCAAGTTGTATGACAAAAGTAGCAAAAGAACCATAGGTATTGAAAGCATATACTTTACCATCACAACAAGCTAAGCTATATAAGAATAAACCATCTTCACCTGTTATTCTCTTGAGCTGGCTAGCATATGACATTTCAATCCATCTTAGCTTCTTTCTTTTACTTACTAGACGAAAAAAAACAATGGTAGGTTTAGTTTCTCTTGTTAACAGGAGAACTGAATTTGGATCATCAGGAGGGGCTGACAAACAACATCCATCGATAGACTCTGAATCTCCGTCTTTTAAAATCAAAGGGGGAAAATTAATCATTTTAGAAGTGACTGGGTTCCAAAGAGACCACATTACACTTCTTGGATGGTCAGAAAGAATAACCCAACCATGATAATACCCTCGAATATGTTTCCCGATCAAGTCAGGGATTTGACACTGATATTTAAACAATGGGTCATGTGAAGTACAGAAAATCTGGTCTGTAGAACCATTTTCTTCGGCTCCTAGGTTCTGAGAAACCAACCATGGATATTGTGCAGGTAAGCGAAGTAACTGATCACTAACTGAATCATATGAACTAGGCTTCTGCTCCATCTAACATGTTCACAACAATTTTTCAACGTAAATATTTAGAATAGTATATAGCTTGATATGCATAAATATAGACAATTTAATTTTCAAGAGTGCGTATGTGGACTTAAAAATAAGCAATAACCTAGCTCAGAATATCATTCTTTTATCACAAGCTTATTATCACTTATTGGCTTTTTTCGCTTAAAAACAAGCAATAAGGTAATAGAGCGACCCAAACATTGTTATAGTAGATGCTGATTTAAAAAGCATTATTAAAGAATACATTTAAGATCAAAGGTTGAATTCATATCTTACAAGATTCAAGACCAAAACTTTCAAACCTCGAACCAAAGATATTATGTATTATTTTTATTTATAGGCATGGAATTGGTGTAGGATTTGAAAGAATGTAGATTTATGTTTCTAGTTCTTAAATTATCTTTTTATATATGAAAATATTACACGTTTGATCCATGTGGTTTGCTTAGATTTCATGTTTAGTCCCTAATTCGTTTTAATTAAACCAGAGATATATATTTTTGAAACCTTACACCCATTTAGTCTCTATTTTGGATGAGCCGTTAGTTTATCCGTTAAGTGTTTGCACCGTTAGTCCCTCCGTGAAGATTTTTTGCACCGTTAGTCCTCATTTTTTTAAATGAATTAAAAACTCGTTTTTATCCGTTTACGACCATCTTTTTTACGTTTTCGTCCGTTTTTCACGTTTTTGTAGATTTTTTTACGTTTTCATCCGTATTTTTACGTTTTAGTTCGTTTTTGTCTTTTTTTTTTTTTTTTTTTTTTTTTTTTTTTTTTTTTTTTTTACATTTTCGTCCGTTTTAAAAAGTTTTCATCTGTTTTTTTACGTTTTCGGTTTTCATCTATTTTTTAACGTTTTCGTCTGTTTTTTTACGTTTTTGTTTGTTTTTATACGTTTTCGTTCTTTTTTTTTACGTTTTCGTCCATTTTTACGTTTTCGTCTATTGTTTTACGTTTTTGTTTGTTTGATACGTTTTCGTCCATTTTTTTACATTTTCGTCCATTCTTTTTTACGTTTTGTCTTTTTTTTTTACGTTTTCGTCCGTTTTTTAACATCTTCATATGTTTTTTTTAACGTTTTCGTCATTTTTTTACGTTTTTGTTTGTTTTTATGTGTTTTTGTCAATTTTACATTTTCGTCCGTTTTAAAAAGTTTTCATCTGTTTTTTTACGTTTTCGGTTTTCATCTATTTTTTAACGTTTTCGTCTGTTTTTTTACGTTTTTGTTTGTTTTTATACGTTTTCGTTCTTTTTTTTTACGTTTTCGTCCATTTTTACGTTTTCGTCTATTGTTTTACGTTTTTGTTTGTTTGATACGTTTTCGTCCATTTTTTTTACATTTTCGTCCATTCTTTTTTACGTTTTGTCTTTTTTTTTTTTACGTTTTCGTCCGTTTTTTAACATCTTCATATGTTTTTTTTAACGTTTTCGTCATTTTTTTACGTTTTTGTTTGTTTTTATGTGTTTTTGTCAATTTTACATTTTCGTCCGTACAAAAATGGACGAAAACGGACAAAAACGTAAAAAAAACTGACCAAAACGTAAAAAACATATGAAAACGGATAAAAATGGATGAAAACATAAAAAAATACAAAAACGTAAAAAACAAACGAAAACGTAAAAATATAGATGAACACGTAAAAAACAGACGAAAACGTAAAAAAGATGAAAACGTTTAAAAACGGACGAAAACGTAAAAAATTACTAAAACGGACAAAAACGTAAAAAACAGACTAAAACGTATAAAAACAAACGAAAACGTAAAAAAAATAGATGAAAACGTTTAAAAATTGATGAAAACGTTTAAAAAATGGACAAAAACATAAAAAAAAAAGGATGAAAACGTAAAAAACGGACGAACTCGTAAAAAACGGATGAAAACCTAAAAAGGACGAAAACATTAAAAAAAACCATATGAAAACGTCAAAAAACGGACGAAAAACGTAAAAAACAGACAAAAACGTAAAAAAAAACACGGACCAAAACATTATTAAAAAAAAAGATGATGAAAACGTTTAAAAACAGACAAAACGTAAAAAAATGACAAAAACGTAAAAAAACGTATAAAACAAACGAAACGTTAAAAATAGATGAAAACGTAAAAAAAAACGGACGAAAATGTAAAAAAAAAAACAGATGACAAGGTAAAAAAACAGACGAAAACGTAAAAAAAAAACAGACGAAAACGTAAAAATACGGACGAAAACGTAAAAAATCTACGAAAACGTGAAAAAACGGACGAAAACGTAATAAAAACGGCCGAAAACGTAAAAAAGATTGACGAAAACGAATAAAAACGAGTTTTTAATTCATTTTAAAAAACGAGGACTAACGGTGCAAAAAGTCTTAACGGAGGGACTAATGAAGGACTAACGGTGCAAACACTTAACAGATCCCATGCAAAATAGGGACTAAATGAGTACAAGGTTTCAAATATAGGTATTTCTGATGTAATTAAAACGAATTAAAGACTAAACATGAAATTTGAGAAAACCACAGGGACCAAAAGTGTAATTTTTTCTTTATATATCTATTCCATAATTATCCTAAAGTTATATAGTAACTAGATAATATCAAATCTATCTAGCTAATAATTTTGCTAATCGTATAATTGAAGTAACAACATATAATCAGATCGTATATCTTCATTCACATATGTTGTTTTATGTTCCTAGTTAGGGTGTGTTTGTTTTGTGGGTTTGGCCTAGGTTTTAGATTTGAAAAGATAAAAGAATTGTTTTGTTTTGAAGAATGTGATTTGCATTTGTAACACCAAATATAAGAGGCTTTTGGTTAGCTGGAATTCGATGTAATATGTTATAATTGTAATATGAATTACATTACAATCTTGTTTGGTTGGTAGGATGGATGAAAATTGTAGTTCAGATTACATTACATTGGATGTTTGGTTTGCAAGGAAATGTAATTGGATTACAACCAATTACGTCCATTGATTTAATTCAGATTACATAGCAAACCTGATGGAATGAGTTGAATTACGCTGTAATTTTTACCAGTTAAATATCAGTATTTACTTATATTTTATCGTTATTATTAATTATTATTAATATACTATTTAGATTAAAAAAAACAATAATTATAATAATTAGTTTTATATTATTACTTTTATATATTAATTTTGTAATAATTATTTTTATATTAATTTTATGATTTATATTTATTAATATATTGAAAAAAGTATTATTATTATTATTATTATTTATTATTATTATTATATTATTATTATTATCATCTATTTATTATTATTATTATTATTATTATTATTATTATTATTATTATTATTATTATTATTATTATTATTATTATTATTATTATTAAATTATTATTATTATTATTTTATTACTATTATTAATATTGTTATTATTATTATTATTATTAAATATTTATTATTATTATTATTATTATTATTATTATTATTATTATTATTATTATTATTATTATTATTTTTTTTTTTTTATAAACACACTTTTATTAACAACTCATAGGATTACAAAAAATTAGTGGGGAGCATCGAAATCAACTGAGCCCCCACACCTCTAGCAATGGTAAAACCAATCCTATTAAAGATATGAACTGCTGCACGCGCTCCAATGTCCTGGGTCATAGAGTATCGTCGAATACGCTTAAGTAAGGTGACTGCATCTTTCTCAAGTTCTCCAAAAGAAGAAAAAGAGAAGGGGAGAAACCCATATCCAGTATTCGCACATTTAGCATCGTACTTGACCCGTTTACGCTGTGCAGCATCACTAATCGCTCGCCCTGGTATAAAATCAATCAACCCGGATTGCGTCAAAGGCGACGAACCCGTAAGATCAACACATACGTCGCGTCCACTATCCCAAGAGTAGAGTAATATGTCAGCCGGTCGCAAGGATCTGTCCCCATCTCCAAAAAGCCCAATATCCACCTCCTTGCGAGCGGAAATCCCTGACCGAGAGCATATATCAGCAAGAACATCGCGCACAAGGTTATGACGATGTTTAATGCCAACAATACCCGCACATGAAACAGCGTGATCCCCGTAAATATCTCCAGGAAAAACCTTAGAGCAGGCATAACACGGTACCTGAACAGTGAAAAGAGGAACACCCAAACGATAACACAGCACACAACGATAAGCCCTGGCATTCATAGTTTGTCCCAATCCAGATATCGGAGCCACCCTAAGCCAATCCGAGGTGTGATCCTCCTTTAAAGAACTCCATAACGCCATCTGTCGAGGGGAAAGATGGAAAGTAGATTCAACAGTTTGGGAAACCCGAGCGAAATATATATCTGCCAATTTCTTCATAAGTTTGGGGGCAGCGACCTCGCTAGGGTTACTCAAAAGGTCAATATCCATATTCACATTGAAAGTACATAGAGCATCATCAAAAGAGGGACCAGCAGTTACAATACCCGAACCATGAAGAAGCTTAGTCTGTAGGCCAGCTGATTGAAGTCTAGAAGCAAGGAAGGCATAGTTCAAGACATCACCTGCAGAATATAAACCAAGTCCCCCAAAAGCAAAAGGTAATGTGGCGAGTCTCCACTGCCAGTCACCAAAACCAGGTCCAGAAGCAGTGACAATACGCTCCAAGGAAGAACGAAGTGCCGCATCAAAAGAAACCTGAGCACACTCAAAGACCCGAGGAGAACATGTGCGCATAGAAAAATAGAGCTTAGAAATACCAGCACATGTACGGAGTAACAACAACTCGCATTGAGGGTCATTAAGTTTGGCAACTGCCTCCATAAGTTCAATAGTTTTAGCAACCCTTTTCAGGACCAACTTACTACCAAACTCAAAATCCACACTAACATGTCCACCCAATAATTTAACACCATGTGAGGGGCGAGAAATATTAGGGGGAAAAACACCAACATACCTGCTTCTGGGGTCCTCTTGTGGCCAAAAGACTTCAGTTTTATCAACATTGAGGTGTAAGCCACGACAAGGTCCGTCTGCCATAATCAACTCTAAAACCTTACCCACAACCAAGGTATCACCAATAATAGTGCCATCATCCAAATACCAAGCTTGAAAAGAAAGGTCAAAAGAATCTCTAATCTTACATGCTAAGGGATGTAAAACTAAAGCAAAAAGAAGAGGCCCAAGCGGATCACCTTGTTGCACACCTTGATGGGACCAAAGAGTATGCTCACCATAATATTATTACTAGTTGGATACCCGCGCACAGCGGCGGCGATAAATATAGTTATATAATAAATATAGTAAATGAATTACTAACCCAACTCTCCTCGCAATTCCCTACCCGCTTAGTGAATTCATTTCAAAACACTTCAAATGTATATGTGTTAGTTGTATATGTTTGTTTAGGTTTTCCGTATCTTTCCCGTGACATCATTATTCCCGCATATAAAAAGACCTTCACAATCTCTTACCCGTCAAACACTTTCCCAAAAGTAAATGATTTTGATAAATAAAGTTTGTATTGATTGAAACAAAGGTTAAAGTTATAAAAATTTGAATCAAAATAAAATAAACCTACTAAAAATGTAAAAACTAAAAACTCATAAAAATATATCAAAATGGATGTTGAATTAAAGAGCACAAAATTTTAATAAATATGGTGAAATTAGATCATAAAAAAATTAAACGAATTAAAAGATATTTAAATTTAAAAATAAATGTGATTAATTAGTTAAGAAATGACATGTGTCACCCTATTATTGGAGCTCCTTATTTTAGTTTGTTAGAGCTCCTCTTTTTTTGTTATTTTTTAGTTAAAGAAGTGACACATGTCACTCAATGATTGGAGCTCCTTATCTTAATTTTTTGTGGAGCCCACAACTTAAATGCTTTATATAATACTAGTTGGATACCCGCGCACAGCGGCGGCGATAAATATAGTTATATAATAAATATAGTAAATGAATTGCTAACCCAACTCTCCTCGCAATTCCTTACCCGCTTAGTGAATTCATTTCACAACACTCCAAATGTATATGTGTTAGTTGTATGTGTTTGTTTGGGTTTTCCGTATATTTTCCGTGACATCATTATTCCCGCATATAAAAAGACCTTCACAATCTCTTTCCCGTCAAACGCTTTCCCAAAAGTAAATGATTTTGATAAATAAAGTTTGTATTGATTTGAAATAAACGTTAAAATTATAAAAATTTGAATCAAAATAAAATAAACCTACTAAAAATGTAAAAACTAAAAATTCATAAAAATATATCAAAATGGATGTTGAATTAAAGAGCACAAAATTTTAAAAAATATAGTGAAATTAGATCATAAAAAAATTAAACGAATTAAAAGATATTTAAATTTAAAAATAAAGGTGATTAATTAGTTAAGAAGTGACATGTGTCACCTTATTATTGGAGCTCCTTATTTTAGTTTGTTAAAGCTCCTCTCTTTTTGTTATTTTTTAGTTAGAGAAGTAACACATGTCACTCAATGATTGGAGCTCCTTATCTTAATTTTTTGTGGAGCCCACAACTTAAATGCTTTATATAGTAGTATAGATTATTATTATTATTATTATAATATAATTATTATTATTCATTTTGTTTTATTATTATTATAATTATTATTATTATTATTATTATTATTATTAATAAGTAATATTTATTATTATTATTATTTTTATTATTATTATTATTATTATTATTATTATATAATTATTATTATTAATGTTTTTCTGAATTACATTATATTGCAAGTCAACCAAACATAATAACATATTTCATCAATTAACACATTCCAATTATTTAAATTACAATTCATTCAAATTACAATTTTTTTCAAAAATTACAATTCCTTCAAAAATATTTTTCGAACCGAACGCACCCTAAGGGTTTTGTAAAAGTAGGAGAAGTAATCTGACAAAAGGTGTAGGCCTAAGTTTCTGATCTTTTTTTCACTATCCACTTTTCATATAATAAAATCATAATTAATATTTTAAGATAGTACGTTTAATTATAATTTCATTTTAAAATCTATTAAAAATATATAATTTCTTTTTCATAATTTTACCCCAAATACAAATACAAATCTAAGGGGTTGTTTGTTAGCCATCTTTTGGCCACGGGTTTAAGATGAATAACAATTTCCATGTTTGGTATGTGAGTTTGGCAACCAAATAGTAAAAAAGGCTCACATAAAGCAAAAGTAGACTACTTAGGTTATGTTAAAACCGTTCTCTCACATACACTAATTACTTTATGTTACTCTTTCTCTCTCACATATATACATCTTTTTATTTTTAAATAATAATTAAATTGTTAATACAAATAAATCGTAAAAACGTATATTAATATTTGCGATCTCTTTGTGTTTTGTTGATAACAAATATAATGTTATCATAAGTAAAATTATAAGGATACATGTTATTTTTGTAAAGCATTTACATATATAGTCACTTAATAAAAAATGTCGTAATAAATCATTTGTTGTAATAGTTTATTAGGAAGGGTAAAAATCACAACCCATGAATCATATCCATAACCAATAGTATTGACCCATACCCATTTGACTAGATGCATTGCATCTATTAGACACATTGTATCTAATGAAATACCCATGGACCAACCCACAACCCATAACCAAAAAACCCATGGGCAAAGAGGAGTGTCCCATGGATCCCTAGGTTTACACTAGACGGATCCCTTAAGGGAGGGATCCGTGGGATCCGGGGAACAGTGGCAAATTTTGCCTATAAATAGAGAGCCAGTTCTTCATTCTAACTCACCCCTTTTCTTACTAATTCTCTCATTTACTCTCATTCTCTTCTAACAAAAGATCACGTGATCTAGAGAGTTGTTCTTCTTTCTTTCTTTAGTGATTCTCATTAGGTCCTTAAGGCGAGATCACAAGCATTCTACAAGTCATCCAAGCAAGGGGTCCTTGATTGATTTGTTCCTCCACAAGATTTCTGTAGCAAAGATCTTGTATTTGATATTTCACATAGTTGTTGTGTAATAGTTGTGTTGGTTTTGTCCACCATGTTACGGACTCGGTATTTAGCTTTGTACCGGAAAAGGTGTAAGCAACGTTGTGAAGGCTTCTCCGCCAAGTTGAAGGAGTTTGTTGACATAGTGCTTGAACTCTCGAGTAGGTGACTCGAGGAGTGGAGTAGGGCAAGGAAGGTGTCCTTGTAGCCGAACCACTATAAATCGGTTGTGTCATTTCTATCCTTTACTTTACTTTATTTACTTGCATTATCATTAGATCTATACTTTCTCATCATCCATACGATTTCACATAATATCGAATCTAAAGTTTTTGAAACTAACTTAAAAGCGGCAAAACTATTCAACCCCCCCCCCCCTTCTAGTTTTCCACAATTGGCATCAAGAGCTAAGTTTATAAAAGTTTTAAAGTAAATCGTATTTTAAAAACTTTTCGATCACTATGGGTTCTGAAAACTTCAAGGAAGGGCAAACTATGCAACAACCACCACTACTTGAAACTAATGGTTATATATATTGGAAAAATAGATTCGAAACGTATGTGAAGTATAAAGATATTGATCTTTGGTACATTATTGTTGAAGGCGATTTAGAGGCTACCTCAAAAGATGATAAAGAAAATTTAGTTAACATACCTCATGATAAACTAAACGATGACATAAAGAAAAAGCTTTCCAAAAATAGTGAAGCTAAAATGGTTTTATATAATGCTTTACCCAAAAAGGAATTCGAAAGAATTTCTATGCTTAAAACCTCTAAAGAAATTTGGAATTCTTTAGTTGTAACTCATCAAGGTAATCAACAAGTTAAAAATAATAAAATTGATTTATTTGTTCAACAATATGAACAATTTTCAATATCGGATGAGGAAACTATAGATCATTCTTTTGATAATTTTAATACTATTATTACATCTTTACAAGCACTTGATGAATCTTTTTCTAGCCGTAACCATGTTAGGAGATATCTAAGGGCACTTCCATCCAAGTGGAGATCTAAGGTGACGGCAATCGAAGAGTCAAAAGATTTGACAATCCTCACCCTTGATGAACTCATAGGCAACTTAAAGGTCTATGAGCTTGTCCTTGCTAACGATTCCGAAGCCTCAAAAGTGAAATAGAAGAACAAATCTCTTGCCCTCAAAGCCAAGAAGGCCTCAAGTGATGAAGAGAACTCCTCTTCGGATAGTGATGACGAGGAGTATGCCATGGCCGTAAGGGACTTTAAAAAGTTCTTTAGAAGGAAGGGAAGATACGTCAAACAACCGTATGACGACAAGAAAGGATTTCGGAAAAGCAAAGAGGACGAGAAGCCAAGGGATGATCGTGCTTGCTTTAAATATGGGGACCCAAACCACTTTATTAGTAAGTGCCCCAAACGGGGATGATCAAAAGGCTTTTGTGAGCTGTTCGTGGGGAATGAGCGAGGAGGAGGACGAAGAAATTTTTCTCATGGCAAATGACGAGGTATGTCACGAATACTATAGTAGCTCATCACTAGATGATGACTCATTGCATGATGAATATGACAAACTTTGCAAAATTAGCTTTAAATTAATTAACAAAAACAAGTTTTTGAAAAATCAAAACCAACGTTTAGATAAGGAGGTCATAGAGCTAAAAGCAAAATTGAAACGTCTAGAAAAGGGTAAAATAGCAAGTGGTGAATGTGAACTTTGCGTTCAACTTCAAACACTAGTTGGTCAACTAGATTCTAAGATTGCTAGAATGAGTACTAATACTCTAGATATGGTACTAGATAGTGTTAAAACTGGAAACAACCAAAAAGGTTTAGGTATTCAGCAACTTGATGCGTCTACTAGTGAAAACAAAGAAACACAATTCGTAAAGGCAATAGAAAAACAGGCCACTGTTGCGGCGGATCCCACGGATCCCACAAAAAGGGAACCGACTAGTGTACAGCCAGGGATCCGTGGGTCTGCTAAAGCAAACAATGGTAATAACATAGTTTCTTCCTCTAGAACTGATTTTGTTATTGTTAATAAGAAGAAACCAACTCATATTACCACTAGACAACCAACCCCAAAATATAATCCAATTTTTGCAAGAAAAAAGCTCCATCTTTTTCAAAAACAAACACATCTAGGAGACCTAATAATGTTTACCCGAGGAGTAACCATCAAATGGGATGGAACCCAAACATGCAAAATGGCTTTCCATTTCAAAACTTTGCACAATGGAATGCATATTCACCTTATCCATACATGTCTAACATGAATGGAATGTTTAACACTAATTGACCCATGAACAAATGGGGACCAAACTTTTGAGTTAATTTTTTTCTTAGGTGTGCTTAAAGGTCGACCTAGATCCGGATGAATGGGTCAAGGATAACGGGTGCACGAGGCACATGACCGGCAATAAAGATCTATTCTCCAAATATGAATCCTTCAATGGAGGAAATGTGGTGTTTGGAAATAGCAAAAGTAAAATCATCGGTAAAGGTACAATTTTTAACAAATATCTAACCATTAACGATGTGTGTCACGTAGAAAACCTAAACTTTAACCTCTTAAGTATAGGACAAATATGTGATAAAAAGTGCAATGTGCTTTTTACCGAAACCGGTAGTAAGATATTAAAAAATGGCATAACCATAGGAAGAGGAATTAGGAAACATGAAGTCTATGTCATTGAAATTGGTAATGAACCTAAAGAAAAACTTTGTCTTACCTCTATGGATGATACTTCGACCTTATGGCATCGAAGATTAGGTCATGCCAATATGCGACTTCTTCAATCACTATCATCCAAAGATCTAGTAAGAGATCTACCTAAGTTAAAATATGAACATCACTTTTGTGATGCTTGTAATGCAGGAAAACAAGTCCATTCTAGTCACAAAGCTAAAAACATGGTGTCTACAACTAAGTGTCTAGAATTACTACACATGAATTTATTTGGTCCATCCGCTATCCAAAGTTATGGAGGAAACTACTACACTTTGGTCATAGTGGATGATTACTCTAGGTACACATGGACTAAATTTTTAAAGAACAAAACTGAAACGTTTAATTACTTTGAAATATTGAGCAAGAAAATCCAAAGACAACTAGGAACTCCTATAGTGTCTATTAGAACGGATCATGGTAGGGAATTCGATAATGAAGTGCAATTTGGAGATTTTTGTGACGCTAATGGTATTACTCACAACTTCTCAGCTCCTCGCACTCCACAATCGAATGGGGTAGTTGAAAGAAACAATAGAACCCGACAAGAAATGAGTCGCACCATGCTAAATGAGCAATCCATACCTCAAAAGTTTTGGTGCAATGCCGTTGATACTTCAACGTACATACTTAATCGAGTCTTAATTCGACCAATTTTAGGTAAAACTCCATGTGGAAAACTAGAATGGGGGGTTGAATAGTTTTACCAATTTAAAACTTCCTTTTAAATATTTAGATCGACTTATGTCAATCTATTTGATTGTTTATGTTGGACGTTGATAGATAGATATATAAACGTATAATGAAAGATAAAGAGTAAGAAGCACATCACCACGACACAAGTATTTATAGTGGTTCGGCTACAAGGACACCTTCCTTGCCCTACTCCATTCCCCGAGTCACCTACTCGAGAGTTCGTAAACACTACACCAACTCCTTATGGCGGAGAAGCCTTCACAACGTCGCTTAACTTTTTTCCGGTACAAAGCTAAATACCGAGTTCTTTCACACCAAGGCGAACCACACCTAACACAACGTCGCCTACCCTTTATACGGTGCTAGGCTAAACACCGAGTTCTTTCACACCTTAGGAGAACTAGTCCTTCACAACGTTGCCTACCCTTTATTAGGTACTAGGCTAAGTACCTAGTTCTTTCACACCTTAGGTGAACTACACCTTCACGACACAACACCTAGTCTCAAGGAGATCTACTCCTTGTTACAACACCATCAAGTATATCACCATCCTTGTATATAAACAAATACATATATGTATAATGATGCACCTCATCGATTATACGACCTAGGCATTCTCCCCAAATGCTACTTGATTTGATTCTTTGGCATCCTTCACTAATGCCTTTGACACAACGCTTGGCACCCTTCACTAATGCCTTCGTCTTGACACCTTTAGCATCCTTCACTAATGCTTTGACACGGATGATGAGCACCTTTCACTAATGCTTTCATCTTGACACTTTCGGCATTCTTCACTAATACCTTCAACCCAACATCTATGGAGAAAGGAAGAACTATCAACAAGATAACCTTAGTAGTCTTGATGATGACGAAGCATGGCAACTCATGGACTTTGAGCTTGCACGTCTTCAAGAGGTAGTGATCTTTCCTTTAGGAGGAACCTAGTAGATCACACAAAAACAAAAGACAAACTACATAGATCACTTAGATCTGAGGTTAGAGGGTTAGAATACTTTGGGGAAGTTTTATATAATAAGCACACTTAGAGAGGTAGAAATGGCTCTCTATTTATAGAGAAAATTCTCTTCTGTTTTCCCGGATCCCACGGATCCCTACCACAAGGGATCCGGCTAGCACAAAGCTAGGGATCCGTGGTCCGCTCTTCTTTGCCCATGGGTATTTTTGGTTAAGGGTCATGGGTCATGGGTTATGGGTTGATCCATGGTTTTCTTTCTAGATACAATGTACTTGGTTAAGTGGTATATATAAAACCATGGGTTATGGGTCAAAACCATTTGCTAGTATTTACCCTTTTAGTATATACTTGTATTTACCCAATTTAGCATACACTTAGTTTTTACCCATTTTAGTATACTTAGTTTAAATATATGTTTAACCCAATATGTAAACACTAGTTGTTGTACATATGTATCTAAATCATAAAATCACTTATACTTGTTTTAGTGTTTTATGTGAAAGCGTAAGTGTGTTTAGAGAACTATTAACTCAAACTATTTACGTACTTTATTTGTTTCGTTAAAATGATTTTATATTTGTTATCGACAAAACATTAGAAGATCGTAAAATATAAATAAACGTTTTCACGGATTATTTGTATTAACAATCTCCCCCTTTTTGTTGATGACAAAACATAAAATTATTTTAAGGAAAAATCTAAAATTCGTAAAAGTTTGAATTTGTAGTTTTTACTTTCTTCTCCCCCTTTTTGTCGAAACAAAAAGTGTTAAAAGAAAGTAACACAATTTTTATAAGAGAAAAAAAATGTAAAGAGAGCAAGTGACGGGAATGGTACTCGTCTTAACTCCCCCTTGACGAGTCCATCCCTTTGAAAGGGCGTCAAGGACATAACGTAAAATAAACCAATTGTGTTTGCAATTAAGTTTGCAAATGGTTCGTCTAAGTGACGAGAACGTGCTCCCCCTTAAATATTGCAATGTTGCAATGGGGTGTCATGAAGTGTAACCCAAAATAGGATTAAGTTTGCAAATGATTTTGCAATGTCATTTGACACAAAGCTCCCCCTAGCTTTATGGTGTCAATATCTTCATGTGTATTTTGAATAACTATAAAACAAAGGTTAGAAAAACAAGAGTATAGTGCATAATTTCCTGCAAAAGAGACTCAAGTTAGTAGAAATTTGTGCTTCTGTACCACGGATCCCACGGTTCCCTTCAAGGAGGGATCCGTCTATTTATCTGGAAGGGATCCGGCTATCTGTTACAGTTTCTTCAGCAGTGAAGAAATGTCAAGGAGTGCTATTTGAGGGAATGAGATAAATGTACAATATAACAAGCACAACACACATAATAATCATAGCATATAAGTATTCATTCAATAAAACAAGAGATACACAACCAAATCTCTAAAAACTAAGAGAATGAACTAGCCAAATAGGTGCTACTAATGCTAATAAGTTAACCCAAACTTAAGATTCGACTAAAAGCTTAATGATGATCAAGGATGAGAAAGGTTTCCTAAATGTTCTAAGTTTGACCTTTTGAATATGATGCTTATTGTAGTTTAGGCTTGTTAACCTCTTCGAAACGTTCGAGGAGGTGATAAAACATGAAACGTTGCTCTTCACGTAGTTCATGTATCAACTTTTCAACATGTTTACAATGATAGCAATCCTTGTCATGGTTTTGGGTTTCTTGAGGTGAAAGTTCAAGTGAAGTGGATTGAGGATTTTCAAATGAAGGAGGATTTGGTGGAGGCTCATTAAGTGGTGACTCTACAATGTTTGAGGGTAGAGGTAAAGAGGCATCAACTTCCATTTGATCGGGTGGTTGCCTTTGATGTCTTCTCATAATCCAAAATGGACTATTGGGAGGAATAATAGAGTTTGCTTTTGGATCAAGTGTTGATTCAACACTTTGATTTTGTTGCTCAATCTTTTCAAGTGAATTACTTGGTAATGGTGAAAGATGAGATGGCAAAGAAGGTAAAGCTTCTACATTGTGAGAATGTGGAGATGATTGGGAGATGGCTCTAGGTATTAATGAACTAGGTTGAGTTGTGGAGGGTATGTTTGGTATAATAGAATTTGGTGATGAAATCTTAGTGAGAACACTTTTCTTGGGAATTAGTTTGATTGGTTTCCTTGGTGTAGGAGAAATCCTAGCATAGGTGGACTTAACCGGAGATGATTCGGTTGAGGAAACTTCGTGTATGATTCTAGCAAGTTTCTTAGGTGGTTTTTGAGTGGATGAGTAAGCACTAGGAGCTTTTCTCATGATGAAATGACTAAGGAGGATGGTTGTAATTGCTGATAATTATGTTTGTGTTTGATAACTAAAGTGTTCTTGGTAATGTGGGTTATAAAGGGAAGAACTTTGCAATTGCATTTAAGACTTAATCCACTAATGTTCTTGGAAATGTGATGATTGACATGCACAAGGCTGAGATTCAGAGTTTCACTGATCTAGGAACTCACTTAAGATGAGATGAAGTGTTTGAGTTAGGAAGGTGAGTTGAAATGATTGTTTTAGCTATGTTTGGCATAAACTGTCACCCGAATTCCACGGTTCCCTCCTTGAAGGGATCCGGCTAGGCTAATCTTAGGGATCCGGCTCTCAGCAGTTATGACAGGTTTGTAATGAGGTTTCTGGGAGCTAAGGCTTATCTCATTTTGAATGTTTCAGTTCTCCTAAGGGTTTAGGATGAAGGGGTACTTGAATGATTAGAGGTAATAAGTGTTATAGCAAATGATTGCTTTTTATGGAAGAAGGATGGGACAAGAAGACTACCAATGGATGTCCAAGGATAACACCAAGAGTTATGAGGGTGTCAAGTCATAATAAATGATCCTAGTGATCAGGTTTTAGCTTGAGGTGATATTAAGAAAAATTCTTAAAAATTTCAAGAATTGAAAAACTAATTTTTGTCTTACCTTGAGATATAAAAGACTAGAAGCAATTTCCTAAAATTGTTTAGCTTGCTTTCTTAAAGTGTTTTGAGAGGTGAGAGATAGTTAGTGAGTAGTTGAAGCGGAAATATGGTGAGTTTTAGATGTGTTGATAAAATCAGACTAAGATCTTAAGTAAGCCTTTAGTGAATCTAAGCCTTTCTCATCCTTGAAGTGGACTTAGTTGGGTTCTAAAAACATATGCCAAGCTAATGTGATGTTATCTAGAAAGCAGTTTTGATGTGCTGAATGCTGCATTGTTGGTCTGATGTCACGGATCCCACGGTTCCTTCAAGGGAAGGATCCGGCTAGGCTAATCCTAGGGATCCGGCATCTGCAGATCAGAATCAACACAGAACCTACACAGAAAATGATGTGTAGATTTTGTACACTATTAAATCTATAAAACAAGCAAATAGGAACAAGCAAGTAATCATAAAACATCACTAACAAGGTAAAGTAACAATATCCAAAATACCATAAACTAAAAATACTAAAGAGAGGTCATTCAGACATACAATAAATGAAACTAAGCTCATTCCTATTGTCTCTTTCGTCAATTCTTCCTTTTCCTTTTTGACGGCTTAGTGAGGTTGTAAGAGAGGTTTTGAATCATGCCTCTTATTTGTTTAAATTCCGCGGTCTCGTTTGGAATGGTTGGAAGTTGTTCTTGGTATTCAAGGATTTCCAATTTGATGTTGGATACGGGGTCGATGTCTTCCTCATCTTCTTCTTCTTCTTCTCCGGCCGAGGAGTCCGAGAGAGCTTCAGGTTTCTCTCCATTGACCATGAACCGTTTAGAGGGTTGTTTGGTAAGAGGTACCATGACGTGATCGGAGAGGTAATGATCATCGTTGATAGGGGATGGTTGCAATGCACTAACATACTTACAAAGTCGTGTTAGGAGCATACCATATGGAAGTACCATGTTAGAAGCTTTGAATACCCCAGCCATTCTCCTTACCATGTAGTAGGCAAGATTAAATGGCCTTTGGTGGGTAAGACAATAGATCATTTGCACAAGACATGTGATTCGTGCTAAACCGTCAAGTTATCTCACACAAGCTAGCCACTTGTGAATGGCTAACCGTAAGAAACTTAAAACAGTTCAGTCACCAATGCAATGAAGATCAAGAGGAGTATAGTGTTTCCCCAGGTCGTTATGTCCCAATGAGCTGTGCGAGAATAATCAAACGAATAGTGATCGAGAGGATTTGAACGGAAAAAGAGATATGATTGATTATACCTAAAGACAAAGTTTATGAGTTACAGGGGCTTAAATGCAAATTAAAGAAAATTAAAAACTAAATTATATTAAATAAACGCTATCACTATATTTAAACTGATGTTTTTGATTTTTCTTTTATAAAACTTAAATTAAAAACTACGTAACGTACAAAAGAAAATGTGAAAATGAAACAATATTAATCCTAAAAATATGAAAATGACATTTTTACAAACCTAATGATAAGAGAAAATTTTTAGAAAAAGAAAATTATTTTTATAACTATTTAATTAATTATTATTAATTAAAAACTAATTTTACTTATTTAATTATACCCTAAAATACAAGAAAATATGAAATAAAGCTAGAAAAATGAAATTATGACTTAGAAAAATCTAAAATAACTAAATAGATTTTTCAAAACTAATTTTATATTTTTCTGATTATTTTTCTATTTTCTATGAATTAAAAACTATTTGAAACTACTTAAATTGCTAAAAATTACAAATTAAACTATGAAAAATCTGGAAAAATAATTTTTTGACTTTTTATATTTATCTTAACCTAGGAAAAATGAAAACTTATTTTTTTGAAACTTTTCTGATTTAATTGTATTAAAAGCTAATTAAAAATGCCTAAAAACTGATTTAAATGAAGAAAAATAGCAAACAGTGTTGGAAAATTATGAAAAATTCAGGAAAAGTCTAAAATAATATTATGAATCTAAGAAAAATATAAAAACAGTAGCTTGTGTGTGAGAAAATGAAACTGCAGTTACAAGTGCTTATAAATAAGCACTTGAAATAAGCCAAAGGCTACAAATGGGCACCAACTGAACACAAAAGCTAAATTATGTTGAAACTACTCTAAAAAAACTTATTACAACTATCCTAAACCTCTAAAATACCCACTACACAAATTTGATGTTTTAAACTTAAATGCCAAAAGCAGTTTTAGCCTACTACTTTGTAGCTTAAGAATAAGCTACCCAAATAAGCTAAAATCAAAACCAGAAGTAGGAATCTAAAGTAGACCTGGTTAGCTACTTGTAAACCAAAGATGAGCCCTGGACAAGCTCTTATGAGCTTTTGACAAGCTCTGCAAGATCCTATGAGAACTGCACTGGTGACTATGCCCTGTCACAGGGCATATTTGACCAAATTGACAAGCTCATTTGGAGCTTATACAAAATTACCAAAAATCTACAAAAACCATATTAAGAAATTAGACCAACTGAAGTTTTAAAGTCCAAAGTTTCAATGGATTTGGACCAGAATTGAAGCTATGATAAATCTCTCTAGTTTGGTGAAAACTGAGTTTTCACTTGTTTTTGACTTTTGACAGTAATGAAAAGTTGACTTATTTGAGATTTGATCTTAATTTGCCAACTGAATATGATGTATTAAGATGAATTAAACCTAATGCAAGCTATCTCTATGAATTCTAAACACAAAATAAGATTTTGATTTTACAAAATTCCAACAGTTGTGAATTTAGGACAGTTTAAAGGTGATTTTGACTTTTTGAGCAATAAGGTGCAAAGTTAAGACAGATATGAGTCAAATGACCTATATTAAGACTAAATGTGCAAATGTCAAGTACAAACCAAAGCTCAATCTCAGTTAAACACACTGATCCAAACACAACTTATACAACTGTTTTGTAAATTAAACTAAACTAATTGCTTACTAGCTTATTCTAGCAACTAAACTGCAACAACATAATCTCAATACAGCTACATTAACAGGTTTACACTTAGCAAATACTACAGATTCAACTCAACAGATTTTTCAAACTAAATGAGAAATGGAAATAGGATAAAACTCACAAGTGTCCAGCTTATTTTGCAGCATAAACCAGAACAAACATCACTATTCTATACCAAACCAATCCAAATCAGCACTGCATCAACCCCATTCCATTTCCAAAACTGCTTAACCAAAATCTCTTCTCAGTTGACTTTAGTTGACCAATCACCAAACTTGCTTAAAAATGACTTATAAGCTTACCAAAAGCTATAATTAGCTTAGCTAAGCTTATTTGAATTTATAGATAAACTACTATGAGCTTGAATATAAGAACAGGAAATTGAAATTTTTAACAGTAAACCATAAAACATGAAATGTTAATACAACTTGAATTGACACTTGAAAACAGATTATAATGATCAAACAACTTGAGTTAAATACAAGAAAGCTTTAAGTTACAAAATTAGGAGACTAGCTAAGACAATTTAATAAAAACGACATACATAAATTTAAAAAAGTAAGTACTACCCTTCCTCTTGCTTCTGTTCTCTCATTTATACTCAAAAAGCTTCCCACGTGTCCTCTGAGCAAATCCCATCTGTTTTTAGGACCATTGGATCAGTTGAGATGATATTGGCCATTTGATCAATTTTTGGCGAGAAAGCTGTTTTGACTGTGGCTTCTGAATTTGCAACTAGGGGGGGGGGGGTGGCATTAATTGTGGTGTGTAAAGTTGGTAGATATGATGATGAGGGGGGAGGGATAAGGTGATGGGAGAGGTGTTGAGTGTAGCAGGGCAAGTGGAGAAGAAACACAGGGATAAGGTGGAGGGAAAAGGGTGGTTTAACTGGGTTGTTTGACCAGGGGTCCAAAAAGGGTAATGGCAAGGGGTAAAAATGTGTATATGGCAGGGGTCCAAATGTGCAAAGGGTCATGGCTTGGTTTAATATTACAAGGACTTGTTATGCAAATTCTGAAAGATAAGGGACCAAACCTGCCATTTTCTCAAAGTTGTTTCAAGGGTCACTTTTGACAAGTTTCAATAGTACAAGGACCATTGTTGACATTTTCAAACTTCTAAGGACCATTTATGACATTTTTGAAAGTTTAGGGACCTAAGTTGTAATTTTGCAATTTTAAATCTCAAGGACCAATTTTGACAACTCATGAATCCCTAGGGACTTGAAATGATATTTTTCTTTATTTTGATTTACCAGGGACTGTTTTTGACAACTTTTGAAACTTGGGGGACTAAAACTGCCAATTATGCAAACTTGATACGTTTTTCACCAGATTTTGATATTTTTGCATTTAAAACACATAAAACACTTATTTGTGATATTTTTATCATTTTGATGCATTTCTGAGTGTTTTCAGATGTTTTTGCAGTTTAATTGGTATGAAAATGATGAGTATTTAGACACTCATCAATCCCCCACACTAAGATATTGCTAGTCCCTAGCAATGTTTTGAGAAAAATTAATGGATTTGAATCTCTTTACCAAAAGCCATTACTTCTGGAGTAGCCAAATGTTTCAGTTCAAGTAAGAACCTTGGTACACCGATAACCAAATGATTTTGAGCAAATCACCAGCTTCCAACGGATTTGATTTGTCTTTACCAGAAGCCGTTTGCTTCTGGACTAGCCAACTCTTAGATAATATATACTATCTTTGGTGAGCTGATTACCAATTATGGTTTTCCAACTGCCTTTACCACAAGCCATAAACTTGCGGGCTAGCCAACTCTTCACTTTTAAGGATATGGTGAGCTGAATACCATACAATTTTGGGCAAATTGCAAGCCGTCAACGGATTTGAGATATCTTTACCAAGAGCCGTTTGCTCCTGGATTAGCCAATCCTTTTGTTTATTAGACATGGCGGACTGATGACCATAATCTGAGTAAGTGCAAAACACTTACTACAAAAAATTTTGGCCAAAAATGGGGGAATTGGGCGGTATAATTACATGATAAAATTCGTGAGAATTCCCCCCCACACTAGAAATGAATATTTCCCTCAATATTCAAAGTACCGGCGGTTATTCCGAAACATAGAACGTAAAAGGGAAATACTACGGCCATTATTTAGCAAGATTTTTTTTTTTTTTTTTTTTTTTTTATTTTTTTTTTATTTTTTTTTTATGAAACTCTTATATACAACAGCGGGGGGCAACTCCCCCACACTAGGGTGGGACACACGGGTGAAAACCCATGTAGCATGCTACTGTTTTTGATTCCCGAGTCGCTAGCTTGACTCGATCCCCGCATTCATTGGTTCATGGGGAAAGTTTGTAGATCCGGGACAACCACAAGAGGAATGTCCTCTCCAAAATAATGCTTCAACCGATGACCATTCACTTTAAAATTTGGACCATCGGGTTGAGATAACTCAATGGTTCCATATGGAAATACTTTAGTGATGGTGAATGGTCCAGACCAGTGGGATTTTAGTTTTCCCGAGAAAATCTTCAATCTTGAGTTGAAAAGAAGGACTCGATCACCGACGTTGAAAACGCGGTTTTTGATTTCTGAGTCATGAATCTTCTTTGTCTTTTCTTTGTAGATCAAAGAGTTCTCGTATGCTTGATCACGGAGTTCATTTAATTCATTCATTTGAACTTTCCGGTGATCACCAGCTGTCTGAATATCGAAGTTGACATGTTTCAAGGCCCAGAATGCCTTGTGCTCAAGCTCAACCGGCAGATGACATGCCTTCCCGTATACAAGCTTGTAAGGAGTACACCCGATGGGTGTTTTATAAGCTGTACGGAAGGCCCAGAGTGCGTCATCTAGCTTATCCGACCAAGAGGCACGGTTTTCGCCAACCGTCCTCTCTAGAATTCTTTTAATCCCTCGGTTGGAAACTTCCACTTGCCCACTTGTTTGGGGGTGGTACGCAGTAGAGAGACGGTGAGTTACACCATACTTTTGCATGACTCTATCAAACTGGTCATTGCAAAAATGCGTACCACGATCACTAATTATAGCTCGTGGAGTTCCAAACCTAGCAAAAAGAGATTTTAAGAATTTCACAACAACTCGGGCATCGTTGGTAGGCAAAGCTTTCGCTTCAACCCATTTTGACAAATAGTCAACGGCCACGAGTATGTATTTATTACCGCGAGATGAAGGAAATGGCCCCATAAAGTCAATGCCCCATATGTCAAAAATCTCACACACTTGAATGGCGTTTTGCGGCATTTCATTTCTTTGTGAGATATTCCCGTGACGTTGACAAGCGTCACAGGTTTTGACAAATTCATGGGCATCCTTTTAAATCGTGGGCCAATAAAATCCGGAATCAAACACCTTCTTGGCGGTGTAGTTGGGGCTATGATGTCCCCCAGTAGGTCCGCAAGCCTTGAGAATGTCATTGGCTTCCTGACCATACACACATCGCCTGATGACTTGATCCGCGCAAATTTTGAATAAGTAGGGGTCGTCCCAGAAGTAATGTTTCACATCTTTAAAGAATTTGTTTTTCTGTTGGGACGACATCCCTTTCACCACAAAGTTACCCGCATGGTAATTTGCAAAGTCAGCAAACCATGGGGTATAAGAGTCTCCATGAAAAGAAACCACGTTGAGTGTTTCGAGAGGAAATGTTTCGTTTATTCCCTTTTTCTCGAGCACATCCTGGTGAGGGTTTTCTAGACGGGATAGATGATCAGCAGCCAGGTTCTCAGCTCCTTTTTTATCACGTATAATGATATTAAATTCTTGTAGGAGGAGAACCCAATGGAGCAATCTCAGCTTTGCATCTTGTTTTGCAAAGAGATATTTGAGAGCCGAGTGATCCGTATACACCACGCATTTGGTCAATATAAGGTATGGCAGAAACTTTTCAAACGCATACACCACAACCAATAATTCTTTTTCTGTAGTGGTGTAATGGGTTTGAGCTTCAGTCATAGTCTTACTTGCGTAGTGGATAGGCTGAAAATGCTTGGTTTTTCGTTGCCCCAAGACTGCACCGATAGCAAAATCACTTGCATCGCACATGAGCTCAAAGGGTAAATCCCAGTCGGGGGCAACTAGAATGGGTGCTTCCGTAAGCTTTTTCTTTAATGTTTCAAAAGCTTCGATCCATGATAAGGTTTTAAAAGGTACCATTTTGAGGGGTCGTTTAAGTCCTTATTTGATCACTTTTGTATCCGTTATTGCTTAATATCGTTCCTTTTCACTTTTTAGGTCTCTTGAAGGCAAAATGCTGGAATGGCACTTATTTGGACAAAAAGGCGCGAATATATGAAGAAAAGGCCAAAGTCAAAATCGAGACATTCACAGTTGCTGAAATTAGAAGGCGACGGCGTCAGGTGCTAATGGCGACGCCATCCCAAAATTGTTGTGACGGTCCAGAACCCAAAACTCGTATTTTCAAGTGACGACGTCTAGTTGTGAAAGAGTAGGCCGTCGCTACTCAGACGACCTAGATGCAATCCAGACGACGTCAGAAGCTGAAGAGGACGGGGTCACGGACATAAGGTGACGCCGTCGCAAGGTTAACGTGGCCAAGACGAAACCCTAATGGCGGCGACACGACGGCGTCACAAAACATAAGGTGACGCCGTCGCATATGTAATCTTATATATAGAATCCGAATTTTTCAGTCTTTTGGTAGAGAGTCTTTTGGAGTAAAAACCTAAAACCGAACCTAAGGTGTCTTGAACAGTATTTTAGGGTTTTAAACCCTATCTTACATCAAGATAAGTCTTTACTTCATTAGTTCAATTATGTCTTTGATTATTTATGTGTATGCTTGCATGTTTTCTATGTCCGGCTAATTTATTTGTGTGTTTGCTTAGAAAGTATGAAACTTAATTATTAAATATTGATTGGTTGTTTCTTATCTTAGTTGATTAATGATCTAGTAATACGATAGGTCATTCGTTGTGTACTTAATGCTTGATTCATCTTTGTGAACCTTAGAATATAATTACCTGAGTAGTTGTAGGCTAAACCATCCAAAGAGCGCCTTAGAGTAGGAGTTTATCATCCCTAGTGGGTTTGTAGACGAGACCCTTTGGTAAGTTCAAAGAGTTAGGGAGAAACGCATACCCTACAACTTTAGACACACAACGCAACTAGGAATAAGGACGTGACAACTCAACCATCAATAGGAGATAATTAAGGAGTAGTACAACCTAAGTAAACACATCTTTAAACTATCATACGAGCACACTTTAATTAGACATAGACTCCCACAACCTTAGTTTAGATAATTAGATAATAGTAGAGTAATTGGTAGAAATACCAACCCCCCAAATCCAATACCCGAGATTCGTACCTTTTCTTTTCATAAAACATAAAAAGATAAAAAATAATCTTCCTCAACCTTAACCTTAGCGTAGTAACTCCTTACTAGCATTCCTATTCCCCTAGAGAACGATATCAATACCCGTGGCTTACCCTAATTACTACACTACAACGATTAGGTTCACTGCCTAGGGTGTTATAAAACTTGCTCGAAGAAAAGGAAGTTTCCTTGACCCCAAACGACGCGTGTAGCATTATCAAGTTTTTGGCGCCGTTGCCGGGGAATAGAATAGCTAGTTAGTAGTCCACATCGTTTAGGTTCTTTGCTTGATTCCTATCAAGTAAATTTTTCTTATTTTTTTTAGCTTTCTCTTAGTCTATCCCCCTTCTTCGTGACCTTTTGTTCGTAACCCTATCACTTTTCATCATGGAAGGTGATAACCCACTACCATTCATCAACCCACCACCAAATGACCAGCCAAGAGCCCGTACTCTTGGTGAATACTCGAGACCAAGCCACCTAGGCTATAGGAACACCATTGAGCTTCCCGACCAATCCCAAACTACAGCCCTGCGATCCGACACCATCCGGTTGGTGCAAAACGGATGTGCATTCCATGGACTTCGTTCCGAAGATCCAAATCAGCATCTGAGGGATTTCCTCAAAATCGTCGATTCCATCGACCTTGATGCTACTACTCGGGAGACCACGCTCCTGCGTCTCTTCCAATTCTCTCTACGGGACCAAGCTAGTAATTGGCTTGAGCGACTTCCCGCCGGCTCCATCTCAAGTTGGGATGATCTTACCTCTCGCTTCCTTGCTCAATTTTTCCCACCGGGGAGAACCACTAAGCTTAGGCGAGACATCTTGACATTCCAGCAGCTCCAAGGTGAGTCTCTTTACAAAGCATGGACTCGATTTAAGGAACTACTCCATAGACTTCCACACCATGGCATTGATCTTTGGCTTCAAATCCAAATCTTCTATGATCATACCGATTTCATCACTCGACGATCCATTGATCGAGCCGCCGGTGGAAGACTCAGCGACTTTAATGCAGAGAAATCATGGGATATTATAGAGGAGCTTGCCGATCAAAGCTACGAAGATTGGAGTGAATCTCCCGAAACTCCGATTAACGTGGTTAATGCCATATCCACTCCTTCTGAATCCTCCGATACACTCGAAGAGCAATTGAGTGCCATCGAGAGAGGAATTGATTATCTTATGGAAAGGCAGAAAAGAGCACCCGTACAAATTCCTCGAGAGGTCGTCAAATCCGCTCACTCCACCAACCGCTCCACACCTCTTTCGGAATCCCCAAGTCGCGAGCAAAACCCAAGTTCCGAAAGGCGCTTCCGTTCTACTTCCCCAATACCACTTTCACCAAGCTTCAAGGATCAAATGAGGGAGTACATGGCAGCTCATACAGAGAGATTAGCCAAATTTGAAGAGGAGGTTTATAGGCAGAGAGAGGAAATGCAAGCTAAAATGAAAGAAATGATGGATTTGGTAATTGAATTTACCAAAACAAAGGTTCCCGAAAAAGTGCTCGTAAGAAGCAATGATTGCCCTCCCACTTCATTTGTAAACGCCATTTCCATTATGCCTGAGAATGCAAGGGCTGAGATGTGGAAAACTGAGGAAAGCACGAAGGATGAGTCTGTGCCTAATGATGAACCTGAGACCATTGAGTATTACCATAAGCACGAAATTAACAAGAAAACCATTGCAAACCAAGTAAACAACTTTAGGTACAATGAAGTTCTCAGGGAAGCTCTTGAAGGAAAAATGACGGAAGAAGAATACGACGCCTTACCTATGGAACCTCTGTATGAGTTGGTTATAAAAAAACCGTTAACAAGAAAACGAGACACCACAGGGAATTTCGTGATACCAGTTAGTGTCGGTGACATGGACAATATAAATGCCTTGGCCGATCAAGGGACCGATGTGAACATAATGCCATTGTCAATCTATAATAACTTAACTAAAGAGAAACCAGCAAAAACCGACCTTAGACTTTCCTTAGCTAATCATACTTATGTCCACCCTGTAGGAATCGCTGTTGATGTTCTAATTGAGGTGGCTAACATCGTTTATCCGGTGGATTTCGTGATCATTGATGTTGAGGAAGATAAAAACGTACCCCTCATTCTTGGGACACCGTTCCTGGCCACCGCCAAGGCAACCATCAAATGCGGAGAAGGCATCATGATACTCAAAAGCGGAAAGGGGTACGCTAGGATACCCATCATCCCAAGATACCCTCTTAAGATCATGGAAATGATTACGGGTGGAAATCGAAAAGCTCCGGGCAACAATGTCAAGAAGAAGATGAATGACTGGGAAAAAGGGCTTAGAGACTTTATGGTTCAAGGATTGTATGCGACATTGTGGAAACCCGATAAAAAGTTAGGAAGCAATCCCACCTCAATACCTAAGGTACAAAAGGACCCTAAGGAATTTCTAAAGGGAGAAAAAGTGCTCTTGTATAGATCTCGGATAAGGGCATTACGAGGAAGAAACAAACCAAGATGGTTTGGGCCTTTCACAGTTAAGGAGACCAATTTAAAAGATAAAACCGTCGCCATAATTGACAACGTTGGCAAGGAATCCACGGTGAGCATACAGCGTCTACACCCTTTCGATGAAGGGAAAACAAACCGTCAAGAGGGCGGTAATGAGAAAACGTAGGAGCACGACTATGAGTCTAGCTACAAGACTCTTAAATAAAGAAAAGCGCTTCGTGGGAGGCAACCCATGTTTAATTGTTTGCTTGTTAGTGTCATATATCTTTTATTAATTGTTTATCCTCATGTTTAAATTTGTAAAAATGCTTTATTTTGTTTTTAACCTCGTCTTAATTGCATATAAAGGTATTTTACATAAGGGATAAGTGTAGGGAGGATTACACACGTTTTCAAAAGAAACGTAAACATGAGAATAACAATTAACTAAAAGATATTTATGTTTGTTTGTTCGAGTCAAATGCTTGTATCGAGTCATAATGGATGTTCTGCAGAAATTTTTCCAGATTCTAAAGATGTAAATTTTCCAGAATTTTTTCCAGAAAATCGCAGACCAGTTTTTGTCAGGATAACCTGACGGCGTCAGGATTGCAACCTGATGGCGTCAGGAAGGAGTAAAAACATCAGATTACTTTTTTCTCGTTTTCTGAGCCACTTATAAATTTTTGGAATTTTCCAGGTCTTAATTTTCTTAGAAATTCTGTAAACATCCATTCCACAAGCATTATATCCTAGTTTAAATCGAGTCTTATATATATTATTACCGCCGATTTTACGCGAAGGTTTCGTTTGTTTTCTTCAAGTGTGCAGGTTTAGTTTGTCAAGAAGAAATTACATAAGATTGGAAGGAGCTTTTCACGCATAAATTCTTCTTGAAAAGAATTTAACCACCACTTTACACGGATCCTACCGAGCTAATCAGGGGAGTATTAGTTTCTTTCGTTTTTAATTACCTTCTTTTATCATAACTTTGATACTTTCGGGGAACATTGGGGACAATGTTCAGTTTAAGTGTAGGGAGGGAAAATAAAACGGGAACTTTGAAACTATGCTTATCCTTGACTATTTGCTTTGTCCAATTGTGATTGTGTAATAAACCATGAGGAAATGTCGGTTAGGGTAATTTTGGCACCAAATTTAAAATTTTTTATGACATATAGAAGTGGGCCATTAGTCTTAACAAAAGCGTCTCATGGATAGGAAGTAGCATGACTAGCACAAAACCCTTTACCACCAAAATTCCACCAAAATGTGAGGATCGCCCTTAGATTAGTAGGAATTAAAGCATTCATCTTCAATGATTAGAGTGTGAACCGGTAGTATATTAGATTCTAGAACTTGTTTTGTGATGCATTCCGAGATCGCAAGTGAGGCTACACTTGTGTAGTTAGGAATAACTAAATGATAAGAGGCATTAGGATAAACCCTTGTTTGATACCTGTAATATAATTACTTCTTCCATATCGGTTGAGTAATTCCCCCACACCCTTTGCGTTGTACTCATCTTTAGTACACGATACCCCTAGTTAACCCCTCAGAGCCTATCCTTTTCGCGGTTCTCGTGATATTTCGGTTTTTCCGGAATATCAATGAAGAGCATTGTTTACACCCCACCCACAAATATACACCCAAATCGCCTTAGCCTACCCCTTATGCACTCACTTTTAGTGCAAATGTTTGTTATCACCCTAAACCCTTAGTTCAATTATCTAGTTGCTTGCATAAGTTGCTAAGTCGAGTCATATCCTTTGTATACAGTTTTGGGATGATTGGGATTCATGGGAAAAGTTAAAGTTTATGAAATGACGGGAAGGGAACGTTAAAAATTCAAATTCCCTTTGTTTGCGTAATAATGTACCCCAAGTGTTTTGATCTTTTCAAATCGGGTCAAATTAGTGTTAGAGTAATAAAAACTCAAGTGTAGGGATGTGCCTATAAATCCCTAGTATTTTGATGTTATCGTAGAGGATGGTAGAGTAAAAGTGTATGAAAAAAAAAAAAAAAAAAAAAAACATACGGGCTACCATCCTACATCTATCTTTGAATTTATGTTTATTTATTTCAGTTATCTAGAGTTTAGAGTGTCGAGTCTTGGCTTAGCAACGCCATTTTTCGTATGCATTTAACATAGAGATTTTTGACTTACCACCACTAAATAGCCTATCCCACCAAACCCTTGTTTCCCTACCGTAAGCCTAACATTACAACCCTTTAAAAGACCTCTTTGATAGTCTTTCTTAGGTGCTTACGCCAAATCGATGGAGGTTTGATCTATTCTCAAGCCTATGGTAATCTATGTACTAGGACCGGTTAATGAGTGTTTATCTTCCATTTCCAATTTGTTATATTTCATATATACACCCGAGAGAGATGTGAGTATCCAAACACCCCATGTGAGGTGCTAGTATGTAATTTTCGTGCTTGTTATGACTTTTGCGGGGCTTATATGTGTTGTGGACCGTTTTGAATTAATTCTTCATGACCCCTAACTTATAAATTAATTGGCTAAAAGCACATTTGCTTGAGGACAAGCAAATAACAAGTGTAGGGATATTTGATAAGGTTTTAAAAGGTACCATTTTGAGGGGTCGTTTAAGTCCTTATTTGATCACTTTTGTATCCGGTATTGCTTAATATCGTTTCTTTTCACTTTTTAGGTCTCTTGAAGGCAAAATGCTGGAATGGCACTTATTTGGACAAAAAGGCGCGAATATATGAAGAAAATGGCCAAAGTCAAAATCGAGACATTCACAGTTGCTGAAATTAGAAGGCGACGGCGTCAGGTGCTAATGGCGACGCCATCCCAAAATTGTTGTGAAGGTCCAGAACCCAAAACTCGTATTTTCAAGTGACGACGTCTAGTTGTGAAAGAGTAGGCCGTCGCTACTCAGACGGCCTAGATGCAATCCAGACGACGTCAGAAGCTGAAGAGGACGGCGTCACGGACATAAGGTGACGCCGTCGCAAGGTTAACGTGGCCAAGACGAAACCCTAATGGCGGCGACACGACGGCGTCACAAAACATAAGTTGGCGCCGTCGCATATGTAATCTTATATATAGAATCCGAATTTTTCAGTCTTTTGGTAGAGAGTCTTTTGGAGTAAAAACCTAAAACCGAACCTAAGGTGTCTTGAACAGTATTTTAGGGTTTTAAACCCTATCTTACATCAAGATAAGTCTTTACTTCATTAATTCAATTATGTCTTTGATTATTTGTGTGTATGCTTGCATGTTTTCTATGTCCGGCTAATTTATTTGTGTGTTTGCTTAGAAAGTATGAAACTTAATTATTAAATATTGATTGGTTGTTTCTTATCTTAGTTGATTAATGATCTAGTAATGCGATAGGTCATTCGTTGTGTACTTAATGCTTGATTCATCTTTGTGAACCTTAGAATATAATTACCTGAGTAGTTGTAGGCTAAATCATCCAAAGAGCGCCTTAGAGTAGGAGTTTATCATCCCTAGTGGGTTTGTAGACGAGACCCTTTGGTAAGTTCAAAGAGTTAGGGAGAAACGCATACCCTACAACTTTAGACACACAACGCAACTAGGAATAAGGACGTGACAACTCAACCATCAATAGGAGATAATTAAGGAGTAGTACAACCTAAGTAAACACATCTTTAAACTATCATACGAGCACACTTTAATTAGACATAGACTCCCACAACCTTAGTTTAGATAATTAGATAATAGTAGAGTAATTGGTAGAAATACCAACCCCCCAAATCCAATACCCGAGATTCGTACCTTTTCTTTTCATAAAACATAAAAAGATAAAAAATAATCTTCCTCAACCTTAACCTTAGCGTAGTAACTCCTTACTAGCATTCCTATTCCCCTAGAGAACGATATCAATACCAGTGGCTTACCCTAATTACTACACTACAACGATTAGGTTCACTGCCTAGGGTGTTATAAAACTTGCTCGAAGAAAAGGAAGTTTCCTTGACCCCGAACGACGCGTGTAGCGTTATCAATGCACTCAGGTGAGAAGATAAAAGGAGCATCTTTTTCAAGAAGGTGGGTCATAGGCCGAGCGATTTTAGAAAAATCTTGTATGAATCTGCGATAAAACCCGGCATGACCAAGAAAACTCCTAATACCTTTGACGGTAGTAGGATGAGGCAATTTAGCAATAACATCAACTTTTGCTCTATCAACCTCAATCCCATTTTTGGAAATCTTATGGCCAAGGACTATGCCTTCTTTGACCATAAAGTGGCTCTTCTCCCAATTTAGACAAAGATTGGTGTCTTCACACCGTTTTAGCATTTTATCTAAATGGGAGAGACATGTCTGAAATGAGTCCCCAATAACCGAGAAGTCATCCATGAACACCTCCATTGCTTCCCCGATCATGTCGTGGAAAATTGCCATCATACATCGTTGGAACGTGCCAGGAGCATTACATAGGCCAAAAGGCATACGTCTGTAGGCAAAAGTTCCGTATGGGCAAGTGAATGTGGTCTTTTCTTGATCCAGCGGATCAATGGGGATCTGAAAATAACCCGAGAAACCATCAAGGAAACAATAGTATTCGTTCCCTGCTAATCTCTCAAGCATCTGATCCATGAAGGGTAGAGGAAAATGGTCTTTACGGGTGGCTTCGTTTAACTTGCGATAGTCAATACACACACGCCATCCCGTAACCAATCGAGTTGGAATTAACTCGTTTTCTTCATTTGTGACAACAATTATGCCACCCTTTTTTGGAACACAGTGAATTGGGCTAACCCAAGGACTATTAGAGATCGGGTAAATTAAACCGGCATCAAGAAGTTTGAGAACCTCTTGTTTGTTAACCTCATGAATCTTAGGATTCACCTTTCTCTGATGTTGGACTGCTGGTTTGAAGTCATCCTCCATTAAGATTTTGTGAGTACAAAACTCAGGGTTGATACCCTTAATGTCGGAGAGTTTCCAAGCAATTGCTTGCTTGTGTGACTTCAAGACCTTTATGAGAGCAATTTTCTCCTCCTCAGTTAAGTCTTTAGCAATTATGACGGGTAATTTATCATCACCCTCCAAGAATGCATACTCGGGATGAGGAGGTAGGTCCTTAAGTTCAACCTCGGGAAATTCTTCAGTAGATGTTTGTACTGATTTGATTTCCTCAATTGTGATCTCTTTCGGAGGGAGTGAAGGTAAAGGATCTTCATTTAACAATTGCTCAAGATAAAGGATATCTCCCTCCGAATCATAAACACCATCAATTCCAGGCGGAATTGATTCATCACTAGCAAGAAACTCATCGATCTCTTCCAGAAAGAAGTCACCTCCCTCAAACGGAGTGAGAGAGGGGGAAGAGTCGGCAATGATTGGTTGAGAAGATGTGGTGGAATCCCCACTCACAGAATTATGAAGATAACCAAGAAACTCATGAGAGTACTCCTCTAAAGCAATATCAATTACATCAACTCGATTAATTGATTCAGTATCATAATTTGAGGAGTACCTCGAAGTTTGATCAAGGTTAAAGGTAACAGCTTCATTACCCACACGTAACGTGATTTCTTGCTCAAATACATCAATAAGAGCACGGCCCGTTCTCAGGAATCCTCGTCCAACAATGAGAGGAACCCGAGGATCGGCATCGAAATCAACAACCACAAAGTCAGCTGGAAAATGGAACTTTCCTACTTTCACAAATACATCCTCGGCGATGCCAAGAGGACGCGATATAGAACGATCTGCAAGCTCAAGAGTCATGCTGGTAGGAATAAGTTCCGGAAGAGAAAGCTTCTTCCATACTGAATAAGGCATCAGATTGATGCTTGCACCAAGATCGGCAAGGGCAAAGCATTCAATCATCCCTGGAAAAACACAAGGAAGAAGAAATTTTCCAGGATCTCCAAGCTTCTCGGGAAGCTTCTTTAACAGAACTGCTGAGCAGTTCTCGTTCAGAGGAGTTTTGGCCATTTCAAACAGTTTTTCCTTATTGCTTAACATGTGTTTGAGAGTTGATGCAAACTTGGGCATCAGCATGATAGCATCCGCAAAGCTTATGTCAAAATGTAGTTCTTGGAAAATTTGAAAAAATTTCTCCATTTGATGACTGGCTTTTTCGCGGAGCTTTTGCTCATTTAAACGTGATGGGTAAGGAATAGAAGTTTTGGATTTAGGGTTTTCAACTGGAGGTTCAAAAACAACTCCAGGTTTGGTTTTGGGTTTCGGGACAACCTGAGGATGGACATTGCTGGTACCTCTGTTATTAGTGGGAAGTTCCTTGTCCTTTGTCGCCTCAGGTTCACTTTCCACTACCTTCGGGAGAGAAGAAGAAGAGGTAGTAGGAATAGCGGGTCCATCATATGAAATACCACTTCTGGTTGTGATCGCCTTTGCATCGCCCCTCGGATTAGCGATCGTGTTGCTAGGTAAAGTACCTGAGCCCGAGGGTCGATCATTTAAAGACTTCTTAATGTCAGAAATCTGGCTAACCAACAACATATTCATCTCCTCTTGGGATTTCATGAATTGCTTCAACAACTCATCAGATGATGGTCCAGTTGGAATAATGGCTTGATTTTGCACAGGAAAATTCTGGCCTTTATTGTTTGGATTAGGACCTTGATTTTGAAAATTTCCTTGATTATTTCCATGAAAGTACCCAGGGTTGAAATTTCCCTGACCTTGGTTTCTATTAAAATTTCCTTGGTGTTGGAAGTTTTGACTTTGATTTTGAAAACCGTTATTTTGAGTAAAATTACCTTGGTTTTGAAAACCTTGGTTTGGTCTATTCTGATTTTGATTACGGTTTTGGTTTTGGTTGAAACCGGGTGGTCTAGGACGGTGGTTCGGGTCCATAGGAGCACGATATTGGTTGCCTCCTGAATTGGAAATCCCTCCCACAGCGTTTGCTTCAAAAGGGTTACCATCGGTGGCCATACAGTCGTAATAGGCATGGGGGCCACCGCAAGTAACACAGACTTCCACTTTCTTAACTTCAGCAGGAGGTGAAGTTTGTGGAAAAGAAACTTTCTTTTGGTTGGAGAGAAACAAAGCTTGAATAGCTTCCGTGAGCTTGTCAATCTTAGCATCGGTGCTAGATTGACTCACGGGTGATGAAGTAGAAGGACCAACACTGACTTGGGAAACAACCGGTTTGCTTCGTGCAGTGCGGACTTTAGACTTGTTTTCAATTATCGTTAAAGCTTCTTTGACAGTTTTGCTCAAGAAATTTCCTCCAGCGGAGGAATTGAGAGAATCTTGATCAGATTGACTCACTCCATTATAGAAAGTATCGAGTTGCATCAACTCGGAGAAACCGTGGTGAGGACATTTGCGGAGCAATTCATTAAAACGATCCCACGATTCACTGAAGGGTTCATCAAACTTTTGTGTGAACTTGATGATATCATTTTTAAGACTCGTGGTTTTGGAAGGTGGATAAAACTCGTTCACAAATTTCTTCACCAGGTCTTCCCATGTTTCGATTGATTTAGGGGGTTGTTTTTCAAGCCAAATCCGGGCTTGCCCCTCAAGGGAAAATGGGAACAGAAGAAGCTTAACAGCATATGTAGGGACATTTTTGTATTTGATGGTAGATGCAATATTGTTAAACCATCGAATATGAGCATGAGGATCATCCCGCTCAAAACCATAGAACTGACTTGAGGTTACAAGATTCAGTAACCCGGTTTTGAGTTCAAAATTTTCAGCCACAATGGCTGGGATAACAATAGCATCTCCATACCCGTCGATGGGTGCCTGGAGAAGCTCACACATAGGACGTTCTTCCGCCATGGTAGCGGAAGTAGTGTGAGCAGTCCGGATCTCAGATCCGACTGATGGGGCAGAAAGTCTACGGACACGCCTTCTTGGAATCCTGACAAGCTCACGAAATGGGCTTACAGATCTAGAAGAGCGAGTGCGCATACACTAGAGTTAACTCTAAGAGATCTCAGAGTTAAGGATAGGAATTATGAAAGTGAATTATAAAAATGGGGTAAGAAGAATCTTTTTGGGTTTTCTGGTTTTAAAAAGTAGATATAACAACAAATCCAATTAAAACAATATCGAGGCAAAACAACAGTGAACTTAAACCAATAATCACAAGATGAATGGCTTCTTTGAAAAAGGCACACCACTCTCAAGGACACAAAGGCAAGTTTTAATCTTTGGTTCGGGAACTTATTATGGTCGTACCCCCAGTTAGGTAGTACACTGCCTTGGTTTGCGGTGGTAATCTTTTATGTTGTTATTATTAAACAAAGAAAATGACAAATCTTTTTGTATTTTTATCTTTGATACATATATAGAAACAAAAGAAAAATATTTTTGTGTTTTATACGTTTTTGGATGTTTTGGGTTTTTGGATTTTTATAAGAAAATATATAGATATAGATAGATGGTATGAACAAAGAGCGAATATTCAAATCACTAATCTGCTAAACGTAAGATAATTAGCACAGCTCCCCGGCAGCGGCACCAAAATTTGATTCGTGCTAAACCGTCAAGTTATCTCACACAAGCTAGCCACTTGTGAATGGCTAACCGTAAGAAACTTAAAACAGTTCAGTCACCAATGCAATGAAGATCAAGAGGAGTATAGTGTTTCCCCAGGTCGTTATGTCCCAACGAGCTGTGCGAGAATAATCAAACGAATAGTGATCGAGAGGATTTGAACGGAAAAAGAGATATGATTGATTATACCTAAAGACAAAGTTTATGAATTACAGGGGCTTAAATGAAAATTAAAGAAAATTAAAAACTAAATTATATTAAATAAACGCTATCACTATATTTAAACTGATGTTTTTGATTTTTCTTTTATAAAACTTAAATTAAAAACTACGTAACGTACAAAAGAAAATGTGAAAATGAAACAATATTAATCCTAAAAATATGAAAATGACATTTTTACAAACCTAATGATAAGAGAAAATTTTTAGAAAAAGAAAATTATTTTTATAACTATTTAATTAATTATTATTAATTAAAAACTAATTTTACTTATTTAATTATACCCTAAAATACAAGAAAATATGAAATAAAGCTAGAAAAATGAAATTATGACTTAGAAAAATCTGAAATAACTAAATAGATTTTTCAAAACTAATTTTATATTTTTCTGATTATGTTTCTATTTTCTATGAATTAAAAACTATTTGAAACTACTTAAAGTGCTAAAAATTACAAATTAAACTATGAAAATCTGGAAAAATAATTTTTTGACTTTTTATATTTATCTTAACCTAGGAAAAATGAAAACTTATTTTTTTGAAACTTTTCTGATTTAATTGTATTAAAAATGCCTAAAAACTGATTTAAATGAAGAAAAATAGCAAACAGTGTTGGAAAATTATGAAAAATTCAGGAAAAGTCTAAAATAATATTATGAATCTAAGAAAAATATAAAAACAGTAGCTTGTGTGTGAGAAAATGAAACTGCAGTTACAAGTGCTTATAAATAAGCACTTGAAATAAGCCAAAGGCTACAAATGGGCACCAACTGAACACATAAGCTAAATTATGTTGAAACTACTCTAAAACAACTTATTACAACTATCCTAAACCTCTAAAATACCCACTACACAGATTTGATGTTTTAAACTTAAATGCCAAAAGCAGTTTTAGCCTACTACTTTGTAGCTTAAGAATAAGCTACCCAAATAAGCTAAAATCAAAACCAGTAGTAGGAATCTAAAGTAGACCTGGTTAGCTACTTGTAAACCAAAGATGAGCCCTGGACAAGCTCTTATGAGCTTTTGACAAGCTCTGCAAGATCCTATGAGAACTGCACTGGTGACTATGCCCTGTCACAGGGCATATTTGACCAAATTGACAAGCTCATTTGGAGCTTATACAAAATTACCAAAAATCTACAAAAACCATATTAAGAAATTAGACCAACTGAAGTTTTAAAGTCCAAAGTTTCACTGGATTTGGACCAGAAATGAAGCTATGATAAATCTCTCTAGTTTGGTGAAAACTGAGTTTTCACTTGTTTTTTACTTTTGACAGTAATGAAAAGTTGACTTATTTGAGATTTGATCTTAATTTGCCAACTGAATATGATGTATTAAGATGAATTAAACCTAATGCAAGCTATCTCTATGAATTCTAAACACAAAATAAGATTTTGATTTTACAAAATTCCAACAGTTTTGAATTTAGGACAGTTTAAAGGTGATTTTGACTTTTTGAGCAATAAGGTGCAAAGTTAAGACAGATATGAGTCAAATGACCTATATTAAGACTAAATGTGCAAATGTCAAGTACAAACCAAAGCTCAATCTCAGTTAAACACACTGATCCAAACACAACTTATACAACTGTTTTGTAAATTAAACTAAACTAATTGCTTACTAGCTTATTCTAGCAACTAAACTGCAACAACATAATCTCAATACAGCTACATTAACAGGTTTACACTTAGCAAATACTACAGATTCAACTCAACAGATTTTTCAAACTAAATGAGAAATGGAAATAGGATAAAACTCACAAGTGTCCAGCTTATTTTGCAGCATAAACCAGAACAAACATCACTATTCTATACCAAACCAATCCAAATCAGCACTGCATCAACCCCATTCCATTTCCAAAACTGCTTAACCAAAATCTCTTCTCAGTTGACTTTAGTTGACCAATCACCAAACTTGCTTAAAAATGACTTATAAGCTTACCAAAAGCTATAATTAGCTTAGCTAAGCTTATTTGAATTTATAGATAAACTACTATGAGCTTGAATATAAGAACAGGAAATTGAAATTTTTAACAGTAAACCATAAAACATGAAATGTTAATACAACTTGAATTGACACTTGAAAACAGATTATAATGATCAAACAACTTGAGTTAAATACAAGAAAGCTTTAAGTTACAAAATTAGGAGACTAGCTAAGACAATTTAATAAAAACGACATACATAAATTAAAAAAAGTAAGTACTACCCTTCCTCTTGCTTCTGTTCTCTCATTTATACTCAAAAAGCTTCCCACGTGTCCTCTGAGCAAATCCCATCTGTTTTTAGGACCATTGGATCAGTTGAGATGATATTGGCCATTTGATCAATTTTTGGCGAGAAAGCTGTTTTGACTGTGGCTTCTGAATTTGCAACTAGGGGGGGGGGGGGGTGGCATTAATTGTGGTGTGTAAAGTTGGTAGATATGATGATGAGGGGGGAGGGATAAGGTGATGGGAGAGGTGTTGAGTGTAGCAGGGCAAGTGGAGAAGAAACACAGGGATAAGGTGGAGGGAAAAGGGTGGTTTGACTGGGTTGTTTGACCAGGGGTCCAAAAAGGGTAATGGCAAGGGGTAAAAATGTGTATATGGCAGGGGTCCAAATGTGCAAAGGGTCATGGCTTGGTTTAATATTACAAGGACTTGTTATGCAAATTCTGAAAGATAAGGGACCAAACCTGCCATTTTCTCAAAGTTGTTTCAAGGGTCACTTTTGACAAGTTTCAATAGTACAAGGACCATTGTTGACATTTTCAAACTTCTAAGGACCATTTATGACATTTTTGAAAGTTTAGGGACCTAAGTTGTAATTTTGCAATTTTAAATCTCAAGGACCAATTTTGACAACTCATGAATCCCTAGGGACTTGAAATGATATTTTTCTTTATTTTGATTTACCAGGGACTGTTTTTGACAACTTTTGAAACTTGGGGAACTAAAACTGCCAATTATGCAAACTTGATATGTTTTTCACCAGATTTTGATATTTTTGCATTTAAAACACATAAAACACTTATTTGTGATATTTTTATCATTTTGATGCATTTCTGAGTGTTTTCAGATGTTTTTGCAGTTTAATTGGTATGAAAATGATGAGTATTTAGACACTCATCAACATGCGTTTGGATGATCTTTGTTTCCAACTAGGCTAATGATGTTTTCCCTAAGGATTTCTTCCCATTTTCTAAACATGGGATGCATTTCGAAAAGTTCCATTTTAAAAGGGTCACGGTGAATGAGATTTTTGTTACGATCGTAACGGGATTGGTTGGTCCTAATTTTAAAGATGGTATCACGAATAGTTTCGGGATTGTCGAGAAGAGTGTTGTAAAGAGGCTTAGGATCAAGTGCAAGGTTTTGAGCGTTAATTGCCCAATCTTGAGAGTACATACAAATTCCTTCACAAGGAATGCGATGAATTTGAGCAAAAGTGTTGAGGGGAAGAGTAAAGTTTTGTGTGTTGATGATAAAGGCGATTGAGATGCTATTATCGGTGTTCCTAATGATCCTAAAGCTTTTGTAAAACTCAAAAATAAAAACCGGACAAATTTGTTCATCAATGTCAAGAAGGCAATCAAAGTTGATTGTCGAGAAAACTTGACGAATGTCGGTATCTTCAAGGAAACATTCCTTGACTACACGACCTTCGTGAATAAGTCGTTTTGTGAGGCTTTTGAAAATTTTACGGTTAGTTTTGGTCAGACCCCTTTTACGATAGTAATGAGTAAGGTAATGGACGGTGTCATGATGATCTTGTTGAGTGGCTTTGGGCATGGTTGGTCCTAAAAATACAATTTTTTCAGTTAGGTTAATTTGGTTGATATGGGTTTATGGTTTTCATTTGTATTAACAATCTTGTGAACACAATGTGATTTAAAAACCCCTTTTCATGATTAATTTGAAAAACCCTAATTAATTGATTAGAAATTAAGAAACCATAAACCCTTGAATTAAGATGATGAAAATTAGAACAAGTGAATGTAATTACTTACAATGGTGTTCTGGGAAGGAATACTTGAAATTATGGAAGCCAATGAGGATTAATTCAGTAGCTTGGTCGTTTTTTTTTTTGTATGAATAGAGGGAAAGTAATCAGTGGTGAAATTTTGAAAGCGTATAGCTGATTTCTGTTCCACGGTTCCCCCGGATCCTTTGTATTTGGGATTCGGCTAGTACAACTAGAGGGATCCGGCTACTGTGAACAGAAAAAGGGTTGTTTGGCATTATTTTTGTAGTAGGCTTATAAATTAGCTTACAAAAATAGTTTGGAGGTATTTAGATGAAGATTGTTTTTGGATGACGGCTTTTGATGAATCACATATCGAGGGTTCATATGTGACGACGGCGTTAGTTTGACGAATCAAAAGGAATACTATTCCTGATGATGAAAAAGACGGAAAAGTGACGAAAGAGACTTCTAACGATGCTAGTGATTATTAAACTATGAAATAAATTGAACTCATGTAACCTATCTAATGAAAGGTAAAACATACCTCTATGCTTCTTGGTTTGGCTTAATACCAAAAATACTTCATGAGCTTTTAAAGTAATCCTTTGTACTTGGTGTACGTAAGTTGTGATTACTTTATAGATCCTTCCTTGAATGTTGTCTTCATTATTCTTTGAATGAAGATTATGGAGAGATTCTAGCATGAAGATTTCTTGAAAACAAGAGTTGTTAGAATGATCTATCCAAAATGATTTAAAAGAAAATATGACCTTAAAAAAATCCTTCTTTGTAGTTTTCAAACATACATGGATCGTATCAAGTCTTTAAAGTACAACATACTTTAAGAACCTTGGTAACGAAGCTCTGATGCCAATTGTGGAAAACTAGAAGGGGGGGTTGAATAGTTTTACCAATTTAAAACTTCCTTTTAAATATTTAGATCGACTTATGTCAATCTATTTGATTGTTTATGTTGGACGTTGATAGATATATATATAAACGTATAATGAAAGATAAAGAGTAAGAAGCACATCACCACGACACAAGTATTTATAGTGGTTCGGCTACAAGGACACCTTCCTTGCCCTACTCCACTCCCCGAGTCACCTACTCGAGAGTTCGTAAACACTACACCAACTCCTTATGGCGGAGAAGCCTTCACAACGTCGCTTAACCTTTTTCCGGTACAAAGCTAAATACCGAGTTCTTTCACACCAAGGCGAACCACACCTAACACAACGTCGCCTACCCTTTATACGGTGCTAGGCTAACCACCGAGTTCTTTCACACCTTAGGAGAACTAATCATTCACAACGTCGCCTACCCTTTATTAGGTACTAGGCTAAGTACCTAGTTCTTTCACACCTTAGGTGAACTACACCTTCACGACACAACACCTAGTCTCAAGGAGATCTACTCCTTGTTACAACACCATCAAGGATATCACCATCCTTGTATATAAACAAATACATATATGTATAACGATGCACCTCATCTATTATACGACCTAGGCATTCTTCCCAAATGCTACTTGATTTGATTCTTTGGCATCCTTCACTAATGCCTTTGACACAACGCTTGGCACCCTTCACTAATGCCTTCGTCTTGACACCTTTATCATCCTTCACTAATGCTTTGACACGGATGATGAGCACCTTTCACTAATGCTTTCATCTTGACACTTTCGGCATTCTTCACTAATGCCTTCAACCCAACATCTATGGAGAAAGGAAGAACTATCAAAAAGATAACCTTAGTAGTCTTGATGATGACGAAGCATGGCAACTCATGGACTTTGAGCTTTCACGTCTTCAAGAGGTGGTGATCTTTCCTTTAGGAGGAACCTAGTAGATCACACAAAAAAAAAAGACAAACTACATAGATCACTTAGATCTGAGGTTAGAGGGTTAGAATACTTTGGGGAAGTTTTATATAAAAAACACACTTAGAGAGGTAGAAATGGCTCTCTATTTATAGAGAAAATTCTCTTCTGTTTCCCCGGATCCCACGGATCCCTACCACAAGGGATCCGGCTAGCACAAAGCTAGGGATCCGTGGTCCGCTCCTCTTTGCCCATGGGTATTTTTGGTTAAGGGTCATGGGTCATGGGTTATGGGTTGATCCATGGTTTTCTTTCTAGATACAATGTACTTGGTTAAGTGGTATATATAAAACCATGGGTTATGGGTCAAAACCATTTGCTAGTATTTACCCTTTTAGTATATACTTGTATTTACCCAATTTAGCATACACTTAGTTTTTACCCATTTTAGTATACGTAGTTTAAATATATGTTTTACCCAATATGTAAACACTAGTTTTTGTACATATGTATCTAAATCATAAAATCACTTATACTTGTTTTAGTGTTTTATGTGAAAGCGTAAGTGTGTTTAGAGAACTATTAACTCAAACTATTTACGTACTTTATTTGTTTCGTTAAAATAATTTTATATTTGTTATCGACAAAACATTAGAATATCGTAAAATATAAATAAACGTTTTCACGGCTTATTTGTATTAACACTCCATACGAGTTACTTCGAGGCAAAAAGACTACGTTAGATCACTTTAGAGTTTTTGGTAGCAAATGTTTTCTTCTTAACACTAAAGATTACCTTACAAAATTTGATCCTAAATTAACCGAAGGTATCTTTCTAGGTTACTCTCCTAATAGCAAAGCTTACGTCATATTAAATAAAGATACAATGAAGGTAGAAGAGTCATTAAATGTAAAATTTGATGAAAGTCTACCCAAACCCTCTCCACCTCTTGTCGATGACGAGATTGTCGAAAGTGAAGCTATAGTAATAAAGAAAAAGGTAAATGAAGAAGAAGAAGAACCTTTAAATAATGAACTCATAAATATTAAAGAGTCCAAAGGTCACCTCGTAGATAAGGTCATAGGAAAGTTAAATGAAAGAACCTTAAGCTCTCATGTCCAAAACCAAAGTAGCCTATTTTGTTTTGTTTCAACCATAGAACCTAAGAATACACAAGAAGCCATAAAAGATGAAAGTTGGGTAATGGCAATGCAATAAGAGTTAAATCAATTTATTTCTAATGATGTTTGGACACTTGTCCCTCCACCTAGTAATCAAACCATAATAGGAACCAAATGGGTTTATAAAAACATGTTGGATGCAAACGGAGTAGTGTCTAGAAACAAGGCTAGACTCGTTGCCCAAGGGTATAACCAACAAGAAGGAATAGACTTTGATGAGACCTATGCCCCCATGGCTAGATTAGAGTCTATAAGAATACTTCTTGCTTATGCTTGTGCTAATGATCTTAAGCTTTATCAAATGGATGTCAAAAGTGCTTTTCTAAATGGTTTTATTAATGAAGAAGTATATGTAGCTCAACCTCCGGGCTTCATTGATTTTGAAAAACCTAAACATGTGTATAAGTTAAAGAAAGCTCTCTACGGTCTTAAACAAGCTCCTAAAGCTTGGTATGATAGACTCAAGTCATTCTTAATCAAACACAACTACACCATGGGGTTAGTTGATAACACACTTTTTACTAAGAAAAGAGAGTCACACATAATCATTGTTCAAATATATGTAGATGATATTATATTCGGATCCACTTGTCAAGACATATGTGATGATTTCTCTAAAATCACGCATGACGAGTTTGAGATGAGTATGATGGGAGAACTTAGTTTCTTTCTTGGTCTACAAATCAAACAAGCAGAAGATGGTATCTTCTTTAATCAATCTAAATACATAAAAGAGATGTTAAAGAAATTTGGTTTAGAAGAGTCAAAACCAATTAGAACACCTATGTCATCCTACAATAAACTCACAAAAGATGAAGAAGGCGAATCCGTTAATAACACAAAATATCGTGGCATGATTGGTAGTCTTCTCTACCTTCACGGCTAGTAGGCCGGGTATCATGTTTAGTGTTTGTCTATGTGCTAGGTTTCAAGAAGACCCTAAAACATCACATCTAGAAGTCGTCAAAAGGATATTTAGATACATTAAGGGCACGACACAATTAGAATTATGGTATCCTAAGGGTACGGGAGTAGAAACAATTGTATATGCAGATTCTGACCATGCAGGTGATTATGTTGACCGAAAAAGTACAAGTGGGGTATGTACTTTTATGGGATGTTGTTTAACATCTTATTTTTCAAAGAAACAAACGACATTAGCAATATCAACAACCGAAGCCGAATACGTCTCCGCTGGCAAAGCATGCCAACAAGCACTATGGATGAAACACGCGTTAGTTGACTACGACATTCATCTAAGTGACATAGCCATTCTATGTGACAACAAAGGTGCCATCGATTTAAGCAAGAATCCGGTATTACATTCTCGCACAAAGCATATAGAGATTCATCATCACTTCTTAAGAGACAATGTTCAAAAGGGGAACATCTCTATTGAGAAGGTAGCATCCGAAGACAACATAGCCGACGTCCTCACCAAACCGTTTGATAACGCTACATGCGTCGTTCGGGGTAAAAGGAACTTCCTTTTCTTCGAACAAGTTTTATAACACCCTAGGCAGTGAACCTAATCGTTGTAGTGTAGTATTAGGGTAAGCCACGGGTATTGATATCGTTCTCTAGGGGAATAGGAATGCTAATGAGAAGTTACTACGCTAAGGTTGGGGTTGAGGAAGATTATTTTTTTTATCTTTTTATGTTTTTAGGAAATGGAAAGGTACGAATCTCGGGGTATTGGATTTGGGGGTTGGTATTTCTACCTATTACTATACTTATCTAATTATCTAATCTAAGGTGTATGTAGTCTATGTCTAATTATTGTGTGCTCGTATGATAGTTTAAAGATGTGCTCACTTAGGTTTTATTACTCCTTAATTATCTCCTATTGATGGTTGAATTGTCACGTCCTTATTCTTAATCGCGTTGTGTGTCTAAAGTCGTAGGGTAGGCGTTTATCCCTAACTCTTTGAACTTACCAAAGGGTCTCGTCTACAAAACCCTCTAGGGATTATAAACTCTAACTCTAAGGCCCTCTTTGGATGGTTAAGCCTACAACCGCTCTAAGTGCTATAGCCTAAGGTTCACAAAGATTAATCAAGCACTAATTACATAAGGAATGACCTATCGCATTACTAGATCATTCATCAATTAAGATAAGAGACAACCAATCAATATTTAATAATTAAGTTTCATATTCCCTAAGCAAACACACAAGTAAATTAGCCGGATATGGAGAACATGCAAGCATACACACAAATAATTGAAGACATAATTGAATTAATGAAGTAAAACACTTATCTTGATGTAAGTTAGGGTTTGGAACCCTAAAATACTGTACAAGACAGCCTTGGTTCGGTTTAGGTTTTCACTCCAAAAGACTACACACTAAAACTGAAAAATTCGGATTCTATATATAGTATTACAATCGCGACGGCGTCACCTTATGATTTGTGACGCCGTCGAGTCGCCGTCATTAGGGTTTCGTCTTGGCCACGTTAGTCTTGCGACGGCGTCACCTTGTGCTTGTGACGCCGTCCTCTTCAGCTTCTGACGCCGTCTGGATCAAATCTAGGCCGTCTGAGTTGCGACGGCCTACTCTTTTAAAGCCTGACACCGTCACTTGAAAATAAGAAATTTGGCTTCTGTGCCGTTACAAAATGCTCCAACGGCGTCACAGTTAAGCAGTGACGCCATCACCTTGTATTTTAGCAGCTTGAGTGTCTTGATTCTTGACTTTGGCCATTTTCTTCGTATATCCGTGCCTTTTCGTCCAAATAAGTGCCATTACAGCAATTTGCCTTCAAGAGACCTAAAAAGTGAAAAGGAACGATATTAAGTAATAACGGATACAAAAGTGATCATATAAGGGCTTAAAAGACCCCTCAAAAAGGTACATTTTAAAACCTTATCACCGTTGAAGCGGGAACAATTCAACCTACATCGTCTTGGTCTTGGTCTCATGGAACAATCGTCGTAATTTAATTTTTAACTCTACAAGGTATGTAAAAACTAGCCTTCTTCTTTCTGAGTCTAGGATCTCTATTTCACGCACAACTTACAAGCAATACGGGAATTTTCAAAACCCAAGATAAGTTTTTCACTTATAGTTTTTCTTATTTTCTTTCAAAATAAGTACAAGTTGCAAACACATAATTACATACACATCTTCTTTTCAAAGAATAAAACGATTTTTATTCGCACATAGAAACCTCTTTTCAAAACGTTTTCTAAAAATGATACCTATTCCCGTATCAATTTCACAAAAGCAATTTCTCACGTCTAGGGCAAATCGCTTTTTCATTATTAATACAAAGTAAAAACCTATTTTCATTGCATTTCATGTCTTTTGAATGCTAAAAAGGACACATAACTAATATGTGTTTTCGGGTACATTCATTTAAGCAACAATGAATTAGGAGCACTCCGGTTATCTCACATAATAGTATGCTTTTCCACTTCTAGTTTATTTTTCTTTTCTTTTTAGGAGTCGAGATAACCGCAACTCCAAATCGTTTACATATAGGCACACACTAGGCACAAATATTTCCAAAAGGAAAATTTTGAGCTGCCTGAATCACGAGTACCACGGATCCCAGCTTTAATGTTGGAGGATCCCTCAAGGGAAGGATCCGTGGGATCCGTGAGACAGAAGCTAGTTTTATCTTCTATTTTTCTCACATTGGATGAAAACTTCAATATTTTTTATTTTTTTTGAGTATGTTCTTTAATGCTTGTGTTCTTATGATCACATGCCTTAAATTCATATCTAATCATTAGATTTTAATCCACATTTTGGGTCAAGCATTTATTACAATGCATTGTTTTTCTATATATAGGACTCCCAAAATAATTGCATATTTGATAAGGTTTTAAAAGGTACCATTTTGAGGGGTCGTTTAAGTCCTTATTTGATCACTTTTGTATCCGTTATTGCTTAATATCGTTCCTTTTCACTTTTTAGGTCTCTTGAAGGCAAAATGCTGGAATGGAACTTATTTGGACGAAAAGGCGTGAATATATGAAGAAAATGGCCAAAGTCAAAATCGAGACATTCACAGTTGCTGAAATTAGAAGGCGACGACGTCAGGTGCTAAATTGCGACGCCGTCCCAAAATTGTTGTGACGGTCCAGAACCCAAAACTCGTATTTTCAAGCGACGACGTCTTGTTGTGAAAGAGTAGGCCGTCGCTACTCAGACGGCCTAGATGCAATCCAGACGACGTCAGAAGCTGAAGAGGACGGCGTCACGGACATAAGGTGACGCCGTCGCAAGGTTAACGTGGCCAGGATGAAACCCTAATGGCGGCGACACGACGGCGTCACAAAACATAAGGTGACGCCGTCGCATATGTAATCTTATATATATAATCCGAATTTTTCAGTCTTTGTAGAGAGTCTTTTGGAGTAAAAACCTAAAACCGAACCTAAGGTGTCTTGTACAGTATTTTAGGGTTTTAAACCCTATCTTACATCAAGATAAGTCTTTACTTCATTAATTCAATTATGTCTTTGATTATTTGTGTGTATGCTTGCATGTTTTCCATGTCCGGCTAATTTATTTGTGTGTTTGCTTAGAAAGTATGAAACTTAATTATTAAATATTGATTGGTTGTTTCTTATCTTAGTTGATTAATGATCTAGTAATGCGATAGATCATTCATTGTGTACTTAATGCTTGATTCATCTTTGTGAACCTTAGAATATAATTACCTGAGTAGTTGTAGGCTAAACCATCCAAAGAGCGCCTTAGAGTAGGAGTTTATCATCCCTAGTGGGTTTGTAGACGAGACCCTTTGGTAAGTTCAAATAGTTAGGGAGAAATGCATACCCTATAACTTTAGACACACAACGCAACTAGGAATAAGGACGTGACAACTCAACCATCAATAGGAGATAATTAAGGAGTAATACAACCTAAGTAAACACATCTTTAAACTATCATACGAGCACACTTTACTTAGACATAGACTCCCACAACCTTAGTTTAGATAATTAGATAATAGTAGAGTAATCGGTAGAAATACCAACCCCCCAAATCCAATACCCGAGATTCGTACCTTTTCTTTTCATAAAACATAAAAAGATAAAAAAATAATCTTCCTCAACCTTAACCTTAGCGTAGTAACTCCTTACTAGCATTCCTATTCCCCTAGAGAACGATATCAATACACGTGGCTTACCCTAATTACTACACTACAACGATTAGGTTCACTGCCTAGGGTGTTATAAAACTTGCTCGAAGAAAAGGAAGTTTCCTTGACCCCGAACGACGCGTGTAGCGTTATCAAGTTTTTGGCGCCGCTGCCGGGGAATAGAATAGCTAGTTAGTAGTCCACATCGTTTAGGTTCTTTGCTTGATTCCTATCAAGTAAATTTTTCTTATTTTTTTTTAGCTTTCTCTTAGTCTATCCCCCTTCTTCGTGACCTTTGTTCGTAACACCCATCACTTTTCATCATGGAAGGTGATAAACCACCATGCAACAACTCCCCATCAAATAAACACCCACCACTCGATCCAACTTTTGCCAACCAACTCCGAGCTCGCATTGTTAGTGAAATTGGAGAGCTTAAGAAACTTAATAGGATAATTGAAAATGCACTTGAAAAAGCCCTTGAGGAATCCACTGGTACCTTAGATAGTGATTCAACCTCAAGTGATTCAGAAGATGAAATTGTAGAAGGAGATTATAAGGTTTTGGAGATTATGGACGGAAGTAAGGAGGAGGAGGAACTTAGGGAGTATTTCGATTCATACCCTAATGGAAAGGAAACTGCTTATCACTATAATGTAGTTAACTTCCCGCGACCGCCTTTCGAACCATGCATAAAAAGTGGTGACCCTAAAAATATCAAAATACCGTGCATGATTGGTTACTTATATAGGGACCACACTTACATAGATTATAAAGCACCCATGAACATAATGTCTAGGCTCTACTACAATTGGATCATGAGAGAAAATTTAGGACCTATGAGGGACCCCTTTTACCCTAGGAAAGTGAGTAACTATGTTGGGAGGGTTAAGGGATTGCATGTCTTCGTAGGGAACTTCACATATAGGTGTGATTTCATGATCCTAGAAAATGTGAAAGGCATTATTGATGGAGTTTTAGGAGATGTGATACTTGGGAGACCATTTATTGAGGACTCTAAAATGGTTTATGATAAAGAGAAAGGGATAATCGAGTTCTCAAATGAAACCGAGAATGTTAAATATATAATGCCCTGCAAAAATAAGAGGTTTGAGGGCATTGATGAGTTAGATGTAGATAGCATTCCGGCCTTTGAAGTTGATTAGAAGGACAAGGTTCTCTATACCGCCTGTCTAGAATTGGGCCCTGAATATATTCGTGATGAGAATAGAGTTAAGATAATTGAATGGGCTTCTAAGAGGAGGAAAACGTAGGAGTACGACTATGAGTCTAGCTACAAGACTCTTAAATAAAGAAAAGCGCTTCGTGGGAGGCAACCCATGTTTAATTGTTTGCTTGTTAGTGTCATATATCTTTTATTAATTGTTTATCCTCATGTTTAAATTTGTAAAAATGCTTTATTTTATTTTTAACCTCGTCTTAATTGCATATAAAGGTATTTTACATAAGGGATAAGTGTAGGGAGGATTACACACGTTTTCAAAAGAAACGTAAATATGAGAATAACAATTAACTAAAAGATATTTATGTTTGTTTGTTCGAGTCAAATGCTTGTATCGAGTCATAATGGATGTTTTGCAGAAATTTTTCCAGATTCTAAAGATGTAAATTTTCCAGAATTTTTTCCAGAAAATCGCAGACCAGTTTTTGTCAGGATAACCTGACGGCGTCAGGATTGCAACCTGACGGCGTCAGGAATGAGTAAAAACATCAGATTACTTTTTTCTCGTTTTCTGAGCCACTTATAAATTTTTGGAATTTTCCAGGTCTTAATTTTCTTAGAAATTCTGTAAACATCCATTCCACAAGCATTATATCCTAGTTTAAATCGAGTCTTATATATATTATTACCGCCGATTTTACGCGAAGGTTTCGTTTGTTTTCTTCAAGTGTGCAGGTTTAGTTTGTCAAGAAGAAGTTACATAAGATTGGAAGGAGCTTTTCACGCATAAATTCTTCTTGAAAAGAATTTAACCACCACTTTACACGGATCCTACCGAGCTAATCAGGGGAGTATTAGTTTCTTTCGTTTTTGATTACCTTCTTTTATCATAACTTTGATACTTTCGGGGAACATTGGGGACAATGTTCAGTTTAAGTGTAGGGAGGGAAAATAAAACGGGAACTTTGAAACTATGCTTATCCTTGATTATTTGCTTTGTCCAATTGTGATTGTGTAATAAACCATGAGGAAATGTCGGTTAGGGTAATTTTGGCACCAAATTTAAAATTTTTATGACATATAGGAGTGGGCCATTAGTCTTAACAAAAAGCGTCTCATGGATAGGAAGTTGCATGACTAGCACAAAACCCTTTACCACCCAAATTCCACCAAAATGTGAGGATCGCCCTTAGATTAGTAGGAATTAAAGCATTCATCTTTAATGCTTAGAGTGTGAACCGGTAGTATATTAGATTCTAGAACTTGTTTTGTGATGCATTCCGAGATCGCAAGTGAGGCTACACTTGTGTAGTTAGGAATAACTAAATGATAAGAGGCATTAGGATAAACCCTTGTTTGATACCCGTAATATAATTACTTCTTCCACATCGGTTGAGTAATTCCCCCACACCCTTTGCGTTGTACTCATCTTTAGTACACGATACCCCTAGTTAACCCCTCAGAGCCTATCATTTTCGCGGTTCTCGTGATGTTTCGGTTTTTCCGGAATATCAATGAAGAGCATTGTTTACACCCCACCCCCAAATATACACCCAAATCGCCTTAGCCTACCCCTTATGCACCCACTTTTAGTGCAAATGTTTGTTATCACCCTAAACCCTTAGTTCAATTATCTAGTTGCTTGCATGAGTTGCTAAGTCGAGTCATATCCTTTGTATACAGTTTTGGGATGATTGGGATTCATGGGAAAAGTTAAAGTTTATGAAATGACGGGAAGGGAACGTTAAAAAATTCAAATTCCCTTTGTTTGCGTAATAATGTACCCCAAGTGTTTTGATCTTTTCAATTCGGGTCAAATTAGTGTTAGAGTAATAAAAACTCAAGTGTAGGGATATGCCTATAAATCCCTAGTATTTTGATGTTATCGTAGAGGATGGTAGAGTAAAAGTGTATAAAAAAAAAAAAAAAAAAAAAAAAAAAAAAAATCGAAAAAAATAGAAAAACAGAAAAAGAAAAAAAATAGAGTGAAAAAAAAAAAAAAAAAAAAAAAACATACGGGCTACCATCCTACATCTATCTTTGAATTTATGTTTATTTATTTCAGTTTTCTAGAGTTTAGAGTGTCGAGTCTTGGCTTAGCAACGCCATTCTTCGTATGCATTTAACATAGAGATTTTTGACTTACCACCACTAAATAGCCTATCCCACCAAACCCTTGTTTCCCTACCGTAAGCCTAACATTACAACCCTTTAAAAGACCTCTTTGATAGTCTTTCCTAGGTGCTTACGCCAAAGCGGTGGAGGTTTGATCTATTTTCAAGCCTATGGTAATCTATGTACTAGGACCGGTTATTTGTGTGTATGCTTGCATGTTTTCCATGTCCGGCTAATTTATTTGTGTGTTTGCTTAGAAAGTATGAAACTTAATTATTAAATATTGATTGGTTGTTTCTTATCTTAGTTGATTAATGATCTAGTAATGCGATAGGTCATTCGTTGTGTACTTAATGCTTGATTCATCTTTGTGAACCTTAGAATATAATTACCTGAGTAGTTGTAGGCTAAACCATCCAAAGAGCGCCTTAGAGTAGGAGTTTATCATCCCTAGTGGGTTTGTAGACGAGACCCTTTGGTAAGTTCAAAGAGTTAGGGAGAAACGCATACCCTACAACTTTAGACACACAACACAACTAGGAATAAGGACGTGACAACTCAACCATCAATAGGAGATAATTAAGGAGTAATACAACCTAAGTAAACACATCTTTAAACTATCATACGAGCACACTTTAATTAGACATAGACTCCCACAACCTTAGTTTAGATAATTAGATAATAGTAGAGTAATCGGTAGAAATACCAACCCCCCAAATCCAATACCCGAGATTCGTACCTTTTCTTTTCATAAAACATAAAAAGATAAAAAAATAATCTTCCTCAACCTTAACCTTAGCGTAGTAACTCCTTACTAGCATTCCTATTACCCTAGAGAACGATATCAATACCCGTGGCTTACCCTAATTACTACACTACAACGATTAGGTTCACTGCCTAGGGTGTTATAAAACTTGCTCGAAGAAAAGGAAGTTTCCTTGACCCCGAACGACGCGTGTAGCGTTATCAATATTCATCTCATCTTCACAAACAAACAACACCATGCCATCCAAAAGATCTTTCAACTTAGATGAATCACCTAATGCAAACAATCCATTTCAAGAAAACCAAACTTTTGTCGAATGGCTCATCACCAAAAAATAACTCACCACAAGATGCTTCAATTATAGCACCTCCTTCATCACCAACAAGTACACCAACTTCATCACCCATCAACTCACCACCTAACGTCACTCTTTTGGAACTCCTTAAGACTCCAACAAGATCTCAACAACCAAAACAAAAAGAAATAGCCTTTTTGACACCTCCCACTTCTCCAAACACAATTTTCAAAGACCTTGAAACCTCACCACCCTTAGCTCCCATTAAGCTACAAGAACATCTAGGTTCTTTTCCACCACCACTTCCAAACGTTCCGGACTTTGATCTGTATTTTCCTATTTTTCCACCACATCTTCCGCATCTCCCAAATCAAAACAACCCGGAAACCTTCCGCACTCATTACCCACATCACTTACATTGTGAACATTGCCAATCCACTAGGGATATTGTAATAGAAGTTAGGGAAGAAATGTGATTCATACTCAACCTCATTCTTGATCGCATCAATACCATTACTCATCAAAACCTCCATCCATAACTTTATGCAAGCATGAAAGGAATCATTATTACTATTTTTTATTTTTAGTATTTTTCTTTTGCGCCATTTTCAAGGACGAGTCTTGTTCTTACTTTTACATGCTTGTATGTGGCATAAATACCACTATATTTTGTTGTTTTATTACAAGGCCTTGTTTACATACCTTGGCTCCCAATCTTGATTCTCGTCAATCACAAGATTACTTATGCATGTTACTACTAACATTTTCTTTGTAGGATTTTTTTTTTAATTATTTTCTTCACTTGACGCCCCAAACTAGGGGGAGCTACCGTCAAGAGGGAGTAAGCGATACGTGGACTATTTTTCCACATTTTATTTCTTCGATGGGTTAACTTTTTGTTTCGACAAAAAATGGGGAAAAGAAGTAAAACTTAGGGGCTTTCAAAACATACATCTATTCTTAAGTTTTACTCATCATAACATTATGTTTTTATTTTTAGTATTTTTCTTTTGCGCCATTTTCAAGGACGAGTCTTTTTCTTACTTTTACATGCTTGTATGTGGCATAAATACCACTATATTTTGTTGTTTTATTACAAGGTCTTGTTTACATACCTTGGCTCCCAATCTTGATTCTCGTCAATCACAAGATTACTTATGCATGTTACTACTAACATTTTCTTTGTAGGATTTTTTTTAATTATTTTCTTCACTTGACGCCCCAAACTAGGGGGAGCTACCGTCAAGAGGGAGTAAGCGATACGTGGACTATTTTTCCACATTTTATTTCTTCGATGGGTTAACTTTTTGTTTCGACAAAAAAGGGGGAAAAGAAGTAAAACTTAGGGGCTTTCAAAACATACATCTATTCTTAAGTTTTACTCATCATAACATTATGTTTTGTCATAAACAAAAAGGGGGAGATTGTTAATACAAATAAACCGTAAAAACGTTTATTAATATTTTGCGATCTCTTTGGGTTTTGTTGATAACAAATATAATGTTATCATAAGTAAAATTATAAGGATACATGTTATTTTTGTAAAGCATTTACATATATAGTCACTTAATACAAAATGTTGTAATAAATCATTTGTTGTAATAGTTTATTAGGATGGGTAAAAATCACAACCCATGGATCATATCCATAACCCATGGTATTGACCCATACCCATTTGAATAGATGCATTGCATCTATTAGACACATTGTATCTAATGAAATACCCATGGACCAATCCACAACCCATAACCAAAAAACTCATGGGCAAAGAGGAGCGTCCCACGGATCCCTAGGTTTACACTAGACGGATCCCTTAAGGGAGAGATCCGTGGGATCCGAGGAACAGTGGCAAGTTTTGCCTATAAATAGAGAGTCATTTCTTCATTCTAACTCACCCCTCTTCTTACTAATTCTCTCATATACTCTTATTCTCTTCTAACAAAAGATCACTTGATCTAGAGAATTGTTCTTCTTTCTTTCTTTAGTGATTCTCATATAGGTCCTTCTCTAAGGCGAGATCACGAGCATTCTACAAGTCATCCAAGTAAGGAGTTCTTGATTGATTTGTTCATTTACAAGATTTCTGTAGCAAAGATCTTGTATTTGATATTTCACATAGTTGTTGTGTAATAGTCGTGTTGGTTTGATCCACCGTGTTACGGACTCGGTATTTAGCTTTGTACCGGAAAAATGTGTAAGCAACGTTGTGAAGGCTTCTCCGTCAAGTTGAAGGAGTTTGTTGGCATAGTGCTTGAACTCTCGAGTAGGTGACTCGGGGAGTGGAGTAGGGCAAGGAAGGTGTCCTTGTAGCCGAACCACTATAAATCGGTTGTGTCATTTCTATCCTTTACTTTACTTTATTTACTTGCATTATCATTAGATATATACTTTCTCATCATCCATATGATTTCACATAATATCGAATCTAAAGTTTTTGAAACTAACTTAAAATCGGCAAAACTATTCAACCCCCCCTTTCTAGTTTTTCACATAAATATTAAATAGTATTATTAAATCTATTAAATAAATATAAATTTTCTCTTCTAAACTTATATCAAATCCAAATCCGAATCGAACTTCACTTATAAGCCAAACACACCAAACCCATTTATAAACCAAAAGCACCCTAACTAAAAAGTATAAGGAGTTGACATTAATGTGAACACCACAATATGACACCCTTAATGTATATGTAGTATGTGCATAATTGTGGTGTCCCCATCAATTAAAATGGTGTAAATATAAACTCCCAAAAGGCCAAAAGTATATTATAAATTACAATTTGCCCTTAAACTTCTATAGTTTTATTCTTGTCAAAACTATAACAACATTTAATCATATACTTTTATTCCTTTTTTTTCAATGGAAATTTTGATACACATCCGTACCACCTATCTCACACATAATATCTCATAAATGTTTTTAACGAAACTTTAACCCACAATCTCTTGGTTGATGGCCCAATCACATAAGGACGAAACTTGAACGTTTTTTTATGAATGAGCCAACTTATAAAGTATGTATTTTAGGGGGCCGATATACAGTATTTTGAAAATTTTCCTTTAAACATGACTAAAAATAAAAATAAAAAGGAATAAAATGTATATAAGAACAAAAAGTTTAAAAGGGCCACAACCCCCATTAGTCCCTTCTAAGTTTCATCCATAAGTTCCGTCGATGCAATCACATATCATTAGTTAGCAAAACCTTCAAAACTTTCATAACAAAAATATAAGATAAAAGTATAAGACAATGTCAAATGATCTTCTTAATATACCATACACTTATATAGTACTCCTTCCGTTCCAAAATTATTGTCTTTATTTGGCTTTTTAAGTCTTTCTTTCTTAAATTTGACCGTAAGTATTTTTTATTGTGTTATATAATACTAGATGAAAATTATACCCAATTAAAATACATTTAAAACCCAATCGATTCATATATTTTGGATCAAATATTATATAATACAAACAAAAATATTTTAAGTTAAAGTTGAAAATGAAAGACTGTAAAAGTTAAAAGAGGATAATAAATTTAGAACGGAGGGAGTAATATAGTCAAATGATCTTCATAATTGGAAAGTCAACAACTACACAAGCAAAACAACCAAATACCACTCCAACCCTTTTTCCCGCCCAAAAGTTATTTTAAATACCCGCTATGTTTACTTCTTTTCTAGCTTATCATTTTGTAATTTCTCTCTTCGAGTTGTAACAAACTATTCAATTCATCAATCCAATAACAATCCTTTAACTACATTTCGAGTTACTTTTCATTTGTTTTAATTCCTAATTAGTTAACTAGTTTTTGTTCGAATCTTGATTCCTACAAGTTCATATCCGACTTATTAGCTGATTTTGATCTTTCCGAGTCGTTCAAGCTCATGGAGCATGAATAGTGCAGCAGAGTCGAAAGAAGTCTTCTTATCAGCTTGTGGATCTCCCTTGAGTTTGACAACACCGTAATGAGGAATAGTCAAGCTGATGTGGCACTTAAATGTATTAACCGATGTTCTTTTGTCATGGGTGTCACCACATTCAACTAGTGATGATGTAAAGTTAGGACTCGGCCAACGCATTTTCTGGCACAACTCGTGAAGTGTAGCTCTTGGTCCTCCTTTAGTATTATTGATCGACTTTAGGACTGTAGACGTAAAACTTATAAAAAAAAATCATTATCATGAAAATGATTCATTGAAAAGGATTTGTAGTATTTTGCTATAAATATTAATTAACCTGAAGGTGTATAATGTTCATTGTTAAGAAGTAGATGATCAGTTAATGCTCCCATTTGGTGCAATTTCTTGCACGCCTCCAAACATACAATCTGTTTCGCAAGACGGGATGTCTTACAAGGAGGACCAGTAATCGTGTGAAACTTAGCATTGGGCGGTAACGTCATTTCACACTCATACAAACCTTCCACTGGTAGACATTTAAAATCTGGCTTCGGTGTGTAGAGCCTATGAAAGTATAGAGCAAGTAATTTATATTCGAATTTAAATGACTAATAAAATGTGAAGAAAACGGAAAAAAATCATACTTGTCCCGTGGGAGTTTAGCACAATATCGATGAATGAGACTAATACTAGAATCTGCAGTGACGGAAGCTCCTGTTGACTCAACATAATACGTTTCTGTTTCTTTCAAATTAGAAGGTTTTGTGACACATGTGTTAGGGTCTCGATTTTTAGCTCTATCCATCATGGTATGCTCACTTTGAACAATGTCACAAACATGTTTTCTTTGTTTTTCATTCTCCCTGGATCATAAAACTTAATTATATATAAATGTACTTGAGTTATGACTTATGATAAATGAAAGTTAATAAAGTTTCTGTTACCTCTCGAGCATTATGATAAACTTAGAGTCACTTTTACGAGCTCGTCCCCGTGATTGGACGATGCTGCGAAGCGTTTTTGGCATATCAAAACGGATCACAGTGGAACATTTTGGTACATCAATACCTTCCTCAACAACATCCGTAGCAAATAGTAGATTCACCTAATTAAAGGTCATATTCGTTTACTTATATAAAGATTTGAAGCAAAAACCTTTTTCTGACACTTTAAATTTTGTTTTTGAATATGGATATTCGTATACCTTTCCTGAGCGAAAAGATTCGAGAGTCTCATTTTGATGGTTTGGTGACATTGCATTTCCAGTCAAATATGAAGCTTCTAAATGAGACAAGTCTGCGACTCTTTTCACGATTATGTCTAATACTTTAGCTGTTATAATTCTTTCTACGAATATGATGCACAACACTTGTGTAGCTTCCCTGAAATCAGAACACATTCGAAGGTCAAACTATTAGATGATAGATAGGCCCAAGCCCGATTGTGGGTTTGGGTCAATTAGGGTTTCATGCTAGGTATTCTCTATATATTCCGTGCCTAATAATAAATATACTATGCTATTAGGCACGGAATATATAGAGAATACATAGCATGAAACTCTAATTGACCCAAACCCACAATCGGGCTTGGGCCATATCTATTTACAAACTTTATTTTGACATTCAGAAAAATTGATTATTGCTTTTGAAATTAGATTATTCACATATTACTAACACAGATAAGCTGTTTGGATAAACAATCGCAAACACCCTATAAAATGTTATTTAATGTACCCAAATGACTGGAAAAGTTGAAGGAGTTCATATAGTTTGGATGAGATATAGCCAGCTGCAACCATCTTTTCATAATCACATCCAGTGTCTAAAATATTTTCATGGCCTAATAGAATAACAAGAAATTTAAGTTAGTAATTAACTAGTATCATGATTCTGATTTATGAATGATAATGATAAAAAGTAAAAGGGAAAAAAACTATAAATTCATAACGTACTTTACAAAAAAACTCATTATGCTCTATCTACTTCACTTATTGTCATAATACATAACCGTTTTCATTTTATTCGGTTATTTTGTGTCCGTTTTTATCCGTTTTCGTAAATCGTCCATTTTTATCAGTTTTCATTTTAATATGTCCAGATAAAAACGGATAAAAACTGTTTGTATTATCCACGTCAAAATGGATAAAAACAGATAAAAACGGACAGAAAATATTACGGATAAAAACGGATAAAAACCTTTTTTATTATCCACGTCAAAATGGATAAAAACAGACAGAAAATAACCGAATAAAATAAAAACGGTTATTGTATTATGACAATAAGTGAAGTAGATAGAGCATAATTAGTTTTTTTGTAAAGTACGTTATGAATTTATAGCTTTTTTCCAAAGTAAAAGGTACTGAAATCATACTACCAGTTGGCAATGATTGTCCAATAATAGATAATGCTTCCTCGAGAAAATGAAAATACTTTGAGAAGCTTTGTTGAAACGAATCACATCCTTCTACATCTTTTGGTGCGTTCTCGATACAAAGTTTAACGGCCTGAAAAAGAATAAATCATATCTAACTTAATCGAATACAACTAAATTTAGTTTCGAAAATGCATTGTAAGCATACCTCATAAGCACACAAAAGGCCTAGTTCGTCAATGCAATAAACAATCTTAGCGTGATCGTTACACAATCTCTTTCTTAGCTTTTTATCTACATCGTTGAACTTACTTTGCAGTCGCTGTTCGAACTTTGGCGGCAAACATTGAAAAAGGTTAAACAGTTATTACTGTCAAGCATCGTTCATTCTGTTCATTGTTAAGAAAAAGATGTATACCTTTAATCGTGAGGATTTGAGTTCGCTTTTGACTTCCGCATGGAGAAATTTAGATGGGTGATAATAACAATATCTTTCTGAAGCAGATGGAGTAACATTCTCGAGCTCTATCCTGTTCCTTAATGCATAAACCTGCACATTTTTGAAATTTCATATTCCAATAAAATAATCGAACAAAGTTTTATTCAGCTTGATAAATGACATATTATTACCACAGAATCCAAGACACTTTCGAGTGTCTTTATCTGATCTTCACAGTCTTCAGCAGAACGGACACCTAATGCAATATAATATGTTAGCTAATTAGCATAAGTTTTAATGTTCTGTGCATAATAATCTAAAAAGGAACCAAAAATTTTACCTTTTTTTATTACAGGGGATGCAGTCATGCCAAAAATCTTTGGCTTGTTAGCGGCTTTAAGATAAAATTCCTTTGGGAAAAACATAAACTTTAGTAACATTTATCTTTCAATAACAAGCCCGTACATCCAATATACTGATGTAATAGATAATTACCTTCATTATGTTTACGTAAGGATGACTACCACTAGCACGGTGACATTCATCCATGATCAATAAACTTATCATTTCAAATTTGATGAATGCCTTCCTTAAAGTATCCAACAAAATCTGAGGTGTCATGACCAATACCTGTGTGAAGAAAATAATATAAGAAAGAACATAGAGTCGTATAATCTCTATATGCGAATAAAAGCGACTGTGTGAGCTAACTTCAATAAAATATTTATTCGAAAGAGCTGGGGGGCGATTGGGATTGCTTATTAAAACTGCTTATGCTTTATGAAATAATCTTATGCTCCAGTTTGGAAAGCAAGTCTCAACCTGATTATTCAAAACTGCTTATTTCACCCTAAAACTGCTTATTTGTGGTATCACGATAAGTAGATTAGCAATTTTAGTAAGCAATCCCAAGCACCCCCTTATAAACAAACTTACTTGATTTTTATTTGTCACGTGTTCCCAAGCCGCAGCATCCCATTCATCAACCTTCTTCCCATTGCCCACATTATTCCCATGGTAAAAATCTACCACGAGGTCTGTGTTTTCCGTAATAACATTGAATTGCTGCAATGCAGATTTGGTAACATTATAATCATACATCTTAACTACATATTGTTAAATACTTAATAAATGAACATCGTTCTGTCTAATACAAGAGACATATATTTGACTTTTGGAGTCAAACATATGTTAGTATGTAAACAAAGTTTTGTCCAATAATGATAGTATGTAAACAAAAACATTATCGGTTACTTTACTTCAGAACACATATGATTCATAGCAAAAGTTGCAGAGACTATCTATCAGTTGACCTTAAACCGGAGTATGACAATTTAACAGATAATTGGTATTAGTAATATAAACGTAGAGACCTGTTGAACGAGATTACGAGTTGGGGCCAAGAAAATAATCAGTTTCTTTTGAGATGGTTGCTTTTTAAGCGAAAGTGCAACTTCTTTAATGATCATAACGGCTATCATTGTTTTTCCAGCACCTGTGTCAAGATGTGCTATAGTATTTCGCTTCATAGCCACCTTAAACACATCCAACTGATACCTATATACAGAAATAACACGAAAGATATATGTTAAAAATCAAATTGTAACATATTTCACTGTTTTTTCATTATATACGAACTATTTACTTTTTAACCATTGTAGGATCAGATAAAAAGCGTTTTTAGCGTAGAAAGTTTAAAACACTTAAACATGCATTGATTAGCAAAATTTATAACACTGATGAACAATGCCTTTTTAGCGCTATTTGTGTCTTCTTCCCATATGTAACATAAGATAATTTTGTGGAGCTGTATGAGCTAATGAGAACACAACCCATTTTCATCATTTTTTTTTTTTTTTTTTTTTTTTTTTTTAGCAGGTATCCATAGTGAAAGGTTTATGGATAATTATTAATATTAGTATGACCGGATTCGAACTCGAGACTTCGGGATTGCACACATTACGTATGAGAATTGATGTACATAATTAATATAAATAAAACGTTATTGTTATTAATTATTAATCACTAAATAAAACATAACGATAGTTAAATAATTAACGAGGTTTGGTTAACGGTCGTTAAATATTAACTAGAAGGACTAAGAATGAAATTAGATGTCGGGAAAGTTCTAGAATCCCCTTTGGGATGAATAGGCCGATCGGTGGGGGTTTCCAAAACCCAATCCCACTCTAACTTGGTCACCAAGATAAGTTACCTATAAATACAATTCATTGTATTCATTCATAACCTAATCTTGGATCACCAATAACCTAATTTCTTCTCTTTCTCCTCTTCTCTTTGTGTGGCCGGTCGAATACCCTCACCCAAGGGTTTTCGATTTTGTCTTAGCTCAAAGATAAAGTGTTTGGTTTATTAGTGATACAAAGGAACTAGCTTTTCACATCAAATCGCTATTAGTACGTGTGTACAAGAACGAAGAACAAGCACGCTTGAGCTTGTGAATCTTGGTGGTTGATTTAATTGGTGGGTCGACATAGAGATTGGTCGACATTCACAAACCCTAATTTATTAGGGTTTAGGGTTTCTTGTTCTTGATCCTAATTAGGGGTTTTTCTATAAACCCTAATTGCATTGATTCGCAAAAGGTACGCACATACTTTTAATTCGGTTAGTTAATTTACAAGTATTATTCCTATTACTTCCGCTGCATGCTTTGATGATGTTTACTTGTTTTATATAATTGTTATGATTAGTAAAACCCAACAGTGGCATCACGAGCCGTTAATATGTTGTAATTAATTACCGAAACACATAAAAATTGAATCTTTATGATTATTATATGCTTTTATGGTTTCTAGGGTTTTGAAAATTGGAACCCTAATTTTTTATTAATTGGGTCGATTACCCTTTAATTGTTTAATTAGGTTTTAATTTTTTGTAAAACTTGTAGAAACCCTAGGATTGCATGTATATTTTATGTGGTTTTCATGAATAATTGTTATGTGCCATGATTATATGCGTATCTTGGGATTATAATTGTTATGAGGAATTCATGGTGGAACATGCATGTTTTGCCATGGAGTATTGTTTTTTGATTAATTGTTAAGTGATATACACATGTTTATTTATTTGATAATATTGAATTGGGGAAGACCTCAATTATACTAATAAAAATTCGTTATGTGCTATTTGGTATACTATTGACTTTGGCTTACGCAATCGACTTGTCGATGTATGTGGCTCATCTACCTTGTAGTTGAAAGCCCTAGTTGATGTATGCATTTTTTACGCCTAGAATTGTTTATTAGGTTTTATCGAAATAATTATGCATGTGGATAATTGTTTTTACATATGTTAATTGTTAAGTTATATGTATATATTATTTGAGTTCCTTTTAATTTTTATTAAAATGCTTTTTTGTTTATATATTGTTTGACATGTTAGTAAGCAAAAAGGGTTTTTATGAATAGAAAATTAAATGGACTAAATAATGGCGAAACTGATTTGTTATCTAAGTATTATTCTTGAACTTTTAATCGATTGATGCGACTGTACTAAATGGTTAGAACGGCTCACCCACTAGAACAAACTATAAAGGGGTTGTTTAAGAAGTGCGCACAGTCGCACTGAATGGATGTCTAAGGTTATGCTTTTGCGCTTACCTGGTCCTCTGCCCCCTGTGAGTTCGATTGGAGCTACCTAGTATAACCATTCTATGTACGAAGCATCTTAGTGCAAAGTTGTAAGTTTCTCAACGCATCGATTAAAACTTTGTAGAATTTAATCTTAGCAATTAAAATACAAGTAAGTTTTTCCGAAAATTTTGTGTTATAAAGTTGTATGCATGCTTCTTTATACATAAGTTTTGATTACACATCAAAAATTGTACCCTTTAAATTTAAGTTTATGCCATCTAATGATATGAAACACTTGAAGTTGTAATTTAGTTATGTGAGACCTTGATCTAGATTACAATGACAAGGTGAATTATTTTGTTGTGTGAGACCTCAGCTTTATGATTTGCAGTTTCTAAATTAGACAACTTAATTAAGTTAGTTAGTGAGACCTATGACTTAAGGCATAAGATGGGATGAAACATGCTTACATTTTGCATTAATTGTTTTGGCAAAATTGTAAATCCCATATTTTCTAGGAATTGCAAACTTGTTTGTCAATTATTGTTCTTCGACAATTACCTATTCTATACTTTCATCACTAGCAGATCAACTGATGTGGTGAAACTATGATAATGAGGGTCCTAGATTCAAGGAAAATTCTATGGTTAATATGAATATTGACCAAGGGTATTTTATTTTCTTGAAAGATTTTATTATCGAAAATACTAAAACTGAATTTTGAAAATTCTTTTGATTGTATTAATGCAACATTAAACCGTAAACGTAGTTTGGGCTTTGGTAAATTGATCTAGTTCTGTTTTCAAACGAATGTTTGATCAAGAAAAATTTACTAAAAGACAAACATAAACTCTTTTCCATGGAAGAAGAGTGTGACTCAATCCTATTCCTTTTCATGATTGAGAAAGGTATGTTAGGAACATTAGAATTGTCTAAATTCTAATATAACTCATAGCAACTTTAATAGTTAAGAAAATTGCACACCATGTTTTCCTTAAGAGATTTCATTACCCTCTGTTGGTGATTGAATTCTTATATGACATTTTGGTCAACTAGAAAACATGTTTGATATTATATGAGTTATTACATTAGAATCTAGACTAATTACCGCAAAATTGGTAAAAGACAAACTAGTATATTGTATCTAGTTGTTTTGATTTGACCAATTAAAGGTGCTACACACCATTGTGGGGATAGTAGACCTATTAAGGAAGAAATTGCATGCTCAATTTTTCAAGTTAATAGTATGATGGATGATTCATCATCTACAGAGTAGAATACACTCTTTTAGTACCTAAGTAATTGTTACGAATGGTCTTACAAAGGGGTAGTAACGTAATAACACGATATTTTCACTGGTTAATGAAACACTTACAATGTTGTCAAATCCAGTGGGAGTATTGTGGTGTATTACTGAATAAGACATTATTGTAACGTTGTCTAATTCAGTGGGAGTTACAAGATTTATTATCTTGGAAGTAACTCAGATTATTTCTAGATTTTCTTGAAATAATACATTACGTTCAAAAATGTAGACATTCATATTCTCAAGGATTGTCATGAACGTTTCCTTGATAATTAAGTGCTCCTACATCTACTTGTAATGCTTATATATCTATGACACTATCATATTGCTCACATAAACAAACGAATGTCATGGTGTTTATCTGCTATATGGTGTTGTTCTATGCACAAGTGGGAGAAGTATTAATTGTGTGCAAAAGAACAAACACATACAAATATGATTAATGGATTCTCTTGATCGTAAGATAAGAGATTAACGTTCTAATAAGATTGACTTGTTTAGAACATGTGTCAAGATTATAACATAGACTACTTTTATGTCTTATATCATTCAAATTATAGAAACACTTGAAGTTACATTTTAGGTTAAGTGAGATCTTGGCTAGATTGTAATCTCAAGGTAAATCTCCACTTGTTGTGAGATCGGGAGTGGATGCTTTACAGTTTCTTAAGTTGGACACTTCTTGGAATGACATAAATAAATAAAGTAATACTATCTTAAATATTTATGTATTTTTAGAATGACATAAATATGATAGAGTAGTATATTAACTTGAAAATTAATTAATTGAAACCATGGTGTGGTGTTCATAATAACTTTAAATTATACATGGTTATGTGTTTCTGTATAAACTCACAAACATGAAGTCTTTTAAAGACTTAATAATATAAAGTAAGATACTATAACTGTTATGTCTTTTGACTTGGTCAAAGAATACTTATGTTATAAAACATGCAATTGGCTTGGATATTCTATTATACCATTAAGTTGACTTAGTTGGTAAATAGGTATGCCAAAAGGAATATGATTATCTTAAATATTGTTAGATTGTCTTACAATATTAATTCTAATGAAATACTGTATGTATATGGAATGTTCAGTTAGAAGAATCAAACATTTGTCATATTGTTTGATTCAAGATAACTATATCTTCTTTTCTTCCAAAAGTTATCAAGGTTAGAAAATTGAGTATTGATTGGATATACTTAATAAAACTCAAACCTAGAAGATTAATAAGACACCATTTTAGTATGGAATGTGATGAATCACATTGAGTCTTATATTGAAGTTCTGATTTGTTAAAACTACTTATGGAGTAGGTTATTATTGAACAAGATTTACGAACTGTTAATGTGATTTGTAATATCCCAAAAAGAAAACAATTTAGTGTTGTTCTAATTGCTAAAGTAATTATAGATAGTCTTTAAATTACAAAAGCAAGTGGGAGTTTTGTTTAGATCTTGAAGAGATTAAATTACAATTACAAAACACATAATCTTCTAAAATACACTAGTAAATATCATGATGAGGTCAAATATGATATACCTCAAAATGATGGAATTCTCATTCATAGATCCGCAAGGATATCTCAGATATTTGATATGATGAGAAATATGATTTACAGGATCATGGTAAACCTGTTAATCATAATGATATATTACCTAATATTGAATTGTGGTAAATTATTCATACTATGAATGATAAGATGCTGTCCAAAGAGATAATCAACTTGGTAAACTTGGTTTATCTTAATAAAGATGAGTTTCTTCAAAGGAAGGAAAACCCTAGCAGTTTAAAATTCTTTGTGTAGAAATCATATGGACAAAATTGTACATGTGTTTAATGCATGGCTTGTGACAAGATTATTAATCACACTTAAGCAATTAACTGTGATTGAATATTCTTTCCTTGGCACATTAAATATATAATGATTATGATTGTCATACTTATTTTCATTGATATGAAAAATGACAATTGGATATTAAAACTCTTTGTTGTGTGATTACTTTTGCGAGGACGATAAGTAATACAAATGAGTTTTATGAATTCACATAATCTTTGGAAATGTACAAACGGCAAGAATCCATGAATGGATATATGCATGCATCTAGGAGATGATTCTTATGTTTAACTATTAAATCCAAGTTTTGGTTTTAAATTAAAATAAGATAATTTCTAAGTATTCCTGAAAGCTAGTGGGAGTATTGTGTTTATTTTCTTTAAATCTTATATGTTGTGGGTAGTAACATTCCATCTAAGCTAAATGTTAAGTTTGGAATGGAACTTCACATGAAAGATTTAGAAAATAAGACATACAACCTTGGAGTATATGTTTATTGTTAATAAACATGGCGGTATTAAAATAAATGAGTCTAATAGAACATGATATATCATTTGGAAAATGGATATGTAGAACATGAATTAAATCTTTGTTTAACATAAGGATTTTTCATGTACATCATGTTATTGTTGTATCATGCTTGAATGCAAGATGATTTGACAACATTGATATCTAATGAAGTTATTAGATAACTAGTGTAATGAATATTCTAATTGAATATGTTTGAATCTAGAATTACATTCCTCAGCCTGGATTTGCTCTCAAAATTCTATGGATGAGCAATACAGCAATTGTTGCGAAATTGTCATAGCCAACAAACTTGAAAGTTTGGAAGGTATCAAACATTACACTATAGATATTGAAGTTTACGGAGATTTTAAAGAGCATATTGTTGTTTGTATACAATGATGCTGGTTTAATTGAGATGACACTCAATACTAGTCATGGGAGGATTTCATCCTTGAAAATGGCCATGTCAACTAGTTGTGCTTAACTAAGAGCATAGTTGCATTATACAATAAAGAATAAGAATACTTTAAACTTTAAAAATGTTTGAAAGTTTGATTGTCATAAATAGGTGCTTGAGGATGTCACACACTTTATGAAATATATTATGTGGTAATATCAAGATATTTTGAATGCACACATACAAGAACTTCACTAGTTGAATTCTTGAAGATAAGTATTCTCAAAATTCCGATAGATCAAAGTTAGTTGAAATTATGCCTTGTCAACAAGTATGATTGTCATTACTTGAGACATAATTCATTAACTAGTATTATCATGCATTGATCTATTTAGTATTTGGATAAGGGATGTTATGAACAAATATTATTTAAATGAAATAAAATATTGGTTATGTTTAATTTTCATTTTCTTAATATTATATCCTATATTTGCATGTTTAATCCGTGAATAACTTATGTTATTCTAAAAGTCCGTTGTCGATCAATGATGTGGGAATGTCATTGAATTAAGACAAATCTGAGTTTTGGTAGAATATACTTTAAGTATATTGATGCGTGGGACATGCCAAATTCACATGATATTCAATGAATTGAATATAGGACATATCCCAACTTTACATGATGATACTTTATGGATCTTTGTCATTAAGTATATCATGAAGTGTTTATCCTCAGACTTGAGATACCAGATAACTGTTATGAATGTAGTGCATTTGTGTAAGATAGTCTAACGCTATCCGTAACTGGTAGTTATAAGGGCTATTTTCGGAAGTGTTGCAAAGTTCATGAGTTATGTTTGTAGTCAAGAGAATTTGTTCCTTTGAATTTGTTTCAAAGTATAATACTATATTTGGGCCCCTCGTAGGATTGGCAAGATGTTTGTAAGGCCTTACCCAAGATCTATCTGGAATACGTCCAGATGATTTGGTAATCTTGTTCAATCGAATACAACGAGAAACAGAATATTAACTTATGAAATGACTTGATCCATATTCATAGTTAATGTAGTATTAGTAACAAAAGGATAAGTAAAAATGATGAATCATTAAATGGTTTTTTCCAGGAGACCATACTCGATTTGATCTGGGGGCATTGGCGTGTGAAAGCTAGACTAACCAATGTCATTACTATATTAAGTAATATCCAAGTGGGAGCTGAAAGGTTTATGGATAATTATTAATATTAGTATGACCGGATTCGAACTCGAGACTTCGGGATTGCACACATTACGTATGAGAATTGATGTACATAATTAATATAAATAAAACGTTATTGTTATTAATTATTAATCACTAAATAAAACATAACGATAGTTAAATAATTAACGAGGTTTGGTTAACGGTCGTTAAATATTAACTAGAAGGACTAAGAATGAAATTAGATGTCGGGAAAGTTCTAGAATCCCCTTTGGGATGAATAGGCCGATCGGTGGGGGTTTCCAAAACCCAATCCCACTCTAACTTGGTCACCAAGATAAGTTACCTATAAATACAATTCATTGTATTCATTCATAACCTAATCTTGGATCACCAATAACCTAATTTCTTCTCTTTCTCCTCTTCTCTTTGTGTGGCCGGTCGAATACCCTCACCCAAGGGTTTTCGATTTTGTCTTAGCTCAAAGATAAAGTGTTTGGTTTATTAGTGATACAAAGGAACTAGCTTTTCACATCAAATCGCTATTAGTACGTGTGTACAAGAACGAAGAACAAGCACGCTTGAGCTTGTGAATCTTGGTGGTTGATTTAATTGGTGGGTCGACATAGAGATTGGTCGACATTCACAAACCCTAATTTATTAGGGTTTAGGGTTTCTTGTTCTTGATCCTAATTAGGGGTTTTTCTATAAACCCTAATTGCATTGATTCGCAAAAGGTACGCACATACTTTTAATTCGGTTAGTTAATTTACAAGTATTATTCCTATTACTTCCGCTGCATGCTTTGATGATGTTTACTTGTTTTATATAATTGTTATGATTAGTAAAACCCAACACATAGTTTCGGACCTCTTGGCACCTAATCCACAGGGTCTGAACCCGCCCCGGACAGACTCAAACCGGGTAAAGTCCGCCCTTTTAGAGTGATATTCACAACCCACAAGTCCTTTTGCCACTAGGCCACCCCCGAGTGCTTAACCCATTTTCATCTTTTTAACACTTTTAGGACTTCCCTATGTTACCTAAATATAATTAAGGAAACTTACCCTCTAGGCATCCACTTAGTTTTTGAAGTCGTCACAGCTTCCAAACTAAATCAAACAAGCTCACATAAGTTAAAACATAATTTACTATAATGCACAACATTTTTTAGTATAAACTTCATAAACTCGAAACACTTACAGAGGACTGAGTTCTTTGTGATTTGAAGTATCATTCACCATTGTATCAAATTTTCTTTTCAAAGGGCATGTTAATGTCTCCAGTGAGTGCATTTTGTGTGTGTTTTGTTATGTAAGAACACTCTAGTTCTTTGTATGTTTTCTTAGGAAATTTGATAATGTTGTACAAGTACAACTTTTGCACATCGTTTTTGTGTGTTCTATGGAATCTTGTTTCTACAAAAACTTAAGTTTTGACCATTATCTTTCACCTCATTAATGCACATTAATGCAGAGGGTGCGGGAGCGGGGAAAAGAGGGTGCGGGAGCGAGAAACAAAGCGGGAAGGGTTTTTTTTGTCATATCAGCTTCATACGCTATGACTCTTCTTTCTTTCTCTTTTCTCCCTTTGCAGCACCGTCTCTCTTCTCTTAATTTTATTTTTCATTTTTTATTATTTAAAAATAACCTTAAAACACACATACTCACTACATAATACACACAAAATAAATAAATATTATTTATCTTTCTTGGTGAACGTGCTTTTCATTCAGGACTAAAGTCCCGCTCATCATCTTTTCTCACTTTCCCGCAAGGTTTGCATTGGGTTAGCCGCAAAGGGAAAAGGGGTCTCCCGCTTGTTTTCCCATAGTGCATCCTGCACCTTAAGAAAGAGTATTATTTAGCGGTTGTTGTGTGTGGGTAATTGTGTTTTAGTGAAAATGCACGATGTAACATGTTTTTTCTAGTACTCGATCTCTTATATACCATCTAGCATCTATTATTCCAAGTGTCTGATAAAATGTTTGATTCATTTTGAAAAAAGTAATTTACACTTTAAAATTATGTTGCTCAATTTAGGGGGTGTTTGGCTTATGTTATAAAGGTGTCTTGTTTATTATATATCAAAAGCTCATAAGTTTATGTTAGTGTTTGAATTAGCTTAAGTTTACAAGTTAAGTTAAAGTATTTAGTTTAGCTTATATTGATAAATGACCAAAAAGGATATAAGGTGAATAATATGAGTCAACATTTGACACTTTGAAAAGGGTGTCACGAAAGACGACACTTCAATTACCAAAAACGACACAACGCACAAAAAAAAAAAAGAAAAAAATAAATAAATAAAAAATGAGGCACATATCGCAGACAGAGGGCAAGCAAAGCTTTACGCGCACTAGTTGGTTACTCGTGTCCAGTTTTATTATTGAGCTTAAACGGGAATGGCACGAAGCGCGTAAATTCCTTGCGCTTCCTTGCCCGCACCCAACTCCCTACATTTATTAGTTTTTGGTTTATTCATTGCGTGCACCAAACTCTTTACTTAAATTCATTGTATTCATTGCTATGTAGCTCATTGATGAATGCCTGAGTAGCTAAAGACAAAATACTTGAAATGCTTTAATACTTTGTACCCTGAGATCAATACTTTTCAACTGTACAACATAACAGGTCCTTTTTCATATGACCTGACAAATTTATTCATCATTTTGTTCCATCGACTCAAAATCGACCTGACAAATAAAGCCTCCATCAATCTTATTTCTACTTTGATATATCCAAATTTATATCTACTCTTGTTACCGTATATGAGTACAAAGATTTGTTTTCAAGAATCAATATATATTTTTAAACAAAACAAAGACGAAACTCTCCATGCAAGTTAAATAAGTTGCAATAAAAATTGAGTAAATTCTTTAAAGAGTACAAAAAGAGAGAGTGAGGTCACCATTTAGAGAGCATGCGGTATGATCACTTAGGAAGTGAGTGAAAACTTAACTTTTTTGAGTTAAGGGTTAAGGTACCATACCGCCCAAGTGAGTTAAGATATTGAGTTAAGGGGTGTGTTAGCACCTGAACGCTGCGTTAAGCAGCAAATATTTAAAAAAAAAAAAAAAAAACAAACATTCACCCCGTAAAATTTTACATATTCGCCCCCTAAAATGTGATGTTTTTTTTAAGTTAAGGTTGAGTTATGATAAGGGATTTTGAGTTAAGGTTAAACTGTTAAAGATGATGTGGCGTTGACGTGATACTAAGTGAAAGTTTAACCCAAGTTACCACACCCGCTGCTCTTAGTATAAAATAAAACCTATCTTCTCAATATGATCATGTGCGACTCCATTGTGCGAATGTGCAACACGTGTCCACTTATTGATTATTAAAGTACAGTAGTAGGTGATTTTTTTTTTCTTATTATAAAAGGTGTGAAAAAACCATAATACCCCATCCTTTGTATAAAATAACTTCTCTCACCTTCTCTTTTACTTATTTTTTCCACCACTCTTCTCTCTCTCTCCCTTTCTTTTCGGTCACCATCAACACCATCAACACCAGCGCTGTTACCACCACAGATCAACACCACCTGATCAACACCACCACATATCAACACCACCATCACCAACTGATCAACACCACCACAGATCCGCCATCACCACCACATATCAACACCACCATCATCACCTCAAATGTATCCTCAAACCCAGATCCGCCACATCAAATCCTTCAGATCGGTAAAGAATATTTATTTTCCAACAATCCATCTGTTTCCATCATTGATATTTTCCAAAACAGAGCATCCTCAAAAGAAATAAAAAAAAATAACAAAGCATCCTAAAAAAATAAATATCCAAACAAAACATAATAGTCACAAACATTCAATATCTTTTTTTTTGTTGGTTTGTTGGTTGTAATTAGGTGGTGGTTGTTGGCAAAGGTATGCGGTAGCGGGTTCGTGGGATTGGGAGTCGGGTGCGGGTGGGGCTGATGGATTGGGGTCGCGATTGTAACCGGAGTATGACATGATTTTTTGATAATTGTGGATTGAGATTGTTGTTGAAGGATGATTGATTTTATTTTATAGGGTTGAATTTACAAGTGATGAAATTTGGTTTTGGTTTTGGAATTGAATCGTTCTAGGTAGGGGTGAAAACGAGCCGAGTCGAGCCCGAGCCTGCCAGAGCTCGAGCTTGGCTCGTTTAAGTTTTAAAAAGTGTTAATACAAATAAGGCGTAAAAACGTTTATTTATATTTTACGATCTTCTAATGTTTTGTCGATAACAAACGTAAAATCATTTTAACGAAACAAATAAAATACGTAAATAGTTTGTTTCAATAGTTTCCTAACACACTTACGTTTTCACATAAAACACTAAACAAGTACAAGTGATTTTATGTCTTAGAGATACATATATGTACAACAACTAGTGTTTACATATTGGGATAATATATGCTTAACTAAGTATATACTAAAATGGGTAAAAACAAGTTTATACTAAAATGGGTAAAAACTAGCAAATGGTATTGACCCATAACCCATGGTTTTATATATATCACTTAACCAAGTTCATTGTATCCTTAAGATACATTGTATCTAGAAAGAAAACCATGGATCAACCCATAACCCAAGACCCATGACCCATAACCAAAAATACCCATGGGCAAAGAGAAGCGTTCCACGGATCCCTGGCTTTGTGCTAGCCGGATCCCTTGTGGGAGGGATCCGCGGGATCCGGGGAACAGTAGAGAATTTTCTCTATAAATAGAGAGCCATTTCTTCCTTTCTACACACAACTTTACACACATACTTCCCCAAGTATTATAACCCTCTAACCTCAGATCCAAGAGATCTATGTAGTTTGTCTTTTGTTTTTGTGTGATCTTCTAGGTTCCTCTTAAAAGCGAGATCACCGCTTCTTGAAGACGAGCAAGCTCAAGTCCATGAGTTGCTATGCTTCGTCATCATCAAGACAACTAAGGTTCTCTTGTTGATAGTTCTTTCTTTCTCCATAGATGTTGGGTTGAAGGCATTAGTGAAGGATGCCGAAAGTGTCAAGATGAAAGCATTAGTGAAAGGTGCTTATCATCCGTGTTAAAGCATTAGTGAAGAATGCTAAAGGTGTCAAGACGAAGGCATTAGTGAAGGGTGCCAAGCATTGTGTCAACGGCATTAGTGAAGGATGCCGAAGAAACAAATCAAGTAGCATTTGGAAAGAATGCCTAGGTCGTATAATCGATGAGGTGCATCGTTGTACATATAAGTATTTGTTTTATTTCCAAGGATGGTGATATCTTTGATGGTGTTGTAACAAGGAGTGGATCTCCTTGATATTAGGTGTTGTGTTGTGAAGGGTAGTAGTTCCTCCATAGTAATGGAACTAGGTGCTTAGCCTAGTACCTAATAAAGGGAAGGCGACGTTGTGATAGGATTAGTTCTCCTTGGTGTGAAAGAACTCGGTGGTTAGCCTAGCACAGTATAAAGGGTAGGCGACGTTGTGTTAGGTGTGGTTCGCCTTGGTGTGAAGGAACTCGGTATTTAGCTTTGTACCGGAAAACGGTTAAGCGACGTTGTGAAGGCTTCTTTGCCATAAGGAGTTGGTGTAGTGCTTACGAACTCTCGAGTAGGTGACTCGGGGAGTGGAGTAGGGAAAGGAAGGTGTCCTTGTAGCCGAACCACTATAAATACTTGTGTCGTGGTGATGTGATTCTTACTCTTTATGTTTCATTACACGTTTATATATCTATCTATCAACGTCCAACATAAACAACCAAATAGATTGACATAAGTCGATCTAAATATTTAAAAAGGAAGTTTTAAATTGGTAAAACTATTCAACCCCCCTTCTAGTTTTCCACAATTGGTATCAGAGCTTCTTTACCAAGTTTCTTAGAGTATGTTGTACTTTAAAAACTTGATACGATCCATGTATGTTTGAAAACTACAAAGAAGAATTCCTTTTGTCATATTTTAATAAATCATTATATTGTTTATTGTTGGACAATGATAGAATGCTCTAACATTTTTTTTGTTAAGCATTATCCATACTTGAATTTGGAGTTACCAAGAAGATCATGAAGAATCTATCTAAATATTTTTTTTCGCAAAAAGAATGTTTAGTGTTGTCATTCTCACAACATAAATCTGGAGATTCCAAGAAGATCACAAAACATCTAAATACTTCTTTTCTTAAAAAGAATGTTTAGCAAAGGTATGATTGTTAATTACTTACTTTTATCTTTTAAAATCCTAGTTGCATAATTTATTAGTAATTGTTCAAGTAGTTATCAATGTTATAGTCATCATCAAGATAGTATTCTTCGACTAACTTTTATAGACTACATTACCAAATCGTAATAATGATATATTGGTTATTCGATAACCTCAATCATTATTCATCACAAAGGATTTATTGACACTTCATCTATGTCAAAAAATATCCATGTGAAACTTCTTATATTATGATAAAATGAGATTTTATTATAATGTTTGAAAAGCTTCCCAAGAATTATGACTAATTCTTAAAAAGGGAACCTCGTCTAATAGGAATAGTATTAAATCGTCAAAACCGCAAACCACAAGTTTTAGAGCCTTAACATTAAATCACTAGGCGTTTTAGAACTCCCAAACCAAAGTTATCAAGGAATGTTTGAGCTGACTTTTGCTGTTATGCCAGATCCCTTCGTTTATACTAGCCGGATCCCAAATGAGAGGGATCCGCGGGATCCGTGCAACAGAAGACAGTATATGCTCAAGAATGATCACTGTGGATGTTCCACAATTATACTCACCTCAAAGACTCACGAACAAAAACTCAGGTACTGTTCATAGGAGCAATTTGACCATTCCACTCAAGTTTAACAATCACTTGTGTAAGTACAATCTTCACTACATTGTTAATTTAATTCCTTGATTTCTAAGATTACAATTTCTTCATCTTTAAGAGTTGGGTTCAAATGGGTTTACCATAATTTGTCACCACATTGTTTTCTAAGATAATCTAAATCAAAGAATTAACATTGTTAATACAAATTAAACACATTTCTTGAACTCAACAAAGATGATGAGAGAAAAATTGTGATAAAACCCTCTAGGTTACTATTCACAATTAACACCACATTGTGGTTGTGTTGTTTAGGAACATCATGCCAAGCAACAAGCAACAAGATTACCAAGACACCGCTCACTACATACCCATGTACCATAGGAAAAATGGATTAAGTCCGGACGATAGGAAAGCCTTTAAGTTACTTGAAATGAGACTCTTTCATGAAGGTAGAGTTGTTGATCCATCATTCCTTGCAAATACCGACATAAGGGAAGTATTTGGAACTATTGGGTTTGATTGTTTATTGGATATAAACGAGCAAATTTTCCCGGTCTTTGTGCTTGAGTTCTACAAGACTATGGGTATAATTAGAAATGATGATGGGTCCATCTCAATTGAATTCACCATAAATGGACATGAGTACACTCTTTCACTTGAGGAGTTTGGAAGAATAATAAGGGTTCCATATGATGGTGTTTGCATGTATTCTAATGAATGGTCGTTGCAGGAGCTACACTCTATGGTTGATCATCACGACATTTATCACGCAACAATCCCGGAAGCAACCACGGTAAGGGACACCGTGTTTTTGCCAAGAGCATCCCCATCAAGGGTTACTAGGAAGTCGAAAGTGATCTATAGGGATCCTTTCCAAATGGAGCTCTCGGAGATGTACCCGTTGTATAGAAAATGGGAAGATGTGATAAGGGAGAATGTGGTGTGTCTAGTAGGAAACAAGGATCACCCCAACGCATGTCTAAGCTTCATGATCTATTGTCTAGTGACCGAGACTCGCTTCAACATTGCCTACTACATGCTCAAGAGAATGGCAAGTGTAAGAAGCATGGACAAGATGGTGCTCCCGTATGCAATGATCCTAACTCGTCTTGCTAAATTCATATTTGCATTAGATCCTTCTCCACAAACCTATGACCATAGCTTTTGCAACAAGGTTATGGTACCATTGACCGAGGGAAGAACCACGAGGTTTATGGTAGATGGCAAGAGGCCTCACCCACCCACGGATTCCTCGGAAGAAAGGGAGAGACCAAGAGAAGGTGAAGGAAGTAGCAACCCACTCGTAAATACCGAACTCGACCCCTTGGAGTATATCAACCAATTGCCGGATGTTCATGGTGCATCACCCGAATGGCCACAAACCAAGGGAATCTTCAAGTGCTTTGCCAATTTCTTGAAGAAAAAGAAGTAGAGTGGAGGACAGGTGAAGACGAGATGGGAAGGAGAAGAGAGGTAAGGTCTTAGGACCCAAGTGTATGATGAACAATTTCAAACAATGGTTTGTAACACATTAAACTATGCTCGTAGTATGTAGGTATCGCCATATCTTGGCACTAAACAACTCTAACTTAGGTATTTGAAAAATGAGATTTTACGATCCCTTGAGTGGTCGTCGTCACTCATTCTAGGAATTTTAGCTCTTCTTACTTTGCTATACATTATAGTAGTTGTGTTCTTGCATTTAGTCCCCATAGAAACAACTAGGAGAAGCATTTACTAAGAAGTGCAAAATTGCACATTTGCTGAAAGCCTTCTGATCTGCAGTAGGCGGATCCCAGCATTTGAACTATCCGGATCCCTCCCAGAAGGGAACCGTGGGATCCGTGGCTTCTGATAAGCAATACAGATCTTCCTACATCAAAATAGTCTACTAGATCACCTCACACGAGTCAAACATAAGATACTAGAGCCAACTAAGTCTTCCTCAAATAGTTGAAAACCTCACTCTCATCCATGGCTTATCTAGGATATATTTTCGAAATACTTTTGATTTATCAACTAGTCAAAACTCACCATAATTCCGCTCCAACACTCACACATTATCTATCACGTCTGATAGCACTTAGTTTGGTCTATCCTTCAATTTTAGTAAATTGATCTCAATCATCTTTGACTCAAAATTAGGCTCAAAAATTAGTTTTTCATTTCTTTTTATTTTTAAAGATTTTAGTAAATTCCTCTTAGGACATCATCTAACTTCTAGGACCTGTTATCACCATTTCTCTATATCAAATTAAATGGTATCCTTGTTAAACTTATATTTAGACTACCAAAAGTCAACCTTCTTGCCCAAAACCATCATTAAGCACCATCATTTATTATGGTTGAGGATTTGAGATATCCAACAGCTAAAGACTTCAAAATTAAGTCAAAACCTCGAAATCCATTGATAATAAACCTTACAAAAGCATAATCATTTCACCTAAAACCTGCCTGATAGCCGGATCCCTGGTTTTTAACCAGGCGGATCCCTGCTGAGAGGGATCCGCTGGATCCGTAGCTGCATAAAGCCTCAATCAGCTTCCATATTCAAATTCAAATCACCTTTTGGTTCTCTAACCACTTTTAGCATTCATTTATTATCCTCCTAGAGCTGATCAAACCTTAAGAGCATGCTTAGTCCTCTAAGTGGCCAAGAATTTAATTTCCTAATTCAAATTATCCTTTATAAACCAAACAACCTTAGGTTTAAGGCACCATCCTCACTCACCTTTCAAAAATCAGCAATTAGAAGCTCACAATTAGTATCATCATCACCATAACTAAGGCTCTTAGCAACAACTCCTCAACCTTAGGATCATCCAAAAGAAAGGGTCAAATGATCCATGAAATCTCTTCCACCGAAACATCCCCCATTAGAGATAATGATACTAGAACCCCATCTCATCAAACTCATCCAACAAAGGCTAAGAGAACCGCAAGGATTAGCATCAAACCATTCGGACTAGACAAAGGATCATCTAGTTCAAAACCAAACTTGATTAGTTCTAGCATGCCATCACAACCCGCATTCATTAAGCATGGACTACACTCCTTGAATGAGCCTCTCCCTCACCCAAACATCTACTCATTGGATCATTCACCACCAAGAACCTCCCATTCACCAACCTTTTCATTGAATAGGGAACCACCAACAACACCATCTAGCCCATCATGGGAGACAAGGAACAACCTTGATCATATGGAAGAAGTTCCATTACCACCCTCATTTTTAGAACCTCTTCCTACTTCTCAAAATGAAGACCCACAATCACACATAGAGCCTCCTCAAAATATCCATTTCCCTCCGGGTCCAAACCAAGACAATAATTGTCCAAATTGTCTAAACACTCAAGGACTTGTTCAAGAAGCACGAAATGAGATACATTTCATGTTTAATCATCTTCTTGCAAAGTTGGATCAAATCAACAAGTCCACTCATCCCTAGACTCAAGCACATTGTAGCGTTTTAAGTCTAGTAACTAGTTAGTATTTAGTGGTACTTGTATGTCCTAGTTCATTCTCTTAGTTTTAGAGATTTGTTTGGTTATCTCTTATTTTATTGAATGAACATTTATATGCTATGACTATTTTTGTGCGTTGTGCTTTTTATTGCACACATATATTATGTCCTCATTTAGCATTGTTTGACACATCTTCACTGATGAAGAAACTGTCACCAGATAGCCGGATCCCTCAAAAATGCCTAGCCGGATCCCTCCAAGAAGGGAACCGTGGGATCCGTGGTACAGAAGCACAAATTTCTACTAACTTGAGTTTATTTGCAGGAAATTATGCACTGTACTCTTGTTCTCTAACCTTTACTTTGTAGATTTTCAAAATACATATGAAGATTTGACACCATAAAGCTAGGGGAGCTTTGTGTCAAACGATATGGCAAAAACATTTGCAACTTAATCCGATTTTGGATTATACTTCATGAACACCCCATTGCATCTTTGCAATCTTCAAGGGGAGCACGTTTTCGTCACTTAGACGAACCATTTGCAAACTCATTTTCAAACACATTAGTTTATTTACTTGATGCCCTTTCAAAGGAATGGACACGTCAAGGGGGAGTTAAAACGAGTACCATTTCCGTCACTTGCTCTCTTTACATTTTTACATACTTTTTCTTATAAAAATTGTGTTAGATTCTTTGAACACTTTTTGTTTCAACAAAAAGGGGGAGAAGAAAGTAAAAACTACTAATTCAAATTTGCTACGAATTTTAGTTTTTCTTAAAATAATTTTATGTTTTGTCATCAACAAAAAGGGGGAGATTGTTAATACAAATAAGCCGTAAAAACGTTTATTTATATTTTACGATCTTCTAATGTTTTGTCGATAACAAACGTAAAATCATTTTAACGAAACAAATAAAATACGTAAATAGTTTGTTTCAATAGTTTCCTAACACACTTACGTTTTCACATAAAACACTAAACAAGTACAAGTGATTTTATGTCTTAGAGATACATATATGTACAACAACTAGTGTTTACATATTGGGCTAATATATGCTTAACTAAATATATACTAAAATGGGTAAAAACAAGTTTATACTAAAATGGGTAAAAACTAGCAAATGGTATTGACCCATAACCCATGGTTTTATATATACCACTTAACCAAGTTCATTGTATCCTTAAGATACATTGTATCTAGAAAGAAAACCATGGATCAACCCATAACCCATGACCCATAACCAAAAATACCCATGGGCAAAGAGGAGCGTTCCACCGATCCCTGGCTTTGTGCTAGCTGGATCCCTTGTGGGAGGGATCCGCGGGATCCGGGGAACAGTAGAGAATTTTCTCTATAAATAGAGAGCCATTTCTTCCTTTCTACACACAACTTTACACACATACTTCCTCAAGTATTATAACCCTCTAACCTCAGATCCAAGAGATCTATGTAGTTTGTCTTTTGTTTTTGTGTGATCTTCTAGGTTCCTCTTAAAGGCGAGATCACCACTTCTTGAAGACGAGCAAGCTCAAGTCCATGAGTTGCCATGCTTCGTCATCATCAAGATAACTAAGGCTCTCTTGTTGATAGTTCTTTCTTTCTCCATAGATGTTGGGTTGAAGGCATTAGTGAAGGATGCCGAAAGTGTCAAGATGAAAGCATTAGTAAAAGGTGCTTATCGTCCGTGTCAAAGCATTAGTGAAGAATGCTAAAGGTGTCAAGACGAAGGCATTAGTGAAGGGTGCCAAGCGTTGTGTCAACGGCATTAGTGAAGGATGACGAAGAAACAAATCAAGTAGCATTTGGAAAGAATGCCTAGGTCGTATAATCGATGAGGTGCATCGTTGTACATATAAGTATTTGTTTTATTTCCAAGGATGGTGATATCCTTGATGGTGTTGTAACAAGGAGTGGATCTCCTTGATATTAGGTGTTGTGTTGTGAAGGGTAGTAGTTCCTCCATAGTAATGGAACTAGGTGCCTAGTCTAGTACCTAATAAAGGGAATGCGACGTTGTGATAGGATTAGTTCTCCTTGGTGTGAAAGAACTCGGTGGTTAGCCTAGCACCGTATAAAGGGTAGGCGACGTTGTGTTAGGTGTGGTTCGCCTTGGTGTGAAGGAACTCGGTATTTAGCTTTGTACCGGAAAAAGGTTAAGCGACGTTGTGAAGGCTTCTCCGCCATAAGGAGTTGGTGTAGTGCTTACGAACTCTCAAGTAGGTGACTCGGGGAGTGGAGTAGGGCAAGGAAGGTGTCCTTGTAGCCGAACCACTATAAATACTTGTGTCGTGGTGATGTGCTTCTTACTCTTTATCTTTCATTACACGTTTATATATCTATCTATCAACGTCCAACATAAACAACCAAATAGATTGACATAAGTCGATCTAAATATTTAAAAAGGAAGTTTTAAATTGGTAAAACTATTCAACCCCCCTTCTAGTTTTCCACAAAAAGCTCGAGCTCGAGCTCGAGCTCGGCTCGTTTCGAGCCTTAAAGTTTAAGCTCGAGCTCGGCTCGTGGTATGTTATATAGGCTCGGGCTTGGCTCGAGCTTGGCTCAAGCTCGGCTCGTTTATACGATTTGGCTAAGAAAAGTTAAAGCTTGGCTCGAACTCGAGCTCGTTAATAAGCTCGAGCTCGGCTCGTATATATGTTTAATAATAAAAATGTCATAATATCTATTAGGGCTCGTTTAGGCTTGCGAGCCCAAACGAGCATTGTATGTAAAGCTCGGGCTCGAGCTCGATTAATAAATGAGCTACAACTTAAGATCGAGCTCGGGATCGAGCTCGTTTAGGCTCGGATCGTTCGAGCTTTTTACCAATCTGATCCTGAACTTTTCACAAGCGGCTCGGCTCATTTCCACCCCTAGTTCTGGGATGCTACGTTCTTCTTTTTCTAGTTGATGTTTATGTAATGATGTATTCCGTATAAAGGAAAATTTGTGTAGGAGTAGTTGAAAAAGGATTTAGAATTAATGTTTAACTTTTGTGTAATCTTACATTTAATATTCACTTATACATCTAATAGAATATATTTACCGGGTCTTTGACCTTTTACCCAAAAAATATACATATAATAGAAAAGTATATAGACCTAAACTTTTTTAAAATCTCAATGCAAATTTGGTGATAGTGATGGTGTCGGATCTATTGGGTCGAGCAACGGAGTAGTGATGATGATGGTGTCGGATCTGCAAGTGGTGGTGATAGAAGGTGGTATTCCACATATAAACTTGAATAGTAAGAGAGAAAGAGATGTGTGGAAGGTGGTGGCGGAATGTGAGAGTGAGAGAGAAAGAGATAGTTTTATATAAATAATGAGGGTATTTTAGTCTTTTAACACGATTAATAATAAGACAATATGTAATTTTATTGTACTTTATTGTACTTTTGGTCAAGACATGTGTCGCATATCCAATGGAGTCGCACAGTCGCACATAACCATATTAGGAAGAAGAGTTTTTTTTATACTAGATGGTGACCTCACCCTCTTTTTTTGTACTTTTTAAAGAATTTCCTCATATAAATTTATATTAACATGACTTACTTTATGCATTGATATTTGTCTTTTGAACTTTATGATTTGTTGTCCAACACCAAAGCACTTTTAGCGTCTATTAAAACTATTTATTGTCGTATTATACATTTGATATTATTTAATGCAATTAATCCCGCTACAACATTCGAGGTAAAATCTCATTGTTGTCATTATGGTGTTTTTGCAGACCCCAAAGATGGCATGAGAGAAAGAGGATGATTCAACGTTGGACAAATGAATATATAGAGGATATCTGACGTATTGGCACCATTCGCACACGATCACAAATAAACATTGGTATGCAGTATTTTTAAAATATTACATAACAGCAAACCATGTTTTTTTATGTTTAAACACCATGCGTGCACCATCATTGTAGACAAAGGGTTAGTAAAAAAAATGTTGTCAGAACATTAAGGTGTGCATGGGCTTAGAAATTAATATGTGTCCGTTTCTAAGCTCATGCACATCCTGTCATTCGTTACTATGGGTGTTCATCGGTTTGATTTTCGGGTTGTGCGTTGTACGGTTTAGGTGTCGGTTTGAAAATTTCCAAAGTCAAAAGCAAAACCAAACCAAACCAATTATAGAACGGATAAAACCAATGTAAAAACTATTAATGAGATCTAATATCACAACCACAACACAAACGGGTCACCCAACCAACCACCCTCGGTGAATTATTATTACTTATAGATCAAGAAGATGAGTCCACAATCGTGTGCTAACCAAACAAATACCAAAGAAAAAGACATCCCCATCAAAAGGATTCTATCTATCTCACTACAATGAAACTGATACAAAGATTCTTACTACAAACACTCAAAACTATACAAACCAAAAGACTACACAAGATGATCAAGATGATCAAGATGATCAAAACCAGAAAACTAAATGTGTAACAAACTTGAGAGACAATGTGTGAGATGAGAGAGAAAGATGAAATCGTTATCTGAGCTAGGGTTGGAAAAGCTGAGCTTATATAGAACCAAGTTCCACTTCAACCCCTGTAGAATTAGACCATGTATAAACAAAGCCAAACTATCAAACAATAAGTAAAATGTGTAGGAATATTCCCTGCACATATCCGTTATAAGTTTGACCAACCACACATAACACCCCGTCTCAAACTTATACTGATAACATATCTATCGAATTCAGTTTACTAGAAAAAAGTTGATGTTGAGAAATACTTAGTCCTTTGGTAAAAATATTTGCTGCAGTATTACTATCATAAGTAACTTTAACAGTTTTGATCACTCCAAAAGAAACCTTTTCCCTTACTACATGTAAATCAATTTCAAAATGATTGGTTTTTTCATGAAACATTGGACTAGCAACAATCTGTATAGCAACTATACTATCACAATAAAGATTCACATGAAACAAGCTCTCAATATCAAGATCCTTAAGAATTTTACAAATCCAAATTATTTCATAAGTAGTTGAAGCTAAACATCTATATTTAGCCACAGGCTAGCTAAAGACCTTGATATGTTGCTTGTTTCTTACTTTTCCATGAAACCAAATTATTTAAAAGATACATATAGAACCCAGATATAGACTTTTAGATATAGAACACTTAGCCCAATATGCATCACAAAATGCATACAGACTAAGACTGTTAGTTTTATCAAATTGTATACCTGTCCCTGGAGCATGTTTCAGATACCTTAAAACTCTCAGACCTACAGTGACATGAGACTGGAGAGGTGAATGCATGTGCTGACTAAGACAGTGAACTGCATATGAAATATCAGGCCTAGTGACAGACAAGTAAATGAGATTTCCAACCAGTTTTTGATACTCAGTCATGTTAGAAAGTTACTTATCTTGATCAGTTTACTTATGACTCAAAACAACATTTTGCTACATAGGAGTAGCAGCAGGCTTACAAGCCAACAATCCATATTCACTTAACAATTCCAAACAATATTTTCTTTGAGAAAAAAAAATGCCAGAGTCATTGTTCAAAACTTAAATACACAGAAAATATTTTAACACGCCCAAATATTTAATCATAAACTTGGATTTCAAAAACTGTTTAAACTTCTCAATCTCCTCAACATTATTGCCAGTGACAACAATGTCATCAACATATACCAAAAGAGCAATTAACAGCCCATCTTTACTTTTAACATATAAAGAGTAGTCATTTTTACTTTGTTCAAAACCCTTTTTCTACCAAAGCAGTGGTAAGTTTTTCATTCCACTGCCTAGGTGCTTGTTTTAGACCATACAAAGACTTAACCAACTTGCAAACCTTAGTTTCATTTTTATCACAATAGTCGGGTGGTAAAGATATCTATACCTCCTCATGCAAATCACCATACAAAAAGCATTCTTCACATCCAATTAATACAATGGACAGTTATTATAAATAGTTAAACCAATTAAGCATCTTGTGGAAAACTAGAAGGGGGGGTTGAATAGTTTTGCCAATTAAAACTTCCTTTTAATTTATTTAGATCGACTTATGTCAATCTATTTAGATGTGTGTGATGGATATTGATAAACAAGCATATAAAGGTGAGTAGTAAAAAGATAAGAGTAAGAAGCACAAAACCACAACGCGAGTATTTATAGTGGTTCGGCTACAAGGACACCTTCCTTGCCCTACTCCACTCCCCGAGTCACCTACTCGAGATTCATAAACACTACACCAATATCCTTGTGGAGGAGAAGCGTTCACAACGTCGCCTACCCTTTTTCCAGTGCTAGGCTAACCACCGGGTTCTTTCACTCCAAGGTGAACCACACCTACACAACGTCGCCTACCCTTTATAAGGTACTAGGATAAGTACCTAGTTCTTTCACTCCAAGGTGAACTACACCTACACAACGTCGCCTACCCTTTATTAGGTACTAGGCTAAGCACCTAGTTCCATTGCAATGGAGGAACTACTACCACACTACACCAACGACTAATCCCAAAGGAGATCTACTCCTTTACAACATCATCAAGGATATCAATATCCTTGGATCTAATACTAGTCTATCTTGTACATCGAAACACACCATATCGAATGTACATCTAAGGCACCTTTTACTAATGCCTTTGACTAGATCTACAAAACATCCTTCACTAATGTCTTGTGTCTTGACTTCTAAGCACCTTTCACTAATGCTTCTAGTCTTGACTTCTAAGCACCTACTACAAGTGCTTATGATATGGACGATAGATACCCTTCACTAATATCTTCGTCTTGACACTTGTGACATCTTTCACCAATGTCTTCAACACTACACTTCTTAGAAGAAAGAAAGGAATCATCAACAAGAAGACTTCAGTAGCCTTGATGATAAGGAAGCATGGCAACTCATGGACTTGAGCTTGCTCGACTTCAAAGGTGGTGATCTTGCCTTTAAGGGGAACCTAAAAGATCACACAAAAACAAAACTACAAAATAGATCTCTTGGATCTGAGGTTAGTGAGTTTTTAACTTAGGGAGAAAGTGTGTTAGAAAGGGGTGAGAAACAATGAAGAAATGGCTCACTATTTATAGAAGAAAAAATCTACTGTTCCCCGGATCCCACGGATCCCTTCCACAAGGGATCCGTCTAGCGTTAAGCTAGGGATCCGTGGGACGCTCCCTTTTACCCATGGGTATTTTGGTTATGGGTCATGGGTCATGGGTTGAACCATGGATCTTTAGCTAGATACAATGTATCTCTTGAGTGCAATGCACTTAGTCACTTGGGTATGGGTTGATCCATGGGTTATGGATATTATCCATATATGATATAAGCATGATGTCATGCAATGGGTTATGGGTCAAGCTCCATGGGTCATGGGTTACATTCAATGTATTTTCCCAATGGGTTATGATACTTAAGTTTCTACCCATTTATATTACCCAATATACTACATACTAGTTATATGTATATTTTACCCAAATATGTAAACACTAGTTGTTGTACATATGTAATATTAAATCATAAAATCACTTATACTTGTTTTAGTGTTTTATGTGAAAATGTGAATATGTTAGAAACTATTAGTTCAAACCATTTACGTATTTTATTTGTTTCGTTAAAATGATTTTACGTTTGTTATCGACAAAACATTAGAAGATCGTAAAATATTAATAAACGTTTTTACGGCTTATTTGTATTAACAATCTCCCCTTTTTTGTTGATGACAAAACATTAAATTATTTTAAGGAAAAGCTAAAATTCGTAAAAGTTTGAATTTGTAGTTTTTACTTTCTTCTCCCCCTTTTTGTCGAAACAAAAAGAGCTTCGAAAGAAAACAACACATTGTTTTTAAGAAAAACATGTGAAAGAAATAACAAGAAATAGAGAGCAAGTAACGGGAAAGGAACTCGTCTTTTACTCCCCCTTGACGAGTCCATCCCTATGTAAGGGCGTCAAGAAAGTAATACTAAGCTAGTTTGTTTTCAACTAAGTTTGCAAAAGATTTCGTCTAAGAGACGAGTGTGCTCCCCTTTGATGATTGCAATTTTGCAAAGGGATGTCATGAAATGTAATCCTAATATTGCAAGTAATTTGCAATGTATTGCTTTGACATAAAGCTCCCCTAGCTTTAGGATGTCAAAGTCTTCATATGTAAATTGAATAACTACAAAACAAAGGTTAGAAAGCAAGTATAATTCACAATTTCTTGCAAATGTGGTCCAAGTTAGTAGAAAATAGTTTTCTGTCTCACGGATCCCACGTGTCCCTCCTAGTAGGGATCCGTCTAGGCAATTCTGAGGGATCCGTATAGCTGATGATCTATTTCAGTAATGGTGATATAACAAGTAATGTTATCACAAAAATGAGATATGAATACAGTGTAATCATATGCTCAGAAATATAACAAGTAGCATGTACTTTCATTTAATAAAACTCGAGTTATGATATACATGACTCTAAAAACTAAGAAAATAAGAAAATACATGACTAGGAATTTCTAGACCAACTATCGCTTGATGCTAGGACACCACTAAAATCTTCTAGCTCAAGTTTTGTTTAGGTTTAATCTCGTCGAAACGTTCGAGGAGATGATAGAACATGAAACGTTGGTCTTCTCGTACTTCATGTATCAAACTTTCAACATGTTAACAATGATAACAATCTTTGTCATGGCTAGTTAGTGGTGGTGGAAGAAATGAAATGGCTTGATGCGAAGGATCAAGTGAAGCGGCTTGTGGAGCTTCAAACGATGGAGGGATTGGTGGAGGCGCATTTGAAAATGGCTCGACCAAAAATGATGGTGGTGGTAGAGAAGTGTCAACTTCCATATGGTCGGGTGGTTGACTTTGATGATTTCTCATAATCCAAATGAGATTATATGATGGAAACGGCAAAAAGGAAGCCGGAGCAAGTGTTGACTCAACACCTTGATTTTGTACCATTATTCCTCCTAATGAGGAGAATGTTGTCGGCGGAGGCGGATGAGACGGCCTAGGAGGCAAATCCTCTAATTTGTAGAGGTGTGGTGATGATAGTGGAGATGTAAAAGAAATAGCTCTAGGAACCAATGGTGATGGTTTAGTGGAGATGATATTGTTTGGCCTAGGATGTATGGTGGTGTTTGGCATAGGTAGTTTTGTGGGTACTATCCTTTTAGGAATTGGTTTGATTGGTTGAGGAAAGATCCTATCATTTTTTGGCTTGACCGGAGATGATTCTGTTGAAGAGATTTCGTGTATAACACTAGCCTTTTTCTTGGGTGGTTCTTTGGTGGATAAGTTACTACTTGGGGTTTTCCTCATGATGAGATGATTTCAAGAGGTTTGTAAGGGTTTCTAAAGTGCTGAAAGTTAGGATGAAGGTGATGACTATGAAAGTCCTAACAATGTAGTTTATAAAGCAAGAGATTTGGCAAGTGCATTTAAGCCTTAAGCCACTAAGATTCATTGGAATGTGATGATTAACATGCACAAGAGTCAACTTAAGAGTTTGTACTTATCTAGGAACTCATTTAAGATGAGATGGAGTGTTTGAGTTAGAAAGATGAGTTGAAATGATTGTTTTAGCAAGAATTGACATAAACTGTCGTCCGGATCCCACGGTTCCCTCCTCAGAGGGATCAGTCTAGGCTAATCCTAGGGATCCGGCTCTCAGCAGCTATGAAAGAGTGGAAATGATGTTTCTAAGATCTAAGATCTATATCATCTTGAGTGTTTCAGTCCTCCTAAGTGTCTTCAATGAAAAGGTGCTTAAGTACTTGAAGGTAATGAGTGATGTGGCTAATGATTGTCTTTTATGGAAGGATTTGGAACTTTCATGAGTACCAATGGATGAGCAAGGATGACACTAAAGATGAGAGTGTCAATTGAAGCTAAATGATCCTAGAGATCAGATTGTGACTTAGGATAGTGTTTTGGAAAATGTCCTAAAGGCTTTGAGATGGGAAAACTAGAATTTGATCAACTTTGATCAATTTTGAGGTAAGGATGATTTATGATCAATTTTGCCATAATCAAAAGATTTCTAAAGCTAGATGTGAGGGATCATGTGAGAATGATGAGTGATCTAGAGAGCGGAAGAGTAATGGATTAAAATGAGACGATAGATCTACAATCGTCTTTGAGTATGATCTAGGTGAGTTATGTGTGAGTAGAAAGGATCTACTTAACTTGATAAGGACTTAATTTACCTTAAGATACTACGTTTAGCTTAGTGTGAGGTGTTCTAAGGACATGATTGAAATACAATGCTTGCAATTGCATTTTCTGTTTGCCGGATCCCACGGTTCCCTAAGTGTAGGGATCCGTCTAGCACAAACTTTGGGATCCGTCCATCTGCTCAGCAGAACCTTTACTCAAGGTATGCAATGATCTTGACAATGAATTATATCCCAAGGTTGGTTTAAAGAGGTTCTAATACTAAGATATCAAATGTAAGATGTTTTATTTCACGAAGGAAATAGGATTACATTGATAAAGCACGAGTACGAGAGGATTGATCCTATTTGAAATACTACTAGGTTCCTAGAGTGTTTTCGCTAGGAGGATCATTACGTGAGTAATGAGTGTTGGTGGAATCAAGAATGAAGAAAGTCTTCATGAGAGATATGTTTAGTGGTTCTACCATCTTGTTCACAAGTACGTACAACGGACTTTGAAATTGAGGATGAAAGTGCATAATGTTGTGATAGAGGCGCGTCAAGAACATTCCATAAGGGATGAGTTTATTCTTGGATCCTTGAAGGTTTACAATTCTCCTTGCGAAGAAGTAGGCGAGATTGTATGGTTGTTGTGTTAGCAAACAGTACAACATGTGAGCACAACAAGCGGGAAGGATTTCTCGATTTCCCCTAAGACTCCAAACATTTTCACGTAGGATGAGTGTAAGGGGCTTGTACTCTTCTCGGATGTCCCGTGTGAAGATAATGTTTGGATCGGAGTAATATGGTCGAGGTTTGCATATTATGCGATGTAAATCTTCCGGGGAGGGTATGTGTGAGCAATATGGACTATTTTCTTCATGAAAGTTGAAGAGAGAATCAAGAGACCAATCTTCGGTGAAGGCACATTGTCCATGATTTGTAATTCGGAGGATGTGAGCAAAATGCCCAAGGGTTAAAGTAAACTTTTGGTTTTTGATATAAAACCAAAGAGATAGAGAGCGATCCTCGTTACGAACGAGTTCAACTTGACGGAAGAATTCCATTATGAACCTTGGACATATCTTCTCGTTGATTTCAAGAAGACATTCTAGTCCTATGGCTCGGAAGGAGGTATTGATACCTTCTTCGAATTGTAGAGAGGTGTTTACAATACGTCCTTCGTGGAAGTGACGGTTTTCGAGGTTGTTGAACCCACGGACATGAATGCCAGGTGTGTTGGGTTCAAGGGAGATGTTCGGAGTGTAGACGCTAGTGAGTGAAAAATCAAACTCATAGTCATGCGTCATAGTTGAACCTATAGAAATGATGGGTTAACAAAAAGTGATGTTTTTGGTCAATCTATTTAACGTTTTTATTAGATTTTTATTAACAATGGTTTTTAACAAGAAAGACACTTAACTCACTTATGGTTTTAACATACTAGTGGAGAATTACTTTTAGAAGAAAAGTGGTTTTGAATTTGTATGAAAAAACTGTTCTCCAGTAGGACGGATCCCACGGTTCCTTTTGAAAAGGGATCCGGCTAGTATAACTTCCGGGATCCGTAGATCTGTTATTACAGAAACAGATTTTATGAAAAGCATAGGTTTTTAGATCTCATAGTTTTATACCAGGATATGTGTTTTAGCCTACATTTTCTTTTAACATGCATACATGACTTCTAATTTATCACGAAAGAAAGAAATAAAACAAAGAAAAATGATAAGCACATAATAACCTAGATAACTAGACTATTAGTAATATTTCATTTCAATACTAAGAATGATACAAAGGATTGGGTATATAACCCCAATGTAGATTAACAACACAAAGTAAATGTCTTCGTATGTGAACTTCATCATAGGGAACACAAGTGCGATGAGTGTTAAGACGATGAGTACGAAGGCGATGTAAACCATGTTGAAGACGATCCTTCTTGGTTTCGGTTGGGATAAGATGGAAAGGAAGATGAAGTTTTGAATGAGAGGGAATTTATAAAATTGGAAGATTTAAAAAAAGTGAGGATTTGATAAAGTGGACGTCGAGTGGAATATTTATGGGGAAGGAGTATTTTTCGAAATTTGTGTTTTGTTTTATTATTTGATTAAAAGAAACAAAACATAATTTTTATATACCACGACTTTAGACGAGAAATAAAACACGTATGTGAGAAAAAAAATACTTCCTAATGAAGCTTCATGTAAAACATGTATATGCACAAAAGATAATCATATAAATACCTAAATAGGCATGCTTAATTATCAAGCAAAATAAAAAGAAAATTATACCTCTAGCGCACTTAGGAATGTCTTTACAAATGACACAACAAATGTCACTTAGACGATTCCCGCTCCTTTGCGTTTAAGATACCTTCTTAAGAAAGGTATTCTTGTTACCAAGCGATTCCTATAGCTTGGTGGGTATGAGCTTTGACTAATCAACATGACAAAGAGAATTAGTGCAATTAAATGAAAAACTAAAAAAATGTTGTTATCAAATCAACATCCAAACATATAGTTTTAAAAGACATGGTGTTTGTTTTTATGAAAAACATTCTTTGTAGTTTTCAATTAACCATAGATCGTATCAAGTTTTTATAGTACAATATACTTCAAGAAACTTGGTAACGAAGCTCTGATGCCAATTGTGGAAAACTAGAAGGGGGGTTGAATAGTTTTTCCAATTAAAACTTCCTTTTAATTTATTTAGATCGACTTATGTCAATCTATTTAGATGTGTGTGTTGGATGTTGATAAACAAGCATATAAAGGTGAGTAGTAAAAAGATAAGAGTGTGGAAAACTAGATGGGGGGGTTGAATAGTTTTACCAATTAAAACTTCCTTTTAAACTATTTAGATCGACTTATGTCAAACTATTTGGTTGTGCGTGTTGGATGTTGATAAACAAGCATATAAAGATATGTAATGAAAAGATAAGAGTAAGAAGCACAAAACCACAACGCGAGTATTTATAGTGGTTCGGCTACAAGGACACCTTCCTTGCCCTACTCCACTCCCCGAGTCACCTACTTGAGAGTTCGTAAAAACTACACTAATCTCCTTATGGCGGATAAGCCTTCACAACGTCGCCTACCCTTTTTTCGGTGCTAGGCTAACCACCGGGTTCTTTCACTCCAAGGTGAACCACACCTACACAACGTCGCCTACCCTTTATAAGGTACTAGGCTAAGTACCTAGTTCTTTCACTCCAAGGTGAACTACACCTTCACAATGTCGCCTACCCTTTATTAGGTACTAGGCTAAGCACCTAGTTCCATTGCAATGGAGGAACTACTACCACACTACACCAACGACTAATCCCAAAGGAGATCTACTCCTTTACAACATCATCAAGGATATCAATATCCTTGGATCTAATACTAGTCTATCTTGTACATCGAAACACACCATATCAAATGTACATCTAAGGCACCTTTCACTAATGCCTTTGACTAGTTCTACAAGACACCTTTCACTAATGTCTTGTGTCTTCACTTCTAAGCACCTTTCGCTAATGCTTCTAGTCTTGACTTCTAAGCACCTTTCACTAATGCTTCTTTGTCTTGACTTCTAAGCACCTACCACAAGTGCTTATCCTATAGACGATAGATACCCTTCACTAATATCTTCGTCTTGACACTTGAGACATATTTCACTAATGTCTTCAACACTACACTTCTTTGAAGAAAGAAAGGAATCATCAACAAGAAGACTTCAGTAGCCTTGATGATGAGGAAGCATGGCAACTCATGGACTTGAGATTGCTCGACTTCAAAGGTGGTGATCTTGCCTTTAGGAGGAACCTAAAAGATCACACAAAAATAAAACTACAAACATAGATCTCTTGGATCTGAGGTTAGTGAGTTTTTAACTCAGGGAGAAAGTGTGTTAGAAAGGGGTGAGAAATAATGAAGAAATGGCTCACTATTTATAGAGGAAAAATCCTACTGTTCCCCGGATCCCACGGATCCCTTCCACAAGGGATCCTTCTAGCGTTAAGCTAGGGATCCGTGGGACGCTCCCTTTTACCCATGGGTATTTTGGTTATGGGTCATGGGTCATGGGTTGAACCATGGATCTTTGGCTAGATACAATGTCTCTTTGAGTGCAATGCACTTGGTCACTTGGGTATGGGTTGATCCATGGGTTATGGATATTATCCATGTATGATATAAACATGATGTCATTCAATGGGTTATGGGTCAAGATCCATGGGTTATGGGCTTTGGGTTGTACCCAACTACATTCAATTTATTTTCCCAATGGGTTGTGATACTTAAGTTTCTACCCATTTATATTAACCAACATACTATATACTAGTTATGTGTATATTTTATCCAAATATGTAAACACTAGTTGTTGTACATATGTATTACTAAATCATAAAATCACTCATGCTTGTTTTAGTGCTTTATGTGAAAATGTGAATATGTTAGAAACTATTAGTTCAAACCATTTACGTATTTTATTTGTTTCGTTAAAATGATTTTACGTTTGTTATCGACAAAACATTAGAAGATCGTAAAATATAAATAAACGTTTTTACGGCTTATTTGTATTAACAAAGAGTAAGAATCACAAAACCACAACGCGAGTATTTATAGTGGTTCGGCTACAAGGACACCTTCCTTGCCCTACTCCACTCCCCGAGTCACCTACTCGAGAGTTCGTAAACACTACACCAATCTCCTTGTGGCGGAGAAGCCTTCACAACGTCGCCTACCCTTTTTCCGGTGCTAGGCTAACCACCGGGTTCTTTCACTCCAAGGTGAACCACACCTACACAACGTCGCCTACCCTTTATAAGGTACTAGGCTAAGTACCTAGTTCTTTTACTCCAAGGTGAACTACACCTACACAACGTCGCCTACCCTTTATTAGGTACCAGGCTAAGCACCTAGTTCCATTTCAATGGAGGGACTACTACCACACTACACCAACGACTAATCCCAAAAGAGATCTACTCCTTTACTACATCATCAAGGATATCAATATCCTTGGATCTAATGTTATTCTATCTTGTATATCGAAACACACCATATCGAATGTACATCTAAGGCACCTTTCACTAATGCCTATGACTATATCTACAAGACACCCTTCACTAATGTCTTGTGTCTTGACTTCTAAGCACCTTTCACTAATGCTTCTAGTCTTGACTTCTAAGCACCTACCACAAGTGCTTATGATATGGACGATAGATACCCTTCACTAATATCTTCGTCTTGACACTTGAGACATCTTTCACCAATGTCTTCAACACTACATTTCTTAGAAGAAAGAAAGGAATCATCAACAAGAAGACTTCAGTAGCCTTGATGATGAGGAAGCATGGCAACTCATGGACTTGAGCTTGCTCGACTTTAAAGGTGGTGATCTTGCCTTTAAGGGGAACCTAAAAGATCACACAAAAACAAAACTACAAACATAGATCTCTTGGATCTGAGGTTAGTGAGTTTTTAACTCAGGGAGAAAGTGTGTAAGAAAGGGGTGAGAAACAATGAAGAAATGGCTCACTATTTATAGAAGAAAAAATCTACTGTTCCCCGGATCCCACGGATCCTTTCCACAAGGGATCCGTCTAGCGTTAAGCTAGGGATCCGTGGGACGCTCCCTTTTACCCATGGGTATTTTGGTTATGGGTCATGGGTCATGGGTCATGGGTTGAACCATGGATCTTTAAGAGATACAATGTATCTCTTGAGTGCAATGCACTTAGTCACTTGGGTATGGGTTGATCCATGGGTTATGGATATTATCCATGTATGATATAAGCATGATGTCATGCAATGGGTTATTGGTCAAGCTCCATGGGTCATGGGTTACATTCAATGTATTTGCCCAATGGGTTATGATACTTAAGTTTCTACCCATTTATATTACCCAATATACTACATACTAGTTATATGTATATTTTACCCAAATATGTAAACACTAGTTGTTGTACATATGTAATATTAAATCATAAAATCACTTATACTTGTTTTAGTGTTTTATGTGAAAATGTGAATATGTTAGAAACTATTAGTTCAAACCATTTACGTAGTTTATTTGTTTCGTTAAAATGATTTTACGTTTGTTATCGACAAAACATTAGATATCGTAAAATATAAATAAACGTTTTTACGGCTTATTTGTGTTAACACATCTAACTGTAACCATTTTAACAAATGGTCTAAAAGTTTACTCATAATCCAGACCTTCTCTCTAACTATACCATTTAGCAACCAATCTAGCCTTATATCTATCCACTTCACCAGAAGACTTGTATTTAAATTTATAAAACCATTTGCAGCCTATTGCTTTTCTACCTAAAGGTAAATCAGTTAACACATAAGTGTTATTTCTGTGTAAAGCTTCCATTTCCAGATTCATATCTTCAACCTGGTTAACATTTTTAGAAGCCTCATAATAATTCTTAGGTTCAACATATTTGCTCAAAGTAGTAGTAAACAATAGTTATCAGCAGACAAATTAGAATACTTCACATATTTTTCCAAACCATATTTCACATTACTATTCATGACAAAGTCATTAAACGTTAATGGCAGTCTACTCTGCCTATCAGACCTCCTCAACACAGTCTGAGGCACTTCCCTTGATCCTAAAGAACCCTAACCATTTATATTTTGAAAATTGTTGCCCTCAGAGGTGACACTTTCCCCTATTTGGGTTGCTATGGTAACAACTTCATCCTAAACTGTATTTCTACAGTCATCAGAAGTTGCACATCCATTACCTTCCACATTAGGAGAGTCCCCCTCTTTATCATTGGGACTTGTAGGACCTTGGGTATCAAAAAAATTTAAAAAGCTTTTGTTTGTCATTTTTCTCGTCAAAATCATTTGCAGACTCACCAAAGCCATTTTCAATCACACTTAAAGACTTCATTTTAAATGGAAAAACATTTTCATAAAATCTGACATCTCTAGAATAGAAAACACTTTTATTATCAAGACTGTACAACTTATAAGCTTTTTTAATACTTGAAAAAACATTTAAGATACACTTTTTTAGACGTGACATCAAATTTGTCATTACCAGTTAAAATTGTTGAATAACAGAGATACCCAAAAACCCTAATATGAGAGAGACTAGGTTCCTTACCATACACAATTTTATAAGGGGGAGCACCATTTAGAATAGAGGATGGTAACTTGTTAATCAAATAAGTAGCAGTTAACACACATTCAGGCCACATATACAAAGGAACCCCCCTAAAACGTAAGACTCCTAGCCACATTTAAAGGTGTCTATGTTTCATCTTTGCAATCCCCTTTTGCTGATGGGTATAAGTGCAAGAGGTCTAATGCACAATACCAAACTCATTAAACTGACCAGATACATTGTTATTCACAAATTCAGTCCCATTATCAGACCTAACAACCTTAACTTTTAAACCATATTTGATGAAAAATAAGTTATAGAAAAACTTTTTATATTTTAAAAAACTTCTTGTTTAGACTTAAGCAAATAAACCCAAATAGGCCTGCTAAAGTCATCTACAATAGTAATAAAGTATTTATAACCTTCCCTACCAACAACCATGTAGGGACCCCAAACATCACAATGAATTAAATCACCCAAACCAATAGACTTATGTTCATTCAAGGAAAAAGGCTCCCTTGTCTATTTAGCCTTATGACATATGTCACAAGGAGAAGTGTGATCAATCTTGGTTAACACAACTTGTTTACCAACAAAATACAGAACTTGGTCAGCAGGATGACCAAGTCTACAATGCCATAACTCTTTAGACACATAACATACAATACCATAATTACAAAAACCAATATTAAACTTACCATTAATAACATCATCAAACAAGTAGAGTCCACCAGACTCACTACCAGTCTCCACAATTCTGTCCAATTTCAAATCCTGAATATAACATTTATCTTCATCAAATCTAACAAGTACTTACTGTCCTTAATCATTTTATTAACAGATAAAAGACTCACATTATACTCAGGCACAACAAGAACATCAAATAAGACAACACCACTGGACAATCATAGACTACCAATAGCAGTTATTTTAGCTAAAGTCCCATTAGGATGACTAACAGTTAACATCAAACTAGAAATATCAACCACAATAAACATGTATTTGGTAGTGACAATCATGTGTTGGTTAGAACCATAATCAATAATCCAACCAAGAGTAACATTATAACAATAAGAATCATTCTTAGCAAATAATTTTTTTTTTCAAAATTCAGATTAAAAAACACATTTCCATTTAAAAAACTAGGTGTTATACCTACCATATGAGTAGAAGCACTGGCAGATGGTTTGTCATTAATGAGACTCAAAAGCTTAATCATTTGTTCATTAGTGAAAGAAGCAAAAATAGAACCAGAAGTAGAAGGACCAGCATTTTGAGAAACATCAGCATTAGCATTAAAATGTTTGACACTAGACTGCCTAACAATATTAGGATCTCTTTCAAAACCAGCAAGATAACCATTTAACTCATAAAACCTCTCAATAGTGTGCCCAATTAAACCACAATGCTTAAAGACAAGATTAGGATCAGGTCCTCTATTATTGTTGTTATTATTATTAAATCTTCTATTAGAATTGTTATTATTTGAAGTATTGGTCCTAACAACAAAAGAATATGACACAGACTTCACAGTCATACTACCAGGGTCAAGGCCTCTATAAGATTCTTCCCTAGATATAATAGCAAAAGCTTCCTTCATATATGGCAAAGGATCTCCAGCATGAAAATTACTCCTAACATGTTGATAAACATCATTCAAGCCTATCAAGAACTGCGTCAGCCTAAAAAATAAGTTATGCTTAAGAGTTCCCTCATGTGCAGCACAAGTACACATAGGAAGTAAAGTGAGAATATCAAATTCTCTCCAAAGAGAGTTCAATTTATGACAGTATTTAGGCACAGACAATTCACCCTGTTTAATTCCATTTATCTTATGAACCAGATTATAAATCACAGAACCATCCATTTTATCATATGTTTCTTGTAATTCATCTCAAACCTCAAAAGAAATTTTAAAGTAAACTTGACCCAAATACAAATCTTGAGACAAAGAACCCAAAACTATAACATTGCACATTGCACATTTCTCATTGTTGGGCCAAGACTGGACTAGTGACATGTTTAACACTAGTACCATCAATAAATCTCATTTTATTTTTACCCTTAAGAGTTATTCTCAAAGCATTGGACCACATCTTATATTTTCAACAACAGTAAGTTTGAAATTAACAATAGACACATTGAAATTATCATTAGAACGTAAATACAAAGGATTACCAGCATCCAAATTACTAATACTAATTAAAACTTCACCCATAACAACAGATAAGAAGAACAAACACAACCAGAGAAAGCAAATAAAAACCACACATATTACAAAGACATAGTAAATTGCAAAAATCGTCCTTGTGGTATGGCCAAATTGCATGTTTCGTCCTTGAGGTTCATTAAGTGCAAAGATGGTAAGTTGACTGCACTGTTACGTGCACTTTTGGTCCTTTGACTTAACTGTCGTTAAATAGATTATGTTATTAGTTACACTTTAGCCCTTTTGGCTAACCACTGTTGCATCTCCCATCCTTAAACCACAAGGATGATTAAAAAAAATCGAATTAAAAAAAAAAAAAAAAAAAAAAAGTCCTCCGTTTTTTTTTCGAATTTTTTTTGAATATTTTTTTTCGAAAATGTTTTTTATATAAAAATGTTTTATATAAAAACGTTTTATAAAAAAGTTTTTATAAAAAAAGTATTTTATATAAAAATGCTTTTTTGTGTAAAACGTCTTTATATAAAAAGTTTTTATATAAAGCTTTTTTATATAAAAATGTTTTTATATAAAAAAATTAAAAAAGTTTTTTATATAATTTTGTTTTATAAAACATTTTTATATATAACTTTTTTATATAAAAATGTTTCATATAAAACAACATTTTTATATAAAAACTTTTTTATAAAACGTTTTTATATAAAACATTTTTATATAAAAAACATTTTCAAAAAAAACGAAAGAAAAAAAATTTAAAACAACATTTAAGAAAAACGTAAAAAAAAAGTTTCATATAAAACAACATTTTTATATAAAAAACTTTTTTATAAAATATTTTTATAAAAAACATTTTTATATAAAACATTTTTATATATAAAACATTTTGATATAAAAAGTTATATGTAAAAACGTTTATATAAATTGTTTCATATAAAACAACATTTTTATATAAAAACTTTTTTATAAAATATTTTTATATAAATAAACGGCCGTAAGAAACAATAACGGATGAAAAACAAAAAAAATCGTAAGAAAAACGGATAAAAAGCGTAAGAAAACCTCTGTTGTAAAAATCGGCCCAGGCGGCCGATTAATCCCCTCATAATCGCTGATCGCTCACTAAGCGGTTTGATTTATCATAATCGGCCTATTTAATCGGCTTGGTCAAAGATCGCTTAAAAATCGGTCAACAAACCGATTAATTGGACAAAATCGGTCTAATCGGATTAATCGAACAAAATCGCTTAAAAATCGATTAACAAAATCGCTTAAAAATTGGACAAAATCACTTAAAAATCAGTAAAAAAACCGATTAATTGGTCAAAGATCTCTTAAAAATGGTCAACAAACCGACTAATATCTATGTTTGACTTTGAACTTTGAAGAATTATGTATTATGTTTATATTTGAACACATGAAATATTTGAACTTTGATGCACTATGCTTATCTCATACATATAGTCTAGTATAATATCTAAAATAACAATTTTGTGCATAAAAATTCCAATCCGATTAATCCCCGCCTAACCGATTAATCGCTAGGCCCTACCCGACCGCCTCACTAGCGTCTACGATTTTTACAACCTTGAAGAAAACAAACAAAAATGGATGAAAACGGATAAAATCGGATGAAAACAGACAAAAACGAACAAAAATGGATAAAAACGGGGAAAAAATTACGTTTTTGTAAAAATTTTATTCGTTTTTGTTCGATTTTTTTTTTGAATAATTTTTTTCGCCAAGTAACTTTTTAAAAAAAATATATTTTTTATATAAAAAAGTTTTTATATAAAAATGTTTTATATGAAACGTTTTTATATTAAAAACTTTTTTAATTTTTTATATAAAAACATTTTTATATAAAAACATTTTTATATAAAAAAGTTTTTTATAAAACTTTTTTTATAAAAACGTTATATATATAAGAAAACATTTTTATTTTTATATAAAACTTTTTTATAAAACGTTTTATATAAAACTTTTTATATAAAAAATATTTTCGAAAAGAAATATTCAAAAAAAATTCGAAAAAAAACGGAGGATTTTTTTTTTTTAGTTCGAAAAAAAAATTGCAAAAATTGTCCTTGTGGTTTAAGGATGGGTGCTGCAACGGTGGTTAACCAAAGGATAAAGTGTAACTACTAACGGAGTCCATTTAATGACAGTTAGGTCAAAGGACCAAAAGTGCACATAACAGTGCAATCAACGTACCATCTTTGCACTTAATGAACCACAAGGACGAAACATGTAATTTAGCCATACTACAAGGACGATTTTTGCAGTTTACTCCAAAGACAAATAAACAATAAAAAACTGATAATAAACAAATACAACAACCAAGAATCACAACAAACAACCACCAATCTTCCAAGACCGGCAAGAAACCTAACCACCAGCGACCTAGACTCAAAAAACAAGACTAGAACCTAGAAACTAAAAATCAACACAAATATTACGCACACCTAAACCAACTGAGATACCTAGTTTCACACCTCTCAAAGGGAAGAGCAGGTATCCTAACTTCTCAAGAGAGCAGGTTAAGATGTACCCTCAGAGTTTACAGTGTAAGGAATCAATCACCACTAGTAAAAACCAGGAACCAAGATCCTCATACCAAAATTAGGGTTTAAAAAAATCCCAATTAATCAACCAAGAACCACCAGATCCAACCGAAAACCACAACGACCGTTGAGATAACAACCCCAATCATAAAATTAAACCATCGAATCAAGAAATCCCAAAATTTCTTGAAATCCTAAAAGCACCAAGAACCACCGGAGATCAAAGTCGTGGCTCTGGTACCATGTAAAAACTATGAATCAAATCTAATATCACAACCACAACACAGACGAGTCACCCAACCAACCACCCTTCGGTGAATTATTATTACTTATAGATCAAGAAGATGAGTCCACAATCATGTGCTCAACAAACAAATACAAAAGAAAAAGATATCCCCCTTCAGAAGGATCCTATCTATCTCACTACAAAGAAATTGATACCAAGATTCTCACTACAAAAACTTAAAATTATACTAACCAAAAGACCACACAAGATGATCAAAACCAGAAAACCAGACTTGTAACAAACTTGAGAGACAATGTGTGAGATGAGAGAGAAAGATGAAATTGTAATCTGAGCTACGGTTGGGAAAGTTGAGCTTATATAGAACAAGTTCCACTTCAACCCCTATAGAAATAGACCATGTACAAACAAAGCCAAACTATCAAACAATAAGTAAAATGTGCAGGAATAGTCCCTGCACATATCAGATATAAGTTTGACAAACCACACATATATTTCAACAACCAAACCATACACCAAATTAGTATTCGGTTTGCTTTCAGTTAAAACCAAGAAAACCAAATTCAAGTGATTCTCTTTCTCTTTCTCGGCTCTCCATTCAACCGTACCAAACATACCCTAGAAGTCACAAATAAATACCTAAAAGTAAGGGTGAGTATTAGGTCAAACCTGACCCAAGCCGACAAAAACCAACCCGACTCGAAAACCATAAAAGAAAAAAAAAACTCAAACCGAGAACCGAACCGAGAAATTGGTAATCAAAACCGAAACTGAACTGAATAACTCGGTTCGGGTCGGTTTTCGGGTTTCGAACCGAAAAAATCGACAAAAACCGAATCGAACCGAAACTGACAAAAGCCGAAATAAATATACAAAACTGAAACCGAACTGAATAAGGTCGGTTTGTCAGTTCGGGTCGGTTTTTAGGTGGATTTGCTTAGCCCTATCTAAAAGTTTAGATAAAATTAACAAATCAAAAGATCTCACAAAATACTTAAAGAAATCAACAAAACAAAATTTTAAGAAACCAAAAGGTTTCATAACTTAATGGAAGTAAATGAAAGCGATAGAAAAATTTCGACAAAAATCTTCAAAATTCTTATTAGATTGAATATTTCACCTTCAAGCATCTAAACCCAGTTGCAATTTTACTCATCTTCTCCAGTGTTTGCATTTGATGTTGTTTTCATCTCTGAAAAAATACTTGATTTGAGGACAGACTATTTTAAAGATTTTAAATTATTAGGATTGTTAGTTTCGAAAATAAAGATAGAAAATCTATTTATATCTATAATTTAAATTATATGTAGATTGAGATATTCGGTTTTTTCGGTTTGATTTGGTTATATATTTGTCAAACCCAAAACCAAATCAAACACCAATTAAATACTATGGTTCGGTTTCAAACCAACCATACACCATTTAAAATTTCCGGTCTGGTTTTATTCGGTTTCGATCCGGTTTATTATTCAGTTTGTTCGTGTCAAACCAAACACTGAACACCCCTATTCGTTACATCATGAAATTAATATGTGTTTTCTTTTATCTTAGACGAAATTTGCAGTAAGGTCCAGTTTTTTGTTTCCATAAAAAAAAAAAGTAAAACAGATGAAAAGGTAGAAACTTTTTTTAATCAGAAGGGCCTTTTTTTTAAGTAAACCCTCGATTATAAGTTAAAAGAATTTGACAAAATTTTATTGATAGTTAGAATATCAATCGGTCTAGGTTTATAAGCTACAGGCATATACTTTTTGAGGTACGACTTCTATCTTTTAAATATAATACTGTACAAATTAACGTTGTCGCTTTTAACATGTCATAAGTTTTCTGATTCTTCCAAGTTTATACTCGATCAAGAAAATCCTGAAACCAGCTGACTCTAAACGAGCTTGATCATACCCAAGTTAGGTTCGCAAGGTTAGACGAGCTTAGACGAGTATCCATGTATAAAAGCGAGTCTACCTTGGGTCAAGCATGAGCTTGTATACTGTTTTTCACGAGTTGAGTTCAAGCTTAATGTATAAAGCTAATAAAACCATCCAAGCTCGAGTTCGAACCTTATAGATATATCGAGCCAAAGCTCGAGCTTGGTGGGCCTGCAGGCTCGTTAAGTTACACCTGTACTTCTATGTACATTAGTATATTCAGTTACGATAACAGCTTCAAGTTTTGCTTTCACAATATGTGTAGATCTTGACAAATGTTTACTTGGATAACTCACTAAAAAAATGTATTCTTTTTATTAGTGTGGTGTTTGAGCCAGTTTAAATTCAATAGGATATACTTCGAATTAAGTAAATTCATATATGTGTCGATTCTTAATCTTTTGATCGAAAAAACTGAGTCCTGTTGATTATAGAACCGATACAAAAGAGAGTACGTGGGTCTAAGGCAACAACGGTTTTAAGTTTACTTGCATAATTCATTATGAGTTCTATGAGTTCTAGTTCTATATTTATGTTTGATTACATCGCATAATACTTTGAGGTATATGTATGTAACTAGTTTTTCTATTATGTGTCGATGCGGTTTAAAGTATATTACTGCTTAAATTAAACTGACAATATTGCTGTAAAATTTCTCAGATGGAGCAAAGACATTGTTTAGCATCTGAAGGATTTCCTCCCTTGTGCCCAAAATACCCATGGTTGATTTCTCAAAGCCTAGAAACAGATGAAGACGGCACTGGAGGCCAGTTTTTCTACACCATATATGACCCGCTGTTTCATTATCAGTGTCGTATCCCTGAGTTGCTTGAGAATCGCATCCGAGGGTGTTTTTATGGCTGGATGATTCTCTCCAACAACACCAAGTGGTATCTTTGGAATCCAGTGACCTCTAAAATCATTCAACTCCCTCCCATGATTTTGAAAGATGGAGAATGTGACGATATCAACAGTTGTTGTCTGTCGTATCCTCCTGATGATCCTAGCTCAGTTCTCTTGTTAACAAGAGCTAAAAAATCTACATTTGTTTTTTGTCGGCTAGACCGTAAAAGAAAGAGGTTAAGATGGATGGAAATGTCATATGTCCACCAACTCAAGAGGATATCCAGTAATGGAACTTTAGTACGTGACCTAACCTGTTGCGATGGTAAAGTGTTTGCACTGAATACAGACGGCTCCATTGCTGAATATGTTATTCACGTTGACATTGTAATTAGAGATAAAGAGGTTGTCATAAAATTACTGTTATTTGGGGGATGCCCTCACCATTCTTACCTTCTTACTGACAGCAAGTATCAGAATAAATATCTCAAAGGATATCGTTCAGAATTGTTCTACGTTACAGTAGACTTCAATGAGGAAACAAAGAAAACAATTGGTGCTGTGGTTGTGTTTAAATTGGACATGGCTAGTATAATCAAGTGCGAAAAGTTATTGGAAGGACTCAAAGATTGGGACTTGACTAATATGACACCGGAAGAAGTAACCGATGAAGACATTATGGACTTGTGGGAAAAGTTAATCTGCATAACTGATATGATGTGGGAAGAACTGTTAGATCTCAAAGACGCAGTATTTTTTGTGGATCTTGTTCGTGATCACTCGGTATTTTACTTTCCTGGGATTGCCTCAGAGTTTGGGGGTTATGTACACATTCGTGGCGTAATGGGCAGCATAATACACTCGTATAACTTCAGAGATAAAACCATCTCCTTATCTGATATGCCTTCTCAAGTGCGGCCAACAAGCCATGTATCTTTGTGGGAATGCAGGTATTGCTTTTAATTGGTTTGTGTTTGTTATTTGCTTGTAATAAAAGGATTTGATTTCTCAAGATTTTTTTGCTGTGTAGGTTAGAAGGTGATTATGTTGATTCTAAACAAGAAGTGGAGGACAAGGCTGACGAGATAGTGGTAAGAAGAATAACTGATGATGTGGTTGAGCTTAATGAATCACACCTACTCGATCTTCCGTTTCATCTTTTGGAAATGATTTTGGATCATTGCGTTGGTGTGGAATACATGAACTTTCGTGCTACAAGCAAATGTTGTCATATAGCAGCACCTTTGATCAAATGGAGGGATAAATCAGCCTTAAGGAGATTAAGCAATTATTCAGTAGTTTCACCCTGGCTAATGGTGGTAGACCAAGAACAAGGTATTATCACCTGTACAGATCCAATGTCGGGTGACAAGTACTTTATGAAAAAGTTTAATGAGCGGGTCTTGTGTAACAAAATACTATGTTCGAGATTCGGTTGGTTGTTGTATTATAATGATGCCCCCACGCTGGTGTTCTGTAACCCCTTTACAAGTGATATCCGCGAGCTTCCACCTTTAGTTAATTTTTATGGAAGATTCTGTTTTTCTGCACCACCTACTTCCCCAGATTGTATGGTTGTCGGATTTTCACGTAGTTATATTTACATCCACTACGTAGCTCGAGAACAAACGTGGCGTGTGATTCATCTGGACTTTGGTGACGCTCATCCATACTCTTTTCCAACATTTTATGGCCGAGATCTATATGTCTTGTGTAGAGAGGGAAAACTTAGTATTCTTAAATATATGGGTGGAGAAGATTACTCTTGGGAGAAAGATATATCCCGAGCCCCCACAAGTAGTTGCACATCGCATGCATCACATTTCCTTACGAAATGCGATCAAAATCTTTTACTAGTCACTGTGGGATTTTCTGGAGAATCGGTTGAGGTATTCAAGCTGGACTCTACAAAAGAATGGGAGAAAATAGATGGTATAGGAAAACACATGATTTATATTTCGGGCACGACATGCATCTGCATTGAAGCCAAGTCTCTACATATGGAGAACAAGATCTATTTTCCACAGTTGCATTCCAAGAGCAAGAAGGCAGTGTTCTATTCACTTGAAACATGCAAATATGACACTTTCAATCCCAAAAGCATTATTGAAGAGAAGTTTGTGAGAACAAGTTATGAAATTCACCCTCATGCATGGATTGAACCAACTTGGTCGTAGCTAATAGATTATTCAGTTTGACTGTTCTGTTCTTAGCCTAAACAAAAACTAAAAAAATGGATTTTGTTTCCACCATGTTTATATAAATTCTGGAAGGGCGAGTGTTTGACTTTGATATAAAGATTTTTTAGTTATATTTTTATGTCAAAGAGATATCATATATGAATTTGGTGGTGCAAGGATGGATTGGGCCTTCTCGTTTTGTGTATTTGTCATCTTCAATCTTCCAATTGTTTATCTGTTTCAACTTAACATTCATTGAAGTATTGCTAATTAACTGCTCGTATTTACTTCTTTTGTATGACCCCTATGTGACGTCTCTTCTGCTCGTGATATGCAAACTGTTTTTCTATAGACAGATCGAGCGCATACAAACACACGCATGCACTCATGATTCTTGTTAATTGAGTTATTGATGCTCAACCACAGAATTGAAAGTGGTCCTTCTGATACTCTAAAGTTCAAGTCTTAACACACATTTTAACTGAAGAGCTATATAAAGGCATCACATAACTATATGGGTCATGTTAATGCTTAAGCATGTGGCAATTGTCAAAATCAACTATGTTGATGCAATACAGTATTAGAAAATCAGAGAACCAGAGTGTAAGCTGAATGTATATGTCATCTAGCTCAAATCCAGTAACAAGAAAATTTGGTTCTCGCAACAAGTTTGTGCGCGATCAATGTAAAACGGGACAATTATAAATTCTAAAAGATCAATCTGTAGTGATATTCGCTAAAACTTATTTTAGTACTGTCTCGAATCAAATTCATGGCATGGTAACCGCTTTTTGATACTTGTTTTATTCGTGAAGATAGATGTTTATTGTGCTTTTAAACGTGTGTGCAGAATCACAGAACCACACAATCTGCTTTATCAGCAGGCGCTTGCAGGCTTCTTTCTTGAGACAGGAATTCAAGTTTTAAAAATACGAACCTGCCACTTCATATATGTCCCCTGGTGTCATGATAAAGCTGATCGATAGTGTGTGGCTCATCTCATAGCCATGTTAACTATATGAGGAGTTAAATGGGCGGGGGTCAAAAGTGTTTGATAAATGTAATCTGATACAGCAAGTAAAATGGCTGTTTGAGAAGAGAAAAACCAAAAGATCTCCAACACAGCAGCAGCAGCAGCAGCAGAATAGATTACATTTGGGAAATTAATAGTAACAAAATACCAAGAGTTAAAAACATAACTGATGCAGATTGTATGAAAGAAAGATCCATTACATACATAACTTGAGTTATTTAAACATAAATATCTCATAAAAGTTTATCTAACACACAGCATCTAATTAATTAGTCAGCTGGCAAAGTAGGACGACGAACAAAGGCATTGAAGAATTTGTCGGTCTTCCTCCAGAAGGTGGAAGCACGGAGTGTACAATGACCACCAGGGGTGTTGCTTGGCATGCAAAGGAACTTACCACACGCGGGACAGGGAAGCCATTTTTGAGGGTGGCTATGAATAGTTGTTCTGTTGGGGCACAAACACAGAGGAACAAAAACATCATCAGATTAGGAATTGCTGAAGTCAACGGTTTTTGTTGTTGTTTCACACACACAAAAAAAAATTCAAAATGGTAAATCCATTGATTAGTGGTACATAAAAAAAGCTCATCCCCTGATAAGCATTCAACAAACTGGTGTGTGTCAAAACAGCAATATAAAGTTGTATTTGATCAAGACTGACCATAATGGTCCATTGATGTGTAATAATGATAATACAGTAACTGAAAAGAAAGACCACTTACACGAAGAAACAGCCGTTGCACCTGACATCCTGCATAGATAGAATAGAAGAGGAATTTAATTATTTGATATAATATTATATCAAAGTGTAAATATGAGTTGCTCCTTGATCAGGTGGTTATGATGTCCCCCCATCAACAGTCCATAGATTTAGTAGCCAATTTTCCTATCTTGTTACAGTTCCTCGTCTATTTTGTCTCTCTGTATCTAATTACGTAAAGTCCTAAAATTGTCTTTTTAATAAAGAATATTAGGGTGCGTTTAGTTGGAGAATAAATTCTCTTATTTTCTATCTCTAATTTTGTAAAAATTTGGAAGGAGAATTAATCTCCACAAAACACTTGAAAATATAGAAAACGCGTTTAGTTGATGTTTCTATTTTCTGTTTTGAAGAAAGGGAGGGAGGGTTGAGGGTTACAAAGGAAAACAACTAAAATTTGTTTTGTAATTTTCCTTGTTAAGTTAGGAAATAGGGGATTTGTGTTTTGCAAAACATTTTATTGGAAAACGTTGATTTGAACGCGATCTCTGTTTTCCTTGTTTTCCACAAAATATTTTGTGGAAAACAAAGGTGTTTTCCCTCAACTAAACGCAACCTTAGGGTGCGTTTAGTTGGAAAACATTTTCTTTCATTTCCTATTTCTTGTTTTGTAGGAAAAGGGAGGGGAGTTTTATTTCCACAAAACAATGAAAAATTTAGAAAACGCGTTTAGTTTGAGAAACATGTGTTTATGTTTTCCATTTTGCAAAACTAAAAAACATGCTTTAAGTGTTGTTGTTTTCTATCTCAATTCTCTATTCACCTTTGTAATATCATAAAAACATCTTCAAAACACAAAAACAAATATTATAAACTAACAAACTAAATTATAATTAACTAAAAAAATCTAATACGAGAAAATAAAGAATTAAAAAAAGTAAAATATAATGGACGAAAACGGACGACAACGTAAGGAAACTGACTAAAACGTAAAAGAACAGACGAAAACGTAAAAAAACGGACGAAAACGTAAAAAAACGGACGAAAACGTAAAAAAAATCGTTAAAAACGGTAAAAAAAAAACGTAAAAAATCGGACGCAAACGTAAAAAATGGAGAAAAACGTAAAAAGTCGGACGAAAACGTAAAAAAACAGACGAAAACGTTAAAGAAAGGACGAAAACGTAAAAAAACAGACAAAACGTAAAAAATCGGACGAAAACGTAAAAAACAGATGAAAACGGACAAAAACGAAAAAAAAAAGGGAAAAAAACGTTTAAAAACGGATAAAAACCGACAAAAACGTATAAAAACGGACGAAAACTAATTAGGGTTATTTTAAAGGAAAATAGGTGAAAACAAAAAAAAAGTGTTTTCCACTTTTGTGTATTAAAGTTGGAAATAGGAATTTTGTGTTTTGTAGAGAATTTTATTGGAAAACACTAATTTGAGCGCGATCTCTGTTTTCCTTGTTTTCCACAAAACATTTTGTGGAAAACAAGGGTGTTTTCCCTCAACTAAACGCACCCTTAGTGTCTGTGTTTGCGGATTTGGATTTTCTGAGCCCAAACAGAAGTCTATTTGGTCCATACTGTTTTTGCACCTGGATAGAAAAAACACAATGGTATTTCCTCCAATCAACAAACGCGAAACTTAACTTATAGAATTGCGTTAATAGTATTTGTACAATTAAACGCCACTACTTCCTAAAACACAAATCAAATAGATATACCTAATTTCACTTTCTGATAGAGACCAATTAGAAGAGATCAATCTCCTAAGATAAATAGCTAATTGAGTTAGCAAATCTCCAAGAAATTAAGAAGGAAACTAGAGTACTTGAGCCAATTTTTGTTCTATTCTTCTCATGCAAAATTACAACTTAAATAGGTGAAACACTTCAACTGCAATTTCTGCAAATGCTAAAATTATGCAACTACTAGTAGAAAATGTGATGGCCATGGTGGGAACCACTAATGTTCCTCTATTCTTCCTAACTCCATGCATGCACTACTACTACTAACGTAAACAAAGAAACATTCAAATGCATGTCACAAATATTATAGCAGTGGCTAGCTGTCAAACAGTGGCCAAGTAAACGAGTGGACTGATCTAACGAGTGGGTCGTTGTATGGGACATTGTAATCGATCGTATCACTTTCCAACACAGCATATCAACAAACATTGTTATTATAAGTTAAAACACATATATTAGAATAGAATTGGGGGTGGAAAGTATAGTACCATACCATGAAGTAAGAGCCTGGATAGTCGTCGAGAAGCTTGAGATTGAGCTCCCGATGCCCAAACAAACGCACCTTTTTACGTTTCAGTTTCTTTGGTGGCTTTTGTTTCATCAGATCAACAACAACAACGTCTTCTTCTTCCTTTAGCGATATCTGTTCACAGCAAATAAGTTCATTGTAATTATTATATATTTGTCAATCAATCAATCAATCGATGATACTTACCATCTTCAACTCGCCGCAGGTAAATTTCACAGATAAAAAAAATAAAACCCTAAAATTTTAAACAAGTTCGTAACTAATTAGTCCAATGGTAAAACAGCCTTGGTACATGTTACTCGTATAAAAACAAGGATTTTTTTTTTTTTTTTTTTTTTTTTTGACAGGTAACTTTCCAACTTAGGTTTTACCACCCCTCAAATCAAGGGGCCCTAACCACCACATCGACCAGACTATGTTGTCTTAACCGGGTCCACGCTGGCACGATGTATGGCTCTCGGTGTCGCGAGGAAACCGTACCGCCTCCACACAAGTTTTCCTTGCTGGAGTAACGTCCGGATGAAAACCCCGACCTTGCTCAGATTCGAACCCCCAGCGGCTTAGTCTAAGGGGCTCAAATCCTCATTGCAAATATCAACAGAGCATGTGGACCACAAGTGAGGACTTCCCGGTAGGTCACCCACCCGGTACTACTCTCACTTGTGGCTCGCTTAACAACCTAAGCTTTAACCACTAGGCCACATGCCTGTTGATATTTTATTTTTAGCTTAGGCTTAAAATTTTTAGGAATCCTAATGAAAATAATAAATGATAAATGGACCTAATTAAATAGACTTAAAAAAATACCTAAGCATAGTGTAATTACACGTGTCCCAATTTGAAAAATTCAATTAATTACCTTTTTTGTTCCTTTTTTTTGAAAGGTGAATTTCTTTTTAAGTGCTTCGTGTCGTTGTTCGACAGCGGGAGGTCTAGACTACGTTGTCTAAACCGGGTCCGCGCTAGAGAGCTCCCTCGAAGCGGAAATGCCTATTTCAAATACCCGATGGGGGGAAAACCCCCTACTAATCCGCCCGGAGGCACGACAATTAATAAGGGTAAACCCTTGCCTTTTCCAAGATTCGAGCCTGGGGTTACCAGACCCAAACCCTTCATTAAAGGACTACCTTGAAGGAAAATCCCTCATTCAAACCCCTTGCAGGATTTGAACTCAAGACCTCCCTCCCCGAAGAGCCTTTAAAGACTCCAAAATGGCCAACTCCTTAAATAACAAAATAATTAAACAAATGTTTTTTTCTCCCTTCACTGTCATTGTAAGTTTCCGCTATTTGTTTTAATATATAAAAGTTGAAAACCCATTCTCGAAACATGAATTCAAATACTAGTAGTATATATGCTCTTTAAAACAAGATCAGGTATATTATATATTTTCATTCTTATCGACCGATAATGGTAACATGGGTGGCTGTGTTTTGTTGTTAAAAGTTACTAGTTTGTAAATTTAATGTTTATATTTGTTTGTAATGAACAAAATACTTGTTGGTGATATAAATGTTAAATCAAATATGTTATAAATGCCGAAGATAAAACTATAGAGACGTCTAGATTCTAGACTATTTTTTAAATGACTATTATATCAATTATGTTTTCTAAAAAAAAGTACCAACTATGTTTTTTCTTTGCGTGGAATCGAATCAAAAGTCTAGAAGAAAATATTGCAACATAAATAAATTACAAGAAATGAACGATTTAAGATTTGAAACTATGAATTAGAAGTTTGGAAAATGTATGAACAAATGCACCAATCAAATTTATAGGCCTTTTTTTAGGTCTATTTAATTAGGCCTATATATCATTTATCGAGCCCAATATGTGTCCCATATCTATTTTCTTAAACGAAATTTGCATATATGTAAAGTCCATCTTTTTTCCCAGAAAAACAAGCTCGTAATAGGAAAATGAGCCCCAACCTAGTGTGCTTACCAAGCTGAAATCGGGTTGAGCTTTATTTTATTCGGCCACATCATAAAAGCGAGTCTACCTTGGGTCAAGTATGAGCTTGTATACTGTTTTTCACGAGTTGAACTCAAGCTTAATGTATAAAACTAAAACCATCCAACCTCGAGTTCGAACCTTATAAGTATATCTAGCCAAAGCTTGAGCTTGGTGGTCCTCGCTCGTTAGTTACACCCGTACTTTTATGTGCATTAGTCTTGTTAGGATATGTCTATATCACGATTAAATGTATGTCCGAAAATTACGTGAGGCTATGGGATCACACCCGTTAACACGTAAATACAATAGATAAGTAATCAATTTATTAGTGTATTATATTAATTATTATTTCACGAAAAAAGTCTATCGACCGTTAACTAATATAGTTACTTAACGGTATTTGACTAACAATCGTTAAACATTAACTACAAGGACTTAAATGTTACTAAGGATCTAGAATCCCTCCTCTAATACTTATGGAGGCTGGCTCCTAGGGAGTGTTTGTGTGAGATTAGGAAAGCTTGAAACCTAACTTGTTTCCTAAGTTTTGCTAAGCATATATAATGAATCCCTTAGATTCATTACTGAGTGCTCTTGGAAAACTTAAACAAGCTAGACTTCTCCTCTTCCCCCCTCTTGTGAAATCTGGCCGTGTACCCCCCCCCCCTCTCCTTAAAGGAAAGGGTTTTGATCTTGATTAATCATTAAAGTGTTTGGCTTGTTTACATGATCTAAGTACTAGCATACTAATTGTGTTGCTCAAGAACATGTTGTGTGTGTGTTGTTCCCGTTTCACAAATAGCTAAAACAGTTAATAATACTAATTGTGAATCATGACTGAAGTCAGTTTAAAATTCAGTTTTAACAAGATAAAACACAAAGGATTTTTCCAACGTTTATATTCTTTATTAAAACGAATCAAAAGGAATACATTACCCAAGTACTTGCGGGACAGCACTTGGGATTGAAATGACAAGTATGGGTGTGACTCCTCACTAAGCTTAGGCTAAGTCTAAGCACAACTATTCATGTACCACTGAGCTATCTCAGGGACATAGTCGTATTTGGAGGAGAGAAAGATGTTTGTGTGTGTTTTTCATAATTAATGCACAAGCTTAATCTTTTACTCCTACCTTATGGCTATTTATACAAGTATGGTTTTTGACTCTGTCCTAGAGGACAAACTGACATGGTTACAGAAGACAAAATACTGATGTATTTTGTCTCTGTTTACAAAGGCTATATTGGGTAAGATACAAGGATGCTTTCTTCTTGTCAATGATGACACTGATCCTTGTTGTTAGCGTTTCAGAGAAAGTTTGACTTTGGGTTGATAAGGACTTCGTCTTATCTGTTCAAACTTATCCCGCCTTGTCCCGCCCATTCTTCAGTCTTCTTAGCCTTCAATCTTGTCTTTAGTGGTAATATTTGGTGAGGATTTTGATTCAGTGAGTTATTGTCAACACTCACTGAATCCACCATCTTCTTGTTGACTCAGTCTTCACCCTTTGAGTTCTGCCTCACTGAGTGGAGAGACTTTTCTTCTTTGTCTCGCACTGAGTATTCTGAAGATGACTTACTGAGTGGCTATGCGCTCAGTGACTTGTTAGTGTTTAAGGTTATAAACACTTAGAGTGTTTTCTATTCAAATCCTAGAATTTAGGGGTTAGGGTATTCATTGAACCCAACAGTCTCCCCCTATTTGAATATACAAATAGCCTAAGTGTTTTGATCAGTGTAAGTGAGCAAGAGGCTTCTTTTTACACTAAATGTACTAGTAAGCATAATAAGGAACACTGATCTTAACAAAACATACATCGTTTATTAATAGATATTAGAAGTTCCTAACAACTAGTACAAAAGATAAACTGATAGTGATGTCATACAATATGGATACCCAGTGTTTCAAGCTTTGGCTTCTTTGATAGGAGAGTTACTTTGTCAGGATTGTCTCTTATTTTTGCATTCACGTCAGTGCAGAACTTGATGTTTTCAGGGGACTGGATTTGAGAAGCCACTCTCAAATAACTTACCATTGTAGCCACACCAGCCTGATCAATATCGCTCCATCTTTGGAATGTTGGGTTTCCATAGACATCAATGAAGAAGAGTCCTCTTTCAGGCTCTTCTATAACCATGTTGTTTACAAAGTTCACCCTTTCAGATAGCTCTCTATTGCAATCAAATCCAGGGACCTTAGCTTCAGGCTCATATTCAACTATTTTCCTTTTTCTTTGATGATTGAGGTTGAGCGCCTTGAGCTTCAGGGAGAGCAGATTGAATTCCAATCTCAATGGGCGCATCCCTCAGTCTTTCATATCTTCTGCTCAGAGCTTTCATCAGGTCTTTGACAACCAGATTTTTATTCTTCTTAAGGATAGGACCGAGTTCATCCAATTATGTGATCCCGAATTCAGTGAACTTTAGAGGATCATGAACCTCAAAGTCCCTCTTGTCCACTCCCCTGTAGACATTCATTGCAACTGGCTTGGATTTGGGGATAATGTAAACATCAGTGATAGGCTCGGGGGCTCTCCTGCTTGACATAGTCCAATTATAGTGATCAATCCTTTCTTTTCTTAGCTCAGCAGCCTTCCTGTTCTTTTCATCCTTTCTTTTTCTTAGGGCTGCCATCTCAGCATCCTGAGCTGCTTTGAACTTCAGGTCAGCTTGGTCCTTTTTCCAATGTCTTAGGATCGATCCCTAACTTCTCAGCCTCTTCATGAACCACCTTGAACAGGGCGGCTTTGCTTTTCTGTTCTTTCTCAGCCTGTTTCTTTAGTCTGTCTTCCTTCTCAAGATAGGCGCTTAACTGTTCTGGACTGAGCATGTACTTTTTGTTGCCAATTACAAAAGGAATCTTGACAAGCTCTGGTGTTATCATGATGCTCTTGCCCTTGTCCTGAGGAGGGACTGATGAAGATGTTGTTGTTGTTACTGATATTGTTGTTGTTACCACTAGTGTTATTGTTGTTGTTACTGATGTTGTTGGTGTAATTTGGGAGATGGGCTCTACAGACACTACTTGAGTTGGCTCCCCCTCAGTGTGAGAAGGAGTCTCCTCAGTTGATATCTCCCCCTCAACTATTTCTGGAGCTTCAGTGATAACAAGAATTGATGGAGGTACTGAGGCAGCCGGTTGACCCTTAAAAGCCTGATAAATCTCAGAAACCATGGACTTGATCTCTGATGTGTCTTGTTGAAGGCTGGTGACTTTCTCCCCAAGAGTGGCCTGAGATAATTCCAGCACAGTCATTCTAGGCCCAAGATTCCAGGCCATCGAAGATGATGATTTAGCCAGATCAGTAACTTGTGCATCCAAAGAGCCCAATGAGGACTGAATAGCCTGAACTGAAGAGGTAAGACCCTGAACATTAGAGTTGTTGAGCATAGTGATCAGTTTAGTGAGGCTGGATGAGTTCTTCATATAAGTTTCCGTAGCCTCAAGCACTTTAGTGTTTAGTGCAGGGTCTTCCTTGACTGAATCTTTGATTTCATCAAGCTTGGTGTGAGCATCCTGAAAGGTTTTGAGGAATTTCTTCAGATGGTCATCCAGCTTGTCAAGATGTTGATAAATGAATTCCCTGTGTTCATCATTATCTTCAAAATTTGAAACCACTTCAGCTTTGAGATCAGCGTAACTTGCAGCAGCTTCAACATGCTGATCCCATAGACTATCAGTAACACCTGAATACAGCTTCTGAGTAGCTCTCCTTAGCCACATCACCAGTTGTCTTTCAGGGAGGGGAAGAACATTATCATATTTCTTCAATTCCTCAGAGCAGGAAGATGCTGAAGAGTCTGAAGAGTTAGATGAGTCATCTTCAGGATGAAAGGGTGACTCTTCAGGCTCTCTTGGATCAGGCTGATGTTCTTGTTCAAGTGGTTGAACATCAATTTCCATTTCTTCACCAGCAGCAAATAATTCATCCTCACTATCATCATTAACTTCTTCATCGGACATCAGTATGTCATGAACATCAGTAACACTAAGAAGAACATGCTGGGTTGTGGGTTCCGTATCAGCGGGTGGTTTTTGTTCCTCTAAGTCTTTGTCCCCCAAGGACCCCTCAGAAACTGATGGGTGTTTCCCAGTACCTTCACTGGAGTCAAGATTAGTGATGAGTTTCGTATCAGTGGGGGGTTTCTGTCCCTCTGAGTCTTTGTCCTTCTATGCCCCTTCAAGCACTGGTGGGAGATTCCCAGTACTATCCTTAGGGAGCGTGGCAGTGAGATCCTTATCAGTGGGTTGTTTGTTTCCCCCTGAGTTTTTGAGATCAATAGTTGTGCCCTCGAACAAAAGATGTGATTGGTGAATGTCCTCATCAGGCTTTGTGGAAGGCGCTCCCCTACCAGCGGGTTGTATGTTTCCCTCTAGATCTTGGGGAGTAGTAGTTGGGACCAATGGAACTGACTATGATGTATCAGTGTCCTTCGTTGTCACCTGGGCAGATGTTGCTTGGTCTCCCTTGGGTGTCTTGTCAGTCTGGGGCTTTTTGTGCCTCTTTGGCTGTGTTCCAGAAGCCTCAGGGCCCTGAGACTTGGGTTTGGTCTTAGTCCCAGTCTGAGACTTCCCCTTTCTCTTTTTAAGAGCAGGGTTTGGAGACACTGAGTCCCTCTGGTTGTTTACAGCAACCATATGGGCCGTCAATTCTATTTCAGTGACTAAGGATTGGTTCTTTTGAAATTTTGATGGACTCAGGGTGGCAGGTAAAGCACCATGTTGAAAATCATGAGTACAATTACAACTAATAACTCTTGTAAAGCACAAAAGACAAACCTAGGGTATGAAACGTATTTCACCCTAGTTTTTCTCTGTAGCTTGGTTACGAGATCACTGTAAATGACCTCTCCTATGTCGACATTTTCCCTGTCATCAAGCAATAGGCCATCATCAACTGAATAGAATTTATTTGTTCAGTGGATGAGTGGTTCCCGCCGAGAACCTGAATCACAAAAGTGAACAGGTGCTTCCAAGCCATGGGAAAGGAATTCTTTGTGACAGGGGTTTTGTCCAAAAACTTTGGGTCTAAAGTAATTTTGCCTAACTCAGCCTTAACAATGGCTGGGTCAAGGTGAGTAACATATTCTCCCTGGTTATAATCAAGCCCTGTTGAAGAGCAAAATGTTTTATAGTCCAAAGTTAGTTGTTGTTCCCCATTTAAAATAGAAAACCTGATGAGAAACTCCCTGAGGGGTCTTGGCTCGTTCTCATCAGTGGAGGGTGTCGGGTCATAGGCCACAACTGTTGCCCAAAACTCCTTGAGGAAGTTATGGTACAATATAGATGGGGAATTTGTAAAGGCCTTTTTCAGTGGGTTGTTCATTAAAAATTTCATGATTACCTTATAGGTAGGGACATCATGTGGGTATTCAAAGTTGCCTATAACATTATTTGTTTTAAATTTAACACTTTCAATACCTCCCACCCACTGTGGTGCAAACTAAATACTTTGAGTTTTTGCCATTGATTTTCAGAAAAAGGTTTTAAGGTTTTTGATTTTGGCAAGAACAGTCAAAGAGGGTAAAATCTGTTTGAAAGTTTGAGATGTGATGAAAAACTTTGAATGTTGTTTGCAAAGATGAATGAGTTTTTTCTTAAACCAGTTTTAAAACAAGGAACATACAATTGTTTCTTGATTTTGAAAGTATTTTGACAGAGTTTGATTGCATAAAACAATTTGTGTGTGTATTTTTGAGAAGGGTATTCATAAAGTGGTGAGAGGGTAATTTTTGCATATGTGAGGATTTGTTAAGTCTGTTAATACAAATAAACCATAAAAACGTTTATTAATATTTTGCGATCTCTTTGTGTTTTGTTGATAACAAATATAATGTTATCTTAAGTACAATTATAAGGATACATGTTATTTTTGTAAAGCATTTACATATAGCCATTTAAATACAAAAATGTTGTAATTAATCATTTGTTGTAATAGTTTATTAAGATGGGTAAAAACCACAACCCATGGATCATATCGATAACCCATTGACCCATACCCATTTGACTAGATACAATGTATTCATTAGATACATTGAATCTAAAGGAATACCCATGGACCAACCCATAACCCATGACCCATAACCAAAAAACCCATGGGCAAAGAGGAGCGTCCCACGGATCCCTAGGATTACACTAGGCGGATCCCTTGTGGGAGGGATCCGTGGGATCCGGGGAACAGTGGCAGAATTTGCCTATAAATAGAGAGCCATTTCTTCATTCTCACTCACCCCTCTTCTTTCTAATTCCCTCATATACTCTCATTATCTTCTAACAAAAGATCACTTGATCTAGAGAGTACTTCCTTCTTTCTTTCTTTAGTGATTCTCATATAGGTCCTTCTCTAAGGCGAGATCACGAGCATTCTACAAGTCATCCAAGCAAGGGGTCCTTGATTGATTTGTTCCTCCGCAAGATTTCTGTAGCGAAGATCTTGTATTTGATATTTCACATATTTGTTGTGTAATAGTCGTGTTGGTTTGGTCCACCGTGTTGCTGACTCGGTATTTAGCTTTGTACCGGAAAAAGGTGTAAGCAACGTTGTGAAGGCTTCTCCGCCAAGTTGAAGGAGTTTGTTGACATAGTGCTTGAACTCTCGAGTAGGTGACTCGGGGAGTGGAGTAGGGCAAGGAAGGTGTCCTTGTAGCCGAACCACTATAAATCGGTTGTGTCATTTATATCCCTTTGCTTTACTTTATTTACTTGCTTTATCATTAGATATATACTTTCTCAACATCCATACGATCTCACATATTCTCGAATCTAAATTTTTTGAAACTAACTTAAAATCGCCAAAATTATTCAACCCCCCTGTGGAAAACTAGAAGGGGGGGTTGAATAGTTTTACCAATTTAAAAATTCCTTTTAAATATTTAGATCGACTTATGTCAATCTATTTGATTGTTTATGTTGGACGTTGATAGATAGATATATAAACTTGTAATGAAAGATAAGGAGTAAGAAGCACATCACCACGACACAAGTATTTATAGTGGTTCGGCTACAAGGACACCTTCCTTGCCCTACTCCACTCCCCGAGTCACCTACTCGAGAGTTCGTAAACACTACACCAACTCCTTATGGCGGAGAAGCCTTCACAACGTCGCTTAACCTTTTTCCGGTACAAAGCTAAATACCGAGTTCTTTCACACCATGGCGAACCACACCTAACACAACGTCGCCTACCCTTTATACGGTGCTAGGCTAACCACCGAGTTCTTTCACACCTTAGGAGAACTAATCCTATCACAACGTCGCCTACCCTTTATTAGGTACTAGGCTAAGTACCTAGTTCTTTCACACCTTAGGTGAACTACACCTTCACGACACAACACCTATTCTCAAGGAGATCTACTCCTTGTTACAACACCATCAAGGATATCACCATCCTTGTAAATAAACAAATACTTATATGTATAATGATGCACCTCATCGATTATACGACCTAAGCATTCTTCCCAAATGCTACTTGATTTGATTCTTTGGCATCCTTCACTAATGCCTTTAACACAACGCTTGGCATCCTTCACTAATGCCTTCGTCTTGACACCTTTAGCATTCTTCACTAATGCCTTGACATGAATGATGAGCATCTTTCACTAATGCTTGCATCTTTACTTTTTCGGCGTTCTTCACTAATGCCTTCAACCCAACGTCTATGGAGAAAGGTAGATCTATCAACAAGAGAACCTTCGTTGTCTTGATGATGACGAAGCATGGCAACTCATGGACTTGAGCTTGCACGTCTTCAAGAAGTGGTGATCTTTCCTTTAAGAGGAACCTGGAAGATCACACAAAAACAAAAGACAAACTACATAGATCACTTAGATCTGAGGTTAGAGGGTTAGAATACTGTGGGGAAGTTTATATGAAAAGCACACCTAGAGAGGAAGAAATGGCTCTCTATTTATAGAGAAAATTCTCTTCTGTTTCCCCGGATCCCACGGATCCCTACCACAAGGGATCCGGCTAGCACAAAGTTAGGGATCCGTGGTCCGCTCCTCTTTGCCCATAGGTATTTTTGGTTAAGGGTCATGGGTCATGGGTTATGGGTTGATCCATGGTTTTCTCTCTAGATACAATGTACTTGGTTAAGTGGTATATATAAAACCATGGGTTATGGGTCAAAACCATTTGCTAGTATTTACCTTTTTTGTATATACTTGTATTTACCCAATTTAGCATATACTTAGTTTTTACCCATTTTAGTATACTTAGTTTAAGTATATGTTTAACCCAATATGTAAACACTAGTTGTTGTACATATGTATCTAAATCATAAAATCACTTATACTTGTTTTAGTGTTTTATGTGAAAGCGTAAGTGTGTTTAGAAAACTATTAACTCAAACTATTTACGTACTTTATTTGTTTCGTTAAAATGATTTTATATTTGTTATCGACAAAACATTAGAAGATCGTAAAATATAAATAAACGTTTTCACGGCTTATTTGTATTAACAATCTCCCCCTTTTTGTTGATGACAAAACATAAAATTATTTTAAGGAAAAATCTAAAATTCGTAAAAGTTTGAATTTGTAGTTTTTACTTTCTTCTCCCCCTTTTTGTCGAAACAAAAAGTGTTAAAAGAAACTAACACAATTTTTATAAGAAGAAAAAAAAATTGTAAAAATGTAAAGAGAGCAAGTGACGGGAATGGTACTCGTCTTAACTCCCCCTTGACGAGTCCATCCTTTTGAAAGGGCGTCAAGGACATAACGTAAAATAAACTAATTGTGTTTGCAATCAAATTTGCAAATGGTTCGTCTAAGTGACGAGAACGTGCTCCCCCTTAGATATTGCAATGTTTGCAATGGGGCGTCATGAAGTGTAACCCAAAAATTAGATTAAGTTTGCAAATGATTTTGCAATGTCGTTTGACACAAAGCTCCCCCTAGCTTTATGGTGTCAATATTTTCATGTGTATTTTGAATAACTACAAAACAAAGGTTAGAAAAACAAGAGTATAGTGCATAATTTCCTGCAAAAGAGACTCAAGTTAGTAGAAATGTGTGCTTCTGTACCACGGATCCCATGGTTCCCTTCAATGAGGGATCCGTCTAATTATCTGGAAGGGATCTGGCTATCTATTACAGTTTCTTCAGCAGTGAAGAAATGTCAAGGAGTGCTACTTGAGGGAATGAAATAAAAGTATAATATAACAAGCACAACACACATAATAATCATGGCATAAAAGTATTCATTCAATAAAACAAGAGATACACAACCAAATCTCTAAAAACTAAGAGAATGAACTAGCCAAATAGATGCTATTAATGCTAATAAGTTAACCCAAACTTAAGATTCGACTAAAAGCTTAATGATGATCAAGGATGAGAAAGGTTTCCTAAATGTTCTAAGTTTGACCTTTTGAATATGATGCTTATTGTAGTTTAGGCTTGTTAACCTCTTCGAAACGTTCGAGGAGGTGATAAAACATGAAACGTTGCTCTTCACGTAGTTCATATATCAACTTTTCAACATGTTTACAATGATAGCAATCCTTGTCATGGTTTTGGGTTTCTTGAGGTGAAGGTTCAAGTGAAGTGGATTGAGGATTTTCCAATGAAGGAGGATTTGGTGGAGGCTCATTAAGTGGTGACTCTACAATGTTTGAGGGTAGAGGTAAAGAGGCATCAACTTCCATTTGATCGGGTGGTTGCCTTTGATGTCTTCTCATAATCCAAAATGGACTATTGGGAGGAATAATAGAGTTTGCTTTTGGATCAAGTGTTGATTCAACACTTTGATTTTGTTGCTCAATCTTTTCAAGTGAATTAGTTGATAATGGTGAAAGATGAGATGGCCAGGAAGGTAAAGCTTCTACATTGTGAGAGTGTGGAGATGATTGGGAGATGGCTCTAGGTATTAATGAACTAGGTTGAGTTGTGGAGGGTATGTTTGGTATAATAGAATTTGGTGATGGAATCTTAGTGAGAGTACTTTTCTTGGGAATTAGTTTGATTGGTTTCCTTGGTGTAGGAGAAATCCTAGCATAGGTGGACTTAACCGGAGATGATTCGGTTGAGGAAACTTCGTGTATGATTCTAGCAAGTTTCTTAGGTGGTTTTTGAGTGGATGAGTAAGCACTAGGAGCTTTTCTCATGATGAAATGACTAAGGAGGATGGTTGTAATTGCTGATAATTATGTTTGTGTTTGATAACTAAAGTGTTCTTGGTAATGTGGGTTATAAAGGGAAGAACTTTGCAATTGCATTTAAGACTTAATCCACTAATGTTCTTGGAAGTGTGATGATAGACATGCATAAGGCTGAAATTCAGAGTTTCACTGATCTAGGAACTCATTTAAGATGAGATGAAGTGTTTGAGTTAGGAAGGTGAGTTGAAATGATTGTTTTAGCTATGTTTGGCATAAACTGTCACCCGGATCCCACGGTTCCCTCTTGGAAGGGATCCGGCTAGGCTAATCCTAGGGATCCGGCTCTCAGCAGTTATGACAGGTTTGTAATGAGGTTTCTGGGAGCTAAGGCTTATCTCATTTTGAATGTTTTAGTTCTCCTAAGGGTTTAGGATGAAGGGGTACTTGAATGATTAGAGGTAATAAGTGTTATAGCAAATGATTGCTTTTTATGGAAGAAGGATGGGACAAGAAGACTACCGATGGATGTCCAAGGATAACACTAAGAGTTATGAGGGTGACAAGTCATAAATGATCCTAGTGATCAGGTTTTAGCTTGAGGTGATATTAAGAAAAAATTCTTAAAAATTTCAAGAATTGAAAACTAATTTTAGTCTTATCTTGATATATAAAAGACTAGAAGCAATTTCCTAAAATTGTTTAGCTTGCTTTCCTAAGTGTTTTGAGAGATGAGAAATATTTTGTGAGTAGTTGAAGCGGAAATATGGTGAGTTTTAGATGTGTTGATAAAATTAGACTAAGATCTTAAGTAAGCCTTTAGTGAGTCAAAGCCTTTCTCATCCTTGAAGTGGACTTAGTTGGGTTCTAAAAACATATACCAAGTTAATGTGATGTTATCTAGAAAGCAATTTTGATGTGTTGAATGCTGCATTGTTGATCTGATGTCACGGATCCCACGGTTCCTTCAAGGGAAGGATCCGGCTAGTCTAATCCTAGGGATCCGGCATCTGCAGATCAGAACTAACACAGAACCTACACAGAGATGATGTGCAGATTTTGTACACTATTAAATCTATAAAACAAGCAATAGGAACAAGCAAGTCATCATAAAACATCACTTACAAGGTAATGTAACAATATCCAAAGTACCATAAGCAGAAAATACTAAAGAGAAATCATTCAAACATAAAATAAATGAAACTAAGCACATTCCTATTGTCTCTTTCGTCAATTCTTCCTTTTCCTTTTTGACGGCTTAGTGAGGTTGTAAGCGAGGTTTTGAATCATGCCTCTTATTTGTTTAAATTCCGCGGTCTCGTTTGGAATGATTGGAAGTTGTTCGTGGTATTCAAGGATTTCCAATTTGATGTTGGATACGGGGTCGATGTCTTCCTCATCTTCTTCTTCTTCTTCTCCGGCCGAGGAGTCCGAGAGAGCTTCAGGTTTCTCTCCATTGACCATGAACCGTTTAGAGGGTTGTTTGGTAAGAGGTACCATGACGTGATCGGAAAGGTAATGATCATCGTTGATAGGGGATGGTTGCAATGTGCTAACATACTTACAAAGTCGTGTTAGGAGCATACCATATGGGAGTACCATGTTGGAAGCTTTGAATACCCCAGCCATTCTCCTTACCATGTAATAGGCAAGATTAAATGGCCTTTGGTAGGTAAGACAATAGATCATTTGCACAAGGCATGCGTTTGGATGATCTTTGTTTCCAACTAGGCTAATGATGTTTTCCCTAAGGATTTCTTCCCATTTTCTAAACATGGGATGCATTTCGAAAAGTTCCATTTTAAAGGGATCACGGTGAATGAGCATTTCGAAAAGTTCCATATAAAAAGTTTGAGAAAATTACAAGTTTGGTCCTCCAACTTTGAAAATTGGCAAAAATGGCCCCTGGAAAATTTGAAAATGGCAACTTTGGTCCTTGTACTATTAACACTTGTCAATTTCAGCCCCTGAAACATCTTTGCAGATTTGGCAGAACTGGTCCTCCTATTTTCAGAATTGGCAAAACAAGTCCCTAGACTCTTAATAACCCCTAAACCTATTGTGACCCTGCCACTAACCCATTTGACCCCTGCCAATTGCCTTTTGAACCCCCTCCAATATTAAATATCCAGTCAAACCACAGTTGACTGCCTCCTTCCCTCCTTCACGGGTATACCACTCCCATCATCACACAACCCTGCAACTCCAGCCTACACACTCAACCCCCACCTCCATCATCATTCCTACCCCCTCCAAACACATAACTCCAAGGATGCATTTAATGCCTCCTTCCACCTCACTCAACCCACAAACTGTTAAAAACCAAAATTGGCGCCAAAATGCTCAAACGGCCAAGATTGATACCAAGACATCCAATGGTCAATTTTGTTGCTGGGAACTATTCAGAGAGGTGAGAGAAACTGCTTGGGTGTATAAAAGGCAAGAGGAAGCAACAAGAGGAGGGCAGTTAGTTTATTTTTCAATAATGTATGTCGTTTGTTAGATTATCATGTCCTAAATAGTTTTCAATTGTATTTTTCAGTTAATTTGTATCAAACAAGGGTAGTCAAATGTATTGCAACTTATTTTAAATCTCAATTCAAGCTATAGCCATAGTTTCATGTTTCTGTGGCACTGTTGAAATTGTCAGTGTCCAAATCTTGTGTACATGTTCTAAACAGTGTATTTGTAGACTCAAACAAGCTAAAACAAGCTTATCAAAGCTTTTTATAAGCTTGTATTTAAGTATCAATCACTTTTGGACTTTGGTCAATATAAGTCAAACGGGGAGTAAAACTGATGCAGAAAGGGTAAAAATTGATGCAGACATGGAAATGGGGTGATTTATAGTTTATTGGATTGGTTTATATAGGATAGTGGCTCTGGTTTCAATGGTGGCAAGCCATAGTGGCTAGGGACCTTTGTAAGTGATTTTTACTAGTTCTTGCATACAATGTATTTGTAGTCATAATCTGTTAAAACCTGTTTTAATAGTTGTGTTTAGGTTAATTAAGTTTAGTTTGATCAATGATTTATGCTTGTTCAATCTTTAGTTTAGTTTTTGTTTGCAAAACAGTTAATCAAGGGTGTTTGGATTTACTGTCATAACTGTCCTAAGGGTCTATTCAGTGATAAATATCTGTTGGTTCATGCTTGTTAGGTCCATACTAACTCATTTGAGTCATTAAATTGAGCCTGCAACCACTGAAAGTCAACATTGTATCTTAATCTGTCTCACTGCCAATCTGTTGTGATTTTGGATTTGCAACTGCTTGATTTGTGTTTAGAAGTCATTAACATAGCTTGCATTAGTGTCATTACATCATATTACATCCATAACAGTCTAAAAATTGCTCTCAACTTTCATTTTGGTCAAAGTTCTTAACTGCCTTAAAAAGTCAAAATCTAAAAAAGTGGATTTGAGCTCAGTTAGGAGGATTTTTCATGAGCTCATCTCTGGGTCTTATCTAGTGAAATTTGTTGCTTCATAAACTTCAACTGGTCTTTTTTCTGACCTTTTTGCCCTGCTCACAACTCTCAGTCTAACCTGAGTTTTCTCAGATTTTGTGCAAGGTTGCACAGGGCTCATAAGAGCTGGTCATAGTCTAGTTTTTAGTTTGTAAACCCTCACCCAGGTCCTCTTGAGGTCCCCACTATTTCTTTCTAGTTTCTAGCTTATTTGAGTGCTTATTCTTGGGCCTAAAGTAGACCCCTCACCACTGTTTTGAGCACAATAATCAAACAAGCCAAATCTTGGTAGTTAGCATTACAGAGGTTAAGAGTAGCTGTTTTAAGTTGTTTTTGAGTACTTGTATCATTTTATAGCTTCTGTAATCAGCTGGTACCATTTGGTGTTCATTTGGCTTATTTTAAAGTGCTTATTCATAAGCACTTGGATAGCAGTTTCAATATCTTGTACACAACCATTTGTTTTTCCATTTTTCCTAGATTCCTAACATTAATTTTGAGTTTTTTTGAAATTTTCAGATTTTTCCAAGCTTGTTTGTTATTTTTCTTAATTTAAATTAGTTTTTAAGCATTTTTAAATAGCATTTAATACAAAAAAATTAAGAAAAGGTTCAAAAAAATAATTTTTCAATTTTCTTAAGTTTAGATAAATATAAAAAGCCAAAAAAGTATTTTTATAGATTTCTCTTAGTTAAATTTGCATTTTTAAGTAATTTAGGTAGTTTTAAATAGTTTAAAATTCATAAAAAATAGAAAAATAATCAGAAAAATACAAAAATAGTTTTGAAAATTCTATTTTGTTATTTTAGATTTTTCTAAGTCAAAGTTTTATTTTTCTAGCTTTGTTTCATATTTTCTTGTATTTTAGGTTAATATTTAATAGTTAAAATTAGTTTTTAATTAATAATAATTAGGTAATTAGTCATAAAAATAATTCTCTTTTTCTATAAATTTTCTTTTATCATTAGGTTTGTAAAAATATCATTTTCATATTTTTAGGATTAATATTGCTTTAGTTTCACTTTTTATTTTGTACGCTACGTAATTTTTAATTCAGTTTTTATAAAAACATAAAACCAAAAACATCATTTTGCAAATAGTGATAGCGTTTATTTAATAGTTTTTATCTTTTTAATTTCCTTTAATTTGCATTTAAGCCGTTGTAATTTGTTGGCTTTTTCTGTAGTAATAATCATAACAAATCCCTTTTTCGTTCAAATTTCTCGATCACTTTACGTTTGATAATCCATTGCATAGCTCGCTGGGACATAACGACCCGGGGAAACACTATACTCCTCAGATCTTCATTGCATTCGTGCTTAAGCAGTTTTAAGCTGATTACGGTCTGCCATTCACAAGTGGCAGGCTTGAGTGATTTAGCTTGACTGTTTGGCACGCATCAAATTTTTGGCGCCGCTGCCGGGGAGCTGTGCTGATCTATCTTCCGTTTAGCAGATTAGTAGTTTGAATACTCACTCTTTGTTTATATCATCTATATCTATCTATATATATATCCATATTTTCTTATAAAAAAAAATCCAAAAACCCAAAAACAGCTAAAAACGTATAAAAAAATATTTTCCTTTTGTTTCTATATATGTATCAAAAATAAAAATACAAAAAGATTCGTCGTTTTCTTTAATAAATAACAACTTAAAAGATTACCACCGCAAACCAAGGCAGTGCACTACCTAACTGGGGGTGCGACCATAATAAGTTCCCGAACTAAAGATTTAAAACTTGCCTTTGTGTCCTTGTGATTGGTGTACCTTTTTCAAAGAAGCCATTCATATTGTGATTATTGGTTAAGTTCACTGTTGTTTTGCCTCGATTTTGTGTTAATTGATTTTGTTGTGATATCTACGTTTCAGAACCAGAAAACCCATAAAGATTCTTCTCACCCCAATTTTTATAAAACGTCTTCATAATTCTCATTCTCATCTGAAAGATTTTCATAATTCCCATTTCTCTCCTTAACTCTGAGATTCCTTAGAGTTAATTCTAGTGTATGCGCACTCGCTCTTCTAGATCTATGAGCCCATTTCGTGAGCTTGTCAAGATTCCAAGGAGGCGTGTTCGTAGACACCTTTTTGTGGCAAAAGCCTACATTGATCGCAAGTCCCCAATCAACATAATGACTAGCACCTATTACAATTGGATATTGAAGAAGCCTATTCCAACTAGGCAAGACCCCAATGATCCTAATGTTAGTTGCAATTTTCTTGGAAGAGTTAAGGGATTGCCCGTTTATGTAGGTAGTTTCACATTTCCTACGGACTTCATAATTGTGGATGATATTAGCACGACCATAGACCCTAGCTTATCCCATGTTATTCTAGGAAAACCTTTCATAGAAAGCACCGGGATGACCTATGACCCCTCGTTAGGAGTAGTGCGATTCAAGAATAAGACCAATGACATAGCTTACCAAATGCCGTTTAAGATTGAGAAGTTTTCATCACTCTCTAATGATGAAAAGGAACTTAAACTGTCGGTCTATTTTAGGAATGATGAGGATAGGGAGAAAGGTGTTGATTATGTTATGGCTAAGATTTTCGGATTCTATAAGGATTGCTTGAGCCTAGGACCGGAATATATGACCGATTGGGGAGAGGATGAACTCTTAGAGAAGCGCATTTTAGGACACTTCTACAACATGGAATCCCCCATTAGAAACGGTCAAGAGGGTGGTAATGAGAAAACGTAGGAGCACGACTATGAGTCTAGCTACAAGACTCTTAAATAAAGAAAAGCGCTTCGTGGGAGGCAACCCATGTTTAATTGTTTGCTTGTTAGTGTCTTATATCTTTTATTAATTGTTTATCCTCATGTTTAAATTTGTAAAAATACTTTATTTTGTTTTTAACCTCGTCTTATTTGCATATAAAGGTATTTTACATAAGGGATAAGTGTAGGGAGGATTACACACGTTTTCAAAAGAAACGTAAACATGAGAATAACAATTAACTAAAAGATATTTATGTTTGTTTGTTCGAGTCAAATGCTTGTATCGAGTCATAATGGATGTTTTTGCAGAAATTTTTCCAGATTCTAAAGATGTAAATTTTCCAGAATTTTTTCCAGAAAATCGCAGACCAGTTTTTGTCAGGATAACCTGACGGCGTCAGGATTGCAACCTGACGGCGTCAGGAAGGAGTAACAACATCAGATTAGTTTTTTTCTCGTTTTCTGAGCTATTTATAAATTTTTGGAATTTTCCAGGTCTTAATTTTCTTAGAAATTCTGTAAACATCCATTCCACAAGCATTATATCCTAGTTTAAATCGAGTCTTATATATATTATTACCGCCGATTTTACGCGAAGGTTTCGTTTGTTTTCTTCAAGTGTGCAGGTTTAGTTTGTCAAGAAGAAGTTACATAAGATTGGAAGGAGCTTTTCACGCAATAATTCTTCTTGAAAAGAATTTAACCACCACTTTACACGGATCCTACCGAGCTAATCAGGGGAGTATTAGTTTCTTTCGTTTTTAATTACCTTCTTTTATCATAACTTTGATACTTTCGGGGAACATTGGGGACAATGTTCAGTTTAAGTATAGGGAGGGAAAATAAAACGGGAACTTTGAAACTATACTTATCCTTGATTATTTGCTTTGTCCAATTGTGATTGTGTAATAAACCATGAGAAAATGTCGGTTAGGGTAATTTTGGCACCAAATTTAAAAATTTTCATGACATATAGGAGTGGGCCATTAGTCTTAACATAAGCGTCTCATAGATAGGAAGTTATATGACTAGCACAAAAACCCTTTACCACCCAAATTCCACCAAAAATGTGAGGATCGCCCTTAGATTAGTAGGAATTAAAGCATTCATCTTTAATGCTTAGAGTGTGAACCGGTAGTATAATAGATTCTAAAACTTGTTTTGTGATGCATTCCGAGATCGCAAGTGAGGCTACACTTGTGTAGTTAGGAATAACTAAATGATAAGAGGCATTAGGATAACCCTTGTTTGATACCTGTAATATAATTACTTCTTCCATATCGGTTGAGTAATTCCCCCACACCCTTTGCGTTGTACTCGTCTTTAGTACACGATACCCCTAGTTAACCCCTCAGAGCCTATCCTTTTCGCGGTTCTCGTGATGTTTCGGTTTTTCCGGAATATCAATGAAGAGCATTGTTTACACCCCACCCCCAAATATACACCCAAATCGCCTTAGCCTACCCCTTATGCACTCACTTTTAGTGCAAATGTTTGTTATCACCCTAAACCCTTAGTTCAATTATCTAGTTGCTTGCATAAGTTGCTAAGTCGAGTCATATCCTTTGTATACAGTTTTGGGATGATTGGGATTCATGGGAAAAGTTAAAGTTTATGAAATGACGGGAAGGGAACGTTAAAATTCAAATTCCCTTTGTTTGCATAATAATGTACCCCAAGTGTTTTGATCTTTTCAAATCGGGTCAAATTAGTGTTAGAGTAATAAAAAACTCAAGTGTAGGGATGTGCCTATAAATCCCTAGTATTTTGATGTTATCGTAGAGGATGGTAGAGTAAAAGTGTAAAAAAAAAAAAAAAAAAAAAAAAAAAAAAATCCGAAAAAAAATAGAAAAAGAGAAAAGAAAAAAAAAATAGAGTGATAAAAAAAAAAAAAAAAAAAAAAAAAAAAAAAAAAAAAACCGTACGGGCTACCGTCCTACATCTATCTTTTAAATTTATGTTTGTTTATTTCAGTTATCTAGAGTTTAGAGTGTCGAGTCTTGGCTTAGCAACGCCATTCTTCATATGCAGTTAACATAAAGATTTTTGACTTACCACCACTAAATAGCCTATCCCACCAAACCCTTATCTCCCTACCGTAAGCCTAACATTACAACCCTTTAAAAGACCTCTTTGATAGTCTTTCCTAGGTGCTTACGCCAAAGCGATGAAGGTTTGATCTATTCTCAAGCCTATGGTAATCTATGTGCTAGGACCGGTTAATGAGTGTTTATCTTCCATTTCCTATTTTGTTATATTTCATATATACACCCGAGAGAGATGTGAGTATCCAAACACCCCATGTGAGGTGCTAGTATGTAATTTCCGTGCTTGTTATGACTTTTGCGGGGCTTATATGTGTTGTGGACCGTTTTGAATTAATGTTTCATGACCCCTAACTTATAAATTAATTGGCTAAAAGCACATTTGCTTGAGGACAAGCAAATAACAAGTGTAGGGATATTTGATAAGGTTTTAAAAGGTACCATTTTGAGGGGTCGTTTAAGTCCTTATTTGATCACTTTTGTATCCGTTATTGCTTAATATCGTTCCTTTTCACTTTTTAGGTCTCGTGAAGGCAAAATGCTGGAATGGCACTTATTTGGACGAAAAGGCGCGAATATATGAAGAAAATGGCCAAAGTCGAAATCGAGGCACTCACAGTTGCTGAAGTTAGAAGGCGACGGCGTCAGGTGCTATTGGCCACGCCGTCCCAAAATTATTGTGACGATCCAGAACCCAAAACTCGTGTTTTCAAGTGACGACGTCCAGTTGTGAAAGAGTAGGCCGTCGCTACTCAGACGGCCTAGATGCAATCCAGACGACGTCAGAAGCTGAAGAGGACGGCGTCACTAAACATAAGGTGACGTCGTCGCAATTGTAATCTTATATATAGAATCCGAATTTTTCAGTCTTTGTGTGGAGAGTCTTTGGAGTAAAAACCTAAAACCGAACCTAAGGTGTTTTGTACAGTATTTTAGGGTTTTAAACCCTATCTTACATCAAGATAAGTCTTTACTTCATTAATTTAATTATGTCTTTGATTATTTGTGTGTATGCTTGCATGTTCTCCATGTCCGGCTAATTTATTTGTGTGTTTGCTTAGGAAGTATGAAACTTAATTATTGAATATTGATTGGTTGTTTCTTATCTTAGTTGATTAATGATCTAGTAATGTGATAGGTCATACGTTGTGTACTTAATGCTTGATTCATCTTTGTGAACCTTAGAATATAATTACCTGAGTAATTGTAGGCTAAACCATCCAAAGAGCGCCTTAGAGTAGGAGTTTATAATCCCTAGTGGGTTTGTAGACAAGACCCTTTGGTAAGTTCAAAGAGTTAGGGAGAAACGCATACCCTACAACTTAGACTCACAACGCAACTAGGAATAAGACGTGACACTCAACCATCAATAGGAGATAATTAAGGAGTAATACAACTTAAGTAAACACATCTTTAAACTATCATACGAGCACATATTAATTAGACATAGACTCCCACAACCTTAGTTTAGATAATTAGATAATAGTAGAGTAATCGGTAGAAATACCAACCCCCCAAATCCAATACCCGAGATTTGTACCTTTCCATTTTCATAAAACATAAAAAGATAAAAAAATAATCTTCCTCAACCTTAACCTTAGCGTAGTAACTCCTTACTAGCATTCCTATTCCCCTAGAGAACGATATCAATACCCGTGGCTTACCCTAATTACTACACTACAACGATTAGGTTCACTGCCTAGGGTGTTATAAAACTTGCTCGAAGAAAAGGAAGTTTCCTTGACCCCGAACGACGCGTGTAGCGTTATCAATTAACAATGTTGTGAACATAATGTGATTTAAAACACCTTTTCATGATTAATTTGAAAAAACCTAATTAATTGATTAGAAATTAAGAAACCATAAACCCTTGAATTAAGATGATGAAAATTAGAACAAGTTAACGTAATTACTTACAATGGTGTTCTAGGAAGGAATACTTGAAATTATGAAAGCCAGTGAGGATTAATTCAGTAGCTTGGTCGTTTTTGTTTTTGTGTGAATAGAGGGAAAGTAATCAGTGGTGAAATTTTGAAAGCGTATAGCTGAGTTCTGTTTCACGGTTCCCCCGGATCCTTTGAATTTGGGATCCGGCTAGTACAACTAGAGGGATCCGGCTACTGTGAACAGAAAAGGGGTTGTTTGGCATTATTTTTGTAGTAGGCTTATAAATTAGCTTACAAAAATAGTTTGGCGGTATTTAGATGAAGATTGTTTTTGGATGACGGCTTTTGATGAATCACATATCGAGGGTTCATATGTGACGACGGCGTTAGTTTGACGAATCAAAAAGGAATACTATTCCCGATGATGAAAAAGACGGAGAAGTGACGAAAGAGACTTCTAACGATGCTAGTGATTATTAAACTAAGAAATAAATTGAACTCATGTAACCTATCTAATGAAAGGTAAAACATACCTCTATGCTTCTTGGTTTGGCTTAATACCAACAAATACTTCATAAGCTTTTAAAGTAATCCTTTGTACTTGGTGTACGTAAGTAGTGATTACTTTATAGATCCTTCCTTGAATGTTGTCTTCTTTATTCTTTGAATGAAGATTATGGAGAGATTCTAGCATGAAGATTTCTGGAAAACAAAAGTTGTTAGAGTGATCTATCAATGTCCAACAAAATGATTTAAACGAAAATATGATCTAAAAAAAAATTCTTTGTAGTTTTCAAACATACACGGATCGTATCAAATCTTTAAAGTACAACATACTTTAAGAAACTTGGTAACGAAGCTCTGATACCAATTGTGGAAAACTAGAAGGGGGGGGGGTTGAATAGTTTTACCAATTTAAAACTTCCTTTTAAATATTTAGATCGACTTATGTCAATCTATTTGATTGTTTATGTTGGACGTTGATAGATAGATATATAAACGTGTAATGAAAGATAAGGAGTAAGAAGCACATCACCACGACACAAGTATTTATAGTGGTTCGGCTACAAGGACACCTTCCTTGCCCTACTCCACTCCCCGAGTCACCTACTCGAGAGTTCGTAAACACTACACCAACTCCTTATGGCGGAGAAGCCATCACAACGTCGCTTAACCTTTTTCCGGTACAAAGCTAAATACTGAGTTCTTTCACACCATGGCGAACCACACCTAACACAACGTCGCCTACCCTTTATACGGTGCTAGGCTAACCACCGAGTTCTTTCACACCTTAGGAGAACTAATCCTATCACAACGTCGCCTACCCTTTATTAGGTACTAGGCTAAGTACCTAGTTCTTTCACACCTTAGGTGAACTACACCTTCACGACACAACACCTATTCTTAAGGAGATCTACTCCTTGTTACAACACCATCAAGGATATCACCATCCTTGTAAATAAACAAATACTTATATGTATAACGATGCACCTCATCGATTATACGACCTAAGCATTATTCCCAAATGCTACTTGATTTGATTCTTTGGCATCCTTCACTAATGGCTTTAACACAACGCTTGGCATCCTTCACTAATGCCTTCGTCTTGACACCTTTAGCATTCTTCACTAATGCCTTGACACGAATGATGAGCATCTTTCACTAATGCTTGCATCTTTACTTTTTTGGCATTCTTCACTAATGCCTTCAACCCAACGTCCATGGAGAAAGGTAGATCTATCAACAAGAGAACCTTCGTTGTCTTGATGACGAAGCATGGCAACTCATGGACTTGAGCTTGCACGTCTTCAAGAAGTGGTGATCTTTCCTTTAAGAGGAACCTAGAAGATCACACAAAAACAAAAGACAAACTACATAGATCACTTAGATCTGAGGTTAGAGGGTTAGAATACTTTGGGGAAGTTTATATGAAAAGCACACCTAGAGAGGAAGAAATGGCTCTCTATTTATAGAGAAAATTCTCTTCTGTTTCCCCGGATCCCACGGATCCCTACCACAAGGGATCCGGCTAGCACAAAGCTATGGATCCGTGGTCCGCTCCTCTTTGCCCATGGGTATTTTTGGTTAAGGGTCATGGGTTATGGGTTGATCCATGGTTTTCTCTCTAGATACAATGTACTTGGTTAAGTGGTATATATAAAACCATGGGTTATGGGTCAAAACCATTTGCTAGTATTTACCCTTTTTGTATATACTTGTATTTACCCAATTTAGCATATACTTAGTTTTTACCCATTTTAGTATACTTAGTTTAAGTATATGTTTAACCCAATATGTAAACACTAGTTGTTGTACATATGTATCTAAATCATAAAATCACTTATACTTGTTTTAGTGTTTTATGTGAAAGCGTAAGTGTGTTTAGAAAACTATTAACTCAAACTATTTACGTACTTTATTTGTTTCGTTAAAATGATTTTATATTTGTTATCGACAAAACATTAGAAGATCGTAAAATATAAATAAACGTTTTCACGGCTTATTTGTATTAACACCCCCTTCTAGTTTTCCACAATTGGCATCAAGAGCTAAGTTTATAAAAGTTTTAAGTAAACCGTATTTTAAAAACTTTTCGATCACTATGGGTTCTGAAAATTACAAAGAAGGGCAATCTATGCAACGACCACCACTACTTGAAACTAATGGTTTTATATATTGGAAAAATAGATTCGAAATGTATGTGAAGTCTAAAGATATTGATCTTTGGTACATTATTGTTGAAGGCGATTTTGAGGCTACCTCAAAAGATGATAAAGGAAATGTAGTTAACATACCTCATGATAAACTAAGTGATGAATTAAAGAAAAAGCTTTCTAAAAATAGTGAAGCAAAAATGGTTTTGTATAATGCTTTACCCAAAAAGGAATTCGAAAGAATTTCTATGCTTAAAACCTCTAAAGAAATTTGGAATTCTTTAGTTGTAACTCATCAAGGTAACCAACAAGTTAAAAATAATAAAATTGATTTATTTGTTCAACAATATGAACAATTTTCAATATCGGATGAGGAAACTATAGATCATTCATTTGCTAATTTTAATACTATTATTACATCTTTACAAGCACTTGATGAATCTTTTTCTAGCCGTAACCATGTTAGGAGATATCTAAGGGCACTTCTGTCACACCCTCGCCGGAGGCGGAAACACGAGGTGTAACGGAAGGGAACATAAGCACAAGATAATAGAACATACCAGCATTAAGAATTAAAAGAAAGATTTCACCATTACAATACAAGTTTAGCCGGCATCGGCAAATATATTACAAAGTTTAGATTCCAAAATATCGAGTTTTATTACATACGACTTGTAGCGACAAGTGAAAACTTCTTTATGCAAGACTTGATAGAAAAGCTTACTAACGATCACCTGAAATGCATGAGAGAAAAACGGGTCAACTATGAAAATAGTTGGTGAGTAAACACGTTTAGCGAAATAAGAAAACTCGTAAGAAATATCAAAACTTTCGGTCGACGAAAATGGTCCACCAAGCAAAGGCGTTGTAAATCCACTCAGTTCCAAGTTCCGCCCATACAAAACTTGCAACCTGTGTGTTCACAACCCACTGCCAAAAGTAGTATGTCTAAAAGTCAAGTATAAACGGTCATAATAGTTCACAATATTGCACCACGTATATAATCATTCAGGGATGCTCCAAACATGAGAGACTTTGCACTGCTCCAACAAGGGAGACTCCTTTGTCACTCGGCCACCTAGGCGAGATTTATTGAGACGCTCCACCAATAAGGCGAGACTTTATAGTGATGCTCCGAACATAGGAGACTCCTTTGTCACTCGACCACCTAGGCGAGATTTATTGAGACGCTCCACCAATATGGCGAGACTTTATAGTGATGGTCATAACATGTACGGTTCAATAAGTTCCAACAAGTCATAATTTCCTAAATAAGTTCAAGGATTTAATTCAAGTTCACAAGTTCTAGTCAAACTAATTAATAAAAGTAGTGATCAATTTAGCTCAAGAAAATTTCATGCATTTCGCCCCAAAATATAGTAAAAACGGAAAAAGGGGGGTTTGTGATTACTCACTTGGTAAACTGAGGCGATGACAAAAGTGAGTACACCGAGGTATAATGTGATGTGTCAACCGGGACCTATTACGAATGATATGATATGTCATGAGTTGCAATGTAATGTTATGCATGCGTTTCGTATGTTATTTATACCATTTGCGAGTTTTGAAAATAATACTCGTCGTCGAAAAATACTCTTTTGACGTCTTGACCCTTCAAAAATGACTTTACATGTTTTTACGTCAAAATGTCATCCTACAATGGTTTTATAATGATTTTTGGTGAAATTACCATTTTTCGTCGTAAAACAATGTCGTCGGAAAAACCATGAAATTAACAAAAATGACTCCGGAAAAGTAGTCGTAAAATGGTGTACGTCGATCGTTAGAGAACGAACTCGACGGTTTTGGAAAGTTTGTATCAATATCTAAAAGTTTCAGTTCAGGAGTTTTCGTCCAAAAGGTCTCGATCATAGAGATATCAAAGGCTAAAGATGGTGGTTTTTGTTAATTGTGTGCAGAAAATAAGTTTCGGCCAATGTTTGAACATCCGTAAATAATTCACTATGACTCCGCTTTGCAAACGGCTTTTTGTTTTGAAAAATATGGCCGATGAACTTGATTTTACTAGAAGACACTTCGTTATAAAAAGTTTCACATCATGGTTAAAAACTGCCGCAAACATGGACGATATAGCTAATGAAATACTTGAATCGTAGAAATAATATAATTTTTCAGAAAATAATAGTTACGGCAACTTTATAAAAACGTGCATATATTTGTCGTTTCAAATCCGTTTTCTACGTAAAATATGTCCTTAGCTTCGTATCGAAGTAAACTAATATATTTTTGAGAAGTCGAAATAATTTGTGAAGCTTAAGGCTAGTTTTTGACCCAAAATATGTAAAAACAGCAAGCTGAGTTTTTCAGAAAATAATACTTTTCGTCGCCAAACTTTAAAAATTCACCACGGCTTCGTTATAACTCCGTTTTTATCCGTTCAAAAGGCCACGGATTCGTTTTAAAGTATATTTTCTAAATATCAAGGCCATAATGTCGTACCAACTGTTGGTTTTTCCAGAAATTCGTTTTAAGGACAGAACACAAAATATAGTTTACGAAAATAGTTTTTCTCGGACAAAACCTATTCTAATCCCTTCAAATCAACTCCAAAGCTAATCTAATCCTACCATACACCTTCTTAGGGTGTCATGGGTTCCTAATCACCATCAAGACCAAAGAATAACTTGGGAATAATTATAGGATGACTATAAATATATATAAGTTCTAAAATCATGAAATAAATGGTATAAATCACAATACATGCATATAAGCTCTAAAAATGATAAGAAACTCATGAAAATGAAGAGGAAACATAAAAATGATAAGAATATGCTTACAAGTGATAGTGAAGAGGTGTAAGTAACAAGGATTAACTTAAATATCCTTGGTTTTTATTTCAAAACCTTATAAAGGATATAATTAGGTTGTTAAACACTTGATCTTGAAAATTTTGGAAGATGATCCCTTGGAGACTCTATGAAGGCCGGTTCTATGGAGAGAACCAAAGAGAGAAAGAAGGTTTTTGCTACTAATCAATTATGAGGTGAAAGGTTGAAATGAAAATGAATGAAGTGAAGAAAAATGTTGGAGTATAAATCTCAACTTTCAAAGAAAAATGAGACCAAGCTATAAATGCATACACTTCCCCCCTAGAACCGGTTTTGGGGGGAATGTATCTCACCAAATACATTTTTTTTTTTTTTTTTTTTTTTTACTTGTGCATATATATAATGTAAGTAAATGATATAAATATAGGAAAATGTATAAGTAAAGGTAAATGGAGATATTTGGTACAAGTAAGTTTTTAATAGCTCAAAATAGGATGTAATGAGATGATAAAAATTTTAAAAATACTTTCCTTGTGAAAATTGAGTGATAAAATAATTATCGTACAATTTTTAAGAAAAACGACGTAATAATTAAACTTTAACGATTAATGTACCAAATAAATTAGAAACACTAGGAAAACTAAAATTATAGTTTTTATGAACTAAATGTAAGTTTAAAAATACATCGGGATCATTTTTGAAAGTAACGGATTAAATATTCAAAATAATAGCTCACGCGATAAAAATTATTAAATATAAAAATTACGCGTTAAATGTGAAATGAAATGCCATGAATGAATTAATATGATGCATATATAATTTAAGAAATGACCGGAATTTGAGAATTGTGACATTCTTCCCATGTCAGCGGAATCACGTCCCCGTGATTCGATTAACGATACTATGGTCCGAACCTCGACGAGAGTTTTAAAAGTTCATGATCGTACGAACAGTCTAAATGATCATATCAATGCCCATGCGTACAGGTTCCCCATTCAACTAAGTACGTGCCCGTGATTAGATTGGATAGGGTAAACTTACCCAATATCGAACGTAGCTCTCAAAAGACCTTTATGTAGTCGATTCTAATTTAATCTCACAACTCATCAAACAAGAACTGTCATGAGATTAAACTAAACCGACTTGAGTAAACTTGTCTCTTAGCTTGATTTTCGCAACTCATCAAACAAGAACTGTCACTAGATCAAGCTAGGAAACAAGTTGTTAGAAAGGTAGGATGCCACATCCTTGAATGAAGTCTTTTGAAAGATTCGCTCGATATTCGATTTGCTTACACAATCAAATCCAATCAACAAAAATATATAACAACTAAGGTTGATATCAATAGGTCTCAAATTAATCAATGTCGTGAACGTGGTAAAGATTGGAAGGAAGCTATGCACTCAAAATCATGTCGTACAGAAATAAGGTAGTTGTTCAAAGGAATGTACCCGTTACGCGTTGCGGGCTTCCTCGGTACCCAGATAGAATGCTCGACCACGTGCGGGAGGAATTTCAATGTTCTGATCTTGTGGCCCTTCTATTGCCAACGCCAGGTTTGGACGATTTCCTCCTTGATTGGGAGTTCTTTTCAGCTTTGGACAGGTATTGCGAAGGTGATCTAGACTTCCACACTCGTAACATGCTTTTCTCTGTCCTTGATTTCCAGTTCTGTTTGAGCAATTTCGAGCGAAGTGGCCCGTCTGTCCACATTTGTTGCACCTTGGGCAGTCTCCTGAGTGATGATAATTGCATCGAGTACACAAAGGATGTGGACCTGCATATCCTTTGCGCTCCTGGGTGGTCGCCCCATAGTTCTGGGTTATTCGTTGCCTCTTGTTTTGCTGATTCTGGTCTCGGTTTCCCTGGTGATCCTCCTGTCGCTTTCGTCCATTGTTTGAAGTACCTTCTCCGTTGTTGGTTCGTCTAGCATCGAGATGTATTATAATTTGGGTGAGTAGATCCGCTATTCCAGCAGCGTTGTTGTCTGGATTGTCATTGTTGTTTGGGTTGCCGTTGTTGTTACCTCCTGAACGTGTGTTTCTTGCAGCCATGATCTACAGAGGACCAAAACATCGGGTTGAGTAAACGACATTCGAACGAAGTCAGATGAGGTGCAGAACGGTGGTAATGTGTTATAGTGATCGAAACATGACAGGAACAGAGACATGCTATGTCTAACAAGTCGAAAGATGGAAAAGAGAAGATATGAAAAAGGTACGGTAATGTAGACGTGAACGTAAAAACATGCCATGCATACCCACCCGACCAATGCAACTTCAGGTGACCAGACTCTAAAGACTCGACTAACATGATTTAAAATTACCACTCTTATCATTGCATGGTTCTTCATAAATTAGACATAGTTGATCAGGCTATGTATAATTTATGAGTAACGATGCAACGATAGGACTAGTTGACTCGGATGATGTTCAATGTTTAATAAAATAAAATAAAAATTTTCCGGTTATAGCTGTGATTTTTATTTTTGAAAAATCGGCATTCTCTATAACCTTTGGCTCTGGTACCAATCTGTCACACCCTCGCCGGAGGCGGAAACACGAGGTGTAACGGAAGGGAACATAAGCACAAGATAATAGAACATACCAGCATTAAGAATTAAAAGAAAGATTTCACCATTACAATACAAGTTTAGCCGGCATCGGCAAATATATTACAAAGTTTAGATTCCAAAATATCGAGTTTTATTACATACGACTTGTAGCGACAAGTGAAAACTTCTTTATGCAAGACTTGATAGAAAAGCTTACTAACGATCACCTGAAATGCATGAGAGAAAAACGGGTCAACTATGAAAATAGTTGGTGAGTAAACACGTTTAGCGAAATAAGAAAACTCGTAAGAAATATCAAAACTTTCGGTCGACGAAAATGGTCCACCAAGCAAAGGCGTTGTAAATCCACTCAGTTCCAAGTTCCGCCCATACAAAACTTGCAACCTGTGTGTTCACAACCCACTGCCAAAAGTAGTATGTCTAAAAGTCAAGTATAAACGGTCATAATAGTTCACAATATTGCACCACGTATATAATCATTCAGGGATGCTCCAAACATGAGAGACTTTGCACTGCTCCAACAAGGGAGACTCCTTTGTCACTCGGCCACCTAGGCGAGATTTATTGAGACGCTCCACCAATAAGGCGAGACTTTATAGTGATGCTCCGAACATAGGAGACTCCTTTGTCACTCGACCACCTAGGCGAGATTTATTGAGACGCTCCACCAATATGGCGAGACTTTATAGTGATGGTCATAACATGTACGGTTCAATAAGTTCCAACAAGTCATAATTTCCTAAATAAGTTCAAGGATTTAATTCAAGTTCACAAGTTCTAGTCAAACTAATTAATAAAAGTAGTGATCAATTTAGCTCAAGAAAATTTCATGCATTTCGCCCCAAAATATAGTAAAAACGGAAAAAGGGGGGTTTGTGATTACTCACTTGGTAAACTGAGGCGATGACAAAAGTGAGTACACCGAGGTATAATGTGATGTGTCAACCGGGACCTATTACGAATGATATGATATGTCATGAGTTGCAATGTAATGTTATGCATGCGTTTCGTATGTTATTTATACCATTTGCGAGTTTTGAAAATAATACTCGTCGTCGAAAAATACTCTTTTGACGTCTTGACCCTTCAAAAATGACTTTACATGTTTTTACGTCAAAATGTCATCCTACAATGGTTTTATAATGATTTTTGGTGAAATTACCATTTTTCGTCGTAAAACAATGTCGTCGGAAAAACCATGAAATTAACAAAAATGACTCCGGAAAAGTAGTCGTAAAATGGTGTACGTCGATCGTTAGAGAACGAACTCGACGGTTTTGGAAAGTTTGTATCAATATCTAAAAGTTTCAGTTCAGGAGTTTTCGTCCAAAAGGTCTCGATCATAGAGATATCAAAGGCTAAAGATGGTGGTTTTTGTTAATTGTGTGCAGAAAATAAGTTTCGGCCAATGTTTGAACATCCGTAAATAATTCACTATGACTCCGCTTTGCAAACGGCTTTTTGTTTTGAAAAATATGGCCGATGAACTTGATTTTACTAGAAGACACTTCGTTATAAAAAGTTTCACATCATGGTTAAAAACTGCCGCAAACATGGACGATATAGCTAATGAAATACTTGAATCGTAGAAATAATATAATTTTTCAGAAAATAATAGTTACGGCAACTTTATAAAAACGTGCATATATTTGTCGTTTCAAATCCGTTTTCTACGTAAAATATGTCCTTAGCTTCGTATCGAAGTAAACTAATATATTTTTGAGAAGTCGAAATAATTTGTGAAGCTTAAGGCTAGTTTTTGACCCAAAATATGTAAAAACAGCAAGCTGAGTTTTTCAGAAAATAATACTTTTCGTCGCCAAACTTTAAAAATTCACCACGGCTTCGTTATAACTCCGTTTTTATCCGTTCAAAAGGCCACGGATTCGTTTTAAAGTATATTTTCTAAATATCAAGGCCATAATGTCGTACCAACTGTTGGTTTTTCCAGAAATTCGTTTTAAGGACAGAACACAAAATATAGTTTACGAAAATAGTTTTTCTCGGACAAAACCTATTCTAATCCCTTCAAATCAACTCCAAAGCTAATCTAATCCTACCATACACCTTCTTAGGGTGTCATGGGTTCCTAATCACCATCAAGACCAAAGAATAACTTGGGAATAATTATAGGATGACTATAAATATATATAAGTTCTAAAATCATGAAATAAATGGTATAAATCACAATACATGCATATAAGCTCTAAAAATGATAAGAAACTCATGAAAATGAAGAGGAAACATAAAAATGATAAGAATATGCTTACAAGTGATAGTGAAGAGGTGTAAGTAACAAGGATTAACTTAAATATCCTTGGTTTTTATTTCAAAACCTTATAAAGGATATAACTAGGTTGTTAAACACTTGATCTTGAAAATTTTGGAAGATGATCCCTTGGAGACTCTATGAAGGCCGGTTCTATGGAGAGAACCAAAGAGAGAAAGAAGGTTTTTGCTACTAATCAATTATGAGGTGAAAGGTTGAAATGAAAATGAATGAAGTGAAGAAAAATGTTGGAGTATAAATCTCAACTTTCAAAGAAAAATGAGACCAAGCTATAAATGCATACACTTCCCCCCTAGAACCGGTTTTGGGGGGAATGTATCTCACCAAATACATTTTTTTTTTTTTTTTTTTTTTTTTTTTACTTGTGCATATATATAATGTAAGTAAATGATATAAATATAGGAAAATGTATAAGTAAAGGTAAATGGAGATATTTGGTACAAGTAAGTTTTTAATAGCTCAAAATAGGATGTAATGAGATGATAAAAATTTTAAAAATACTTTCCTTGTGAAAATTGAGTGATAAAATAATTATCGTACAATTTTTAAGAAAAACGACGTAATAATTAAACTTTAACGATTAATGTACCAAATAAATTAGAAACACTAGGAAAACTAAAATTATAGTTTTTATGAACTAAATGTAAGTTTAAAAATACATCGGGATCATTTTTGAAAGTAACGGATTAAATATTCAAAATAATAGCTCACGCGATAAAAATTATTAAATATAAAAATTACGCGTTAAATGTGAAATGAAATGCCATGAATGAATTAATATGATGCATATATAATTTAAGAAATGACCGGAATTTGAGAATTGTGACAACTTCCATCCAAGTGGAGATCCAAGGTCACGGCGATCGAAGAGTCAAAAGATTTGACAATCCTCACCCTTGATGAACTCATAGGCAACTTAAAAGTCTACGAGCTTATCCTTGCTAAAGATTCCGAAGCCTCAAAGGTGAAAGAGAAACACAAATTCTTGCCCTTAAAGACAAAAAGGCTTTAAGCGATGAAGAGAACTCCTCTTCGAATAGTGACGACGAGGAGTACGCTATGGCGGTAAGGGACTTTAAAAAGTTCTTTAGAAGGAAGGGAAGATAAGAAAGGCTTTCGGAAAAGCAAAGAGGACGAGAAGCCAAAAGATGATCGTACTTGCTTTAAATGTGGGGACCCAAACCACTTTATCAGTAAGTGTCCCAAACGGGATGATCAAAAGGCATTCGTAAGCGGCACGTGGGGAATGAGCGACGAGGAGGACGAAGAAATTTGTCTCATGGCAAATGACGAGGTATGTCACGAATACTATAGTAGCTCATCACTTGATGACGACTCATTGCATAATGAATATGACAAACTATGCAATAATAGCTTAAAACTAATTAACAAAAACAAGCTTTTAAAAAGTCAAAACCAACGTTTAGATAAAGAAGTCATAGAATTAAAAGCAAAACTGAAACGTCTAGAAAAGGGTAAAATAGCAAGTGGTGAATGTGAACTTTGCGTTCAACTTCAAACACTAGTTGATCAACTAGATTCAAAAATTGCTAGAATGAGTACGAATACTTTAGATATGATATTAGATAGTGTTAAAACCGGTAACAACCAAAAGGGTTTAGGTATTCAACAACTTGATCCATCAACTAGTGAAAACAAAGAAACACAATTTGTTAAGGCACTAGAAAAACCAGCCACTGATGTGGCGGATCCCACAGATCCCATAAAAAGGGAACCGACTAGTGTTAAGCCAGGGATCCGTGGGTCTGCTATAGCAAACAGTGGTAATAACGTAGCTTCTTCATCTAGAACTGATTTTGTTATCGTTAATAAAAAAAAACCAACTCATTTCACCACTAGACAACCACCTCCAAAATATAATCCTAATTTTGCAAGAAACAAAGCTCCATCTTTTTCAAAACCTAATCCATCTAGGAGACCTAATAATGTTTACCCGAGAAGTAACCATCAAATGGGATGGAACCCAAATATGCAAAATGGTTTTCCTTTTCAAAACTTTGCTCCATGGAATACAATCATACATACTCATCTTATCCATACATGTCTAACATGAATAGAATGTTTAACACTAATGGACCCATGAAAAAATGGGGACCAAACTTTTGAGTTAATTGTTTCTTAGGTGTGCTTAAAGGTCGACCTAGACCCAGATGAATGGGTCAAAGATAGCGGGTGCACGAGGCACATGACCGGCAATAAAGATTTATTCTCCACATATGAATCCTTCAATGGAGGTAATGTGGTGTTTGGAAATAGCAAAAGTAAAATCATCGGTAAAGGTACGATTTTTAACAAATCTCTAACCATTAACGATGTGTGTCACGTAGAAAACCTAAACTTTAACCTCTTAAGTATAGGACAAATATGTGATAAAAAGTGCAATGTACTTTTTACCGAAACCGGTAGTAAGATATTAAAAAATGCCATAACCATAGGAAGAGGAATTAGGAAACATGGAGTCTATGTCATTAAAATCGGTAATGAACCTAAAGACAAACTATGTCTTACCTCTATGGATGATACTTCGACCTTATGGCATCGAAGATTGGGTCACGCCAATATGCGACTTCTTCAATCGCTATCATCCAAAGATCTAGTAAGAGATCTACCTAAGTTAAAATATGAACATCACTTTTGTGATGCTTGTAATGTAGGAAAACAAGTTCATTCTAGTCATAAAGCTAAAAACATGGTGTCAACAACTAAGTGTCTAGAATTACTACATATGAATTTATTTGGTCCATCCGCTATCCAAAGTTATGGAGGCAACTACTAAACTTTGGTCATAGTGGATGATTACTCTAGGTATACATGGACAAAATTCTTAAAGAACAAAACGGAAACGTTTAATTATTTTGAAATATTAAGCAAGAAAATCCAAAGACAACTAGGAAGTCCTATAGTGTCTATTAGAACGGATCATGGTAGGGAATTCGATAATGAAGTGCAATTCGGAGCTTTTTGTGACGCTAATGATATTACTCACAACTTCTCGGCTCCGCGCACTCCACAATCGAATGGGGTAGTTGAAAGAAAGAATAGAATCCTACAAGAAATGAGTTGAACCATGCTTAATGAGCAATCCATACCTCAAAAGTTTTGGTGCAATGTCGTTGATACCTCAACGTACATACTCAATCGAGTCTTAATTAGACCAATCTTAGGTAAAACTCCATACGAGTTACTCCGAGGCAAAAAGCCTACGTTAGATCACTTTAGAGTCTTTGGTAGCAAATGTTTTATTCTTAACACTAAAGATTACCTTACAAAATTTGATCCTAAATCAACCGAAGGTATCTTTCTAGGTTACTCTCCAAATAGCAAAACTTACGTCATATTAAACAAAGAAACAATGAAGGTAGAAGAGTCATTAAATATAAAATTTGATGAAAGTCCACCCAAACCCTCTCCACCTCTTGTCGATGACGAGATTGTAGAAAGTGAAGCTATAGTAATAAAGAAAAAGATAAATGAAGAAGAAGAACCTTTAAATGATGAAGTCATAAACATTAAAGAGTCCAAAGATCACCCCGTAGATAAGGTCATAGGAAAGCTAAACGAAAGAACATTAAGGTCTCAAGTTCAAAACCAAAGTAGCTTTTTTTGTTTTGTTTCAACCATAGAACCTAAGAATACACAAGAAGCCATAAAAGATGAAAGTTGGGTAATGGCTATGCAAGAAGAATTAAATCGATTTGTTTCTAATGACGTTTGGACACTTGTCCCTCCACCTAGTAATCAAACCATAATAGGAACCAAATGGGTTTATAAAAACAAATTAGATGCAAACGGAGTAGTGTCTAGAAACAAGGCTAGACTCGTTGCCCAAGGATATAACCAACAAGAAGGAATAGACTTTGATGAGACCTATGCCCCCGTGGCTAGATTAGAGTCTATAAGAATACTTCTTACGTATGCTTGTGCTAATGATCTAAAGCTTTATCAAATGGATGTCAAAAGTGCTTTTCTAAATGGTTTTATTAATGAAAAAGTATATGTAGCTCAACCTCCGGGCTTCATCGATTTTGAAAAACCTAAACATGTGTATAAATTAAAGAAAGCCCTTTACGGTCTTAAACAAGCTCCAAAAGCTTGGTATGATAGACTCAAGTCATTTTTAATTAAATACAACTATACCATGGGGTTAGTTGACAACACACTTTTTACTAAGAAAAGAGAGTCACATATAATCATAGTTCAAATGTATGTAGATGATATTATATTCGGATCCACTTGTCAAGACATGTGTGATGATTTCTCTAAAATCATGCATGACGAGTTCGAGATGACTATGATGGGAGAACTTAGTTTCTTTCTTGGTCTACAAATCAAACAAGTAGAAGATGGTATCTTCTTTAATCAATCTAAATACATAAAGGAGATGTTAAAGAAATTCGGTCTAGAAGAGTCGAAACCAATTAGGACACCAATGTCATCCGACACCAAACTCACAAAAGATGAAGACGGCGAATCCGTCGATAATACTAAATATCGTGGCATGATAGGTAGTCTTCTCTACCTCACGGCAAGTAGGCCGGATATCATGTTTAGTGTTTGCTTATGTGCTAGGTTTCAAGAAGACCCTAAAACATCACACCTAGAAGCTGTAAAAAGAATATTTAGATATATTAAGGGTACAACACAATTAGGATTATGGTATCCTAAGGGCACGGGTGTAGAAACAATTGTATATGCAGATTATGACCATGCAAGTGATTATGTTGACCGAAAAAGTACAAGTGGGGTATGTACTTTTATGGGATGTTGTTTAACATCTTGGTTTTCAAAGAAACAAACGGCATTAGCAATATCAACAACCGAAGTCGAATACGTCTCCGCCGGCAAAGCATGCCAACAAGCACTATGGATGAAACAAGCGTTAGTAGACTACGACATTCATCTAAGTGACATAGCCATTCTATGTGACAACAAGGGTGCCATAGATCTAAGCAAGAATCCGGTATTACATTCTCGCACAAAGCATATAGAGATTCGTCATCACTTCTTAAGAGACAATGTTCAAAAGGGGAACATCTCTATTGAGAAGGTAGCATCCGAAGACAACATAGCCGACGTCCTCACCAAACCGTTGAAGCGGGAACAATTCAACCTACTTCGTCTTGGTCTTGGTCTCATGGAACAAACGTCGTAATTTACTTTTTGACTCTACAAGGTATGTAAACAATAGCCTTCTTCTTTCTGAGTCTAGGATCTCTATTTCACGCACAACTCACAAACAATACGGGAATTTTCAAAACCCAAGATAAGTTTTTTACTTATAATTTTCTTATTTTCTTTCAAAATAAGTACAAGTTACAAACACATAATCACATACATATCTTTCTTTCAAAAGGATAAAACGTTTGTATTTCACAACATAGAAATCTCTTTTCAAAGTGTTTTCTAAAATGATACTTCTTCCCGTATCAATTTCACAAAAGCAATTTCTCACGTCTAGGACAAATCGCTTTTTCATTATTAATACAACGTAAAAACCCGTTTTCATTGCATCTCATGTCTTTTGAATGCTAAAGGGGACACATAACTAATATGTGTTTTCGGGTATATTCATTTAAGCCACAATGAATTAGGAGCATTGGTAACACTAAATTACGTACTCAAAGTACTAAATATGTGTTTTCGGGTTATCTCACATAATAGTATGCTTTTTCACTTCTACTTTAGTTTTCTTTTTCTTCTTAGGAGTCGAGATAACCGCAACTCCAAATAGTTTGCATATAGGCACACACTAGGCAAAAATATTTCCAAAAGGAAAATTTTGTGCTGCCTGGATCACCAGACCCACGGATCCCAGCCTTCATGCTGGATGGATCCCTCAAGGGAAGGATCTGTGGGATCCGTGAGACAGAAGCTGTTTTTTACCATTCTATTTTTCTTACTTTGGATGAAAAATCCAACATTTGTTTTATCTTTTGGAGTACGTTTTTAAATGCTTGTGTTCTCATGATCACATGCCTTAAATTCATATCTAATCATTAGATTTTAATCCACATTTTGGGTCAAGCATTCATTACAATGCATTGTTTTTCTATAAATAGAACTCCCAAAATGCTTGCTTATTCATCTCATCTTCACAAACAAATAACACCATGTCATTCACAAGCTCTTACAACTTAGATGAATCACCTAGTACAAACAATCATCTTCATGAAACCCAAACCTTTGTACTTCCACCTTCCAAAATACCACAATCAAACTCTAGGATATCCGCACGGATTAGCATCCGGCCTTGTTGCTTAGTAAAAACATCATCAAATGGCTCATCACCATCAACTAACTCACCACAAGAAGCTTCCATTATAGCTCCTCCCTCATCACCAACAAGTACACCATCTTCATCTCCTAAAGTCACTCTTTTGGAACTCCTTACGACTCCAACAAGATCTCAACAACCAAAACAAAAAGAAATAGTCTTTTTGACACATCCAACTTCTCCAAACACAATATTCAATGATCTTGAAACATCACCACCTTTAGCTCCCATTAAACTACAGGAACATCTAGGTTCTTTTCCACCACCACTTCCAATCATTCCGGACTTTGATCCGTATTTTCCTATTTTTCCACCACAACTTCCGCAACTCACAAATCAAAACAACCCGGAAGACTTCCGTACTCATTACCCACATCACTTACATTGTGAACATTGCCAATCCACTAGGGAAATTGAAATAGAAGTTAGGGAAGAAATGAGATTCATACTCAACCTCATCCTTGAGCGCATCAATACCATTACTCATCCAAACATCCATCCATAACCTTATGCAAACATGGAAGGATTAATTATTACTATTTTCTATTTTTAGTACTTTTTATTTTGAGTCATTTTCAAGAACAAGTCTTGTTCTTATTTTTACATGCTTGTAGGTGGCATAAATACCACTACACTTTGTTGTTTTATTACAAGACCTTGTTTACATACCTTGGCTCCCAATCTTGATTCTCGTCAATCACACGATTCTTTAAGCATTTTACTAACCTTTCTCTTTGTAGGTTTTTTTTTTTTTTATTTTTCTTCACTTGACGCCCCTAACTAGGGGGAGCTACCGTCAAGGGGGAGTAAGTGATACGTGGACTTATTTTTCCACACTTTTATTTCTTCGAAGGGTTAACTTTTTGTTTCGACAAAAAGGGGGAGAAGAAGTAAAACTTAGGGGCTTTCAAAACATACATCTATTCTTAAGTTTTACTCATCATAACATTATGTTTTGTCATCAACAAAAAATGGGAGATTGTTAATACAAATAAACCGTAAAAACGTTTATTAATATTTTGCGATCTCTTTGTGTTTTGTTGATAACAAATATAATGTTATCTTAAGTACAATTATAAGGATACATGTTATTTTTGTAAAACATTTACATATATAGCCATTTAAATACAAAAATGTTGTAATTAATCATTTGTTGTAATAGTTTATTAGGATGGGTAAAAACCACAACCCATGGATCATATCCATAACCCATTGACCCATACCCATTTGACTAGATACAATGTATTCATTAGATACATTGAATCTAAAGGAATACCCATGGACCAACCCATAACCCATGACCCATAACCAAAAAACCCATGGGCAAAGAGGAGCGTCCCACGGATCCCTAGGTTTACACTAGGCGGATCCCTTGTGGGAGGGATCTGTGGGATCCGGAGAACAGTGGCAGAATTTGCCTATAAATAGAGAGCCATTTCTTCATTCTCACTTACCCCTCTTCTTACTAATTCTCTCATATAATCTCATTCTCTTCTAACAAAAGATCACTTGATCTATAGAGTACTCCCTTCTTTCTTTCTTTAGTGATTCTCATATAGGTCCTTCTCTAAGGCGAGATCACGAGCATTCTACATGTCATCCAAGCAAGGGGTCCTTGATTGATTTGTTCCTCCACAAGATTTCTGTAGCGAAGATCTTGTATTTGATATTTCACATATTTGTTGTGTAATAGTCATGTTGGTTTGGTCCACCGTGTTACGGAGTCGGTATTTAGCTTTGTACCGGAAAAAGGTGTAAGCAACATTGTTAAGGCTTCTCCGCCAAGTTAAAGGAGTTTGTTGGCATAGTGCTTGAACTCTCGAGTAGGTGACTCGGGGAGTGGAGTAGGGCAAGGAAGGTGTCCTTGTAGCCGAACCACTATAAATCGGTTGTGTCATTTCTATCCCTTTGTTTTACTTTATTTACTTGCTTTATCATTAGATCTATACTTTCTCAACATCCATACGATCTCACATATTATCGAATCTAAAGTTTTTGAAACTAACTTAAAATGGGCAAAACTATTCAACCCCCATTCTAGTTTTCCACAAAGTCATTTTTGAAAACGTTTCATTTTCCTCATTAAATGCAGCCACTCCATTGCCCACAGTTTTCTCCCGTTTTTCAAGGGAACAGTTGCAGTGCACTGTAAAAGTACATTTGTAGAGTTTGAAATATCCTAGGGATATTTGTTGTAAGAGGGGGCATTAAATGCCAAGTGGGATGAGGTAAGGTTGATAGGAACCCATGACATGGATGACATAAGGGTTTTGAGACATATATTCCTATATTAAATTGGTTTATTTACCAACCTAGGACATTAAGTAACTGAAATACTTAGAGCATTTAGTTACTCATTCAATGCTCTTTATCCATTGTCAGGGACCCTGAATGAGTCTTACTCATTTAGTGAGAAGACGTGTTTTTGGGGATTTTATTCAGGGACCATGAACCTTTTTCAGAGAAAGCTGCTGAGATTAGGATTGGTTATCAGGTTGCTAACTTCAATATCAAGCATTCCCAATTCAGCTTTCAGTCTCTTGAAGGTAGGTTCATCCAAAGGTTTGATGAAGATATTAGCTAGCTGATATTCAGTAGGGATGAAATGGAGTTCTATGTCTCCTTTCATGATGTGGTACCTAATAAAATGATATCTGATATCAATGTGTTTGGTTCTTTGGTGAAGGACAGGGTTGTTAGAGATAGTAATAGCACTGGTGTTATCACATAAAATGGGTACCATCTTAGTAAAGTTATAATACACTTACAATCATCTTTTTGTAAAACGCATTTTCTTCCTGATCACGAACAATGTGAAACCTTTAGTTACAAAGCCAGTCCATCCGAAAATGATCATAATCTAAAATTAATAATACAAAATTAGCTACAGATACTCCAAAATGTTACACTGATATCATATACTTAATGTAGTTAAAGTTATTAAAGAAAATCATACCTGGTTCATATTCTACATGGCAAAAGGCGTTCATTGACATGTTAGTAGAGTATGTTTCAACTGTTATGATCGCCCTTCCGTCTTCTTAAAAAAGCATCATATTATACTCTCTTGGAGCAACCTGGGTAAATACTAACCACTGACCTAGTTCCATTTTCAAGTCATCTACCAGTTTCAACCAACCTAACCCATACAGGAACGAGTGTACATAATCAAGATAGTACAAATCATTTAACTTTCCACCAAAACTTTGTACTCAATGGTGTTAGTAGTAACATCGACCGACTCTGTAAGGGTAGGACCATTGAGATATCTTAGAAAATTGAGTGGCAATGACTGCATTAAAAGACCTGTATATGTAACTGGAACTAAACAACGCCAAAATTGAGCGCTTCCTGGCTCGTACCTGTGTTGCTCAAGCTAATCCTCGTTGTAAGCTGTTACATAAAAGATGTCCTCACCTTCTTCTACAAAGTGTATGAAACTAACATCCTAATTAATGATGTTTGGATTAACAAAGTCATTCCACCTAGGTCCCTCTAACGCACACACTAAGTCTGTCACTTTTTTTACACTGACTTTCCATCTCACGCCGTTATAGTTAACCATGTAAATAGAACTATTACCATGGTATGAACCTCCTAGAACGTAGTCTGTATGTAGTTGCTGCATGTCAAAATTATTTTTCAAACATTATGAATGTCTTAAAAACTAGTTTCTTATTGAAATAACACTTAAAAATTCATATATATGGAGTTAACTTACAAATTCATCAAAAACATCCTCAACTGAATCCACCGCGCACAAAAATTGATTGCCAAACATTGTTACTACATTAACGATTAAGATTAACACAAATAATGTTAAAGAAATTAAAAAAATAAAATATTCAGAAAGCGTACCGCCGTTTCTCCGTAGATCAGATTTGGTTGTGACTTGTGACTGTTGTTTGATTTTGCACGACTACTAAGTTTCCGATGGTATGTGTTTGGGTGTGTGATTTGATCGGTTGAAACAAGATAGAATGTGTTTGTGTGTGTGTGATTTGATCGGTTTTTACGAGTAAATTTAGTTAAATAAAATGTCCTTGTGGATTTTCGTGCTATGGGAAGGTAACAGGTGTGGAAATGGCGGGAAAATGAAAATGACGAAAATACACTCACGTGAAATGCACGGGGAGGACTCACTAACTGGATTTGTAACGCTCGTTAGCCAAAATCGACGATTTGCAACAACTTAGCAACCTCAGGGACATTGTTCACAAAAAGTTCAAACCACAGGTACCTTCTTCGCTATATTTTTTCAAAAACATTTTTCGCAAAAATAGCAAACCACATAGATGTTTTTTGCAGTTTACCCTAAATAAAGTTATACCAATTATATATCTTATCTCTCTTACATCAAATCCAAATTCAAATCCTAAACCCATCTACAAACCAAACGAGCCTCAGTTTTGCTAAACACAGTATAAGTCTATAACCAACATAACAAAACAACACATACTTGAGGGACAATATATGAAAATACCAACTCTTTTTTAAACGTTAGCTGTAGCCCGAGACCGCCCTTTGTAAAAATTCAAAAACTCATTCCACTCCTTTCATATCCCCCCTCTCTCTCACACACACACACTAAAAAACACACACTCTTATAAATTCTCAACAGATCAAAATTAGGGTTTCAATTTTATACCAATCATTCAATGGAAGACACTTTAATTCCAGATCTCGAAATTAATAAACCAGATGACGTCATCATCAACGACGTCGTTTCATCACACAACGACGATGATCGATCTTCAGGTTAATTTTTAATTGTGAAATGAATTGATTTTGATAGGGTTTAGTCAGGGCTTAATTGAGTTGAATTGTGATGACGTGTCATTTATATGTTGTTATAAAATTGAATTGGAAAAGTAAGATTTTAAAGTAATGTAGTTCTGTTCGTAACTCGTAAGATGTTAAAGATCGAGATTTTTGTAAATTAGCGATGATTTAGGGGGTGTTTGTTTAGGCTTATATAGCGGGCTTATGACTTATGTGGTTTTCGGCTTAAGTTTCATAAGCTCATTTTTTGTGGCTTATAAAATCTTATTATGTCATAATAAGCTTATACGCCCTGAAAACTTTAAGTCACAAAAAGTGATGTTATGAAACATAAGCCGGATACCACATAAGCGATAAGCCCACTATATAAGCTTAAACAAACACCCCTTTAATGGTATATTTAGAAGCTTTGGTTGATTATGATAAATTGATATGTCAAGATACGTAAATTATTATAACTAATTTCAGCTGACCCATATGCTCAAAACTGTCTCGTTCCCGTGTCCCAATATCTCTTATATTGTTACTTAGATTCCGACTATAGTTTTAAAAAGAATCAATTTAATCAATCGTCATATTGGCTGTATTTTGGACTTGAATACTTGCGTTTGGCCATAATAAGGCAGTTTAGTTTTCTACTTCTTACTTGGCTAAATGTAATTTGTATTACATCCAGGGCCCGAGAATGATTATGAGCAAAGAGGAGCAGTTGGAGTTGATTCTGACAAACCGACAGGCGGAGAGAGTGAAGAAATGCATAGGCCGCTTGAAATGGAAAAAGGTGCTGAGAAAGGTCCTGAAGTGAACGGACCAGTTGCCACCAACGACGTTGCTTTATCTCAGAGCGATGAGCTTCTGATAAACCAAACAGGAGCAGTTGGGGTTGATTCTAATAAATCAACAGTTGAAGAGATTACAGAAATGCTCAAACTTTTGAAAATGGAAGAGGGTGGTGAAGATCTTGAAGCGAACCTATCAGATGTTGCCGATGACGTTGCTTTATCTCAGAGCGATGATCTCTTAATCGCTGTTTCATCTTCTTCCACACTTGTTGACGGCCAATCTTCAGGTTATATCTTGTATCTATTATGCAGTTTCATGGATTGAATACTGATTTCTTTGTTTTCTTAGGTAGGACTTAAACTTGAATTTCGGTGGCATGCTCTTTGATTTTGATTTTTTTAATCAATGTTATAATTTGAATGTTAACAACATGGTTTATTTACTCAATATATAGCTTTAGTAGAGCCTCAAGTTAATCTAGAACTTCTGATATTAATAAGGATTTTGATGAATAGACGTATCATTTATGTGCTCGTGCAAATATATGTGCTAGGAAAAGGTACATGTTAGGACTTAGGGTCATGAAGGAAATGGTCAAAAGCGGTTTTGTTAAGTGTTTAGACAATGATTGTAAGCAGGTTGTGCTCTTAATGATTTATGGAGTTCTATATTTTTATTATATGTATTCATGTTGCTATAAAGATTTTTCAACATTGATAATGAATATTCAGTGTTGTAATATTGTGGTTACACAACACTACTTTATGGCAGCAGTACATTTGTTCAGCATGTGCACTTTTTTCTTGAAAATGTTTGTTATAATTTATCTTTATTGTTGTTTGCTGAATATATATAGGTCCTTACATTCCCTTTTTAGTTATGGAATTGAATTTGGTTCTTATAGGCTAATTAAATAGCTAAATGAAATTTGTATTACATCCAGGGCCCTGGAAAGGTTTTGAGCTAAGAGGAGGAGCTGGGGTTGATTCTGATATTTCATCAGGCGAAGAGACCAAAGAAACGGATGTGCTGCTTGAAATGGAAGCGAGTGCTGAGAAAGATCTTAAAGTGAACGAATCAGGTGCCGCCACCGGTGCTACTTTATCTCAAGTCAATGACTTCCTGATAAATCAAGTAGAAGCCTTTGGGACTGAATCTGACACTTCAATAGGTGACGATATTAAAAAGACGAGTCCTAGTAAAGATTATGAAATGGAAGAGAGTGCTGAGAAGGATCTTGAAGTGAACGGATCAGGTGCCGCCAATAGTGTTACTTTATCTCAAGTCAATGATTTTCTAATAAATCAAGTAGGAGCAGTTGGGACTGAATCTGATACATCAATAGGTGAAGATATTGCCGAAACGAGTGCTGGCATTATTTATGAAATGGAAGAGAGTGTTGAGAAGGATTTTGAAGTGAATGGATCAGGTGCCGTCAGTAGTGCTACTTTATCTCAAGTCAATGACCTTCTGATAAATCAAGTAGGAGCAGTTGGGACTGAATCTGATACTTCAATAGTTGACGATATTAAAGAGACGAGTCCTGGAAAAGATTATGAAATGAAAAAGAATGCTGAGAAGGATCTTGAAGTGAAAGGATCAGGTGCCGCCAATAGTGCTACTTTATCTCAAGTCAATGACCTCCTGGTAAATCAAGTAGGAGCAGTTGAGACGGAATCTGCTACATCAATAGTTGAAGATATTGAAGAGACGAGTGCTGGAAATGATTATGAAATGGAGGAGAGTGCTGAGAAGGATCTTGAATTGAACGGATCAGGTGCCGCCAATAGTGTTACTTTATCTCCAGTCATTGACCTCCTGATAGATCAAGTAGGAGCAGTTGGGACTGAATCTGCTACTTCAAAAGGTGAAGATATTGAAGAGACGAGGGCTGGAAATGATTATGAAGTGGAAGAGAGTGCTGAGAAGGATCTTGAAGTGAACGAATCAGGTGCCGCCAGTAGTGCTACTTTATCTCAAGTCAATGGCCTTCTGATAAATCAAGTAGGAGCAGTTGGTACTGAATCTGATACTTCAATAGTTGACGATGTTAAAGAGACGAGAACTGGAAAAGATTATGAAGTGAACTTATCAGTTGCTACCAATGACGTTGCTATATCTCGCAGTGATGACATCGTGATAAATCACATAGGAGCAGTTGGGATTGAGCTTAATAAAACAACAGATGCAGAGATAAAAGAAATGCCTAAACTTCTGGCAATGGAAGGGAGTTCCGGGAATGATCGTGAAACGAACATATCAGTTGCCAACAACGATGTAGCTCCATCTCAAGTCAATGAGTTCCTGATAAATCAAGTAGGAGGAGTTGGGACTGAATCTGATACATCAATAGGTGAAGATATTGAAGAGAGGAGTGCTGGAAATGATTATGAAATGGAAGAGAGTGCTGAGAAGGATCTTGATGTGAGCGGATCAGGTGTTGCCAGTAGTGCTACTTTATCTCAAGTCAATGACCTTCTGATAAATCAAGTAGGAGCAGTTGGGACTGAATCTGATACATCAATAAGTGAAGATATTAATGAGACGAATGCTGGAAAAGATTATGAAGTGAACATGTCAGTTGCTGCCAATGACGTTGCTATATCTCACAGGGATGATATCGTGATAAATCATATAGGAGCTGCTGGGATTGAGTTTAATAAGACATCAGATGCCGAGATAAAAGAAATGCCTGAACTTCTGGCAATGGAAGAGAGTTCCGGGAATGATCTTGAAACGAACATGTCAGTTGCGAACAACGATGTAGCTCTTTCTCAGAGCGATGACCTCCTGATCACTGTTTCTTCTTCTTCCACAATCTCTAAGGACCAATCTTCAGGTTGTTTCATTAGCTATTTATATATATTTCTTGTTGTTTTACTAAATGATTACTCGATTTCACTGTATTCAATGTGAAGCCATGGTGAGACTTGAGACTTGAGAGTACCAGAATGGTTCTTGGATAATTTGAGTTTATATTGTGTAAGAACAATGAAATTTGGATTTTTATGGGGTTTAATGCTGTTGGTTTTTCTGATTCATAAACAGATGAATATATTAGCGATGACCTCCTGATAAACCAAATAGGAGCGGATGGGATTGATTCTAATAAATCAACAATTGAAGAGATTAAAGAAAAGCCTAAACTAATTGAAGTGGAAGAGAGTTTTGGGAACGATCTTGAAGCAAACATATCAGTTGCTGACAACGATGTCACTTCATCTACGAGCAGTGAACTCCTGATCGCTGTTCCTTCTCTTTCCACACTCTCCAACAAACAATCTTCAGGTTATTTCTTGTATTTTTATCTGCGGTTTCATAGGATTGCATTACAATTTCTTTGTTATGCTCGGAATGAACAGTCCACTTAGCATTAAACCCGAGAGTAACTCCAATTGATAGAAGAACAACATGAATTTTGATGGTAGCATTATGTATTTTTTTGCTCAATTCGATCTTCGTTGTCTTGGATTCATGATACTGACAGTTTTAATGCTTGAAAACAATTACAATGTAATATGTAACTATGTAAGTTTAACTAATACTTGTATACTATTAACAATACGGTAGTTTTGTATAATGTTGGCATCAAAGTTGATCTATTGGAAAGCTAAGTTCTAAAAGCAAATGTAAAAGATATGGCCTTTTTCTGAGAAACATGGGATGACATGGCTATGTGTATTTGTCCTTATCATGCTTTGTTAGAGTTAATTCTTAAGGTATCTTGCGTTTGTAACATGGCAAATTTTGATGAATAGGTGTATTTCTTTATTGAAAAGAATTGCATTAGGTAGACGTATGTGTTAGGACTTAGGAGTCAGGGAGGATCTTGTCAAGTTGTGTTTTTCTATTTAAATAACAAGTGCTGGATGAGTTTACTATTGTATCTATATATCTTGTTGTTTACTGAATAATCAATGGACTTTTACGTTTTTGATGTGGAGTTATCAATGGATTTCTATGATTTTGATGTGGAATCATGGTGGACTTAAAGGTTCTAGAATGACGCGTTCATTAAGAGCAATGGAAATCTAAACTTGCACGGGGTCTAATGCTTATTATTATTTCAATTCATAATCTAGGTGAAGATATTAAAGAACCCGAACTGCTCAACATGGAAGAGAATGCTGGGAATGATCTCGAAGTGAACACATTAAGTGCTGCAAACGATGTAGCTTTATCTCAAAGTACCGACCTTTTAAATCATAATGGAGTAGTTGGGACTGATTTTAATAGATCAGCATTTGAAGTGATAAAAGAAATGCCTAAACTTCCTGAATTGGAAGAGGGTGCTGTGAAAGATCCTGAAACGAACATATCGGTTGCAGACAATGATGTCGCTTTATGTCAGGGTGATGACCTCCTGATCACTGTTTCTTCTTTTTCTTCCACACTTTCTGACAACAAATCTTCAGGTTATTTCTTACATTTTTTTCCTCATTCGTGTAGGATTCTGTTCTGATTTCTTTGTTTTTTTGAACAAACAGTGCACATAGTATTCAATGTGGGTTATTTAGGTCAATTTGATCATATGCTCTTCAATTTCAAGATAAACATGGAGTTTATAAGCTATAGCTGTTAGTTTATATCTGTCAATTTAGTACACTATACCTTGTACTCTGTAACTTAAACTAGTTGGCTAACCATACATTAGTTTTGGATAATATTGGCACCAGAAATGGCCTGTTGGAAAGTAACAACTAACATGAGAAAGTAATGTAAAACATATGACTTTTTTTGAGAAACAAGGGTTGTCATCGATTCGTTGGTTGCAACTTTAAGATAAGAAGTTTCAAACTTCAGAAAAATTAAAAAACATAGCTCAAGAAGAACTAATTTCTTTTCTTAAAGTCTACTGAGCTTGTAATGTTAGTAAGGGATTTAACTGGTTATCATGCGAACATTTTTTTTGGGTGGATGCATTCATTAGGAGCAGTTGGAATTGACCTCTATAAAATCAACAGGCGAAGATACTGAAAAAATGCCCTTAGTGCTTGAAACGGAAGACAATGCTGGGAAAGATCTTGAAATGCACCAATTAGAAGCCACCAACAACGCTGCTTTATCTCAAAGCCGTGACGTCCTGATCACTATTTCTTCTTTTCCTTCAACGCTTTCTGACCAGCAATCTTCAGGTTATTTCTTGTACATATCTTTGTAGTTGCATAAGTTTAAGTTCTGATTTTTTTTTCTTTTTCCCTTAGCTTGTATAAGATTGGTGAAAATCTTATCTAATCTGAATATTTCTTGAACTCCTATTATATGTTGTGCATTTTGCTTAATTAGATCATATTAATTTCCAGATTGGTGGAGCTTATAACTGTTAGTTTATTTCTGAAATAGTCACTATACTTTTTAAGCTGTAACTATAATAATATATGAGTAGTTTTGGATAACATTGACACTAGAATGATTCTAGTGGAAAACTTAGATCTGTATGCGAATGTGACAAGGGATTGTTATAGAAGTATTTCTGTTGATAAATATTGATTTTTGCTCTCTTTGTAATTCTTCAGTCCTTATTGACCAATCAAATATTTGGTAGGACCTTTAGCTGATTTGTAGATTATGATATTAGTTAAGTTTTATTAAATTTGTATCATGTTTAGGACATGGGAAAGAGACAAGGCCTGAGTTGATTGGAGCAGTAGAGATTGAAGCTGATAAACCAGGAAGTGAAGAGACGCTAGAAATGCCTAAACTGCTTGTAACACCAGAACCAGAAAAGTGTAAAAAGAATGTGAAGTTCAACTTACGCAAAAGTTTAGCCTGGGATAGTGCCTTCTTCACGAGTGATGGTATGCTATAATTACAGTTTCATGGGTATTGCATTTTAATGATATTACTTCTTTCATTATAGAGGATGCTTGGATTTGTTTATAGATTTCCGGTCGCAACATTCAGCTCTTAGTATTTGGATATTTAGATATTATTAGTATGTAGTGGCAAACTCTTTTTTGGTAATCAGTGTCATACAGAGTCATACCTATTGCAATAAAAAAAGCTAAAAATTAAAATTAAACTATAGACACTTTTTTGAATCAATTGAGACGCCTGCTCTCATTGTCTGTCCATGTTTCCCAAATCCGTCTTCACAATCAGTTTATCTGTAATTTCTCAATTAATAACATCTGGTTAATTCTTATATGCTTATTAAACTTCAAACCCCGCATAAGCACATCCAAATACTTTTTACAGTCCATTAGATCACAACTGAGGTTATACTTAATATCACTTAATCATTTTGGTAACACATATCCAAACACGCCCTCCCTCTACCTCTTCAGTTTTGCAATACACCAGTTCTTACAAATTACTGCCTTTTTGGACAGGTGTTCTCGATGCTGATGAGCTGTCAACTATGATGGAAGGAGGTGTGAAAAATGCCAAACGTCAGCTACCTGGAATCGAAGAGGAAGTGTACAGATCGATGGATTCAATCTCAACATTAGAAAGTGACAATTTGTCACTTGAATGTCTTGAGGCTGAATTATTCGAAGACATTAGAGCTTCTATCCAGAAATCTAATCGGTCATCATCTAACCTAAACAATTCAAGTATTAAGGTGTCGTCGGGAAAGAAAGATTCTCAAGCAAAAGTTATCAGCTGTGAGTATACTTTCTATAGATGAATTCATGAATTTGCCAACTACTTAATATCGTCATATATGTATTTCAAAGTTAGCTCACGTCGGACCTTTTCTCTCTACAGCATCAAAGAAAGTGGATACTGATTCTGCAAAGCGGGTATGATAGTATGGTTGAATTTATTGTCTTTGTTTTCTAACTGTAGTAATATCTAATTATGTACTAATTTGGATATGTTTGAATGAAGCCTGCTGCAAGAATGAAGCAAATTACTTCATCAATTCCGCAACCCAAGATAGTCAGCAGAGTAAACTCGAGCTCCACATTAACATTAACAAAAAGAGCTTCTTTGAGTGCCAATCATGCAAAAAAGGATCAAGATATTGCAAGGCAGCCTCACGGTAAATACATATCTCATCATTTTTTTAGTTTATGATTTTGATCATGTTATGAATGGGCCGATTTGGGATTAAATAATTAGGAAAAACTTTAGCTAATTGGAGGGAACGGATCAAACAGGTTGAAAATTACCCGGTTTCTCTTTTGATGCATACAAAACTTCTAATTTGTGTTATTTTGATATTTAAAGTATCTTTTTAATAATGCTGTTTTGTAATCACAATTAACACATTAATCATCTACAATGTCCTTTAAAGAATAGGCAAAAAGTGTTTGCGGGTCAACCAGACCCGGCCCATTTTCACCCATATTAAAGTTAACCAGTGACAACCCTTCTAATTTGCTAGCTCCAAGTTGTCTATCCTAACCATGGTCTACCTACCAAAAAAAGGGTACCTTGTAAATTTGATTTGTATTTACTTTCATGTCGAATGTGACAGTTATTCAGAAAGGGACTCAAGCGGCGAGGGCAACAACACAAGTATCAAAGCTGATTGGTCCACACAGGGGTGTTCCAAAGCCTTCGTTAAGTTCAAAGGCATCTCCCATGGGTTCTTCATCTGCACTCAAAACTGAACCAACAAGGCCATCATCATCACATAGCAATTCTAGCAGTTGTTCATCAGGAACTGATATAAAACCCTCAACTACTCTTTCAAGAAAAAAGATTGATTCCAAATCTAGTAAGCTTACAACCACCGTAGTCCTAAAAACGCCATCACGGGTTATCATGAAGAATAAACCACAACCACCTGCAAATTCTCGTGTTTCATCTCACTCGTTATCTACCGTATCATCAAGCATATCACCTGCCAGTTCTATAAGCGAATGGTCTTCAGAATCATCATCATCAATCACTAATAATAACCGAAGGTCTGAATCACGGGGTAGTACAGATACTATTGTTTCTTATAGATCTTTGGATAATGATGCATCTGGCCAATCAGCTTCAAATATTCTTCCCACCGGTCGAATCTCAAATCAAAATGGGAATCAACCAATATCACAAAGTGGTTCAGTTGCCCGGCCTCCTTGTGTTCAACCAACAGGACTTAGAATGCCTTCACCCAAGATCGGGTTCTTTGATGGGGTTAGTTCTTATCTTCTTTTTTTGCTTTTTTTTTTCTTCAAGTTTGCCAACATAAATAGCACATGTTTTCTAATTAAAGAACGTTTGCTTTATGTTTTAAAATTGATTTTCAGACCTTATAACACAATAATACATTATTTTTTTTCTGTTGGTATACACAAATTTTGTGTATCTGATTATCAAATTGTAGAAAAACATCACCTATTTATCCCTTCTTCCACTGAAAAGTACTTTTTGTCATTCTAATCTGTTTATCAGTAAATATTCAGAATCTTTTTGCCTGTTTATCATCTTCTAAACGCATATCCAAACAGCCTCAAGTTTGCAAGATTTTTGAGAAGGAAATCTCATGCACGGTTTTTGAATGATATTTTGTTATGCAGGGAAAATCAGGTGCTCGAACACCTAATGGAGGAAACATACGGCCTCAATCTAAGTTACCAACCGGCATACCGAAAATTGGAGCCACACATAGTAATTCAATCATCTCAAATGGTGTAAAATCTGGAAAAATTCCACCACCGAAAACAGGTGCAGCTCATACAATTATGAAACCAAATCCACAGAAAGCCGCCCCTAAACCATCTCAAGAACAGCCCAAAACCAAAACTTCTCTTGTAACTTCTGATGCTTCGAATACTATTACAGATGGCTCAAGGACTCCATTTGCTGTCAAGAACTCTGAGGCTTATTAGAGTTATCGAGGAATCATATATAGCACATGATAAATTTGTGTAATTTTAGTTTTGCTTGAAATTGGATGTGCCAAAGATATTATGGTGACCTTGTGTTTTGATAGCAAGATTTTTTCTTGCATAAAAGCGTTTGATTTTTTACTTGAAATTTGATGTGCAAAAGATGTAATTTCTTTTTGACGAAAATAACTTTGATTTTTAAAACACAACAAATAAAACTAATATTAAAAAAAACCAATAAATCGTTACATGTTGTATAACAATGAGCCTAGTAGCACAATGTGAACAATAAACAAGGAAATATAAGAGGATATGAAAGGGATAGATAGAACTTCTTATTGGTGTATCTTCACATTACATTAGGTGCCTTTATTTATAAGGACCTTAACATGAATGCTATTAAGTACAATGTTGGATGTTACAAGACTAATCATAAAGATGGAGGTTACAAGTTAGGGGATATGAATGTGATGATGAATGTGTACAATCATTATAATAAATATTCATTATAATATGTAATCTCATTCAAAATACGCTTTTGATACCGCCTCATTAAAAACCTTGCTAGGAAAAAACCCAGTGGGAGAAAAACCATAGCTAAGGGAAAAAGAGTGCAGTGCGTATTATTCCCCCTCATAATCACTTTACTTGAGCTCATTGAAATGCCGCATTCCGATGCCATATACCAATTTCTTAAATGTTGACGTAGAGAGTGCCTTGGTAAATAAATCTGCTAGATTATCGCTTGAACCAATCTTTTGAACAATAATATCGCCATTCTTTTGTAAGTCATGAGTGAAAAAGAACTTCGGTGAAATGTGCTTGGTTTTGTCACATTTAATAAACCCTTGCTTCAGTTGACAATGCATCCCAAACACTTTCTCGGCTTGCTTCATGTATCGCTAGAATTTCTGCATGGTTGGATTAAGTTGCTGAGATCGTCTGCTTAACTAAACGCCATGAAATTGCGGTTCCTCTTCTTGTAAATACATATTCAGTTTGAGATCGATCATTATGAGGGTCAGACATACTGGAAGATATGTAATCTCCTTATATAACTCAAATATCTCTAATCAATATCCTATAGATATGGACATCTATATCATAATTATCCATAACACTCCCCCTTGGATGTCCATTTGAGGATTATGCCTCGTTAAAACCTTACTAGACAAAACCCGAGGGACAAAATCTAGTGAAGGAGAAAAAAATACATAATTCCTCTATACGTTCGGGGATGTTGCCTCATTAAAAACCTTGTCGGAAAACCCTGTGGGGACAAAACCGTGCTCAAGGGAAAAATAGTGCAACGTGTATCTTCTCTACCCCTGATGATCACATCACTTAAGCTCATTGAGTCAGTGAAATGCACATTAAAGTGTCTTAATAGAATTACATGAATAAATATTCTCTACAGGTTGTTCGCATATTCATATTACCATATGTCATACACCTCATGCAAGTATATCATCATACTTCATAAGTTATTCATTGCCAATAAATTCAAAGTGAATGATATATTATATCATGTATGACCACTAGCGAGAACTTCAATCGTCCCATAAGCATTTTAGTATCATACTTTTAAATCCATATTGTGATCATCACCTTTATAAATCAATGGGGTCTTTTCAGCATCACGTGACCTCATAAACACGAGCGTCATATATCCATATAGTTATTTAGCATTTTTCTCTAGCTTTTATTATGTTCAAGGTTTTCATCCTTAAGATATTCAATCAAAAAAATTATCTTTTCTTTCAAGGTTCAATTTCTAAGCATTCAATCGCCTTTGAAGCTCTGCTAGAGTTCCATCAATATTCAAATTATCAAACTATATGAAATTTACATCATATTGAAATCCAAGTGTTCTTATAAAGTAACATGGGCAAACATAGTTATTTTATGGCACAATTTTCAGTGAGTATATTTTAAGGCGATTACAACATATATGCCTAATAATATGACTGATTCAGTATAATCAAATAATGTTCTCGAGAACTTTTCTTATATGCTCTAAGCATTAAAAATCACTAGCATGCTTCTTGCATTTTATATCTTATAATAAAATCTCAACATTACATGAGCTTTATTCATTTATCTTTTAGACGCATATCAATTACTTATTATATTGCCAGACTTACTAAAATACATTATTGGATCCACCACATGTGAACATGTATGTGCATAATCATTTACAAGTTTTGGAGAAAATATGTGATGCCATCACTTATAACTTTTGCATCATTTAATTTCTCTTTCTCATAAAGACAGATTCATATCCAATAAGTTTACATATTCATTTGTACGGACTTTAAGTCCCAGTAACCATTTCTCATCACAAGAGACTTCAATCATTCATTAGTTCTTTGCGTCTTTACATATTTTGGCCATCCATTTATACATCTGCACTTCCTGCATGTATGCTTCCATGATCCTCACCATTATTATAGCGCTATCTTATTTATTCACATAATCATTACCATATCGACGTCGATTCGTTATTTTTCGATTCCACACTTTACTAGACATTATATTTTATCATTTGTTGAGATCTCAAAGTTTTTCATGTACCCGGGGTTTTCAATAAGCTTCATGTCTAGTTTCTCTTTAAGTGACTATTATGGGGTTTTTATTACCTCGATTCGACCATCTTGATTTTATTGCTCCATTTTATTTCTTCATTCGAGGACTTTTATTTGGAATCGATTAGTCTATCACGTTGCAGACGTGCCATAGACTTACTATCAATCATTGGTTTTAATGTTGGGACACAAATTTTAATTGGAGCATTAGCAGCGTATGTATGATCTAGTCACTTTATTTAGGTCACAAAACTTATCTGGCAACTACTAGATATGGATTGTAATTTGTCCCTTGAACTTTTAGTTCATTTTCATTAGTGTGAGGATCAACAATTTTATATCATAATTCATTCCATATTTCTCGCTGCTCATTCTCCCTCTGAATGAATTATCAATTTCAACATCCCAAATTGTGTGCATTGTGGTGGATTTACAATACAGGTTCCACACATTCACATAAGACTTTATATTGGAAACATATGGTTTGTGACCAAAATCATTCTAATGGGGAGGATTAAGTATAAGTTGTTGGCAATATGCGAATTCATATTTTTAACATGCCCCATAAACTAAGAGTTTTGTTCTCACAATTATTGCCTTTGCAATCAACTGAAGACGTTTGATAAATGCTTCAACAAAAGCAATTCGCGTATGAACATGGGCTACATAATTTCCAACACTTATTCCAGTAATCGCCCAATACTTGAAAGTATTCACCACCAATCTCAAAGATATAATAAAAAAATCATGCTCGCATTTGATAACTCGAGCCAATAATCACGCTAACTTTAAGTTGCGTCTTTGATAATCGTTTCGATGATGCATCGATTTTAAAACTCAAAATGATCAACATGGCAGATGTATAGGCCTACATACATCCCTTTCATATTCTTTCCAAAAGTTTTTAGAACAAAGTCTTTACTTATATGGTAGTGATATATGAACAATTAACTTCCATTGAGAACAATATAATCTATTTTGAAAGAAACTTAATATTCTTCTATATATTTCGCATCTTCATTGACTCGGGATGGTCTAACCGATCATGCCAATTAATACAACAATCTTGGCTCATAAAATTCTAATTTATGACCACAGGTGCTTCGATTGCACTTAATTTTATTCAAAAGTCGAATAATAAGGAGAACATCAGATCAAATTTAATAGTTCTATATAATACGCACATATTATTATTCATGAATATAACATGTTTTATACATGTGAAGTTGCATTATTTATAAAATACATACATGTCATTAATCAATTAACTAAGTGTCTCACATACAAGCAAATAAAACCACATGATACATAAATCACACGTATATGCCAAGATCGTTATTAAAGTTCGACATTTACACAAATAATTTTCTTATTTATGATGACACGTTTATTTACTTTCACATATTATTGTCATTTACTGCTGATTTATCTTGCTAGAAAACGAATGAAGCTCGTCATTTTATTCAATAATTAGCAATTTTATGTATAAATAATACTAGCAACTATTGATTATTAAGAAGGAAACTACCTAGTTGCATGAGGAAGATATTAGTAAACAAACAACTTCCTATGTCGAGTGGTATATTATAATGTATGCAAAGAATGACTAAGATAAATTCATATAGCTTAGTAACTTCTAACAGTGTCGATGGTGTAAACTCATATACTGCAAAGTTTGATTCCAACACAAATATATGCCAACTATACATCGTGTTAATGCATATTAAAGTAGAGACTAAATGCACATTAAGGCAAATTTAAGATCATAAGCTGATATGAGAAAACATGCAATACATCTTTTATATAATAAAAGAATTACATCATTTCGGAGGAATTTTGCAAAAGCCTTCTTAGTGAAAAAAAAAATTAGACCAATAAGATTGCTCAATTTTGCCACGTAGGCAAAATCGTGCGATGCGATTGGTTAATAAAAAGTCAAAATTGAATTGGTTTCGGTCAAAATTGAAAATTTTCGTTAAGCATGTAAAAAACACTAACAAAATATATGTGTCAAAAGTGTGATAAATAAAACTTCTAAAAAACGGGCCTGATTTGTAAAAACTACAAGGACCAAATGTGGAATGTTATATAACTTCCGATATATTAACCATATTTAAATCATGAAAAAAAAAAGAAAAAAAAAAAAACCAGAATAACCCATCTAAGCCTGCATCTCTTCCTGCCACCACCACCCGATCACCACCATCCGCGCACCATCTAAATATCCGGCAGTTCACTTTAAAGAATTCAAAACTTTAATCATAATGATCTTCTTTATTGGGTTAATCAAGGGTATGTTTTTGGGGTAAGAATTTAATTAATAGATTTAGGGTTTTAGTTTTTTTTTTAAACGTAAATGAGTGGAAGGTTAGGGTGCGTTTAGTTGGAGAAAAAATTCTCTTGTTTTCTATTTCTAGTTTTCTAAAAATTTGGATGGGAAATTTATCTCCACAAAACACTTGAAAATATAGAAAATGCGTTTAGTTGATATTTGTATTTTCTATTTTGAAGAAGGGAAGGGGGGTTAGGGGTTACAAAGGAAAACAAGGAAAACAACTAAAATTTGTTTTCTAATTTTCCTTGTTAGATTAGGAATAGAGGATTTTGTGTTTTGCAAAACATTTTGTTGGAAAATGATAATTTGAACGCGTTCTCTATTTTCCTTGTTTTCCACAAAACATTTTGTGGAAAACATGGGTGTTTTCCCCCAACTAAACGCACCCTTAATGTTTTTGTGTTTTGATTGAGGATTTGGGTTTTGTTCTTTGGGAAGTTTTCTACTGATCTTTTGCCTCAAAGATTTAAGCATAATATTTTTTCTAGCTTTGTGAGACAACTCAATACTTATGTAAGTAGTTAATCTTTTGTTGATCACTTTACCTTTTTTTTTTTTTTTTTTTTTTTTTTTTTGTTGACCTTTCTGTTTTTATGCATTTAACTTAGATGTGTTTTAGATTGGGTTTGCAAAGATATTGTATGATTAATTGATTATGGTATGTAAGTTGAATTATTTTGCCTGTTTATCTGTTAATACTATTTTTATCATCAAAATAAGTAGTGGTGGAGCTGAAGTTATGTCATTGAGTAGTGAAAACAAAGACAAGAAAAACGACATATATTCCATACTCTTGGTTGTGATGAGTTGTTACACATCACATCTTGCCACCTATATACTGAGTTTCCTTGAACAAATATGCACCACTGTCAAGTATGAATACATACTTGCAAAGGTCTATTAGATATATGAGTCATATATGTTTTGAAATTAACACTCATTAGGACATGTTAATCTTTTTAGTAGGTTGATATGTTAATCATTCACAAAAGTGTAAATAAAGATTCTGGGGTTGTAAGCCAAAAAGCACTTCAACGTAAGTGATATTGCATGATTTATTGACCAAAACCAGACGAACATATTGATAGATTTATTATGGATTACGTGAGCCATATGGGATTGGTAACATTAATAACTCCCCTGCTTTTTGGATGCTTAAGAAGGTTCAAACCGAGATTCCGAGAGTGGAGAAGAGCTTATTAGACAAATGAGTGTGTGAGAAAAGCTAAGTTAAACTTTGTGGGCAGAGATGGGTTCATCAAACAAACCCATCTTCACGGGTAGATATACATCGGAGGGTAAGTGAAATTAGTATAAAGTATAAACATGCATTAGTCATGTGCAATATTGTCGAGTGTTTCTCTAAAGAAAAACTAGCAATGGCGGGAAATATACATCAATCACACTGTTTTTTCTTTTCTGTACTAATCTATACTTCGTTTGTTGAACTATAGTGCCAACGGTGCTGTTGGAATCGTGATGGGATAAAGCCAAAGATCTCGAAGAATTGAAAGAAGAACAAGAGAAAAAGATGATGATAGCGCAAAATGAGGATATCAAGATTACAATGTTGTTAGGCATGACTGGGATGCTGCCACAGCAACTTATTTCTTACGGAAATACGGACATATAGGTAATAACTATATTGTTCTCTGTTCTAAGGTCATGGTCTTTTCATATGATTGTCAACATAGTTACCGAGTGGCTTTTTGTTTCATCAAGGGTACACTGTAGATGAATTCAAGTTAAATATCAAATGCAACCATGCCACTCTATCTGGTCACAGGTACGTGACATTTCAGTTTAAGTTTTGATCTCCATGGAACAATTTATGTCTGTATAAAGAAACGCAAAGAAGAATTTAAAAACATCTTTGCAACCTTCTATGTTTTACGTAAATTTACAACTTGGGAGCCCTTTTGGTTAGGCCTGATGATCATATTGCTATGTGTGTGAAATCAGCCATGGTTGGTGATGTTAGGAAAGAGATAAAAAGGGTCTTCTCGGCTATTATCAGATCATAGTATAACCACATGAGGTATGCATGTAGTTAGTATGTACACCAAAACATGTCATGTTGAGCTTTGAAAACCATTTTTATTGATTAAGATTGGGTTAGTGTCACAAAATATCAACAAACTTTTTGTTCACTGTAGTTGCCCCGTTTTTTAACAAATCGGCTAATAAATGTCGAAACCATTTGATTATTCAAGTATAGATTGACTGATTACGTCAACAACTGATTGAAAATTTGAGAAAATAATTACCGTTATGATCATCGCTAATAAGTGTAATAACTAAAATGGATAAAAAAGAGCTAAACTGCCAAATGAACAATTTCAAAAAATACGTAGCTATTTTTATAACATTAACTCATTAAAATATGATAGTGGGTACTTTTTTTGGTACAGACCAAATTAGAAAGGTGAACGTATAATTTGTTATCTATAGCTGGATATAGCTGGTGTTTACAGATGATAGATCGATTTGATGAAATTGTGGTTTAATTGAATGTATTGGTATTGAATTAGAATTCTACGTGTGGTTGTTTATTTATGCTAATTTACGTTTTTTGGATTTTAGGGTTGATGGAGGTGGATGAACGGATGTTAAAAGTAGATAAAGATTATGTCTTGGTAAATGTGGAAAAAACGGTTGATGGTGGAGAAGTTAAAAGTGATAAGAATGGTGAAGTAGTCAATGGGACGGTTGACATTGTAAACAAAGGAATTGATGGGATTGGTGGGGCCGTGGATGTGGAAGACTGTGTAAAAGATGTAAATGTTGAGAATGTGAGTGTAAACATAGGGGGAAAGATAGTAGACAAGATTAAAGAATCATTTGAGACTCCTCGCGATCCTGCTAAGGAGGTTATATCTATGAAGGTAAGTTTTTTTAGCTGTATATTCATTATTACTTGCGTATAGATTTTATTATTTATATGGTTACGGTAATGTAAGCAGGTGAAAGATGATGAGAAAATACCTCTGGTGATACGACCAAGGATGAGTCTGTTAACGAGCTTGTGGACTCTGTTGAGGAAAAAGAGCTTAATTTGGTCAAGGCTGTAAATGTTGCATAGGATATTGAGAGGAGTGAGTTGTCCGATAGTGATCAGCTGAGTGGGTTGGTAGGTATAGGGGTTGGGTAAATGAAAGTAATAACGAGGGTTTGAAGGGGATATCGGAAGCTGAGGAAAATGACAAAAAACTTCATATAATACGCGTTAAGTTTTTACGTGTTGCTCGAAGGCTCGGACAGACTCCTCATAATGTCATTGTGGCGCAAGTCATGTATAAATCAGTATTGGCTAAACAAATAAGAGAAAAATATGGAGGGCGTGTTGCTGCATTAAGCTTTGACCGTGTCATTGCCATGGCTGAGACCATCTTGGTTCTTGGGAAAACGGGTGTCGGGAAAAGTGCGACTACTAATTCAATATTTGATGAAGTTAAGTTTAGAACCAATGCATTTCAACTGGGAACTAAGAAGGTTCAAGATGATGTTGGAACCGTGCAGGGTATTAAGGTTCGTGTTATTGACACTCCGGGCCTTCTTCCTTCATGGGCGCCTGAAAGAAGAAAGAATGAGCAAATTCTTCACTCGGTAAAAAAAATTACTCAAAAATCACCTCTAGATATTCTTTTGTGTTTCAATCGGTTAGACATGCAGAGTGGGGATGACAAGCTACTTTTTCGGACTATAACCGATACATTTGGTCAATCTATATGTTTAAGGCTATTGTGGTCTGGACCCATGCTGCATCTGCACTGCCTGTAGGTCCAAAAGGCCATGGAGAGAGGTGAATTTACCATCGTAAATTCCTAACTATTCATCCAGAATATGCATTTGGTTCAACCGAAGCACATCAGGAGTCTGCCACTGTTCCTGCAAATTCCACTGTGTTATGATGTCGAGTTGGTTTCATTTGAAAAGGTATATGCATGCAAAAGTCATGATCTTTTTATTTATCATGAAAACTTTGTTAGGATAAACAAGTGTTGGTACAATACTACCCTTTGCTAAATCTTAGGGCCTAAGGGGATGTTTGCTTAGCCTTATGAAACTGATTATCTCAGATAAATCAGTTTTATACCTGTTACAGATTTGGGTGGTTAAAAATATCAGAACTACTTACCATACTTCTTTATCATGTTTATTAAATTAATAGTAGCTACTTTTGGAATATAACTACTGGATCATATCTAAGAAGTATGATAGTTGTCACAAAAACTAAAATGTCAAAGAAATATTTATCACACAAAAACATTGAAAGGGGAGATGGTATTTCGGAGAAACAACTTTGAGGTTCTCCTTTAAGCCATCATTTTCTAACAAACGAAAATGGTATTTTGGCAATAATAGATATTTTCATTGAAGCTTATTTTGTGCAAGGTAAATATCTTCTGTAGACAATGTATCATGGAATTAGTCTGATATAGGATTTTTTTATATAAATTACAATTAGTACATCAAAGTCACTAATTTTTGCCTCTTATTAAACTAAGATGAATCTCTTTTCCTATTTGTATAGAATATTACAATTGATGCATTCCAAAGAAAATCAAATTTTGCTTCTGTGTAGATTGACAAGAGACTTCGGATTTCAAATTTCGGTTTAATTCTTATCCATTTATATCTCTGACCAGGCCACCAGGGAAGATATCATGTAAAGTTTATACTTTATACAATACTGTACTTTTGTTTTGGCTCAAACAGTGTTGTAAAACTCGGCAATGGCGGCGCCATGGCGGTTGGCGGTGGTCCACCATCACGATATTTACCATATCGGTCTAACTTATCGGTTTCGGTCAATGGCGGTCAACTTCAAATCTAGGGTTTTTTTTTTTTTTTTTTTTTTTTTTTTTTTTTTTTTTCGAGATTCACGCCGGCCAACTTCGATTTTCTTGATTTTGTTTTAATTTGGGGAACAAATCATGAAGATTTATAATTATATTTTTTATTAAAAAATTCCTTTATAATTTATGGTCTCCGTCATGGCGCCGTCATATCGCCGCCAAGACCGATATGGCGCTTGGCGGGGGTCGACCGCCACGGTACCGGTACCGGTGAGCGATATTTACAACCTTGGGCTCAAACAGGTGATTGTGTTGTGATGATTTTAGTTAGTTATGTATCTAAGTTAACATTGGAACATTAATGAAATGCAATTTTTTGTAATAAAAAACAGGTTGAAATGTAATTAAACTTATTATCATCATTGTCTTGGCGGTGGTTGACCGTCACGGTACCGCCGAGCGACATTTACAACCTTAGGCTCAGACAGGTGATTGTGTTTGGGATGATTTTAGTTAGTTATGTATCTCAGTTAACATTGGAATATTAATGAAATGCAATTTTTTGTAATAAAAAACAGGTTGAAATGTAATTAGAAAAAGTACTTAGTTGTGTTCATTGAAGTTCATTATTAATCTTAGTGAATGCACAAAGCTTAATTAGATGATTTCAATGCACAAACCTCCTATTTTTAACTCAATATGTAAAGCATTTTAGAAAGAAAAAAATTAAAAAAAACCCGTGCGTGCACGGGTATTATAACTAGTAGTTATATATAGTAATTTCAACATTATAATTGAACATTAATCATGCAAGGCTTGGCGCGAGAGTAACAACATATAGTAAGTTACAACTTACAAGTTGTTCATATTGACAAAGTTAGATAAAAGGTTTTGGTTTCAGGTTTTGTTCGACTAATTATCAAACTTACAAATGAACAAAGCAAGACATATTCTAAATCATGACAAAACAACTCAAAACATATATTATTGCATAATATAAATTACTATTTTATTACCCAAGTTACTTGCACATGTATTATTAGTCATCATAGCATACGAGTATAAGATAACTTATGACATGAAGAATTTTATTCAAGGTTGTATTTCTAACACATAGCTTTTCAATTTTGAAGAACTTATTTTATAAAATAAAAAGCTTACCACATAAAAAAAAAACACATTTAAAAAAAATTCTCCATCCAAGCAGACCCAACAAATTTTACAACTTACAAATCTAGTAGTCACATGCACAGATTAGTAAATCAATCAAAATAACATTATCATTCAAACAATAGTAGAGATAACCACCAACAAATGTCGTCTATCTAAACCATAGTATAATAAACTAGATATATAGTAATTCAACCTTCTAATTAGCGACCTTAAAAGTATTCTATTAATATTGTTAAAATCTTATAAGAAATAAAATTGTATACGACTATTAATATATAAAAACCAACTCAAGTGTGGTATTAATATTAGACCGACAAACAAAGTTCAAATGTATGTACGTCGTAAAAGCAAACTCACTAAAATATTGTTAGATGCTGATATTCAATTCGTTTATCCCTATTGGTCCTTATAATTTTTTCTACAACATTGATATAGTATGCAAAGTACCTCACATAGAAAAAACCATGCAATCATACTATCATAGTGCAATTTAAATTATTATCTTATGAAAAGAAAACTTACCTCCATTGAGTTTAATAGATCATATGTTAATAAATTAGAACATACAATAAACAACTATGTTATGAAAACACTAACATCAAATAGTCAAGTATGTTATAAGCTAAAAGATATAGCAATTAATAATTTTTTTTTAGAAAGGCAACAATATATTACGAACCAAAGCAAAGAGCGATACAAAGTAAATGGCAACCCACCTTCTTAACAAGACAATTAAAAAGGATGAGCCCCAAACAAAAGTACAAAAGAACAACTAAAACAAAAACCTATAGCCGAACACGAACATGCAGCAACATAAAGAGCCAATAAAACAACTAGACTAAAATGCCATTGACTAGGCCAAAAGACCCACCCTTCTCGATCTGAAACAAATTGAAGGAAGGAACCAACAAAAACCTTTACTTGCCCCACAAAACTTTGAGCATAATGGGAAAACAACAAGGGACAAAAAGAGCACACCAAAGGATACCTTTTTGAAACATTACTGCAATCCCACTATACCCAAAGACTGTCACAACCAGGAGCAAAAATGAACTTCACAACTGAGCTTGAACTGATACTTTTAGACCTGAACTTGTACTAAAAAAGCAGATAACAACTTAACAGCTGCAGCCAATCACAAAAAGCAGTGAACCAAACTAGCAGATATTGCAGACGGACCAAACACTAAACTTGCAGCCAACTGTAGATGATGTAGCAGACGAAACACGAATACTAAACAGCGCCCAACATACGCTACAAACTGAGAAGACCAAAATTACTGCAGACGACTATTTAACGGATCCCGTAACCATTGTTGCCAATCTATCTCTTTAAATTTATTTGATCTATTACTATTACTACTTATACTAAAAGGCAGGAATGAGTTTTGCAAATTCATGCATTTAATGCCAAGTTTGCCAACTTGGCGAAAACAGCCTCTGAAGTTCAAGTGTCGTTGCAAAGTAAGTCCTTTAGCATTAATAATCTTTCGCAACTTGGCAAAAACAACCCCTGAAGTTTAAGTGTCGCTGCAAAGTAAGTCCTTTAAGCAATCCCGCTGCATCGCGCGGGTTTTCCAACACTCGTATATACTATTTCAAATTATTAGTTGACTGTTACATTGAGATGTACATTTCTTATAAATATACGATTTTTATTTGCATTTCAAAACGTTCAATAATTGTATCCCCCATTCAAATAACTGTTACACACACTCATTTAAATAATTGGGTATGCATATAAGAACGTTCAATAACTGTTACACATACTCATTCAAATAATTTAATATGACACTTAAATAATAACATAAGTTAAATTTACATTCAATAAGTGTGATTAATAAATTAGCAACAAATTTGATTGTATGGTAATATGTAAAAGAAAAACTGCACACAAGCACAATACATATTTGAACAAATATAAATATCATTGATTTTAGTTAGATCAAACTATTTTAACGTCATTTTTCTAGCATGTTGGACAAGCACCTTTTTTTTCTTTCTTCTTTATTTGAAAAACAGAGAGGTAAATACAAAGAGGTAATAATAATAATTTAGATAAGAATAAATTTAACTATATTATAGAATCAAGAAAAAAAATGTATGCTTCGAAGTTCGTAAAGCAATATAGACAATTCAACATATAATTCTAACATACAAACTGATCATGCAATACACATAGACACGGCATGTATTTCATTATCAATTTGAAAACTTGAAATGTAAAATATACTTACTTGCAAGGAAAAAAAAAACTTAAAGATCGATCGTGCTGATAACGTGTTGTATAACAACGAGCCTAGTAGCACAATGTAAACAATAAACAAGGAAATATAAGAGGATATGAAAGGGATAGATAGAACTTCTTATTGGTGTATCTTCACATTACATTAGGTGCCTTTATTTATAAGGACCTTAACATGAATGCTATTAAGTACAATGTTGGATGTTAGAAGACTAATCATAAAGATGGAGGTTACAAGTTAGAGGATATGAATGTGATGATGAATGTGTACAATCATTATAATAAAGGGCAAATGGCACAAAAATGTATCAAAGTTAGGGTCCATTTCCAATTAAGGTATTCTACTTTTTTTCTTGCATAAAAAGGTACCCAACTAAATTTTTTGGCGGATTTGGGTTTTTTACTAACGTCCGTTAACTCCCTTCGTTAGTATATTACATATTTGGTCCCTGATTTTGTAGAGTCTTTTTATACATCATCCCTCCTCCTCCACCGTCCACCACCACCCTCCTCCTCCACCAACACCGTCCGCCACCATCACCCGCCAACACCACCACCGTCCACCACCACTACCACCCGCCACCACCAGAAAACTCACAAACCCCGTAATAACCCAAACCCATTTCCAATTCCGTACAATCACCCAATCCAAACCCAAACCCAAACCCAAACCCAAGTCCAAAACCTCATTTCGTGAACTCAAATCCCATCTCAAATCCAATGGGAACTGAAGGAATGTGGGTCAGGATTGCTATGTTGTATTCCCAATGTGGTATGGTTGATAATGCACTTAAGGTGTTTGATGAAATGCTTGAACGAAAACATCATTTAGGTTTGGAGGTGCGGAGTGCACACCTACTTGATTTTAACAGACTTGGCTAACAAACTACACCTTTAAGTTCCAGAAGCTAAAAACCAGAATTAAATCCAAATTCAAATGACTCAAACAACTGTGTAAGAACTGACAGAATGTGGTTCCATTGCTTCAACCCAGCAACTTTGCACCACTAGCAGCCCTACCAAAAGATTTTTTTGATTTTTTTCCTATTGACAAAAGTTAAATAAGCTAGTGAAATTGCTATTTTTATTTTTTTTTAATTTTTATAAGAACTTAAAATGACTTAAAAAGCTATGCTAAAACTGACAAAAACTACTTTTTGGGACATTTTGACTGCTGAAGTAACGAAGCAGAGTTCCTGCTGAAGTAGCGAAGCAGTGTTGCTGCTGAAGTGAAGCCGTGCTTCTGCTGAAGTAACGAAGCAGAGTTCCTGCTGAAGTAGCGAAGCAGTGTTGCTGCTGAAGTGAAGCCGTGCTTCTGCTGAAGTAATGTCCAAGGTAAGCATGGGCATGTTTATGGGCAAAACATATATTTTAGTTAGATGTTTGTAGGTTTTCCCAACCTCAGCATCACAACTTCAGAATCAAAACTTCAGCAGATTCACAACCTCAACAGATTCCGAAAATTGCTTTTCTGAGGAATTTTTGACATAGCAACTTAGTGGAAATAAAAAATTTCCAAGCTGACCTGCTCGACCCCAGCCAGGGGCTCTGCCCCTTGGACCCTGCCAGGGGCTGCCGCCCCTTGGACCCTGCTACCAGGGGCGCTGCCCCCGGACCCCCGTCCCTTATGATGAAATTGGTCAAAACAAGTTAATCCAATTACACTAAAATATCCAACAAATGATGTATTATTATGATGAAATTGGTCAAAACAAGTTAATCCATTTCAGAACTGACTATAGAATCAGCCAAAATCCCATGGTTTTCGTTCAAGCATTTCATCAAACACCTTAAGTGCATTATCAACCATACCACCTTGGGAATACAACATAGCAATCCTGACCCACATTCCTCCAGTTCCCATTGGATTTGAGATGGGATTTGAGTTCACGAAATGAGGTTTTGGACTTGGGTTTGGGTTTGGGTTTGGGTTTGGATTGGGTGATTGTACGGAATTGGAAATGGGTTTGGGTTATTACGGGGTTTGTGAGTTTTCTGGTGGTGGCGGGTGGTAGTGGTGGTGGACGGTGGTGGTGTTGGCGGGTGATGGTGGCGGACGGTGTTGGTGGAGGAGGAGGGTGGTGGTGGACGGTGGAGGAGGAGGGATGATGTATAAAAAGACTACAAAATCAGGGACCAAATATGTAATATACTAACGAAGGGAGTTAATGGACGTTAGTAAAAAACCCAAATCCGCCAAAAAATTTAGTTGGGTACCTTTTTATGCAAGAAAAAAAGTAGAATACCTTAATTGGAAATGGACCCTAACTTTGATACCTTTTTGTGCCATTTGCCCTATAATAAATATTCATAACATTACATTCATTAAGAAAGAAATTACATGTAACGCCTCTAGCTTAGGATGTTGAACAATTCCTCTTTTCATGTCTACTTTGGTGGCATATTGTGTAAATCTTATTCACAAGAGTGAGTAAATTGTCTCTTCTATGTCGACAAACTGCAATTGCATGACAACAAGTAAATATGTGGGTTTGTCACTTACCACATGTGCACTTTTATTCATAATAAATTAATAATAAACACTTTGAACATTTCCATCTTGACCATTTATTTTAACATGTCACTGCGTTTGATGAGCTGTTTGGGTGATGAAACCATTTCATAACAATATTTGGATTAGATGCCTCTAACGTTGCAATACAGCCGGGCAACTCGGCAAAATTGCTTTCCCAAGTTCCATAAACTACCTCTAGTGCTTTTATTCTTCCAAAATTGCTTTCCCAAGTTTAAGAAATATCGACGTTTAATAAATTTTTAATGTTTGCTTCATTATTTTTCACAATAATAGGCCGGATCTTGCTCAATAGAGTGTCGAATGTAGGATACGATCAAAGTGAATTTTGTCTTCATGCACATGTCCATCATCATTATAATCTCCAACGTCGTTAATAAACTTCATCGCTCCTTCGGTATATGGATGAAATTCCACCGGTTTTTCACGTAAGCCATCATGAGAATCTTGTCCAATTTTACTTGAAGTATCAATTTCATCGTCATTTGAATGTGAGTCGTCATGCTCGACAAACCCATTATAAGTCTAATTTCTATCAATAATGGGTGGTGATCGAGTGTTTGGACTTGTGAAGCTACGTAGAAGATTAAATAAACTTGTGTTATCATTTGAAGTCCAAACTATAATGTATTTGTTTGCATGAGAAATTATTACTTACGAATAATTTTGTTACAAGTTGAAAGGAATGTAAAAAGATAAAAGCTTGTTATGAGGATTATAGAGATGAGATGGGATAATAAATTTTGTTAGTTTGTAACACGGATATTAATACTTATAACTGAATAATGTAAGAATTTTTGGTGGCACAATTTAATAAAAAAATATAAAGATAGATAACGAGAAATATAGGAGGTAGAAATTATCAGATGAAGGGTCGCGTTTTTTTTTTTTAACGAAACAACGGAACAAATGAATAATAAAGAACTTGGGAGGAAAATGACAAAACAAAAACAAATTAGAGAGTATTTGGAAGGGAGAGGTTTTTTTTTTTTTTTTTTTTTTTTTAAAGAAGTATGGGTGTGTTTGGTATCCCGAAATGGGAATTATGGAATGAATTTTCATTCCAATCAAGGTGTTTGTTCAGGATAATGGGTTCACCATTATGGGAATGAATGATAGATATACTCCATACTTATGTACATCAACGGAGCTAGGTATGGGTCTTTCGTATGGATCTTTCATAAGTGAAAGACCCACCACTACTATCAAACTCATACCCAGAGCTAAGTATGGATCTTTCATAGGTGAATGACCCACTTTTACTATCAAACTCATACCCATTGTGATTCATGCGAGCATACCAAACGCACCAACATTAAATTCGGGTATGAAACAACATATATAAACAAACACACACCGGAAATGAGTCTGGCTATCCAGGTCAACTTGGCAATTTCATGGTCAAATCAGGTTCAAGGATAGGTTACTTATCAAGTACATACCTCGTCGATCCATAAATTTATAAAGTATAAACATCAAATTTTGGTATGAAACATAACCTAGTACGTATTGTAAAAAGATTGCACAAGAAAGATTGAATAAGTTGGAAAAATTGTGACATGCTTAAGTTAAACAATTGTCGTCCTATAATACATATAAGTAAATTAACACTAACTTGGTTCAATCCAAGTATGACGGGTGAGAAAATGTTTTGTTCCAAAGAAATCCGCAAACTCTTCTTGGATTAATTTGTTATTGAAAGTGTGATACCTGCATGTTTCTAGTGAATAGAAAACCATATTCCCGCTCTCGGAAGACAATCTTGGAAAATAGATCTTGTTCTCCATCTCTGGAATTTTGGCTTCAATGCAAAGAGATGACGCACTACAGATAAAAATCATATGTTTACCTAAACCATTTATTTTCACCCATTCTTGTGTAGAACCCTTCAACTTGAATACCTCAACTGATTCTCCAAATTTGCTCACGATGACATGTAAGAGATGTTCGTCACATCTTACTTGGTAAGACTGGGGGAAAGATGTGCAGCAGCTTGTCGGCGCTGGAACTACATAACGCTCCCAATATAAATCTTCTCTTCCCATCTCTTTATAAACATCAAGTCCTCCATCGGCTCTCATAGCATAAAGGTCATGGCCATACCATGTTACAAGCGGATAAGAACATAAATCATCAACATCAAGATCCAGAAAAATGTGACGCCAGGATGGTTCCCCAGATACAAAATAGATGAAAACATCAAGGCTAGCTAATCCAACAACCATACAGTCAGGAGAAGTAGGTGGTGCTGAGAAACAAAAGTCAGCTTCATAGCTGAGTTCTGGAAGCTCGCGGATATCACTTGTGATAGGGTTAAAAAAAACAAGTGAATCATCAGGTTTTAAAATCAGCAACCAACCATACCTTGCACACTTTATTTGGAAATCGCAAATTAATTGTAGAGGTGTGTTTATAAAATACTTGTCACCAAACATGGGATCTGTAAAAGTTATAACGCCTCTATGGTTGTCAAAAACCATTAGCCACAGCGAAAGTAATGAATATGTCTGCAACCGCTTTGATGCTTTCCCGTTGTTGCATTGAATCAAAGGTGCTGCTGAATGGCAAAGTTTGCATGTAGAACGGAACTTAAGGTATTCGACACCAACACAAAACTCCATAACCACTTCCAAAACATGTAGCGGAATATTGAGCAGGTGTAATTCATCTTCATCACCATTAACTGGTCTTACAATCATATCATTGTTCATGTCCTCTTCTTGTTCAGATTCAGCATGATCACTTTCTAACCTACACAAACTGCGATTTTCAGGAAAACAATTTCCAGCTAATTTAAGACAAGTACTAGAAAATCGTATTTCAATTTTGTTTTCATTTATAAAACCAAAGATTATTAAAAAAATGATCCTAGATTTAGAATTTAGAACTGAAGTCCATAATAAAACAGCATTATAAAAAGTCAGAGAGGGGGAAAAACATGTGATGCTTTAGAGGGATGGCACACGAGTTTGTCTATTTTATTTTCACTTTCATTTAGTATATTACTAATAAGATACTAATATATCATCTGTCAATGCAACAATATATTCTTTTATAGTCCAAGTCTTTAAGAATTTCACATTTCATAAAGTTTAAAAAATGATTCGTTTTCTTAATTCAACACACCCATTTATATAACATTTTACAAAAAGTTTAAGAAAATCACATTGTCACCCATGACATATCCTACAAATAACTGAAAGCAATTTTTTTTTTAGAAAGGCAATAATTTTATTAAAACAAACTAGCAAGAAGCTAGAAAATACATCGATGAAACACGTGACCAACACGACCCTAAAATAAACATCGTGAAAACCAAACAATCAAAAGAATAAACTCCACCATCTCAACCAACTGAAAGCAATACAATACCTGCATTTATATCCAGAAGATAAAAGGGGCAATAGCCGATGTGAATCATCTTTGGTACAATTAAAATTAACTTCATGATCACACTTTACTGATCTTACGACTATCTCATCATCCTTGTCTTGTTCTTGTTTAAGATGAGCATGAGCATCCTCTAACCTACACAAAATATGATTTTCAAGAGAAATTTCCAGCTAGATTAAAAGATGCAGGGTAAATATATGAAAGCAATAGAATACCTGGTGCATTCGGGCATTTCCCACACTGACAAGTGGTTTGATCCTGCCAAAAAACAAGGCCCAGAAGATACAGAGAAGGTTTTATCTTTAACATGGTACGAGTTTATAATTTTACCCTTGTCACAAAAAATATGTATATAACCCCCAAATTCAGATGAGGCAATTGCAGAGCTGTAAAGTACTGGTGATAAATCAGTGACAAATTCCATGGATAACATAGTGTCTTTGAGGTCATCTATTTCTTCCCACGTCTTACTATCCATGTCTAGTTTAAACACAGACACTGCACCAACAGTCATACTCGTCTTGTCTTTAATATCTATCTCAATGGCGAACAGTTCTGTACTAGATCCTTTCAGATCACGAGTACAGCCGCAACAATCAACGGTTCTTTTTAAAGGGAATTCTAAAATTGGCAATAAAGTTATCACAACTTGTATTCTTTTCTTTCTTTTATGATACTTAACCATCATATCAACCTCCACGAGAAGTAAACGCATAGGGTTGTCAAATATGTTAATGCATGCATATACTTTACCATTGCAACAAGTTAGAGAATCTAACAAGCCATCAAAACCAGTTATGCTGATTATTTGTTTAGCATATGTCATTTCATTCCATCTTAATTCCTTTCTTTTACTTGCGTTAGGGAAGAATGAATCGCTCCCGAGCCTACAGTACACAAATTTATGTTTTTTGGATCTCGTTAACAAAATAACAGAATTGGGGTGGTCGGGTGGGGCTGACAAACAACAACAATATATGATATCATCTTTATCTCCTTCTGATCCTTCAAGAATCAATGGAGGGAAATTAATGATCTGAGAAGTAATTGGGTTCCAAAGAGACCACATGACATCAATTGGATAGTTGGAGGAGAGAAGCGCCCAACAGCCAAAGAAACACCCTCGGATACGTTTTCCGAGTAGCTCTGGGATTTTTAAGTGATAATGAGAGAGTGGGTCGTGTAAGTTGAAGAAAATATGAGTTTGTGTATCGTCATCATCGGCAACAAACCATGGATCTTTAGGAGATATGGTAGGCACTATTGAACCGCAAGAAATCTGCTTATGTTCCATAAAAGATGTTCTTTGTTGTACTGAATGCACCTGTGTGTCATTGTAGTAATATTTCAAATTTAAACAATGCAACTATAAAATAAAATAAGAAACATGTTTTTTAGAACATTTAGCAATCCAAATTAAAATAAGGGTTGACAAGAGTTTACAGAAAGCATTTTAAGTTACTGAAAACACTATCATACAAATACATAACAAATCAAGCAAATTAATCTTGGATAGTATATCATCATGTAACAAACATAATTAACATGAATAAGACAAAAAGATGACAATTGTATTGGCAAAAACCGAGAATTACCTTTTCGAAACGTTAATAGAATAAAAAGAAATGCATAAGACAAAAAAAGATTGGAAAATTAACAAAATCGAAGCATATAATCTTCGACAATAATCGCATAAGAAGATATATGTAGCTTAAATTACTAGGCAGAACCTTAGTAGGATAAAAAGACTTGCAGAAGAACAAAAAGGCTCGATTGTTATCAAAACATTATAGAGATCCAAACACATATAACATACTTAAAAAGAGCATTGATATGGATCTTTAGAACGGGATAATAGTAATGCAACACAATTAGACATAAATCAAACAAGTAAAACTGTATAAGACATAAGTGACAGCCAAAACCTTAAAAAATGTAGAAAATTTAGGATAAGCCCAAACCCTAAATTTAATTTTTTTTCGTTTTTCTGTTTGTCGATCAAAGAGTTGTCGACGGTTCCGTTTGTTTGTCGACCAAGATTCTGTTTATTGGTTTCCAAGATTCTGTTTATTGCAAGATTCTGTGTTTCTTGTTAGTCGATCAAAGTTGTCGAACACGTTTTTGTTTATTGGTTCACCAAGTTGGTTATTGTCGTCTAAACCAATTACTAAACATCTACATCTAATCCCACAGTTGGTTTTGTTTGACCAAGTTGGTTTTGTTTATTGGCTGACCAAGTTTTTATTCGACCACTAATATCTAATCCCACAGATTGTCGACCCAACATCTCGTCATATTTTAATCCCTTTTAATCATTTTTTTTTTGGTCGACCTTGTGTTGTCGACCTGTGTGATTGTTTGTCGACCTCGTGTGTTTGTTTGTCGACCTTGTGTTGTCGACCACGTTTCCAAGTTCTAGTCTTGTGTTTTCTTCATCATCTACAAACCCTAACCGTCTCCTACAAACCCTAAAACCTCACCATGACTACCGATCCCCTTCCTCCCCCCGCCGGTTCTAAAAATAAAAAAAAAAATCCAAGCCGCCAAGTTTCTAGACAAATTGCTTCCGCTCACTCAATTGTCAAAGTGACTCATATTTAATTGTTTTTCACAAGAATCTATTAGCTTTTGATCTCGTGGGGTTTTTTTGTTTCAATATTTGTAGCACCATCATTAATTACCAATTGGTAAAACCAATTGTTTATTGGTCGGTTAAACATTAGTTCAAGTGCTACGTGGAGCAGGCACTCAAAGTCTTGGTGTGTTGGAATTATTTTATATTACTAAGACGTTGAAACATGATGCGGTTGTGATCTTTGAAGTGGTGGGATCTTTGAAGTTTGCCAGAACAAAGAAGATATTGGTAGTTTAAAAAAAAAAGTTATAGTTATTTAATTGTTTCTTTTTGTTTTTGTTTTATATCGAATCCAGGGTATAAATTCCCGAGACGATTTTTGTTTGTGTCGAATCTAGGGTTCTTATTCCAAGACGACTGTTTGGGATACTTTGGGTTATCTCGTTTTACTTTGGTTTATTGTTTTATTTTGCTTTCTTAGTTTTCTTCTTCAGTTCGAGCTTTCGCGATTTTGTAGATTACATAGACGATTGGTGATCAAAGATCCATTAATACTATATAAATGTATTCATGAATACATTTATAATACTATATAAATGCAAATATTTAAGACACATAATCAGGCAAATATTTAACACACAAAATAAAGATCCATTAATACTATATAAATGTATTCATGAAGATTACATAGACGATTGGTGATCAAAGAGTAAGGAACGTAATTCCCTTTAGTTTGTGCCGTTACTTGATCCTCCCATCTTGTAATTTTCTTGTTCCTTCTCTATATTGTTTCAATCAAGTCTTGGATAGCATCTTCCCGAATGTCTCTAGCTTCGATCAACGTTTCTATAGCATCTTCATCTACTTTTTTTATTTCTAGTTTTGAATGTTTTATCAATTTGCCACACTGCTTAATCAAAAGCAATTCTATGGCATTTTTGCCTTTGCTGCACTTTTCCCAAATTTCTTGGGAGATGCCCGCGTACGGGCATACATTTGGTGCTTGTATGGATGATTAGGGCACCATTGATGCTCATGGCGGTGGTAATAGACTTTTTTTTGTGATGATGTTTTGGTTCAAAGAAGAGGTAAAGGACGACGACAATGGTTAAACTTTGCTTAAAGCTTGTTGGAACGAGAGGAGGAGGACGATGATAATCTTTAAAAGTGAGAAATGACGGGTTGTTAGTTTATATAACATAACAATATCTAAAAGATGATCATAATTACGAAAATGCGTAGGACTTTGAAACGATGCTTCCAATTATGGGGACACACCAATTTATGCATCACATACCAATATCGGGAGAGTTATCGGTTCTTGGTCATCATTCATTGTCTATTTCATTGGATGACTTCTACAAGATTGTACAACTCTCCATACTTAATGTTGTTTCTAGGAATATGTGTATGACATAACATTATTAATATTGTCATTAATATATGATACCATGATGTCACACACAATAATGCGAGACTTCAGTTTAGTTTTATGTATTTAGTAGAAATATGTAAATGATCTAATTAATTGATAAGGAGACCGGATTTAATTAGTTGAACCAATTAAATAGTATTAGGTTTAATTAGTTGGACTAGTTATAAAGTAATGAGCTTAAACCAGTAACCAAAATGGGAAACCCTTTAGGTTGTACCTCACACACTTAATTTAGAAGTCGCAAATAAATTGTATAGGTGTTTCTATAAAATACTTGTCACCAAACATGGGATTTGTAAAAGTTATAACACCTCTATGCTTGTCAAACATCATTAGCCACGACGAAAGTAATGAATATGTCTACAACCGCTTTGATGCTTTCCCCGTTGTTGCATTGTATCAAAGGTGATGATGAATGACAAAGTTTGCATGTATAACAAAACTTGAGGTATTCAACACCAACATAAAACTTCGTAACCACTTCCAAAACATGTAGCAGAATATTGAGCTGATTTAATTCATCTTCATACCATTAAGCGGTCATACATGTTAGATTGGTAATTTTCTTGTATTATTCAATAAAGGGATTACAATATATAAGTTCCATAAGAATGATCTAGAAGTAACATAAATGGGCTAAAGCTTTTTAACTAATCGTAATGGGACGAGACATATCAACAAACACTCCCCTACAGTTGCGGGAGGCAAACGAACAGTCAAACTGGTATGAAATTATTCAAATAAAGTTGAAGGAATGTAACACCCCAACCCGACACTGGTCAAAATGTCACATTATGGTGTCATACAAAGCATATAAACGCAAGTGAAAGTCTTATTAAATAAAATACCAAGTCATATAAATGAATGACTTTAAAAAGGAAATACATAATCCAACATGTCTAAAAGAATGAAATATCAAAACAAATTTTCTTCAAAAAGGAGTCCAAAATGATAAAGGAAACTAGGGTCGGTTCACTCAAATTGTTAGGAATTAGAAATTCCCGGTATTAAAGAGTCGGTCACCTCAAGTATATGTAATCGTTAGAAAACTCGTAGTCGTAGTTCTTCTAAGTTAAGTAGTAATTTAGTTAAGTAACACCGTGGAGGACGGACGGGTCTTTACCCACTGTATGCCTGATCCACAGCCCAAAGTGTGGCGAGTTATGTAAGACTATAAATACTCTCTACCTTCCAAGGTAGAGAGTTGGAGCTCATAATAATATCTTTCACTTTCTCTCACTAAGTTCCCTAAACCTCTAACTTTCTCTCTCTAGAATTCCATCTATATGCTACTTTGTGTTATGGTTTGATGTGTATGTGAAAAGTTATATCTTACAATTGGTATCAAGAGCCATGGTTAGATCATATCTTGCACATCTTTGGATTTATAGTGGTTTTTAGGTGGTTTTTGAGTTTGAAAAAGTTTAGTGGTTTTTGCATCATTTGGTTGATCTCTTGTGTTAAAGTTTGAATTTTGTTGGTACTTTTATGTTTAGAATCATCAAAAGTGTTTAGGTTTTCATTTGGTAAGCTTGAATCATCTTGGTTGGGTTGTTTTTGGATTGAAAAGTGAAGTTTATTTGGTTTTTCAAGCTAGCGACTTAGCTCTCGGAATAGTTTCTTGGTAGCGACTTGCTTCACAGTTTTGTAGCGACTTACAGTGTTAAAGCTAGCGAGTTAGAGCTAGCGAGTTAAAGTACAAGTAGTGGACTCTCCACTACGGGTAGCGACTTGTGGTAGCGACTTGGTCAGTAGCGAGTTGCTCTTTAGCAACTTGTGTCTCTAGCGACTTGTGTAGCGAATTGCTGCCAAAATTTGGTTAGCGACTTGGTCTGTAGCGAGTTACTACTTAGCGACTTGCTTTTCTGTTAGCGACTTGGGTTTCTAGCGACTTGGCTTTCTAGCGAATTAATTGGTAGCGACTTAGTGCATTTGTCTCTAGCGACTTAGTGCATTATCATCTAGCGACTTGAGTGATTGTTTACGGTTTTCTCTTGATTTAGTAAAATCCCGTGAAAGAATCTATTTCCCGGTTTAATCATAGAGTTATAAAATCCCGTATAATCTGATAACATGTCTACCAACGTCCCTACTGTCATCTCCACTGTTGCCGAGGATGTACAAGCAGCTGGATCAGATACTCGTCCACCCATGCTTGACAGAACTGACTACGATTCTTGGGCTCAACGAATCAGATTGTATTGCCTTGGAAAGGAAAATGGTGTTAATATTCTCAAATCCATTGATGAAGGACCTTATCGAGTTGAAACGACTAGAGACATACTTGATACTAATGAAGATGGTACTCCTATTTACGGAATGGACAGACCTAAGATGTATGATGAGCTTGATGATAAGGAGAAAAAGAGATTTGATGCAGATATCAGGGCTTCAAACATTGTTCTTCAAGGTCTTCCTAAAGACATCTACAAGCTGATCAATCACAACACTGAAGCAAAGGCAGTTTGGGATAATGTTAAGATGCTTCTCTCAGGTTCAGAACTAACTGTGGAAGACAGAGAATCCCAACTCTATGACGAATTTGAGCACTTCAAGATGAAACCAGATGAGAGTGTCTATGAGTACTATGTGAGATTTCATAAGTTAGTGAATGACATGAGGAACATCAGAATGACTATGCCTAACATTCAGCTCAACTCAAAGTTTGTGAACAACATGAATCCCGAATGGCACAAGTTTGTCACAGCTGTGAAGCTCACTAAAGGATTGAAGAATACAAACTATGAGCAACTCTATGCCTTCCTCCTTCAGAATGAGAGACATGCCATGTTTGAAAAATTGATTCTCAATCAGTTTAAAACCAACCAGGGAGAGACAAGCTCGTCTAATGACTCAACAGCCTTCTACTCAAACATCGGAATCACAACCAAAGCATCACAAGTCATACCCTTGGGGAATGGTAATCACAAACTCATTCCTGATCCCATGTTCAAACAAGCTGATGCTGATGCACGCGTGGGTAACATCATCAATCAACTGGCTCTTCTCATTAGTCAAAACATGAATTCTCTCCCACAAACCAACAACAACCTCAGAACTGCATCTAACCCACATAATCAAGCCACTGTTAAAGATGGAAGGATCGTGGTGCAACCAGTTCAGGAAAGACAGTATGATCAGGGAAGAGGTGGAGCTGGGAGAGGTTATGTTGGAAACCAGAATCGAGGAAGAAATGGTAACCAAGGTCAACCTAAGCCAATCAAATGCTACAACTGTGGTGGTGAAGGTCACATTGCAAGGAACTGCACATCTCCAAAGCGTCCTTAGAATGCTGATTACTTCAGAGATAAGATGTTGCTGGCACAAGCTCAGGACAATGGTGCTGCGTTGGATGAAGAGGAATTGCTGTTTCTTGCTGAGGGCAATGCCAAGACCTATGATGCAGATGTGGATGAGCAGCCTATTCAGGAAATAGGTCACAATCATCAGAACGCCTTTCAAGTCGCTGACTGTGATGCATACGACTCTGATGTAGATGATGGACCTACTGCACACACAATCTTTATGGCTAGCATCTCTCCAATGGTTTCTCCCAAGATCTCTTCTTCACCGCAAGCTGGCCCATCCAAGGACAAACTCATCTCAGAGGTATTAAAGCTATACGATGATGCTGATGTGCAACAGATGCATGACAAAGTACAACCAACTGAAACTATTGAATCAAATATTGAAAATATGGGTAATATCAATATTGTCCCATACGATCAATACGTGAAACAAAGTGAAATTGAAGTTGTACCAAGTGATGCATCTTCTGCAGTCAACAATGACTATGTCTTTGATGAATACACTGCATGTGCTCCTGATGATTCCATAATTTCTGAACTAAATGCCTATAAGGAACGTGTTGCTATTTATGAACAACGTGCAAAATTTGAGTTGACCACTCGTGAGCAGGAAATGGATGACCAAGTGCGTACAGTAATTAGAAAAAGTAATTTTAGAGAAGAAGTATTGAAACAAGAATAAATTCCTTGCAAGAAAAACTTTCTAAAACCGCTAAGCAAAAACAAGAACTTCAAGAAAATGTGAAAATGCTTAAGCAAGAATTTAATGCAAAGGAATCAAAGCTCTTAAGAGATTTTTCTAATCTGAAAACTTTGAAAAACAAACTTGAAAACAAGTTGTACATGCAAGGAAACACCATTCAGACTGCTCACATGATCACTAAGCATAGAGTTCTAAGCGATAAGCATAGCATTCCCATTATAGATAAACCCAACCCTGAGTATGGAAAGATAGCAAAAGCAGCTCAAAGTGTTATCTATGATGGCAATGAGATTCTTAAACCTAGACAAAAACCTAGTTGCATTGAGTGCACTGAGGATGACAAGAAATTAGATGAAGTCACTAGGGAGAAGATGAATAAGAAACTAAATGATCCTAAATGCAAAGAGAAGAAAGTAATTATCACTCCCCATGACTACAAGAAGGAAAACTGGATTTCCTTGAACAAGTTTAAGACTCAGACATTGTTGACTCCCGAACAAGTCTTCTGGAAAATGGATTTAGATAAGCAGAAAGCTGAAAATATTGTAGAAACAAACCCTCCCCTTCGGAAAATGCCTAGAGCGACTGTGTATCCTCCTAATACACCAATGCATCTTGTACCTAGAACAATTGCCACTAAAAGCAAGACATTAATTAGTCAATACGTTATATTTCAACTATTTGTTGATTTTGAGAAAACTTGCAAGAAAAGGATCACACCCACTGGTATAACTGAAGGAGAAAGGGGTTTTGAACAAATGAAAGAATGTTATTTAACTGAGGTCATGCCTTTCTTTAAACTTCTAAAGGATCACTTTGAGAGTCTTAAAAAGGGGATAGAAACGGATATTAAGGGAATGGAAAAGGAATTTGATGCAATAATAGTTGAAATTGATGACTATGAGCGTGCACTAAAGTATAATGAGATTGAGAGAAAGAACCTGCATACATTAAATGAGAATCTTATTACTGAATGTGTTGCTCAAGATGTCTTTTTCACTGCTTCAAATTGCTCTATTAATGCTTCCAAATTTCATGAACTATCTGTGGCCCTGAAAGTCTCCCATGATCGTGTCATTGAGCTTGAAAAAACTAATTCTAAACTAAATGAGAAAATTGAACTGGATGATCATGACAATTTGGTTAAACATTTTTCTAAACTAGAAGTTGAGTATTTTAATCTACAACTAAAATATCAACATCTCAAAGAAAATGTCAAAACTTCAAATATCAAGACATCTTCAGATGCTCCAGAGTTTGATGCAGTTTTTCAAATTAACAAACGAGATGAACAGATTCATGCTCAGTGTAACACGATCAGAAAGTTGAAAGCCCAAATCTCTCAATTAAAGGGTCAAACGAACAATATGACAGGCTCCCAAATGCCTCCTCCTTTAGACTCTCAGAATTCTCAAACGTTTCATCTTCAAAACCTAGTAAATGCTTTACAAAAGGAAAATGAAAGTTTTCTAGAAGAAAATGAAAAGGTTAAACGTCACTTCAATGAGTTGTTTGAATCAATTAAAGTCACTCGTAACAAAAACAACGAACAAATAACTTCATTGCAAAAGGAAATTGAGAATCTGAGGAGTCAGGTAAAAGGGAAAATGCCAATGATCAATGGGGAGAATGTTGTATCTAAGGTTCACTCTGGTAATAAATCTGCTTTATCTGTGACATATGTCCCCCCTCACCTAAGGAACAACAAACTTGCCATTCAAACATATTTCTCATCCCTTAAGGATTGCTTAGAATGCCTGCGTGAGATTGTTGAAGAGGATAAGCTAGAGAAACCTCATGATAATGCAATTGGTCATGCATGCTCATATGCCAAACGATCTCAAGAAATCTTAGAATGCTTGATCACTATATGCCCAAAGACATTAGGTGAGAGAGTTAACCCTTTGATTCCATGCTCAATGCCTAAGGCCAAATATGATATGCACTCTACTCCCAATGTTTTGAATGAGAGCCGTAGTGTACCCTTGAGTAGTTCAGATTCTAGATCTGTCAATGCTAGGAAAGAGAACTCAAATGTGCCTTCTAGGAGTACTAATCTCAGTACATCTAGTGTTATAAAAGTGAACCGTAGTGCACCTGCATGTAGTTCAGATCCCAGCACATCTAAACAGGCGGTGCAAAGAGTAGTAAAACAAACTAATGTTCCCATTCCCTCTACAGGAGTAATCAGTGACATTAAAGGGAGCAGGTCAAAGTCTCAAGACAATACAAGGAATGATAGGACCTCTCAAGCTAAGAATGTGCACTGGAAGAAAGTAGAAGAACAATCTAGGAACCTTATGTTTGAATCGAATAAAACGAATCGTGTTGATTCTAGTATTAGCCATAGGCGTACTGTAATTAATTCGAATTCTGATACTATTTGCAAACCTTGTACTGATGATTGCTTGAATTCTGTTTCTAATCATGAATGTGATGTTAATGTTCTGCCTAATGATGTTAATTGTCCAGTTAATTTTGTTAATGCTAAAATTCATGCTAAAAAGGCTAAAAGGCAAAAGCGAAAGAGAGTTAGAAAACAATGGAAACCCACAGGAAGAACATTCAGCAGAATAGGCTTTTATTGGATACCTGTTGGTCATAAGACTAATCAGATAATGCCCACTAGAAAATGGATGCCTACTGGTAGAACTATTCCCTTAAGAAGTGGTCACACTGTAAATAGGGCTAATACAGACACTAGTATTGCATCTATTCACAATGATTCCATTACCTCACTGTCTGATATAAATGCTTCTATTTCTGATGTGGGTGGTCCAACTGTTGCTACTAACCAAATGGAACCCATTCTTGCATGGGGATCCCAATTATCCAGTTATCCATTCTTGTCTGTGTTCAACTGCAGATCGTTCAAATCGTTCTGTGGTACCTGGACTCAGGCTGTTCCAAGCATATGACTGGAGACCGGTCACGGCTCATGAACTTCGTGAGCAAATTCATCGGGACTGTTAGATTTGGTAATGATCATTTCGGTGCTATTATGGGTTATGGAGATTATGTTGTTGGTGATAGTGTCATCTCCAGAGTGTATTATGTGGAAGGTTTAGGTCATAATCTGTTCTCTGTTGGTCAATTCTGTGATTCTGATCTAGAAGTAGCCTTCAGAAAACATACCTGCTTTGTTAGAGATCTTAATGGTAAGGAACTGTTGATAGGAACTCGTGGCTCAAACCTTTACACTATCTCTATCGATGACATGATGAGAGCTTCACCAATCTGCTTGTTATCAAAGGCTTCAAAAACAAAGTCATGGTTATGGCATCGTCGTCTCAATCACTTGAACTTCGGCACCATCAACGATCTTTCCAGAAAGGACTTAGTTGTAGGTTTACCTAGACTAAAGTATGAAAAGGATCATCTTTGTTCAGCATGTCAATTGGGAAAAAGCAAGAAGTATGCCCATAAACCCAAACCTACTAACTCTGTCACAAAAGTTCTTCATACGATTCATATGGATTTATGTGGACCAATGAGGGTGCAGAATATCTTTGGGAAGAAATACGTGTTAGTTGTGGTTGATGATTATTCTAGATTCACCTGGGTCAAGTTCTTAAGGACAAAGGATGAAACTCCTGATATCATCATCAAGCTCATCAAACAGCTGGAGGTTAGACTAAACAAAACTGTCAGAATTATCAGAACAGACAATGGAACTGAGTTTGTCAACAAACAACTTAGTTAATTCTATGAGAGCGTTGGAATCAGCCATCAAAGAAGTGTTCCACGAACCCCTCAACAAAACGGTGTAGTTGAAAGACGAAATCGTACTCTTGTTGAAGCTGCTAGAACAATGCTGATCTACTCAAAGGTTCCAATGTTTCTCTGGGCTGAAGCAATCGCCACTGCATGCTACACACAAAATCGTTCCCTGATTCACACCTTTCATGGAAAAACTCCATATGAACTTGTCCACAACAGAAAACCTAATCTATCTTTCCTTCGTGTGTTTGGTGCCTTGTGCTATCCAACTAATGAGGGTCAAGACTTGGGCAAACTTAGGGCTAAAGCCGACATTGGAGTATTTGTAGGATATGCACCAAACAAAAAGGGATACCGAATCTACAACAAAAGAACCCGAAATATCATGGAAACAATTCACGTTACGTTTGATGAGCTGACCGGTCAAATGGCTCCTGGACACTCCAGCTCAGGACCCGCACTTCAAAACAGTCCCATTGGTTCATCCCTTGTTCCAAACACCTCTCAAGAAACTCCATATGTACCTCCGTCTGAAGATGATGTAAAGAAATTGTTTGATCCTATGTTTGATGAACTGTATGAGTCTACTACTAATGAGGTGCTGATCCCTACAACAGAGGATGCTCATATTCCAGTGAATGAAGTCAATCCATCAGTCTCAATATCTGTTAGTCACGAAGCACCTACTGCTGATCCTTCAGTCTCATCAACAAATCATCATTCTTCAAATGTACATCATGGAAATGTTTCTGGCATCAATGATGAAGTTAATCCCTTTGCGACTCCTGAAGATGCTCCATTTGAAAACATATTTGCTACTCCTGAATCATCATCAGAACCATCTTCTTCAGGAGACATCGACTCAGCTACCTCAGTTCCTTAACAAATGCCACTTGAACACCTCAGAAAATGGACTCACGATCATCCATTGGACAACATCATTGGAAATCCCTCTCGTCTTGTATCAACCCGGAAGCAACTCGCAACCGATGCCTTATGGTGCTTCTTCAACTCCGTACTATCCAAGATCGAACCAAAAGATGTTAAAACTGCTATGAATGAAGATAGCTGGTTCAATGCTATGCAAGATGAAATTCATGAGTTTGATCGTCTTGATGTATGGGAGTTAGTACCTGCTCCAGACTGTGCTATGATTATAGCTCTAAAATGGATCTTCAAAGTAAAACTTGATGAGCATGGTGATGTGTTGAAGAACAAGGCTCGATTAGTTGCTAAAGGATATCGTCAAGAGGAGGGTATAGACTTTGAAGAATCTTTTGCTCCAGTTGCTCGAATCGAGGCAATCAGAATCTTTCTGGCTAATGCTGCTAGTAAGAACATGGTAGTTTATCAGATGGATGTAAAGACGGCATTTCTAAACGGAGATCTTAAAGAAGTCGTCTACGTCAGCCAACCTGAAGGATTTGTGAATCAAGAGCATCCTACTCACGTTTATCGTTTGAAGAAGGCTCTTTACGGTTTAAAGCAAGCTCCAAGGGCATGGTATGATACACTATCAAAGTTTCTTCTATCAACCGGATTCATCAAAGGAGCAGTTGATCCTACATTGTTCACCAGGAAGTCAGGCAAACATTTGATTCATGTTCAAATTTATGTTGATGATATTATTTTTGCCTCGACTGACCCAATGGAATGTGATCGTTTTTCAAATGAAATGAGTTCAAAGTTTCAAATGTCAATGATGGGACAAATGTCATTTTTCTTGGGATTACAAATTTCTCAAAGTCCCGGAGGCATTTTCATAAATCAATCTAAATATGCAACAGAGATTTTAAAGAAATTTGGATTTGATTCAAGTGACCCTGTTGACACCCCCATGATTGACCGAACCAAACTAGATGAGGACCTCTCAGGGATCATGATTGACCAAACTAAATATCGGAGTATGATTGGATCCCTGATGTATCTCACTGCTAGTAGACCAGACATTTTGTTCTCTGTGTGCATGTGTGCTAGATACCAGGCTAAGCCTACTAAAAGGCACCTTGAAGCAGTTAAACGGGTCTTTCGGTATCTCCAAGGAACCATCAATATGGGACTATGGTACCCGAAGGACACCGGTATGTCACTAACGGCCTATGCATATGCTGATCATGCAGGTTGTCAAGATACACGTCGAAGTACGTCAGGAGGTGCTCAGTTTTTGGGTGATAAGCTTGTGAGCTGGTCTTCAAAGAAGCAAATGAGTACTTCTATTTCCTCTACAGAGGCTGAATACATAGCCATGTCATCTTGTTGTGCTCAAATCTTATGGATGAGATCACAATTATCTGACTATGGCTTTGAATTCAACAAAATCCCTCTGTACTGTGATAATAAAAGTGCTATTGCTCTTTCATGCAACAACGTTCAATACTCAAGAGCAAAGCATATCGACATTCGACATCATTTCATCAGGGAACAGGTGGAAAAAGGTGTGGTGGAACTATATTTTGTGAGGTCTGAATATCAGTTAGCGGACATCTTCACCAAAGCTCTTCCAAGAGAACGTTTTGAGTTTTTTCTTCCACGTCTTGGTTTGAAAAGCCTTCAACCAGAAACTCTCAAACGTCTTCAGGAGGAAGACGAGGAGTAAAGTTCTTTCTTCATCTATCTCTTGTATATAGTTATTCGAAAAACAAAATAGAAAATTATAAAACTTTCAAAATCCATAAAAATCTGAAAAATTCGAAAAATCTTCAAAAAATATTGTCTTTTTTGTCATGTTTTTCTCGGTTCGATAATATCTACGGTCTTTGTGTTGTCATTCAAAGAATGACACGGGTCTTTAGATGTTGTTCGAATTCTTAAAAAAAAAAAAAAAAAAAAAAAAAAAAAAAAAAAAAAATCAAAAAATATTTTTGGGAGAAAGAGAAATGGTTTATTGTCATTTTCAGGCAATAATCCGGTTTTAAAGAAAGAACAGAGCCATGTTTTACCATGTTTTCAAATCCTATGCTCTGATTCTATAAACTCCTATCTGCTGAAAACTAAATGCTTTGAAAAATAACTCAATCTCTATTTTTGATAATCATCAGGACTTATTTGTCAAAATATCTATCTCTCAATCAACAACCTACGTCATTGATTGAGGAGGAGAATGATTTCAATTAAATTAAAAAGTTATTTGGCATTAAATTGTTTTCAAAAGATATGCATGCATGTTTTATAAATGGAGTTTAAAGTCTTAAAATCCGATCCTTATCAGTTCAAACGCTTTCACAATCATGTCACAATTCTCCTTAAAAGCTTTCAAAATCAATTTAAATCTATACGAGATCACAAATCTCAAATGATTTGATAATTGTGATCGGGGGAGAATGTGTGATTTAAATTAGATTTAAACTGATAATTAGGTAAATGGTTATAAACGGATGTACATGCTATCCTGCCCACATGTGACAAACGATTTCAAATTTTCAATGCACATGTTGAGGGGGAGCATCTATCTTAAAAATTTGATTTGAAACGTGATCATTAATCCTAATGTGCAGGTTCCCTCTAGTATGTGCAAAACTCTTTTCAAACCTCGAGGCACATATTGAGGGGGAGCAAATTCATGGAAACCTCATCCTTCCCGGAAATGCTATACCTACTTGATCTGTTGAGGGAAGTGATGTTGATATCTTTTAGAAAATGATAATCAAAAGAAGTTAATTCTTTCTCTTGCCTCCGTGTGCAAAACATTTTCAAATACTTGATGCACATGTTGAGGGGGAGTTCTCGTTCTAAAAATATCAAAAACAATTCAGGTACAAAAAGCTTTGATAATATATCACAAGTATCTGAATTGATTTTCAAATGGTTTTCAATTGGATCCAATGGCAGATGAACAATACCAAATTGACCTACCAACTTTACTTTATGTACGGTGATATAAGGATGATAAGGTTAGGTATTGGTTCCCATGATCCGCCAGAACCGGAGGGATCTACCCAGGGACAATCCACTAGTTAGTGTAGAAGTCCTTAGGTATGATGATAAAAGGAGAAAAATGAGATATGGGAAGAGTGCGGACTAAGACTGAGCTAGTACTGGAATAAACCCAATAAGGCTCTAGCTATGAAGTCTCGGTAAGCACTGAAGGGGTTGAAGAATTAAAAAGAATTGAATGAAAATAGGGTGAAAACAAATAGCCCTCAATTAATTCAACCTTAGGGCAGAAACCGGGTTCAATTCATATGCTACTGATGGTAACATTGGTATTGAAGACAAGACGTCATGGACCCAGTGACGCACTGCACTTCACCTTTCCAAACCACTCAAGTTCCTCTTAAAAGGGCTTGTTTCATTCTCACGGGGAACCGACATAATCTATCGACTGTCTCTTAGAGATGGTTGATATTGAAGTAGGAGACCCTCTCCCTAGTCTCCGGCACAGGATCCAAATATGCACAAATTGAGTCTAGAGCCACGAGATCATCAATAAATCTCATTAGGACACTTTCATTGAAGACTCTCTGTTTCACACAATGTGGAAAGAGAGATTATATCTTGAGTCCTACGCATTATCCTTGTGGTATTGCCAGAACATCTGAGTGATGTGTTTACACATGCACAATGAAGATGGAAAGCCTTCTGGAGCCAACATCAAACAAGCTCCTGGTAGGTGGCATGTGAGATCTATCATATAGATCAACCATGTGACAACTGAACAGAAACAATGGGGCGATTCAATCTCTTGAATCAAACCTGGTTCAGGTTATGGATTGACGGATACCTTTGAAAAACCGGTCTTTGTGCTTAAAAACTCTTTTCTTTAGCACATCGACTGTGTACTCATTTTTTTTAACCAAAAGGTATTTTTATGATTGATAATTGATTTTCAATAAAACATTCGTTGTATTGCAAAAACAATTTCTATTGAGCAATACACGATTGTTTTTCAAATCTCTTTTCATCAATCAGTGGACTTAAAATTCGCTGGTTCACTCACTCTGTGTTGTCTTCTTTGAGATGTTCCGGTTTGAGAACAGCTAGAACAGCTGCGAAACCCTGTCAAGGAGATTCTTAGGAATCCTACCTGATCACAGGCAGTACTTGTACTGATCAACGGGGAACCGTGGGCCGTGTACCTCAATTCAACGAAAGTGATCAAAGACACTTTCGTGCGATTTGTTGCTAACTGTTGTATGCAGGTACGCCCGACGTTTGCAGCTGATCAGAATGAAGCGGTCAATCCACAGCCGCATGCTCACTTAACACATTTATCTCAAAAGAAATCATGATTAGTGCATCAATGACTCTGATATATTCACTCCATGCTTCTGCTACGATGCTGCCTATATCGTGATTCAACAAATGCTTCCGCTACTCTGATGAGAAGATATCATGATCCAGAATGTGAGCATGTCGGTCCCAAAGTCACAACACCACAATGGATGTCTCAGAGATTGTTGATAGCTGATGATCTCAAATGATGGCTCAAAATTATCATCACGTGGATCAGTAAAAGACCTCCACTTGGAATAACCAAACATGCATTGTGAAGAATCAATGACTACGAGTTTAAGTGCAAAGAACTACATCAAGAATGCAAGATCAAGTGTTAATGTAATATCTATTTTGTATTCTATGTAATTTTGGTACGTGATTGAGGTGACCTCCCTTAGGGGGAGATTGTTAGGAATTAGAAATTCCCGGTATTAAAGAGTCGGTCACCTCAAGTATATGTAATCGTTAGAAAACTCGTAGTCGTAGTTCTTCTAAGTTAAGTAGTAATTTAGTTAAGTAACACCGTGGAGGACGGACGGGTCTTTACCCACTGTATGCCTGATCCACAGCCCAAAGTGTGGCGAGTTATGTAAGACTATAAATACTCTCTACCTTCCAAGGTAGAGAGTTGGAGCTCATAATAATATCTTTCACTTTCTCTCACTAAGTTCCCTAAACCTCTAACTTTCTCTCTCTAGAATTCCATCTATATGCTACTTTGTGTTATGGTTTGATGTGTATGTGAAAAGTTATATCTTACACAAATGCTCCATGGAAAAGAAATTTTCATCAAAGCCCATCATCATACTTGGTACCTGCCACATGGAAAAGAAAATGCGACTGAGCTTAAAAATCCAAATGAATAGATATAACAAAACGAAAGCTAAACATAATCAAAAATACAAAAACAAATCAAATGAGACTGATAAAAATGTTGTAATGAATGAGCACAATGAGTCTATGAGGAATCTGCAAAACACAATATTAACAGATATCCAGAAGGAACAGAAATCAAAGGAGACCAAAGCAAGCAGAGCATTAGCGAAATGATATAAGCACATATAAATAACCAAACATACAAGTATCGAAATATAATCAAATAGGAGTTAATGAACAGTATCATAACAAGTAACCAAACCGTGTACAAGCATATCAGTCAGCGGATCAAATAAACATAAATATGGCAAAACAAACAAATCAGATAATCAGATATATATATATAAGCTAATATGAACTCTATAAGCAAGCGGAAGCAACTGAATAGAATGTGAGCATAGCAATCACACATGTCAGATACTCAACAATTAATGAACAGGACAAATATCATCACAAGAGAAAGTACTAACAGAAGTATAAGCATGTTAGTCACATGTATCAGGTAGGAATACTGAACGAACATCCTAATTAAATGAAGTAACTGAACAAGAATATAGCATGGCAAACTAAACAAGTCAACTACACAGATAACATAAGTTGAACCAAATTCTATCATTAAACGATAGCATGAACAAAAGTGTAAGCATAGCAGATCAACAAGTCAGGTAACATTAATAACTACGCCGAACCAATATCATAAGCAACAAAAAATACCAAACAGAAGTACAAGCATGGTAGTCACAAATAGCAGATAGGAATAATGAATGATAACCATAGCTTACGGAAATAATTGAACGAATGTATAACATGGTAAACGGGTGAGTCAAATAATTACATACTAGCATGGCAACCGGATGAATCAAATAAGCACATGATAGCATGGCAAACAGATAATCACATAATAGCATGATGACAGATGAATCAGGTAATCATATAATAGTACGGTAAACGGATGAAGTGGTAATTTGAAGTATAAGCTTGGTAGTCAACCGAAATGGAATAAAAGTATAGCAATCAATTGAACTGGAGTATATTATGGTAGTCGGATGAATCACATAAGGATACTCATTGAATATCATTAATATACCAAGAGTCATTGTTCTTTATTTGTATTGTAGGAATCTTAATTTGAAAGGGGGTCATGGATCAGAACGCCAAACCGAGTGAGTAAACGAAGTTTAATATTAATATCAGTAGTGTAATTTTGTCGTATCCATATTATATTGTAACAAGAGTTATTGTTCTTTATTTGTGTTGCAGGAATCTTAATTTGAAAGGGGGTCATGGATCAGTTGCATTCTCTCAAGCTCAGCGCCAAACCGAGTGAGTAAAAATGAAGTGTATATGAGCATTGTAATTTTGTTGATCAGCTCCATTTTTCATGGTGTACAGATGAACTAGTTTGACCTCAAAACCGAGTTATAAAAAAAGCTTTTTAAGTATAGCAAAACTTTCCTCCTTGAAAAATTGCAGGAACCACGATGTGGAAGGGGGTCATGAACCAGATCCATGGCTAACTCGGCACCAAACCAAGTGAGTGAACACAAGTATTGAATTACACTAATATACAATGTAGCTCGCATTTGAGGTTGTAAATGTGGTGTTCAGTTATTGAATTACATTAATATACAAGGGCTTATTTTCTAATTACTCTTTCTGAGAAGTTTTTTGGTTATTATATGATGAAAGAGTTTTGAACTTGTTGGACCTTAGATAAAGACAGTTTAAGTTGTAATGCACAGTTTCTAGTCTAATAATATTAGCAAGTAGATGGATGGAAATAATTCAAGCACAACATTACAACCATGTCTGAAATTAGACTTTGCAAGTCAACTAATAAATTGTTGTTAAATTACTGCTAAGATTATTTGTAATTGTCATCAAACCAGAGTGGGCGAAACAAGATGATACACATTATAAGATTTGTCAAAAAAAGTGAAATTTACTGATTGACACATCACGTATTTACTATTGCAACTATATTTTAGGCAACTGTGATCTTGTGCATTTGTTTGTGTTATTGATTAATCACATTTTTATGACATGGTGGATGACCCTGCTAGCGACGTGATTTATCTACTTAGGATGTTGCTAGCAATCTACATGATAATGTTAGCATACTTGGGTTGGGGACCTACAAGCCAGTCGCCAAGACAAATATACATGATACTTTATTGGGTGTCAATCGGGATGCTTGTATATGCGATAATAGTCGTGCTTGTGGTTTTAAAAATGTACAAGATGGGAGGGGCTTGGACATGGTGGGCAACATTCTTCAGATACACCATATCTCTTGCAGCATTGATTGGGTGTTTCGTGCTCCTTGTGTTTGTATCTCACCATTAGTATCGGTAAGTGGTTGTTTTTCATACTTGATGCACATTACAAGATATGTCTTATCCTATTTATGTGATCGAGGGACCTGTATGAGGAATAAGATGCATATCAGAGGAATAATACAAATAGGCATATTCATATAAATGGATCATTTGCAGAGATCTGATTGATTAACATCATAAAGTTACACAAAATTAAATATCACATCATACATAGGTTTTATAAGTGTAAAGATTAGAGCATGCCATAATGAAGTCTAATGGTGGTTAGAGATATTTGATATTTGATCTTATATTGACCACATACCATATAAAAAATTCAACTGATTAACACTTATTTTTGTAGTTCCTACCGGGAACCACATTTACATGATAGGTGTGGTAGATTACAATACTTAATTAGTTGTGTAGCTTTGTGTGGTAGAAAACTATAATTACAGAATTTGGCTAGATGAAGGTCATGGCTGATAATTGAGAGATGATTAGACTTCTAGTACGGTAAGAAACAACTATGGTTAAAACAGAGTTACATATCGATACATGATCACGCAACCACACATGATTACATGAAATGTTACAATAATAATGCAAAAGTAGATCGTGCATGAAATAAAGAACACTAGGAACATATGCGGGTCAGCTGTTCGGTGTGTGATTGACCTAGTCTATGGCTCTAGCGGAACTCAAGAGAGTTTTTTTTTTCCTTTTTTTAAATGCCCTATTTAGTTTGGGTCATAGCAGTTAACCTTCAGTATATATTTATTTGCTCTAGTTAGGTTGAGATGGTGTTGATGCTTACGATATAAATTTGGAATCATTAGAATAACCAGAAGTTTATTTTAACCTACTCTGAGTCTTTGAGTGATGTTCACATAATGTTATCAAGCATGCTATAATTTCTTTTCATTCATCACATGTTTCATATTTTTCCTTGGTTATTGATTTGACCAAACATCTGCAACTCTTTTACTATCCAGTAATTGAGATTAAATCGAATGCGAGTCTTGGTGAAGCTGTCCTGTTACTGTCCCAAAATAAAGTTCTTAGTGCACCTGTTGTGGATGTTGACGCGCCAGAGGACGCTAGTTGGATTGATAGATATCTTGGAATGGTGGAGTTTGCAGGCATTGTTGTGTGGATCAGGTTCGCATATTAGTTTTCTTGAATCTTAGATATTTAATTAAGTTGTCAAATTATTAATATGGGCTATCAAGGGAAAAAACATAGTAGGTGTAATCTCACGCTACATGTATAGGCATAAAAGAATGGCAGCTTGGATGCATTAGAGGGCTCTATGAGACCAGCTGTTGCTGCAGCAGCCAGTGGGGTGTCTTCTCCGAGATATAGAAGCTCACTACCTGAGTCGCCTAAGACTGCTGGAATTTTTTTTGAGATATTAACTTCCTCTGATTTCTATAAAAGTACAAAGGTTTTTCTTCTAAATAATTTATATTCGTTTCTTCTCTTCCAGAATTTATCAAAATTCATTTTCCCTTTTTTGTTTCATTCAAATACTTTTTAATAACTCAAGTTAAATACATCTTGGGATCATTTTGTTGGGCTCCATTTCAAACTCCTTTCTGATCATGCTTTTACTACTCTCAAAGTACATAATGAAGATCATCCATGTAGTAGATCCAGGTGAGCAGAAGATAGACAACATCATTACAGTTTGCTGTAATTCATATGTTGGAAGAATGTGCCGATCTCTAGTGGTTCAAAAGCTTAGGTTCTAAGAAATTGCGTGGCCTTGGTCTTCCTTTTATGAAAACCGATAAAGTTATCAAGGTACATGGCTCTATACATTAATATGCCTTTCATGTTTGTATGTGTCGCCATTGTAGTTTCCTTGTTGCCTATTCTTCATTGCGCATCTGACTTGTAACTTTTTGTTTTGCAGGCAGACGAGGATGAACTGGTGTTACAGGCATTTAGACTAATGAGGGAGAAGAGAGTTGGTGGACTGCTCAGAGATTAAGATTGCTCGAAGTTAATACTGTTAGTGTATTAGTTACAACTGTTAGTTATAAGTTAGTATTGTTGGTTCATATAGTTAGTAATGCATATATGATATGTATTAGTTGTTTATGGAAAAGATTATAGATACTTCGGAAAATATTGTATTTGAATTTGTTTTGATATATATTTGAATTTGTTTTGATATATATTGAATTTTTAAATGTGACTAAAAGATGCATATAGTCACATTTATTAACACTTTTGGTCACTATTTGTTTAATTCGTTGTGTGACTAAATATTACAAAAGGCCACACAAACATAAAATTCGTGTGACAATTGAATGATCAACAGTCACACAAACACATATTTCTTCACTTTAAACACCATATGGTCACACTTATTAATACTTTTAGCCACTTTATGATTAATTGTATCTGACTAAATACCAAAAACAAATGATTGGTGCTGAAAACAGTCAAGCTTAATCACACAAGCTAGCCACTTGTGAATGGTTAACTGTAATAAACTTAAAACTGCTCAGAAACCAATACAATGAAGATCAGGAGAATATAATGAATTCCCGGGTCGTTAAGTCCCACGGAGACTCAATGGTGTATCAAAACTTATTCAGATGATAGAATGATCACTAAGGATAGTGATTAGTAAGGATTTAGATTGAATTATTACACTACTGATTGATTGGAATGGAATTGGAAACAGAATTGGAAAGCACAACAATCAGATGAGACAAACGTAAATACGTACGTTTAAAAACTACGTAAACGTACCAAATAAAAAGTGAAATCTAAGAAATAAAAGACCTAAAAATATGAAAATGACATTTTTGAAATCCTAAAAATAAAAGAAATTTATTAGAAAAAGAAATTTACAACTATTTAATTAATTATTATTAATTAAAAACTATTTTAACTATTTAAAAATAACCTAAAATAGAAGAAAATACAAAATAAGGCTAGAAAAATAAAATTATGATTGAGAAAAATCTAAAATATTATAAAACTAATTTTAAAACTAAAAATATATTTTTTACACTTTTTATATATTTATTACTAATTAATTACTTTTTAAAATACACTTAAATACTAGAAAATATAAAATAAACCTGGAAAAATGAAATTTTAACTTGGAAAAATCTAAAATATGATAAAACTAATTTTAAAACTGAAAAGATATTTTTTATGCTTTTTAATTATTTATTACTAATTATTTAATACTTTTAACTATTTAAAATTCTAATAAATACTAAAAAGATTAGAAAAATTATGAAACTTTTTCTAAAAATAACTTAAGGTGACAGAAAACTAAGAAAAATATAAAAACAAGATTTGCTTAATAATAAGCTAAAAAGAAAAATCAAAAAGTTAAAAAATATTAAATAAACGCTATCACTATTTTTAAATTGATGTTTTTCTGGTTTTTCTTTTTGAAAACTACTTAACTACTTAAAATATGAAACTTTAATAAACACAAAAATTTTACAAATAAAAAATAAGCTATTTGACAAGCTTATGAGCTTAACAGATATGCTTATGAGCTTATTTTGGTGAAATAAGCTCAAACAAACTCACAAGCTAAAACCAAAGATATAATAAGAAGCAAATAAGCTAAAGTAACTCAAATGAAGCTAGAAAGAACAATTACAAACACTGATAAGCTAGAATAAGCAGATAAGCACTTAGCTTAAACTGAGAAATGGACAGAAATGGGACAAGGTTGAGGCTTATTGCAGCCCTACCAAACAAGCTACAAAATGGAATATGAAGCTTAGGACCTCTAGATGGCCAGGTTAGCTACCCAAAGAACCAAGAATCAGAAGCTGAGGCCAACTAATAAGCTATTTGTGAGCTTATCAAAATGGCTATTAAAACTGTGATCAAAGACTCAGTATACACTGAGTGAAATAGGACAAATAAAAAACTACTAGCAGCCTTATTAAATAAGCCAAAAAGCTGAGAATAAGCACATGAATGAAAAGACATCTAGGTGACCTTTCCAAAAAGCCAAGATTCAAAGTCTAAGTCTCACTAATAAGCTCTGTGTGAGCTTATTAAAATGAGCAGATCACACAAACTCCCTTGGCACAGGGCACTTTTTTGAAACAGGTACTCAAAATAAGCTAGATAAAAAGCAATAAATAAGCTGATTAAAAATGAATGAGTATTTTTCTAATTAAATTTAGCAACTAAACTTTGATATTCCAAGAGCTTTTATCCTAAATCTCAATATTAAACACACAGTAAAATTAGCTTTTTAATTCAAAAACGACCAAATGAAGATTTTGACTTTTATAAAAACTCACTAAGTTTGACTTAAGTGAACTTTGATTTGATCCTGTGGACTGAATAAGTTGTATTAAGGTGTGTTAAGGCTGATTTGAGCAATCTTATCAACTTATAAACACAAAATCATGACCATGAATCATTAAAATCCAACAGTGAACACACAAGATTTGATCTAAGATTATTTTGACTTTGGATGAAACAAGGACTGGTTTTCTTGACTTGCTTGAGTTATTAGACACTAATGAGACATGAAACAAGTAAAAGCAAATGCTAGAATACCTTCTAACACAGACTGCACAGTGAAACCAAACAACCTTTTCTAAAACTGTTTTGATGATTTTCAAAGCTAAACACAATTTAAAACCATGAGACTAATTACAGACCTTATAATATCATTAAATAAGACTAAATAAACATGAACCAACAGCATTAACAACATGAAACACAAGAATTATGATTATACTAATTTGACTGTCCAAATGAGATTTTTATAAACTACAAATTTAAAAGAACAACCAACTGATTTTAATGCTTAAATACACTTAACTATAACTAATGAACATAAAGAAACAGAAATTCAAGCTACTAATTACCTTAAACAGTTAAATGCCAAAATGATAAAAAAAGGCTTACAAGATGGATTTGGCTAAAAACTAAGAACAAGGATCACAAGACCACTCCTATAGGCTTACCACTAAGCCACTAACCCAAGGCCATCCAAAATTCACCCTGCTCCAGCTGTGAACACCATTTCCATGGGATTTTTGATTTTTCAACTAATTATTTGGTATTTTTGGTGATTTTCTCTTTTTGCTTCTAAACTGGATTTTAATGTTTCTAAAAGCTTGAATAAGCTTTATAGGAGCTTACATGTGCTATATCAGTCCATAATAACACCTAACAACAACATTTGAATCATATGAGATTTTTGAACATGAAATTGCATAAACTGAAATTGATACTTGAATACTGAAATTTATTATTGAAAAGGGTTTAAGGTACACTGAGAATGATTAAAACAGTACTTGAAAGCTAATTTTTACACTAGAAAGCTTAAAATGATACAAACGACTAAGAAAAATAAAAATTACACTATATAGATTAATACAATGCTTCTCTTCCTTCTTTTATAGACTTTTTGGACTCCTTGATGACCTCTGAATGTATCCCACCTCATCTGAGCCATTGGATTGGCTAAAATCATCAGAACCATACAAGTGTAGTTTTGGCGCCAAATTTCTCTTGAGCAGGTTTTAGATATTAATGGCTTTTGGAAGATGTGGAGGTGGAGGGGGACAAGGTAAGGTGAGAGGATGGATATGAGCAAGTGGAATGTTGAAAAAGATGAAATACCAGCTCTGGTATTGGAATTACAGTGTTTGAGAGGGAGATGAACAGTAGCTGGGTGGCTTTGGGCGCGTTTGAGTATTTTTGACTTTTGTTGACCAAGGGGTATATTAAGGGGGGTTCACAATGGGGGGGTCACAGGGTCAAGGGATATTGGCAGGGGTTCTATTTGTTTTGGATGGGCTCAAAATACAAAGGGGGTCCGTTTGGTTAAGTAAGTGTACAAGGACCAAAATTGTAATTCGACCAAAGATAAAGGACTGAACATGCCACTTTTCCAAAGATATCAAAAGGACCAAACTAAACAAACTTTGATAGTACAAGGATAAAATTTGATCATTTTCCATTTTAAAATATCCAAGGGCTAAATTTGACATTTTTCAAAGCTTAGGGACCTTTTCTGCCATTTGACCAAAGAATCATTCAAGGACCATTTTTAACAACTTAGAATATTTCAGGGACCTTGAATGACAAAACTTCACATTTTTGAATTCCAGGGACTAGATTTGACAACTTTTAAAATTTGGGGGACTAAAACTGCCAATTTTGCAAACTTGAATCATTTTTCATCTGATTTTGATATTTTTGCATTTAAAACACATAAAACACTGATTTGTGATATTTTCATCATTTTGATGCATTTTTGAGTGTTTTCAGATGATTTTACAGTTTAGATTGTACAAAAATGATGAGTATTTAGACACTCATCAATCCCCCACACTAAGATATTGCTAGTCCCTAGCAATGTTTTAGAACTTTAATGGATTTTAAAAACTCTTTACCAAAAGCCATCACTTCTGGAGTAGCCAATTGTTTCAGTTCAAGTAAGAACCTTGGTACAACGATAACCAAATGATTTTGAGCAAATCATAAGCTGTAAACGGATTTGATTTGTCTTTACCAGAAGCCGTTTGCTCTGGACTAGCCAACTCTTAGATAAATTATCAGTATTATCTTTGGTGAGCTGATTACCAATTATGGTTTTTCCACTGCCTTTACCACAAGCCATAAACTTGCGGGCTAGCCAACTCTTCACTTTTTAGGATATGGCGAGTTGAATACCATACAATTTTGGGCAAATTGCAAGCCATAAACGGATTTGAGAAATCTTTACCAAGAGTCGTTTGCTCCTGGATTAGCCAATCCTTTTGTTTTTTAGACATGGCGGACTGATTACCATTTGCTGAGTAAGTGAAAAACACTTACTCCAAAAAACAATTTTGGCCAAAAACGGGGGAATTGGGTGGATAATATATGATAAAATTCGTGAGAATTCCCCCCCACACTTAGAAATGAATATTGCCCTCAATATTCAAAGTACCGGCGGTTATGCCGAAACAAAGAACGTAAAAGGGAAATATTGCGGCCATTATTTTGTTTTTGATATATACACTTTTTTTTTTTTTTTTTTTTTTTTTTTTTTTTTTGAAATATTTATATACAACAGCATGGGGCAACTCCCCCACACTAGGGTGGTAGAACAGAGAAAGAAGACAGAAATATGGGTGAAAACCCATATGGTGTGTGCTATTGTTTTTGATTACCGAGTCAATAGCTTGACTCGATCCCCGCATTCATTGGTTCATGGGGAAAGTTTGTAGATCCGGGACAATCACAGGTGGAATGTCCTCTCCAAAATAATGCTTTAATCGATGACCATTCACTTTAAAATTTGGACCATCAGGTTGAGATAACTCAATGGTACCATAAGGATAAACCTTAGCGATAGTAAATGGACCAGACCAACGGGACTTGAGCTTTCCCGAGAAAATCTTCAATCTTGAATTGAAAAGAAGGACTCGATCACCAACGTTGAAAACGCGGTTCTTGATTTTTGAGTCATGAATCTTCTTTGTCTTTTGCTTGTAGATCAAAGAGTTCTCGTATGCTTGATCACGGAGTTCATTTAATTCATTCATTTGAACTTTTCTGTGATCACCAGCTGTCTGAATATCGAAATTTGCATGTTTTAAGGCCCAGTATGCCTTGTGCTCTAGCTCAATCGGAAGATGACATGCCTTTCCGTACACTAGCTTGTATGGAGTACACCCGATGGGTGTTTTGTAAGCTGTACGAAAGGCCCAGAGTGCGTCATCCAGTTTATCCGACCAGGATGCACGATTTTCGCCTACTGTCCTCTCCAGAATTCTTTTAATACCACGGTTGGAAACTTCCACCTGCCCACTTGTTTGGGGGTGGTATGCAGTAGAGAGACGGTGGGTAACACCATACTTTTGCATGACTCTTTCAAATTGGTCATTGCAAAAATGTGTACCACGATCACTGATTATAGCTCTCGGAGTTCCAAACCTGGCAAAAAGAGATTTCAAAAATTTCACAACTACTCGGGCATCATTGGTAGGTAAAGCTTTTGCTTCAACCCATTTTGACAAATAGTCAACAGCCACGAGTATGTATTTGTTTCCTCGAGATGATGGAAATGGCCCCATAAAGTCAATACCCCAGATGTCAAATATCTCACAAACTTGAATGGCATTTTGTGGCATTTCATTTCTTTGAGAGATATTTCCATGACGTTGACAAGCGTCACAAGTTTTTACAAATTCATGGGCATCCTTGTAAATTGTGGGCCAATAAAACCCGGAATCAAACACCTTTTTAGCGGTGTAGTTTGGACTATGATGGCCCCCGGTGGGTCCAGCATGGCAAGCTTTGAGAATGTCAAGAGCTTCTTGTCCATAAACACACCGTCGGATGACTTGATCCGCACAAATTTTGAATAAGTAGGGGTCGTCCCAAAAGTAATGTTTAACATCTTTGAAGAATTTGTTCTTCTACTGGGTCGACATCCCTTTCACAATGAAGTTACCCGCATGGTAATTTGCGAAGTCAGCAAACCATGGGGTAGTAGAATTTCCACGAAAAGAAACCGCATTGAGTGTCTCGAGAGGAAATGTTTCATTTATTTCCTTTTTCTCGAAAACATCTTGGTGAGGGTTCTCTAATCGGGACAGATGATCAGCAGCCAGGTTCTCAGCTCCTTTTTTATCACGTATGATGATATCAAATTCCTGGAGGAGGAGAACCCAACGGAGCAATCTCGGCTTTGCATCTTGTTTTGCAAAGAGATGTTTGAGAGCCGAGTGATCCGTATACACTACACATTTGGTCAAGATTAAGTACGGCCGAAATTTCTCAAATGCATACACTACGGCTAGTAATTCTTTTTCTGTGGTGGTGTAATGAGTTTGAGCTTCAGTCATAGTCTTACTTGCGTAGTGGATAGGCTGAAAATGCTTAGCTTTACGTTGCCCTAGGACTGCACCGATAGCAAAATCACTTGCATCGCACATGAGCTCAAAAGGCAAGTCCCAGTCGGGAGCAACGAGAATGGGTGCTTCAGTAAGCTTTTTCTTCAATGTTTCAAAAGCTATGATGCACTCAGGTGAGAAGATAAAAGGAGCATCCTTTTCAAGCAGATGGGTCATAGGCCGGGCGATTTTAGAAAAATCTTGTATGAATCTACGATAGAAACCGGCATGACCTAAAAAACTCCTAATACCTTTGACGGTAGTAGGATGAGGCAATTTAGCAATAACATCGACTTTTGCTCTATCGACCTCAATCCTATTTTTTGAAATCTTATGGCCAAGGACTATGCCTTCTTTGACCATAAAGTGGCTTTTCTCCCAATTTAGACAAAGATTTGTGTCTTCACATCTTTGAAGCATTTTTTCTAAATGGGAGAGACATGTTTGAAACGAGTCCCCAATGACCGAGAAATCATCCATAAACACCTCCATTGTTTCCCCGATCATGTCGTGGAAAATAGCCATCATACATCGTTGGAACGTGCCAGGAGCATTACATAGGCCAAAAGGCATACGTCTGTAGGCAAAAGTTCCGTATGGGCAGGTGAATGTAGTTTTATCTTGATCCTTTGGATCAATGGGGATCTGAAAATAACCCGAGAAACCATCCAGGAAAAAATAATATTCGTTCCCTGCTAATCTCTCAAGCATTTGGTCCATAAAGGGTAGAGGAAAATGGTCTTTACGGGTGGCGTCATTCAACTTACGATAGTCAATGCACACACGCCATCCCGTAACCAGCCGAGTTGGAATTAACTCGTTTTCTTCATTTGTGACAACAGTTATGCCACCCTTTTTTGGAACACAATGAATTGGGCTAACCCAAGGACTATCTGAGATTGGGTAAATCAATCCTGCATCAAGAAGTTTGATAACCTCCTGTTTGATAACATCATGGATTTTTGGATTTACTCTTCTCTGATGTTGAACTGCTGGCTTGAAGTCATCCTCCATCAAGATTTTGTGAGTACAAAATTCAGGGTTGATACCCTTAATGTCGGAGAGTTTCCAAGCAATTGCTTGCTTGTGTGACTTCAAGATCTTTATGAGAGCAGCTTTTTCATCTTTACTCAAATCTCGAGCAATAATGACAGGTAATTTATCATCACCTTCTAGAAATGCATACTCGAGATGAGGTGGTAAGTCCTTAAGCTCAACCTCAGGAAATTCTTCAGTTTTCTCAACTGACTTGACTTCCTTGTTATAAAGCTTGACGGGAGGGAGAGGAGGAGAAGTGTCATAATTTAACAATTTCTCAAGAAGAATATCTCCCTCCAGATTAATCTCATTTTGATTAATCTCAGTTAGAATTGAATCACTAGTGTGAGGGGTTGATGATGGATCATCATTGAGCAACTTCTCAATAAGAAGTATGTCCCCCTCAATGTCAATTGGAGCGTGATCAATTTCCCATGGAACAGAATCACTAGCCAAGTATGCCTCAATCTCTTCCAAGATGAAGTCTCTACCCTCAAAAGGAGTGATAGAAGGAGTAGAATTGGCTATGATAGGTTGAGAAGATGTGGTGGGATCCCCACTCACAGAATTATGAGAATAACCAAGAACTTCTTGAGAGTACTCTTCAGAAGCAACATCAATGATATCTATTCGGTTAACCGACTCAGAATCATAATTTGCGGAGTACCTCGAAGTCTGATCAAGGTTAAAGGTGACAGCTTCATTACCAACACGTAATGTGATTTCTTGCTCAAATACATCAATGAGAGCACGGCCCGTTCTCAGGAATCCTCGACCAACAATGAGAGGAACCCGATGATCGGCATCAAAATCAACAACCACAAAGTCAGCTGGAAAATGGAACTTTCCTACTTTCACAAATACGTCCTCGACAATGCCAAGAGGACGGGATATGGAACGATTTGCAAGCTCGAGAGTCATGCATGTAGGAGTGAGTTCTGGAAGAGAAAGTTTCTTCCATACTGAATAAGGCATCAGGTTGATGCTTGCACCAAGATCGGCTAAGGCAAAGCATTCAACCATTCCTGGAAATACACAAGGTAAGAGAAATTTCCCAGGATCTCCAAGTTTCTCAGGAAGCTTCTTCAAGATAACTGCAGAGCAATTCTCGTTCAGAGGAGTTTTAGCCATTTCAAACAGCTTCTCCTTGTTGCTTAACATGTGTTTGAGAGTTGATGCAAACTTGGGCATTAGCATGATAGCATCCGCAAAGCTTATGTCAAAATGTAACTCTTGGAAAATTTGAAAAAATTTGTCCATTTGATGACTGGCTTTCTCACGGAGCTTTTGCTCATTTAAACGTGATGGGTAAGGAATAGAAGATTTGGATTTCTGGTTTTCAACGGGAGCTACTGGAGGTTCAAAAACAACTCCTGGATTTGATTTGGGTTTCTGGACAACTTGAGGTTGGACTACCGAAGGTAGGACGTGTGCGGTACTTCGTGGGCTTGAAAAATGCACCTTGTCCGTTGTATCCTTGGTAACTTGACTCATTGCTCCTAGTGGAGGAGGCATTGGAGTCGTAGGTCCATTGTGTGTCTTAGGTTCACTTTCCACTACCTTTGGGAGAGAAGAAGAAGAGGTAGTAGGAACAGCAGGTCCATCATATGAAACACCACTTCTGGTTGTGATCGCCTTTGCATCGCCCCTCGGGTTAGCGATCGTGTTGCTCGGAAGTTTTCCTGAGCCCGAGGGTTGATCATTTAAAGACTTCTTAAGATCAGCAATCTGACTGACCAACAACCTGTTCATTTCATCTTGGGACTTCATGAATTGTTTCAATAGCTCATCAGATGATGGTCCAGTTGGAACAATGGCGGGAGGTGGATTAGGAAAATTCTGGCCTCTAATGTTAGGATTAGGGCCTTGGTTTTGAAAATTTCCTTGATTAGGATTCATATTCCCATGAAATTGATTCCCTCGATTGAAATTGTTTTGATTAAGGTTCCCTTGATGTTGGAAACCTTGATTTGGTGCAGGATAGAAATTACCTTGGTTTTGATAACCTTGGTTCATTCTAGGTTGGTTCTGATTCCGGTTTTGCATGTTATGATTCTGGTTAAAACCGGGTGGTGCCTGATTAGTGTTAGCACGGTAGTGTGGTTCATTTTGAGGACGGTATTGATTACCTCCCTGATGTGAACTACCGGCTAGAGCATTGGCTTCAAATGGACTACCATCGGTGGCAGTACAGTTGTAGTATGCATGAGGACCACCACAAGTAACACAACTCTCGACTTTCTTCACTTCACCATGTGTTGGTGTCTGTGTGAAGGTCACTTTCTTTTGGTTAGCAAGAACCAAAGCCTGAACAATATCTGTGAGTTTGTCAATCTTAGCATCGGTGCTAGATGTACTCACCGGAGATGAAGAAGAAGAAGGTCCAGCATGAGACTGATATGTCTTTGCTCGGAAAGGGCGGACCTGAGATTTGTTCTCAATGATTTGCAAGGCTTCTTTGGTAGTCTTGCTCAGGAAATTACCTCCTGCGGAGGCATTCAAAGAGTCTTGATTAGTCTGGTTGAGACCATTATAGAAAGTATCCATTTGCATTAACTCGGTAAAACCATGATGCAGACACTTGCGAAGCAACTCTTTGTAACGATCCCATGCCTCCCCGAATGATTCATCAAATCTCTGAGAAAATTTCATTATCTCATTCTTAAGACTTGTGGTTCGAGATGGAGGATAGAACTCGTTAACAAACTTGGTGACTAGATCTTCCCATGTCTCAATGGAACGAGGGGGTTGTTTCTCAAGCCAATTCCGGGCTTGTCCCTCTAGAGAAAATGGGAACAGAAGAAGCTTGATAGCTTCATGTGGGACATTTTTGTATTTGATGGTAGATGCAATCTTGTTAAACCATCGAATGTGTGCATGAGGATCATCCCGCTCAAAACCATAGAATTGACTTTGGGTTACCAGATTAAGCAACCCGGTTTTGAGCTCAAAGGTATCAGCCACGATGGCTGGGACAACAATAGCATCTCCGTAACCCTCGATGGGTGCTTGGATGTGACACACGGTAAATTTTCACAAAAAAATTTAACTGATAATTAGTAATTCATTTTACTAAGCCAAATTTATTAAGCATGCATAAGCTTTGCCTGATCATTTGAGTAGCTAACTCGCATACAGTAGGTAACTGCACTACTTTTGCATTCATATCATTTTATGAATATTTTATTTTGTCTTATGATTTAAATTGTAAGACGAGAGGTTATCTCGTTTCCCCCAGTGCCCGACACTGCACGCGTACCGACACTGTGATAAAGGCAAACAAATTTAATAATAAACTCTCGTAATGGGAAATATTACAAAAACAATAATATTTCCGAAACATATCAATAAGACTCAACAAAAAAAAAATGTATCGAACGATAATACATCAGTCACGGTTTTAATTAACGGAACTCAAGGTATTTGACACAACCCACACTTAAGATGTTAACATTTATCAATATAAGTGTATCACTCCACAAAACTAATACATATGTACCAAAACTCTTCTACATACACATATACTTACACAAGTAAATTGAAAGTATACAACACATATTACATTACTTTCTTTTACTTTTAAATATATACATATAATACATTTGCAAGAGAAGAAAATTATAAAACATTGATAAACTCTTCTTGTCCTTCCCTTGCACACACGACAAAACACCCAAGACAGAGATTAAAGATATCAATCTTCATTCTCCCTAGACCTGCTCCTCCTACTCTTGCATCTCATGGACCGAATCTTCCCCAAGTGGTAAATCCACACTCCTCTTCCAAATATTCCCATCTACCCTTACCAAATTCATGAAAGATAAACTCCCCCAAACCTATCTTGATGCGCCGCTACCCCCAAAAGAAATCCAAGGAGGATCAAGTTAACCACAAGAATGAAGCAAATCTCCCACCAATCTATCTTGAGATTCCTTTGGTTTTGGAAGTAAACCATTTTCGGCTACAAACAAAGAGGCAAGATGCAAAGCTTGGTCAAGGTTTTCCTTTTTATTTCCTTTTTATGTAACTCGAGAGGCTAAAGGCTCACACAAAACAAATCTCAATCCACCACACAAGAAAAGTGCTCTTAAGGGTATTGTAAAACTTTTGGGTTTGTTGCTCGGATTCGGATTTGGAGGTTTGGTTTGTGATTAGCTCTCGAGTTAGCCTTCGTTTTCGCCTCACTTTCATAAGGTTCGCCCTTTTTAATTTTTTTTTTTAGAAACTTGATGTACAATAAAAAGTGATAATAACATGTTAAATAATGATGTTTGTTTGTGATTTGAGTATTCGGTTAAGAGTTTTGTTGTGGATAAATTTTGTGATTTTGATAAAGGATCAATGCTCATGTAAAAATTGATTTGTTGTTGGGTTCTTTATTTTACCCTGTCGAGTGAACGAAACAAAGGAAACGGAGGTTAAGTTTTTTTTAAAGTTAGACTAATATGATGGGGATGTTGCGTATGAATCTTGGTACCTTGTATCGATAAAAATCCATGACCTTCGGTTATAAGATTTGTTATCTTAGTCAAAATCGAGTCGTTAATAGACTCGACTGTGAACCTCCCCTGAGTACTCACACTAGATGAAGTTCACGTCATGATTTATCCGTCGACAAATTCATGGGTCTAAATAAACTGCTTCTTTTAACTCTTGTTAACAAATGCCTTGACACTAGTAGAAATGAAAGGTGGACTAAGGTAGTTAACGAAAAACAAGTCAATAGTCATAAGGGTACATGAGAATGTCGAGATGAAACCGAGTTGAGTAGTACTCAACTAGTGTGTGGTCTTAACGTTTTCTTGTCCTAACATGTTAAGGTCCCGAGTAATCTTATATGGTAACAAGGGCGAAGGGATGTCGAACAGTCATGAGACTCGAGACAAAATTGTAGTAGACCCGTTGGTGTCGAACCTGGAACCCTCTAATTCTTCTCGGTGCAAATACTTCTCTCGTCAAAAGTTTGGCAGCAAAAGATGACAATGAAATGAGCCATCTAAATTAAGTACCAACTGTATTTGTATTTCTTTGGGCCACAGCCCAAGTCTTGTGATTATTAAAAGGTTTTAGTTATCAATGGGCTTAGATCCAAACCTATAATCATGCCACTGGGCCGCAGCCCACTCGTACTAAGTGTGCTCAAATCAAAACAAAACCCGAAGTGTTTAGTCGGAAGGAAAATAAACTACACTCGTTCCCGCCTATTCCTCCCTTTCGTTTCGGTATATATCGTCTCAACATTTAATACGTACACTAGTTATAATTTGACGAAAAATGTATGAAAGATTGTCATAATCAACGAGTGTTTCAAAACATAATTCATATAGTAATAATTGCATCAAATCTAGCGTCAAAGTGTAAATGGATAAGTGTCAATTAAACTTCTCATTAGGTGTAAGATATAACTTTTCACATACACATCAAACCATAACACAAGGTGGCGTATAAGATGGAATTCTAGAGAGAGAAAGTTAGAGGTTTAGGGAACTTAGTGAGAGAAAGTGAAAGATATTATTATGAGCTCCAACTCTCTACCTTGGAAGGTAGAGAGTATTTATAGTCTTACATAACTCGCCACACTTTGGGCTGTGGATCAGGCATACAGTGGGTAAAGACCCGTCCGTCCTCCACGGTGTTACTTGACTAAATTACTACTTAACTTAAAAGAACTACGGCTACGAGCTTTCTAACGATTACATATACTTGAGGTGACCGACTCTTTAATACTGGGAATTTCTAATTCCTAACAATCTCCCCCTAAGGGAGGTCACCTCAATAATGTACCAAAATTACATTGAATACAAATAAATATAACATTAACACTTGATCTTGCATTCTTGATGTAGTTCTTTGCATTTAAACTCGTAGTCATTGATTCTTCACATTGCATGTATGATTGATCCAAGTGGAGGTCTTTTACTGATCCACGTGATGATAATTTTGAGCCATCATTTGAGATCATCAGCAATCAACAATCTCTGAGACATCCATTGTGGTGTTGTGACTTTGGGACCGACATGCTCACATTCTGGATCATGATATCTTCTCATCAGAGTAGCGGAAGCTTTAGTTGATTCATGATATTGGCAGCAGCGTAGCAGAAGCTTGGTGTGAAAATATCAGAGACATTGATGCACTAATCATGATTTCTTTTGAGATGAATGTGTTAAGTGAGCATGCGGCTATGGATTGACCGCTTCATTCTGATCAGCTGCAAACGTCGGGTGTACCTGCATACAACAGTTAGCAATAAATCGCACGAAAGTGTCTTTGATCACTTTCGATGAATTGAGGTACACGGCCCACGGTTCCCCGTTGATCAGTACAAGTACTGCCTGTGATCAGGTAGGATTCCTAAGAATCTCCTTGACAGGGTTTCGCAGCTGTTCTAGCTGTTCTCAAACCGGAACGTCTCAAAGAAGACAACACGGAGTGAGTGAACCAGCGAATTTTAAGTCCACTGATTGATGAAAAGAGATTTGCAAAACAATCGTGTATTGCTCAATAGAAATTGTTTTTGCAATACAACGAAGGTTTTATTTAAAATCAATTATCAATCATAAAAGTACCTTTTGGTTTGAAAAATGAGTACACAGTCGATGTGCTAAAGAAAAGTGTTTTTGAGCACAAAGACCGGTTTTTCAAAGGTATCCGTCAATCCATAACCTGAACCAGGTTTGATTCAAGAGATTGAATCGCCCCATTGTTTCTGTTCAGTTGTCACATGGTTGATCTATACGATAGATCTCACATGCCACCTACCAGGAGCTTGTTTGATGTTGGCTCCAGAAGGCTTTCCATCTTCATTGTGAGTGTGTAAACACATCACTCAGATGTTCTGGCAATACCACAAGGATAATGCGTAGGACTCATGATATAATCTCTCTTTCCTCATTGTGTGAAACAGAGAGTCTTCATTGAAAGTGTCCTAATGAGATTTATTGATGATCTCGTGGCTCTAGACTCAATTTGTGCATTTTTGGATCCTATAACGGAGACTAGGGAGAGGGTCTCCTTCTTCAATATCAACCATCTCTAAGAGAAAGTCGATAGATAATGTTGGTTCCCCGTGAGAATGAAACAAGCCCTTTTAAGAGGAACTTGAGTGGTTAGGAAAGTTGAAGTGCAGTGCGTCACTGGGTCCATGACGTCTTGTCTTCAATACCGATGTTACCATCAGTAGCATATGAAGTGAACCCGGTTTCTGCCCTAAGGTTGAATTAATGGAGGGCTATTTGTTTTCACCCTTTTCTCATTCAATTCTTTTTAATTCTTCAACCCCTTCAGTGCTTACCGAGACTTCATAGCTAGAACCTTGTTGGGTTTATTCCAGTACTAGCTCAGACTTAGTCCGCACTCTTCCCTTATCTCATTTTTCTCCTTTTATCATCATACCTAAGGACTTCTACATTAACTAGTGGATTGTCCCTGGGTAGATCCCTCCGGTTCTGGCGGATCATGGGAACCAATACCTAACCTTATCATCCTTATATCACCGTGCATAAAGTAAAGTTGGTCGGTCTATTTGGTATTGTTCATCTGCCATTGGATCCAATTGAAAACCATTTGAAAATCAATTCAGATACTTGTGATATATTATCAAAGCATTTTGTACCTGAATTGTTTTTTTGATATTTTTAGAACGAGAACTCCCCCTCAACATGTGCATCAAGTATCAAAATGTTTTGCACACGGAGGCAAGAGAAAGAATTTACTTCTTTTGATTACCATTTTCTAAACGATATCAACATCACTTCCCTCAACAGATCAAGTGGGTATAGCATTTCCGGGAAGGATGAGGTTTCCATGAATTTTGCTCCCCCTCAATATGTGCCTCGAGGTATGAAAAGAGTTTTGCACATACTAGAGGGAACCTGCACATTGGGATAAATGATCACGTTTCAAATCAAAGGTTTAAGATAGATGCTCCCCGTCAACATGTGCATGAAAATTTGAAATCGTTTGTCACATGTGGGCAGGATAGCATGTACATCCTTATAAACCATTTACCTATTTATCAGTTTAAATCCAATTTAAATCACACATTCTCCCCCGATCACAATTATCAAATCATTTGAGATTTGTGATCTCGTATAGATTTAAATTGATTTTGAAAGCTTTTAAGGAGAATTGTGACATGATTGTGAAAGCGTTTGAACTGATAATGATCGGATTTTAAGACTTTAAACTCCATTTATAAAACATGCATGTATATCTTTTGAAAACAATGTAATGCCAAATAACTTTTTAATTTAATTGAAATCATTCTCCCCCTCAATCAATGACGTAGGTTGTTGATTGAGAGATAGAGATTTTGACAAATAAGTCCAGATGATTATCAAAAATAGAGATTGAGTTATTTTTCAAAGCATTTGGTTTTCAGCAGATAGGAGTTTATAGAATCAGAGCATAGGATTTGAAAACATGGTAAAACATGGCTCTGTTCTTTCTTTAAAAGCGGGTTATTGCCTGAAATGACAATAAACCATTTTCTCTTTCTCCCAAAAATATTTTTTGATTTTTTTGAATTTTTGATTTTTTTTTTTTTTTTTTTTTTTTTTTTTTTTAAGAATTCGAACAACATCTAAAGCCCCGTGTCATTCTTTGAATGACAGCACAAAGACCGTAGATATTATCGAATCGAGAGAAAAATGACAAAATGACAATATTTTTTTTTTTTAAGAATTTTCGAATTTTTCAAATTTTTATGGATTTTGAAGGTTTTATATTTTTGTATTTTGATTTTCGAATAGATATATACAAGAGATAGATGAAGATAGACCTTTACTCCTCGTCTTCCTCCTGAAGACGTTTGAGAGTTTCTGGTTGAAGGCTTTTCAAACCAAGACGTGGAAGAATAAACTCAAAACGTTCTCTTGGAAGAGCTTTGGTGAAGATGTCCGCTAACTGATATTCAGACCTCACAAAATATAGTTCCACCACACCTTTTTCCACTTGTTCCCTGATGAAATGATGTCGAATGTCGATATGCTTTGCTCTTGAGTGTTGGACGTTGTTGCATGAGAGAGCAATAGCACTTTTATTATCACAGTACAGAGGGATTTTGTTGAATTCAAAGCCATAGTCAGATAATTGAGATCTCATCCATAAGATTTGAGCACAACAAGATGACATGGCTATGTATTCAGCCTCTGTAGAGGAAATAGAAGTACTCAATTGCTTCTTTGAGGACCAGCTTACAAGCTTATCACCCAAAAACTGAGCACCTCCTGACGTACTTCTACGTGTATCTTGACAACCTGCATGATCAGCATCTGCATAGGCCGTTAGTGACATACCAGTGTCCTTCGGGTACCATAGTCCCATATTGATGGTTCCTTGGAGATACCGAAAGACCCGTTTAACTGCTTCAAGGTGCTTTTTAGTAGGCTTAGCCTGGTATCTAGCACACATGCACACAGAGAACAAGATGTCTGGTCTACTAGCAGTGAGATACATCAGGGATCCTATCATACTCCTATATTTCGTTTGGTCAATCATGATCCCTGAGAGGTCCTCATCTAGTTTGGTTCGGTCAATCATGGGGGTGTCAACAGGGTCACTTGAGTCAAATCCAAATTTCTTTAAAATCTCTGTTGCATATTTAGATTGATTTATGAAAATGCCTCCGGGACTTTGAGAAATTTGTAATCCCAAGAAAAATGACATTTGTCCCATCATTGACATTTGAAACTTTGAACTCATTTCATTTGAAAAACGATCACATTCCATTGGGTCAGTCGAGGCAAAAATAATATCATCAACATAAATTTGAACATGAATCAAATGTTTGCCTGACTTCCTGGTGAACAATGTAGGATCAACTGCTCCTTTGATGAATCCGGTTGATAGAAGAAACTTTGATAGGGTATCATACCATGCCCTTGGAGCTTGCTTTAAACCGTAAAGAGCCTTCTTCAAACGATAAACGTGAGTAGGATGCTCTTGATTCATAAATCCTTCAGGTTGGCTGACGTAGACGACTTCTTTAAGATCTCCGTTTAGAAATGCCGTCTTTACATCCATCTGATAAACTACCATGTTCTTACTAGCAGCATTAGCCAGAAAGATTCTGATTGCCTCGATTCGAGCAACTGGAGCAAAAGATTCTTCAAAGTCTATACCCTCCTCTTGACGATATCCTTTAGCAACTAATCGAGCCTTGTTTTTCAACACATCACCATACTCATCAAGTTTTACTTTGAAGATCCATTTTAGAGCTATAATCATAGCACAGTCTGGAGCAGGTACTAACTCCCATACATCCAGACGATCAAACTCATGGATTTCATCTTGCATAGCATTGAACCAGCTATCTTCATTCATAGCAGTTTTAACATCTTTTGGTTCGATCTTAGATAGTACTGAGTTGAAGAAGCACCATAAGGCATCGGTTGCGAGTTGCTTCCGGGTTGATACAGGACGAGAGGGATTTCCAATGATGTTGTCTAATGGATGATCGTGAGTCCATTTTCTGAGGTGTTCATGTGGCATTTGTTGAGGAACTGAAGTAGCTGAGTCGATGTCTCCTGAAGAAGATGGTTCTGATGATGATTCAGGAGTAGCAAATATGTTTTCAAATGGAGCATCTTCAGGAGTCGCAAAGGGATTAACTTCATCATTGATGCCAGAAACATTTCCATGATGTACATTTGAAGAATGATGATTTGTTGATGAGACTGAAGGATCAGCAGCAGGTGCTTCTTGACTTACAGATGTTGAAACTGATGGATTGACTTCATTCACTGGAATATGAGCATCCTCTGTTGTAGGGATCAGCACCTCATTAGTAGTAGACTCATACATTTCATCAAACATTGGATCAAACAATTTCTTTACATCATCTTCAGATGGAGGTACATATGGTGTTTCTTGAGAGAAGTTTGGAACAAGGGATGAACCAATAGGACTGTTTTGAAGTGCGGGTCCTGAGCTGGAGTGTCCAGGAGCCATTTGACCGGTCAGCTCATCAAACGTAACGTGAATTGTTTCCATGATATTTCGGGTTCTTTTGTTGTAGATTCGGTATCCCTTTTTGTTTGGTGCATATCCTACAAATACTCCAATGTCAGCTTTAGCTCTAAGTTTGCCCAAGTCTTGACCCTCATTAGTTGGATAGCACAAGGCACCAAACACACGAAGGAAAGATAGATTAGGTTTTCTGTTGTGGACAAGTTCATATGGAGTTTTTCCATGAATGGTGTGAATCAGGGAACGATTTTGTGTGTAGCATGCAGTGGCAATTGCTTCAGCCCAGAGAAACATTGGAACCTTTGAGTAGATCAGCATTGTTCTAGCAGCTTCAACAAGAGTACGATTTCGTCTTTCAACTACACCGTTCTGTTGAGGGGTTCGTGGAACACTTCTTTGATGGCTGATTCCAACGCTTTCATAGAATTCACTAAGTTGTTTGTTGACAAACTCAGTTCCATTGTCTGTTCTGATAATTCTGACAGTTTTGTTTAGTCTAACCTGCAGCTGTTTGATGAGTTTGATGATGATATCAGGAGTTTCATCCTTTGTCCTTAAGAACTTGACCCAGGTGAATCTAGAATAATCATCAACCACAACTAACACATATTTCTTCCCAAAGATATTCTGCACCCTCATTGGTCCACATAAATCCATATGAATCATATGAAGAACTTCTGTGACAGAGTTAGTGGGTTTGGGTTTATGGGCATACTTCTTGCTTTTTCCCAATTGACATGCTGAACAAAGATGATCCTTTTCATACTTTAGTCTAGGTAAACCTACAACTAAGTCCTTTCTGGAAAGATCGTTGATGGTGCCGAAGTTCAAGTGATTGAGACGACGATGCCATAACCATGACTTTGTCTTTGAAGCCTTTGATAACAAGCAAATTGGTGAAGCTCTCATCATGTCATCGATAGAGATAGTGTAAAGGTTTGAGCCACGAGTTCCTTTCAACAGTTCCTTACCATTAAGATCTCTAACGAAGCAGGTATGTTTTCTGAAGGCTACTTCTAGATCAGAATCACAGAATTGACCAACAGAGAACAGATTATGACCTAAACCTTCCACATAATACACTCTGGAGATGACACTATCACCAACAACATAATCTCCATAACCCATAATAGCACCGAAATGATCATTACCAAATCTAACAGTCCCGATGAATTTGCTCACGAAGTTCATGAGCCGTGACCGGTCTCCAGTCATATGCTTGGAACAGCCTGAGTCCAGGTACCACAGAACGATTTGAACGATCTGCAGTTGAACACAGACAAGAATGGATAACTGGATAATTGGGATCCCCATGCAAGAATGGGTTCCATTTGGTTAGTAGCAACAGTTGGACCACCCACATCAGAAATAGAAGCATTCATATCAGACAGTGAGGTAATGGAATCATTGTGAATAGATGCAATACTAGTGTCTGTATTAACCCTATTTACAGTGTGACCACTTCTTAAGGGAATAGTTCTACCAGTAGGCATCCATTTTCTAGTGGGCATTATCTGATTAGTCTTATGACCAACAGGTATCCAATAAAAGCCTATTCTGCTGAATGTTCTTCCTGTGGGTTTCCATTGTTTTCTAACTCTCTTTCGCTTTTGCCTTTTAGCCTTTTTAGTATGAGTTTTAGCATTAACAATATTAATTGGACAATTAACATCATTAGGCACAGCATTGACATCACATCCATGATTAGAAACAGAATTCAAGCAAACATCAGAACAAGTTTTGCAAATAGTATCAGAATTCGAATTAATTACAGTACGCTTATGGCTAATACTAGAATCAACACGATTCGTTTTATTCGATTCAAACATAAGGTTCCTAGATTGTTCTTCTACTTTCTTCCAGTGCACATTCTTAGCTTGAGAGGTCCTATCATTCCTTGTATTGTCTTGAGACTTTGACCTGCTCCCTTTAATGTCACTGATTACTCCTGTAGAGGGACTGGGAACATTAGTTTGTTTTACTACTCTTTGCACCACCTGTTTAGATGTGCTGGGATCTGAACTACATGCAGGTGCACTACGGTTCACTTTCGCAAAGCTAGATGTACTGAGATTAGTACTCGTAGAAGGCACATTTGAGTTCTCTTTCTTAGCATTGACAGATCTAGAATCTGAACTACTCAATGGTACACTACTTCTCACATTCAAGCCATTGGGAATCGAGTGCATGTCATGTTTGGCCTTAGGCATCGAGCATGGAATCAAAGGGTTAACTCTCTCACCTAATGTCTTTGGGCATATTGTGATCAAACATTCTAAGATTTCTTGAGATCGTTTGGCATATGAGCATGCATGTCCAATTGCATTATCATGAGGTTTCTCTAGCTTATCCTCTTCAACAATCTCACGCAGGCATTCTAAGCACTCCTTAAGGGATGAGAAATATGTTTGAATGGCAAGTTTGTTGTTCCTTAGGTGAGGGGGGACATATGTCACAGGTAAAGCATATTTATTACTAGAGTGACCCTTTGATACAACATTTTCCTCATTGAACATTGGCATTTTCCCTTTTACCTGACTCTTCAGATTCTCAATTTCCTTTTGCAATGAAGTTATTTGTTGGTTGTTTTTGTTACGAGTGACTTTAATTGATTCAAACAACTCATTGAAATGACGTTTAACCTTTTCATTTTCTTCTAGAAAACTTTCGTTTTCCTTTTGTAAAGCATTTACTAGATTTTGAAGATGAAACGTTTGAGAATTCTGAGAATCTAACGGAGGAGGCATTTGGGAGCCTGTCATATTGTTCGTTTGACCCTTTAATTGAGAGATTTGGGCTTTCAATTTTCTGATCGTGTTACACTGAGCATGAATCTGTTCATCTCGTTTGTTAATTTGAAAAACTGCATCAAACTCTGGAGCATCTGAAGATGTCTTGATATTTGAAGTTTTGACATTTTCTTTGAGATGTTGATATTTTAGTTGTAGATTAAAATACTCAACTTCTAGTTTAGAAAAATGTTTAACCAAATTGTCATGATCATCCAGTTCAATTTTCTCATTTAGTTTAGAATTAGTTTTTTCAAGCTCAATGACACGATCATGGGAGACTTTCAGGGCCACAGATAGTTCATGAAATTTGGAAGCATTAATAGAGCAATTTGAAGCAGTGAAAAACACATCTTGCGCAACACATTCAGTAATAAGATTCTCATTTAGTGTATGCAAGTTCTTTCTCTCAATCTCATTATATTTTAGTGCACGCTCATAATCACTAACTTCAGCAACCATTGCATCAAATTCCTTTTCCATACCCTTAATATCAGCTTCTACCCCTTTTTTAAGACTCTCAAAGTGATCTTTTAGAAGTTTAAAGAATGGCATGACCTCAGTTAAATAACATTCTTTCATTTGTTCAAAACCTCTTTCACCTTCAGTTATACCAGTGGGAGTGATCCTTTTCTTACAAGTTTTCTCAAAATCAACAAATAGTTGGAATATAACGTATTGGCTAATTAATGTCTTGCTTTTAGTGGCAATTGTTCTAGGTACAAGATGCATAGGTGTATTAGGAGGATACACAGTTGCTCTAGGCATTTTCCGAAGGGGAGGGTTTGTTTCTACAATATTTTCAGCTTTCTGCTTATCTAAATCCATTTTCCAGAAGACTTGTTCGGGAGTCAACAAAGTCTGAGGCTTAAACTTGTTCAAGGAAATCCAGTTTTCCTTCTTGTAATCATGAGGAGAGAAGATGATGTTTTTCTCTTTGCATTTGGGATCATTTTGCTTCTTATTCATCTTTTCCCTAGTGATTTCATTTAATATCTTATCTTCCTCAGTGCACTCAACGCAACTAGGTTTCTGCCTAGGTTTAAGGACTTCATTACCATCATAAATTACCTTATGAGCATCTCTAGCCTTTTTAATTACCTCTGGATTTGGTTCCTCTACAAGGGGAACGCTATGCTTATCGCTTAGAACTCTATGCTTAGTGATCATGTGAGCAGTCTGAATGGTGTTTCCTTGTAAATACAACTTGTTTTCAAGTTTGTTTTTCAAAGTTTTCAGATTAGAAAAATCTCTCAAGAGTTTTGATTCCTTTGCATTAAATTCTTGCTTAAGCATTTTCACATTTTCTTGAAGTTCTTGTTTTTGCTTAGCTGTTTTAGAAAGTTTTTCTTGCAAGGAATTTAGTTCTTGTTTCAATACTTCTTCTCTAAACTTACTTTTTCTAATTACTGTACTCACTTGGACATCCATTTCCTGCTCACGAGTGGTCAACTCAAATTTTGCCCGTTGTTCATAAATAGCAACACGTTCCTTATAGGCATTTAGTTCAGAAATTATGGAATCATTAGGAGCACATGCAGTGTATTCATCAAAGACATAGTCATTGTTGACTGCAGAAGATGCATCACTTGGTACAATTTCACTTTCACTTTGTTTCACGTATTGATCGTATGGGACAATATTGATATTACCCATATTTTCAATATTTGATTCAAAAGTTTCAGTTGGTTGTACTTTGTCATGCATCTGTTGCACATCAGCATCATCGTATAGTTTTAATACCTCAGAGATGAGTTTGTCCTTGGATGTGCCAGCTTGTGGTGAGGAAGAGATCTTGGGAGAAACCATTGGAGAGATGCTAGCCATAAAGATTGTGTGTGCAGTAGGTCCATCATCTACATCAGAGTCGTAAGCATCACAGTCAGCGACTTGAAAGGCATTCTGATGATTGTGACCTATCTCCTGAATAGGCTGCTCATCCACATCTGCATCATAGGTCTTTGCATTGCCCTCAGCAAGAAACAGCAATTCCTCTTCATCCAACGCAGCACCATTGTCCTGAGCTTGTGCCAGCAACATCTTATCTCTGAAGTAATCAGCATTCTGAGGACGCTTTGGAGATGTGCAGTTCCTTGCAATGTGACCTTCACCACCACAGTTGTAGCATTTGATTGGCTTAGGTTGACCTTGGTTACCATTTCTTCCTCGATTCTGGTTTCCAACATAACCTCTCCCAGCTCCACCTCTTCCCTGATCATACTGTCTTTCCTGAACTGGTTGCACCACGATCCTTCCATCTTTAACAGTGGCTTGATTATGTGGGTTAGATGCAGTTCGAAGGTTGTTGTTGGTTTGTGGGAGAGAATTCATGTTTTGACTAATGAGTAGAGCTAGTTGATTAACGATGTTATCCACGCGTGCATCAGCATCAGCTTGTTTGAACATAGGATCAGGAATGAGTTTGTGATTACCATTACCCAAGGGTATGACTTGTGATGCTTTGGTTGTGATTCCAATGTTTGAGTAGAAAGCTGTTGAGTCATTAGACGAACTTGTCTCTCCCTGGTTGGTTTTGAACTGATTGAGAATCAATTTTTCAAACATGGCATGTCTCTCATTCTGAAGGAGGAAGGCATAGAGTTGCTCATAGTTTGTGTTCTTCAATCCTTTAGTAAGCTTCACAGCGGTAACAAACTTGTGCCATTCGGGATTCATGTTGTTCACAAATTTTGAATTCAACTGAATGTTAGGCATAGTCATTCTGATGTTCCTCATGTCATTCACTAACTTATGAAATCTCACATAGTACTCATAGACACTCTCATCTGGTTTCATCTTGAAGTGCTCAAATTCGTCATAGAGTTGGGATTCTCTGTCTTCCATAGTTAGTTCTGAACCTGAGAGAAGCATCTTAACATTATCCCAAACTGCCTTTGCTTCAGTGTTATGATTGATCAGCTTGTAGATGTCTTTAGGAAGACCTTGAAGAACAATGTTTGAAGCCCTGATATCTGCATCAAATCTCTTTTTCTCCTTATCATCAAGCTCATCATACATCTTAGGTCTGTCCATTCCGTAAATAGGAGTACCATCTTCATTAGTATCAAGTATGTCTCTAGTCGTTTCAACTCGATATGGTCCTTCATCAATGGATTTTAGAATATTGACACCATTTTCCTTTCCAAGGCAATACAATCTGATTCGTTGAGCCCAAGAATCGTAGTCAGTTCTGTCAAGCATGGGTGGACGAGTATCTGATCCAGCTGCTTGTACATCCTCGGCAACAGTGGAGATGACAGTAGGGACGTTGGTGGACATGTTATCAGATTATACGGGATTTTATAACTCAATGATTAAACCGGGAAATAGATTCTTTCACGGGATTTTACTAAATCAAGAGAAAACCGTAAACAATCACTCAAGTCGCTAGATGATAAAGCTCTAAGTCGCTAGAAACAAATCCACTAAGTCGCTACCAATTAATTCGCTAGACACCCAAGTCGCTAGAATCCCAAGTCGCTAACAGAAAAACAAGTCGCTAAGTAGTAACTCGCTACGGACCAAGTCGCTAACCAAATTTTGGCAGCAATTCGCTACACAAGTCGCTAGAAACACAAGTCGCTAAAGAGCAACTCGCTACTGACCAAGTCGCTACCACAAGTCGCTACCCGTAGTGGAGATTCCACTACTTGTACTTTAACTCGCTAGATCTAACTCGCTAGATTTAACACTGTAACTCGCTACAATTTAATGAAGCAAGTCGCTATGAAGAAAACTTATCCGTGAACTAACTCGCTACCATGAAAAACCATATAAACATCACTTTTCAATCCAAAAACAACCCAACCAAGATGATTCAAGCTTACCAAATGAAAACCTAAACACTTATGATGATTCTAAACACAAAAGTACCAACAAAATTCAAACTTAAACACAAGAAATCAACCAAATGATGCAAAAACCACTAAACTTTTTCAAACTCAAAAACCACCTAAAAACCACTATAAATCCAAAGATGTGCAAGATATGATCTAACCATGGCTCTTGATACCAATTGTAAGATATAACTTTTCACATACACATCAAACCATAACACAAGGTGGCGTATAAGATGGAATTCTAGAGAGAGAAAGTTAGAGGTTTAGGGAACTTAGTGAGAGAAAGTGAAAGATATTATTATGAGCTCCAACTCTCTACCTTGGAAGGTAGAGAGTATTTATAGTCTTACATAACTCGCCACACTTTGGGCTGTGGATCAGGCATACAGTGGGTAAAGACCCGTCCGTCCTCCACGGTGTTACTTGACTAAATTACTACTTAACTTAAAAGAACTACGACTACGAGCTTTCTAACGATTACATATACTTGAGGTGACCGACTCTTTAATACTGGGAATTTCTAATTCCTAACATTAGGACTATATATATATTAAGATCATTTTTTGGTAAATAAACTAGGATCACTATATTATCCTTTTCACCAATCAAATTGAAAGTCTTCAAATTTAACTCAAATATTTTCTAAATACAATTAGAAAATAAATAAACCAACATAAATTTTGACGCTACCATCATGTGTCAACTTAAATAAGTATAAGCACATTATATACTTACTAAAAGAATGACGTAAATATTTTCAAACCAAACTTTGAATTTTAATATTGTTATAGTATCAACATGAAAAGTATATATACTTTCGTATACTTACTAGAAAACCATTTTAACCAATTTTACAAACCAAAATTTAGTTTTAATACAATTATTAAAACAATTGAACTATTTTAAGTAAGTGATACTTAAAACAATGAACTAAACATTGCCCTCCTTATCTAGGTCGCGTGTCGGTGCCGCTCCACGATCATCACTAATCCCACATTTGGATTTGCGCATTTGCTAAGGTGAGTTTCATAGCCCCACTTTTGCTTGATAAATTGTTTTATACATTTTGGGGTGAGAAATATGCAAAACATTTTATGGACCAAAGCTATTACATGATTACTATTACGTGGTTTAGCCTAAGCCCTTATGTCCCTAGAGAATGCCCTTTTTCATGAACCGTCAATTCCCCATTGGGAAACGCGAATGTTATAAATAGATCTATTGAGGGTGACTCCTCCGTTCGGTTGGCCATGCTAAGGCCAAGGCGAAACGTATACCATGTCGGAATCAAGTGTTGAGGGACAAAACACTTGCTATGGGCCCCTATATTGTATGACATCTTTTAGCATACAGAACTGTCGTAGTATCGGTTGCATGAACTTAGAGCTAACGTAATAGACTTTCATCCATATAACATTATATTCGTTGTAATGATTATATGACTTTGCTAATGGTCCAAGTTTACTATTTTAAATTTAAACCTATGAACTCACCAGCTTTTAGCTGACCTTTTAGCATATTTTCTCAGGTGTTTAAGATTTGTTCATGAAGGCAAGGCAAGAAGCAGAAGTATGGTCGTAGTAATATTAAAGAAGTGTTTTTACACAAAAATGATGTTTTTACTTTGGGACCACTATAACTATTGGGATGTACCCATTTATTTAAACTATGCTGTAAGATAATACTTTAAAACTATTTTATAAAAATCAAACGGAGTATGTATTCCGTTCTTTATTACTTGTGTTATGATTCACCAACTCCATAACGCTCCCGAATAACACGTATGCTTCCGCTAAACAAATTTGGGGGTGTTACATTGGAGAAGCTCATTCATGGGCTTATCTTCTGCCATTACGACAGGTGGTGGTGGTGGTAGACGTTCCTCAGTCACGGCTGAAGGAGCAGAACGTCCTCTACGTCTACGAGGAATGTTTCCAAGCTCAGAAAGTGGACTTGTAGAACTGGAAGAACGAGTGCGCATGCACTAAGTATAAAAATCAGTTTTCAAAACAAATGCGAGGCAAAACGACAAGTGAACTTAACCAATAATCACAAATGAAATGGCTTCTTTGAAAAAGGTACACCAAATCACAAGGACACAAAGGCAAGTTTTAAATCTGTTGTTCGGGAACTTATTATGGTCACACCCCCAGTTAGTAGGTGTACTGCCTTGGTTTGCGGTGGTTGATTTTTATGTATTTAAATACCACTGAAAAGACGTAGGTAATGATTTGTGCTGATGGGTTTAAAAACTTTTGGACAATATTTTTGGTATCGTCTCGTTTAACCAAATCGTATCTCTTTAAGAATCACCTCAAAGAAAATACAAGATAGAAAACGTTCCGATTGTTTTGTTGTTTTATATTTTTTTTGGTGTTTTTAACACTTTAGGAAAAGTGCTAATGAACTTTTTGATTTTCTTCTAACTTTACAAAAAACTTTTTACAAATGGTATATGTGCAAGAATGGGTCTGAAAACGGTTTAACACACGCTAAAGCCTCCCCGGCAGCGGCGCCAAAATTTGATTGGTGCTGAAAACAGTCAAGCTTAATCACACAAGCTAGCCACTTGTGAATGGCTAACCGTAATAAACTTAAAACTGCTCAGAAACCAATACAATGAAGATCAGGAGAATATAATGAATTCCCGGGTCGTTAAGTCCTACGGAGACTCAATGGTGTATCAAAACTTATTCAGATGATAGAATGATCACTAAGGATAGTGATCAGTAAGGATTTAGATTGAATTATTACACTACTGATTGATTGGAATGAAATTGGAAACAGAATTGGAAAGCACAACAATCAGATGAGACAAACGTAAATACGTACGTTTAAAAACTACGTAAACGTACCAAATAAAAAGTGAAATCTAAGAAATAAAAGACCTAAAAATATGAAAATGACATTTTTGAAATCCTAAAAATAAAAGAAATTTATTAGAAAAAGAAAATTATTTTTACAACTATTTAATTAATTATTATTAATTAAAAACTATTTTAACTATTTAAAAATAACCTAAAATAGAAGAAAATACAAAATAAGGCTAGAAAAATAAAATTATGATTGAGAAAAATCTAAAATATTATAAAACTAATTTTAAAACTAAAAATATATTTTTTACACTTTTTATATATTTATTACTAATTAATTACTTTTTAAAATACACTTAAATACTAGAAAATATAAAATAAACCTGGAAAAATGAAATTTTAACTTGGAAAAATCTAAAATATGATAAAACTAATTTTAAAACTGAAAAGATATTTTTTATGCTTTTTAATTATTTATTACTAATTATTTAATACTTTTAACTATTTAAAATTCTAATAAATACTAAAAAGATTAGGAAAATTATGAAACTTTTTCTAAAAATAACTTAAGGTGACAGAAAACTAAGAAAAATATAAAAACAAGATTTGCTTAATAATAAGCTAAAAAGAAAAATCAAAAAGTTAAAAAATATTAAATAAACGCTATCACTATTTTTAAATTGATGTTTTTCTGGTTTTTCTTTTTGAAAACTACTTAACTACTTAAAATATGAAACTTTAATAAACACAAAAATTTTACAAATAAAAAATAAGCTATTTGACAAGCTTATGAGCTTAACAGATATGCTTATGAGCTTATTTTGGTGAAATAAGCTCAAACAAACTCACAAGCTAAAACCAAAGATATAATAAGAAGCAAATAAGCTAAAGTAACTCAAATGAAGCTAGAAAGAACAATTACAAACACTGATAAGCTAGAATAAGCAGATAAGCACTTAGCTTAAACTGAGAAATGGACAGAAATGGGACAAGGTTGAGGCTTATTGCAGCCCTACCAAACAAGCTACAAAATGGAATATGAAGCTTAGGACCTCTAGATGGCCAGGTTAGCTACCCAAAGAACCAAGAATCAGAAGCTGAGGCCAACTAATAAGCTATTTGTGAGCTTATCAAAATGGCTATTAAAACTGTGATCAAAGACTCAGTATACACTGAGTGAAATAGGACAAATAAAAAACTACTAGCAGCCTTATTAAATAAGCCAAAAAGCTGAGAATAAGCACATGAATGAAAAGACAGCTAGGTGACCTTTCCAAAAAGCCAAGATTCAAAGTCTAAGTCTCACTAATAAGCTCTGTGTGAGCTTATTAAAATGAGCAGATCACACAAACTCCCTTGGCACAGGGCACTTTTTTGAAACAGGTACTCAAAATAAGCTAGATAAAAAGCAATAAATAAGCTGATTAAAAATGAATGAGTATTTTTCTAATTAAATTTAGCAACTAAACTTTGATATTCCAAGAGCTTTTATCCTAAATCTCAATATTAAACACACAGTAAAATTAGCTTTTTAATTCAAAAACGACCAAATGAAGATTTTGACTTTTATAAAAACTCACTAAGTTTGACTTAAGTGAACTTTGATTTGATCCTGTGGACTGAATAAGTTGTATTAAGGTGTGTTAAGGCTGATTTGAGCAATCTTATCAACTTATAAACACAAAATCATGACCATGAATCATTAAAATCCAACAGTGAACACACAAGATTTGATCTAAGATTATTTTGACTTTGGATGAAACAAGGACTGGTTTTCTTGACTTGCTTGAGTTATTAGACACTAATGAGACATGAAACAAGTAAAAGCAAATGCTAGAATACCTTCTAACACAGACTGCACAGTGAAACCAAACAACCTTTTCTAAAACTGTTTTGATGATTTTCAAAGCTAAACACAATTTAAAACCATGAGACTAATTACAGACCTTATAATATCATTAAATAAGACTAAATAAACATGAACCAACAGCATTAACAACATGAAACACAAGAATTATGATTATACTAATTTGACTGTCCAAATGAGATTTTTATAAACTACAAATTTAAAAGAACAACCAACTGATTTTAATGCTTAAATACACTTAACTATAACTAATGAACATAAAGAAACAGAAATTCAAGCTACTAATTACCTTAAACAGTTAAATGCCAAAATGATAAAAAAGGCTTACAAGATGGATTTGGCTAAAAACTAAGAACAAGGATCACAAGACCACTCCTATAGGCTTACCACTAAGCCACTAACCCAAGGCCATCCAAAATTCACCCTGCTCCAGCTGTGAACACCATTTCCATGGGATTTTTGATTTTTCAACTAATTATTTGGTATTTTTGGTGATTTTCTCTTTTTGCTTCTAAACTGGATTTTAATGTTTCTAAAAGCTTGAATAAGCTTTATAGGAGCTTACATGTGCTATATCAGTCCATAATAACACCTAACAACAACATTTAAATCATATGAGATTTTTGAACATGAAATTGCATAAACTGAAATTGATACTTGAATACTGAAATTTATTATTGAAAAGGGTTTAAGGTACACTGAGAATGATTAAAACAGTACTTGAAAGCTAATTTTTACACTAGAAAGCTTAAAATGATACAAACGACTAAGAAAAATAAAAATTACACTATATAGATTAATACAATGCTTCTCTTCCTTCTTTTATAGACTTTTTGGACTCCTTGATGACCTCTGAATGTATCCCACCTCATCTGAGCCATTGGATTGGCTAAAATCATCAGAACCATACAAGTGTAGTTTTGGCGCCAAATTTCTCTTGAGCAGGTTTTAGATATTAATGGCTTTTGGAAGATGTGGAGGTGGAGGGGGACAAGGTAAGGTGAGAGGATGGATATGAGCAAGTGGAATGTTGAAAAAGATGAAATACCAGCTCTGGTATTGGAATTACAGTGTTTGAGAGGGAGATGAACAGTAGCTGGGTGGTTTTGGGCGCGTTTGAGTATTTTTGACTTTTGTTGACCAAGGGGTATATTAAGGGGGGTTCACAATGGGGGGGGTCACAGGGTCAAGGGATATTGGCAGGGGTTCTATTTGTTTTGGATGGGCTCAAAATACAAAGGGGTCCGTTTGGTTAAGTAAGTGTACAAGGACCAAAATTGTAATTCGACCAAAGATAAAGGACTGAACATGCCACTTTTCCAAAGATATCAAAAGGACCAAACTAGACAAACTTTGATAGTACAAGGATAAAATTTGATCATTTTCCATTTTAAAATATCCAAGGGCTAAATTTGACATTTTTCAAAGCTTAGGGACCTTTTCTGCCATTTGACCAAAGAATCATTCAAGGACCATTTTTAACAACTTAGAATATTTCAGGGACCTTGAATGACAAAACTTCACATTTTTGAATTCCAGGGACTAGATTTGACAACTTTTAAAACTTGGGGGACTAAAACTGCCAATTTTGCAAACTTGAATCATTTTTCATCTGATTTTGATATTTTTGCATTTAAAACACATAAAACACTGATTTGTGATATTTTCATCATTTTGATGCATTTTTGAATGTTTTCAGATGATTTTGCAGTTTAGATTGTACAAAAATGATGAGTATTTAGACACTCATCAACAAACATGCTTTGTGTGACTAAATATTACAAAAGGCCACACAAAAACTAAAGTCATGTGGCCATTTGATGATCAATAGTCACACAAAATACACATTTCTTCACTTTAAACTGCATATGGTCACAATTATTAACACTTTTGGCCACTATATGCTTAATTGTATGTGACTAAATACCCAAAAGAAACATGCTTTGTGTGACTAAATGTTACAAAAGGCCACACAAACATAAAATTCATGTGACCATTAGATGAACAATAGTCATACAAAACACACATTTCTTCACTTTAAACGGTATATGGTCACCCATTTTAACACTTTTGGCCACTTTATGCTTAATTGTATGTGACTATATACCTAAAAGAAACATGTTTTGTGTCACTAAATGTTACAAAAGGCCACACAAACATAAAATTCATGTGGCCATTGGATGATCAATAGTCACACAAGAAACACATTTCTTCACTTTAAACACCATACGGTCACACTTATTAATACTTTTAGCCACTTTATAATTAATTGTATGTGACTAAATACCAAAAACAAATATGCTTTGTGTGACTAAATATTACAAAAGGCCACACAAAAACAAAAGTCATGTGGCCATTTAATGATCAATAGTCACACAAAACACACATTTCTTCACTTTAAACACTATATGCTCACACTTATTAACACTTTTGGCCACTATATGCTTAATTGTATGTGACTAAATACCCAAAACAAACATGCTTTATGTGACTAAATGTTACAAAAGGCCACACAAACATAAAATTCATGTGACCATTGAATGAACAATAGTCACCCAAAACACACATTTTTTCACTTTAAATGACATATGGTCACACTTATTAACACTTTTGGCCACTTTATGATTAATTGTGTGTGACTAAATACCCAAAAGAAACATGTTTTGTGTTACTAAATCTTAGAAAATGCCACACAAAAATGAAATTCATGTGGCCATTGGATGATCAATAGTCACACAAAATACACATTTCTTCACTTTAAACACTATATGGTCACACTTATTAACACTTTTAGCCACGTTATGATTAATTGTATGTGACCAAAATACTCAAAAGAAACATGATTTGTGTGACTAAATATTACAAAAAGGCCACACAAACATAAAATTCAAGTGGTCATTGGATGAACAATAGTCACACAAAATACACATTTCTTCACTTTAAACACCATATGGTCACACTTATTAACACTTTTGGCCACTTTATGCTTAATTGTATATGACTAAATATACAAAAAAAAAAAAATGATTTGTGTGACTATACAGTGTTTATGGTCACTAATACTGATTAATCCAATAAAATTTGTACCTAATTAGTCACACATGTTAAGGTTTTAGTTACTGTTTTGTAATAGAGACAAAAAAAAAGTCAAACATGCGACCTTTAGTCACACACACTCGAAAAATCATGTGTGACTATATGTATATTGTCACACTTTTTTGGTGTAGCCAAATCCACTTTTTGTTCTAGTGAACCTAATTTACGAAAAATGATGAATAAAAATCATGAATATAAATTTTTCTCCGGGAATGAATAGTGTTTTGTGAATAGTAAAATTTTGAAATAACCTCTCAAAATATCAAATCGACTTCAAAAACGATGAATAGTAAAATGATGAATAGTAACTAATAAATAGTAAATTCCCGCGATGAATAGTAAAAATTTCAAAGTTTGTAAAATGACCTGAAATTGAGAATTGTCACACAATGTCTTTCACGTGTCAAACTTGAAAAAGTGCTTATCCGACGAATCTCTTGTGATCCCACTAAAAGAGATCTGACACGATGACAAACTCACTTTCACCGAAGAATCATTTGAGATTATGGATAGAGAAGTGAAACAGCTAAAGCAAAACCGTATCCCCATCGTTAAAGTTCGATGGAACTCTAAACGAGGACCCGAGTATACTTGGGAGATCGAGGACCAAATCCGCGCCAAATACCCACACTTGTTTCCATAAACAACACCCACTATCACCACAAACTTAGATTCCGAGACGGAATTTGAATGAGGGGTAGGTATCGTAACATCGTGTAAAAAAATCCCAAGTTGTTAATAAACGTTAATCAATAATTGATTATGTATTACTGTTCACATACCCATTTTTAGGTTAAAATTTAACACTTTTGCTTACACTGTGCAACAACAAATCAATATATGCATGTGATTCATCCACACCCTTGGAACGAGCTCACATACGTATCATAATATTTTAAACATGTATAAAACAAACCCCATTAATGTTTTAATCACCACAACACACTCACAACCCCCCCCCCCTGGTTCCCACTTTTAAATGGGCCTAACACACCAAATTGAGTCCATAAACACACATTGGACCTCGTTAACACTTAAGCCCATAATTACCCAATTATAACCAAACGGATCCTTAATTATTTTACATTAGGCCTAATCAAAATCATAAGCCCAACCCAAGTCCAATAACACTTAACTATTGATACAAAAACGATACAACCCATATTTACTTTGAATAGTTTATTTAAAATCCGTACACACAACATATGTAATAAATTACACCACTTGTTTAATCATGTTCCAAAGAATCGAGATCAACAAAAATACACATTATATACGTGCGTATGAACAGTGAAACAACACCAAAGCTAAGCAAGGTTTGCCCATTTCACAAATTCACAAAATTTGATCTAAACCATTCCAAACTATTTCAATCCTTGAGCATTATGTCTTAAATGTTTCCAAATGAGTTGTAAACATGTCAAGGGATCACTCATGTCACACTAAACCCTAAACGTGCACTTTTAGATTAATTTGACCTCGTTGCCATGTAGTACGTGCACAAACAAATCACCCAAGCTCAAACTAATGCATGAGATGTTGTGAAATGTTTAGGAGTCCATGTTTACTCCTAATGACAGAAAAGAACTATGCCCTACTCGTTTTGAACTCCCCAAGCACCTAGAACTCACAATCCGATCACATTATGTGATTTTGGTCATGTTACAAGTCGTTTTGGACCCGTTGGGATAACTAGGATCAAACAAACACTCTCATACGTATAGCTCAAACACTTGATCCTTGTAATGTTAAAACCTTGCCAAGACCCCAATACTTCCTTGTAACTCAAGCTGTTAAGCTCTCAAGTATCCCTACACGCTAGTCCTCCCTCCTCCTATTCGTTATCCCCTTCCATATTCCTTTTGCCTCCCCAACTTGTCCCTATCTCATGTTAATATAGTCCCATGCAGCTCACCTTTCACGTACACACTTAAAATCACAAATAAAAACACACCCAAGTCACTCTTATTTCTGTACCAAGTCGAGGAAGAAAAAGGCTAAGTTTCTAGTGATTCGTAGCAAGTACAAGTCATCCAAGAGCCTCTCTCCAATCCTTGGTGTATGGACTAACAAGTTGCAAAGCTTTCATACCCCCTCCTAGTCTCACAGTAACGTTTCATCCCACCTTTTAAGGTGTAGTAAGTCTCCTTTCAAACACTTAGTCAAATTTGATACTTTGAGATTATTTCATGAAACGTATAACCACGTTAAGCTTTCTATATAATTTTCCCATTTCTCGTTAAGTTAGAACCAAACTAATATACTCACTTAATTCCCAACATGGCCAATAATGAGTTAGTATACTTGTATCTAACTTATCGAAACATATAAATCGCTTATATCACACGTTTTGAAGTTTTCTTGACCCATATCAAATATCTACCAAGTATTATAACGTTAGCGGAAATGGATTTGTCACATAGAAATGGCTTTATAAAACTATGTTCTAACGTACCCAAATCCAAACAAAAAGTGTAACTCAACTCTTTGTACACTAAACAAACAGGAGGTACTAATATATCACTCTAACATGCTCATTTGATAACTTTTATAAGCCACAAGCTTAAGTTACTCGCAACTGTTTCAAAACTCTTAAAAACACTTATCGGGCCCTAAAGCCCAATAAGTTGAAAATGAGAAGTTGAGAATAAGCATTGTATAAGCTTATTTGTAAATTGAAAGTAGTCTATAATAAGCTCATAAACAAGCCCATAAAACCCCAAGTCCATTGAACTCATAAAAAATGTTAAGAGGCCATCAATCTAGTCCTTAAGGCCCAATAACTTGAAATGAAGCTATTGTAAGCTAATAAGCTGTTTTAAAAACTCCAATAAGCTTTTGGAACTATTTTTATTGAAAGGAAATGATAACATTTACTAAATATGTAATTTGGACTAAAATGCAATTATGCCAAACTTGAAGGACTAAAATTGTCACTTTTGAAAAGTAAGGGTTTAAACTGCCAAACTTGTAATCTGAGGATACAAACTGAATTTGAAAGTACTTTTAGGTTATGTAATTTTGAAGGAATAAGGACTTGAAATGTAAATATACTTAACTTTGGACTAACTTTGCAAATCATTTTAAACCATAAGGACTAAAACTGTCAACTTTCTAAAAATTGTGCTAAGACAATCATTTCAATAAATAAAGGGTATAAATTGATTATTTGGATATTATAAATACTAAAAAGGTCATTTTTGGTAATATACTAAAGTTTAAGGACTAAAATCTATAAACTTGTATCAAAACTGCCATTTTGGAAACTTGAAAGTAAAAAGTGAATATTTGGAAATCCATAATTATAAATGGTCATAATTGAATAGTTTGAGCCAAAAATGTAATTTTACCAAAGTACAGGGACTAAAAATGTAAATATCCACTGTAAAGGTTTAAAATGTAAATTTCTCGTAACTTGAAGGCTCAAACAAAAATATTATGATTTTACATTACCATACTAATGATGCATGAGGCCTATACTAAGAAGAACGCCAAACATTATTTTTGAGCTTTAAGCATTTTAACTTTTTAAGCATCTCAAAGCCACCCAAACCACTAAAAATCTGAGTTTTCCCTATTATCCAGGTTGTGTGTTGGAGTCGTTCCCAAGTTGCACTTGATATTACTTTCTTGACTATACACCCCCCAACTAAGGTGAGTTCATAGTCCCACTTTTTATATCTTTTACAAACCCGTGGGGAGATACATGCTACAAACATAACACAAGTATTTTATGTATGCTATCCTGAATGTTATTGCATAAGACACACTGTTGCCCCTATAAAGCCCCTCATATCATGAACCTTAGTCACTTGCGAGTGAACGCAAATATTGCGAATAGATCTATTGGTGGTTGACATCCCATTTGAGCTAGCTGGATAGATAACCTTGTGTTAGCCAGATTGATAGCCAAATGCACATTATTTGATTTGTACTAGGAGAATGGCTAGCTCCTACCCCGAGGGCCCCCCATATTATACCACACCAGCTAATGTTTGAGTTCATGAGACTTATGCCAATATACAACCTGAATTACTCCTGATTTATTATTACTCACCTTTTGTTCAAATGATTATTAACATAAACATTATGGATTCACTCAACAATTTTGTTGACTTTTTAGCATGTTTAGCTCAGGTGACTGAAGCAAGATTCAAGGCACGGAGTGGGCAGAAAGACTATGCGTCTTTGGTGTAAACATAAATTCTATCAGTCAATTCAAACTCTTATGTCATTTATATTGTGCTAAACAATGGCAACACTTTCATATTTGAATTGAATAAAAATTACTATCAAAACGTCTCTTTTGAGTCATTTTCTATGATTATGACTGTGATCCTCTACGTAATACCCCAATTAGTCTTCCGCTGTTAAAATGAAATTTTGGGGGTGTTACATGTATGTCAATTATCTATCTATTGCCGCCGGTGCATCAACTCCTTAAACTCATTTTCATTCGTTGGATCCATCCCACATTAAATATTGATCATTTAAATTCAATAATTATCTCTTAATAACAATATTGAGAGGATAGTGGTAAATTCAAAACAGTTCTTATCTTATTATTTTCGCACATGCGTTCCATAGTATTAGTCAAACTAAATCTTATCATTATCTTCACATATTTAACTTTTGAAACATATATATTGGCGCTTAAATCAACCCATGATTAAAGCTTATAAATATACAGCACATACTCAAATTCAATTCATATCATAATCATTCGCAGTTTATAACAAAACATATATTATAGATGGTATATAAATAAAATGCTTGAAAATAACTATCGCCAAAGAAATACGGGTAAAGCTGTTTTACAATATCTCACATCAAACCTTTTTTTTTTTTTTTTTTTTTTTTTTAATCTATACGTGACATTTAATTCTTCCTTTGAACAGCAACCCAGGAAGTTTGTTATTGAAATCAAAAGTTCGAACGATGAGAGCATTTTCTATGGGGATGATGATACTCTCGATGATGTTTTGTCCATGTCCAATATCAAGCGGAAGAAAAGAAACCAAGTTTTTGTGTTTTGCCGCAATAAAATTTACCGATTTATTGACGAAGATGATGAAGATGCAGATGATATTTTCGGTTCATTTTTACTCACCTTATGTTACAATTTGGTTAAGTGAAAGTTCATGCATGTTTATGTCATGAAAATGCAAAATGGGCAATCCAGTTATATGTATATGTACATGTAAAACCTTTTGGGAACTTATGCACATGGCCAGATGTTGTAGTACAATGTAGTATTAGTGTAAATGACATTTTAAGTTTCACATCTGTAGTGGACTGATTTTTAAGTGCCTTAAAATCCATATCTAGACAAGTAATTATCAATTTCGTATATCATGAGCATTTTTTTTTCTAATAACAAAATATACAGACAACAAGTTTATATATTTTCTTTTCTAAATTATTGAATCGTTATACCTAGGCAACGCACGGGTATTGTACTAGTTTTGTGGGTTTTTGGTGAAGATGAGACATTAATATATAAGTGGTAGTTGTTGGATACTATGTAGTGGAAGTATGCCCATATCTTAGAGCCATGGGGGCGTCTCATTCATTTTATCCGGTTTCTTATTTACATATTTGAGCCTCGTTTTTCACACCTTAAATTGTTTGAAGAAATGAAATAAAATGAATGAACGAAATACATGGATATGTAAATGTAAACATTAATAATATCACTTGATGAAATGAGGCAAAATCACATGCCTATAATTTTTTGTAAAAAATAGACAACAATTCTATATGTTGTTATTGTTGAGGCGGTGGTTGTTGTTAATGTTACATAAATGGCCATATTCTTAAAAAAGGGAAAGCAAAATAAAAAATAAAAAAATGGTAGTTAATTTATAATGAAGATGGAAAATCTTGGGTTATTATTTGTGGTTTGAATATTGTGTTTGGTTTATGAAGATGAGGTGTTGGTGCTTATATATAACAAGAATGAGATGGGTTTCGATTTTTGGGGATTTTGTAGGTGTAGTAAATAATATTTACCAATGTTGCAAAAATCGTGAATCGGTAGTCGGGCAGTCGACCACCCTGCAGCGATTAATCAGTCAAGGCGGGATTAATCGGTGGTTAATCGGATTGGTATTTTCTGCAAGTTTTGAGTATTTCTGGAGACCAAACTAAAGATCTAAACTGATTCTAAGCCTGCTATGTTTTCAAACCTCAATAAAAGGCTTCAATTCTGATTATCAGGCCAATTGTGCGTTACAAGTGAAATAAACGATCCCCAAATTAAGTAGAATGCCTAAATTATTATTTTTCAAAAGTTGACCGATTAGTCCAACTTTTTACCGATTAGTCCGATTTTTGCCTAGGCCAATTTTCCATCGATTTTCAAAAATCAACAAGGTATAAGGCCGATTACCGATTAATCAGGCCGAATTTGGCAACGTTGATTGGAAATGGTGGTGAAAAATAAAGAGAAAGAATAAAGGTGGTTTGATAGGTAGTGATGAAATGAAAAAGAAGAAGTATAAATGATTTGTTTTTTTTTTGCGTTTAAAAGGAAAAGAAAAAGAGTATAGTAAATTTACCATTACACCCTCATTTGGATATCAAGTGGAGTGACTTAACAACTGTTGACAAAAACCGCTAGAAGGAGGGACATAACGTTTTGCATTTAAAGACGGATGATGCATTTATTTGATTAAAGGATGAAACTTGCCAGTCAACGTAAACCAGATGTATAGTTTACTCTAAAATAATAAAAGGGTTCCATTATTTATCTCTCATTTAACAAGAGATGCTTGTGTAAATGTAGAAATCGAAGGGGGCCAAAGGTGTAACTTAAATTAGGGTTTTATATTTCCCCTAAAGTACATTCATTCATTCATTACTGGGATCCATCATCATCATCTTGGACGGCGGCGTTGACCGGATAGAATCTAAGAAGCTGAATTCCGGTGATAGTTAAAAGAACAACAGGTGAAAGAAAAGAAAAGAAAAGAAATGGCTGGTGGTAAAGGAGATAAGCCTGCTGCTGCTAAATCTGCTAGTAAGTTTTTCTTTCTTTCTTTCTTTCTATATATATGTGTTTTGGAATTAGAATGCTAAAACGACAATTAGAAGATGCATTTGTAAATATCAAATTAATGCTGTACATAATCAGATGGCGAAGGTATAAAGGACATTCACATGCCATTAGGAACAGCTATCAGTGTCTAAAATATGTCATTATCTACCTGTTAAGCAGCGTTTGGTATGTCAGGGAATCAATAGCTTTTAAAGATAACATTATCTGGTTTTGATGGTCTTAGATGCTTTATGTGTGTTTTGGAGTTTAAGCCATCAAATGAAATTAGAATTTGCAATGATATTGTATGCATTTTCCGTTTTTTTTTTTTTTTTTGTAAATTAATGATAATGAGCTACTGGTTGAGGGTCACAGTTTTCTGTTGAAAGTTTGAAATATGTGAAATCCACTGTTTCGTCTTTTTTAAACTAGTAACTATAGTCAGGGGGTGTTTGGATTAGCTTATTTATCTGGCTTATGGGCTTATTTGAACATGGAAAAAGCTCATAAGCTCACTCTTTAGAGCTTATTGGCCTTAGCCAATAAGCTGAAGATGATAACGTCATAAGCTCCAAAGAGTGAGCTTATCGGCTTTTCCATATTCAAATAAGCCCATAAGCCAGGTAAATAAGCTAACCCAAACACCCCCTCAGTTATATCAAGTATAATAGAAACTGTTGGATATATCACAAGTTGAAACTCCACAAGTTTCATTCTAGGGGGTGTTTGGCTAAGCTTATCAATTGGGCTTATGTTATGTTAAATAAGCAGCCCATGGTGTTTGGATTAGCTTATGTTTAATAAGCTGACAACTTAAGTACTTGGTTTAGGTTATGTTGGTAAATGACCAGGGACATGGGTTAAAAAAAAAAATACTCGTGTTAACCTTGGATTAAGTATAATTCAAGGTTTTTTAGAAATGGATTAAAGATTGATGTGAAATTGCTAAAGTTTTAGGATTGGTAATTGGTTACATTGTTTCTGTAATGATGAGGTTGAATTTTGCTTTTAAGATTAGTAATAGCGGCATGCTCTTTTACTTAGATGATGGTGTGTTGGGTTTTGAAAAGTCAGACTCTATTGTTCCACAGACACATAAATGCTCAAATGTTTTATAAAAAATTGCTTATCATCTTTTGTGTGTAATTCTGTGATAAATATTGTGTGCAGAGGGAAGAAAGAAGGAGACTGGTCTAGGTCTTACTAATACTAAGGACGGTAACTTTGGAGAATGGTATTCTGAGGTATTTGGCACTCCATCTTCTATGTATTTCCCGATAACTATTTGGTTTTATACTCCCATTATAACACTCTTTATTGAGGACCTTTGGGGAATAAACTTGACAACAAAAATTGAATTCATCAATGTGGGCAGTTTTCAATTATATTGGGGTTGGATTGCATATTAATGGATGCTAAGCTATCTATGATCTAGAAACACATGGTCGTTGTTTATTTCTTTTCTTTCTAAATAAAAGATGGACTGAGTAGATATCTATTACAGAATTGAAGTGTAGCATATATGTCGACAACATCACTTTAATACTGTGCTATTTATCTGCTAAAATGATTTTGAATACATATTATCCACACATATCCATCTCAAGCTTCACTAGAAAAGAAAGTTTGTTTTCTATTAATGGGGGCTGGGGGAAGACGAATAACTGATGTTTTTATTATTTACTAATTTTTTTGCTTATAGGTGGTTACAAATGGGGAGATGATTGAATACTATGAAATATCTGGCTGTTACATTCTCCGTCCATGGACAATGGCCATTTGGGAGACAATGCAAGTAAGCATGGATCGTAGAGCTTAATCTTTTTTGTTTTGCTCTGTTACTTTTTGTGTTTTTTTTGTTTCACTTATTAAAATATTAGGCTAGCAAACACATGATGGTATAAGCTGTTTTGTAATATCTTTGTGCAGAACTTCTTTGATCCAGAAATTAAGAAGATGAATATCAAAACATGTTACTTCCCACTTTTTGTGTCCAATACGGTTCTACAAAAGGAGAAGGATCACATAGAGGGTTTTGCCCCTGAGGTATAGTCTATGAACATTGTATTTACACTTTTAACTGATTGGTTTCTTGGCATGAACTTCTTATCTTTGCCACATTTAGCAAGTTTTCTAATATTTTGTCTTTGTTATTGATTGTAATATACTTTTTGAAGCTTTCCCCGATTTAAAATTTTCAGGTTGCTTGGGTCACGAGATCAGGTAGCTCCGATTTGGAAGTTCCTATTGCCATTCGCCCAACCAGTGAAACTGTCATGTATCCCTACTTTTCTAAGTGGATCAGGGGACACCGTGACTTGCCCTTAAGACTAAATCAATGGTGCAATGTTGTTCGTTGGGAGTTCAGTAATCCTACTCCCTTTATCAGGTGATATTTTCCTATCCCTTGCTGTTTTGTGTGCCTACTTATATCATCACTTTATCAGTCATTCGGCTCACATTATGATAACAATTTGAATCTGTACTAACTTCTCAACTTTGTAGGAGTCGTGAGTTTCTTTGGCAAGAAGGACACACTGCCTTTGCAACAAAGGAGGAGGCTGACACTGAGGTAAAAAATGAAGTTTAAAACTTGTGTAATCACTTCATACTTCATAGTTATCTAGAGTCGGTGCATCTCACTGATCTCATGTTTAAAACATCAGAAAGTTCATTCATTGTTACCATATGTTTTTAATGCATGGAAATGGAATGATATAATTATAACTATGTTATATTTTAGGTTCTTGAAATACTTGAACTGTATAGACGTCTTTACGAGGAGTACTTGGCCGTCCCTGTTGTGAAAGGGAAAAAGAGTGAGCTGGAGAAGTTTGCTGGTGGGCTATATACTACTAGTGTGGAGGTACCACCTATAAGATACTATCACCAGTTAATAACTAATGTTAAATGACATGTCTCTTTATAATTGCTTTAATGCTTGCAGGCCTTTATTCCAAATACTGGTCGTGGTGTACAAGGTGCAACTTCACATTGCTTGGGCCAGAATTTTGCTAAGATGTTTGAGATTAACTTCGAAGATGAGAAGGGAGAAAAGGCTATGGTGTGGCAGAACTCATGGGCTTATAGCACTAGAACCGTAATCAAGCAATTTTTTTAGCTTTTGTAAAAACGCGTTTAGTAATATTTAACTGGTTTTAATTTTTAACTTGCTTTGTTTTCAGATTGGTGTGATGGTTATGGTTCATGGCGATGATAAAGGCCTGGTGTTGCCTCCTAAAATCTCAGCAGTACAAGTTATTGTGATTCACGTGCCTTTTAAAGATGCAGATGTCAAAGAAATAATGAATGCCTGTTCGGCGACTGTGAAAACGTTATGTGATTTAGGTATTCGTGCTGAGGCAGACCTTCGAGAGAATTATTCGCCTGGTTGGAAGTATTCTCATTGGGAAATGAAGGGTGTTCCCTTGAGGATTGAAATAGGACCAAAGGATCTAGCTAATAACCAGGTTAGACAGTAATGTTCATTGTTACAAAATGCAAGTAGAGGTGCCAATGTTGAAAATGCATCACTTTTGTGTTTATTTGGGTGGTTATTTATCTCAAACTCGTCAAAACAGGTTATATCATTTTACTAAATGTATAGCTATTATATTTTATGGTCTGATTTAACTTGAACTCGTTCTAATTTGTTACCAAACTTATTTGGCCTTCTTCAACTGCAAGTGTTCCATGCAAAAGCCTGACGCTTGTTTCTTTTCAGGTTCGTGCTGTTCGTCGGGACAATGGATCAAAGGTCGATCTTCCTATGGCTGATTTGGGTGAGAAAGTTAAGGGTATGTTGGATGATATTCAGCAAAGCATGTTTGATGTTGCTAAACAAAAACGAGATGCATGTATTCAAGTTACCAAAACTTGGGATGAGTTCATTGAAGCATTAGGCCAAAAGAAATTGATCTTGGCTCCATGGTGTGATGAAGAGGTAATAGTTTGTATCCATTATATCTTAATGCTTGTCTCAGTGGATCGAGTCTTAACCTAGATTTGAGCCATTTATTTTAGTTTATCTCAATAAAAATAACCAGCCCATTGGTCAAACAACGATTAAAGAGGTTGGCCCATTTAGGTAGGTCCATAATCGGGTTGGTCAGTGATATGTGTGGGTCGATCTTTATAGATGCTGATCAAAATTCTTAATTTTAATGTTTATAAATTTTCTGTTCTTAAATAGATTACTCAAAATTCCCACCCTACCCCTATCCATATCCCATCCCGTGATGGCGTGATCCATCTAGTTGGGCCATGGGCCAGTTAAGATCAATAGCTGATCTGTTTCAACTCTGTTCTATTGAAGCATCTATCCTAACTACATATCCAGAAGGATGCGAAAGCAAAGCTCAATCATGTGTCCTTTTGTTTGCGCTACTATGCTTCAGTCGTGTGTCTTTTGTATTGTATCTGTATGTATTATAGACTGACCTATAAATGTAAACCATGCTTCAGGAAGTCGAGAAGGATGTGAAAGCTAAGACAAAAGGGGAGGTCGGAGCAGCTAAGACACTTTGTTCTCCATTTGACCAGCCTGAACTGCCTGAAGGTATTTTTTTTATTAGAGGGCTTGTCTAATTATTATATATAGTACTACTATGTGTACATGTATTATCTTTTCTTTGCCAACCTGATGAACACAAGTTTGATCCAATTTGTCAAGTTTTTGCTTCAAAATTGACTAGGGAAAAACAAACTGGTAGTTATGTAGCTTTTCTTTTATTTTGACAGGAACGTTATGCTTTGCATCGGGAAAACCTGCTAAGAAATGGACGTACTGGGGACGAAGCTATTAACCACATTATCATTGGGTTGATTTTTTGTTGTTTTTCATTACCATACTAAATCCTTGATGAATACAGGGTTTAACCCTTTGCTATATTAGCTTTCTGTTGTGTTTGAAAATCGAAACAATGGTTCATATTACGAGAGTTTTGATCTTCTGTGGAAAAACACGTTTGGTTATTGGAAGATAACAAGTCTTTTCATATCGCTATTCATATGATTTGAAAAATTGTAGGCGTAAGCCAGAAAATATGAACTGTACTGGAGGTGAAAACATGATGCTTAATGACTGTGCTTAGGTGTCTTTTCTCCATTTTCTTTTAGTATCATGTTAAATCAAATATAGTATACCTGCTACTAAAGAACTTAGCAATTTGTGACAATATGTCGAAGTCATGATTGCAAATCATATCCGCAACGACACTCACATAACTCTATATACTTCTTCTAGCAAACCAATATGTAGATGTAGACAATGCCGTTTCAGTAAAAATAGACGTAACAACAATCATTAAAGATCTTGCTAAAGTCTTAAATGATAATAAAACATGACTTGCAAATAAAAATAAGCATAGACATCAGTAATCGGTGATAATAAATTAAAGGTTTTTTATATTTGAGGGTCATTGTACTTTTCTAAAATGTTCGTTTTAGTCATTGTACTATTTTTTGGTTTATTCGAGTAATTGTACAAATAAAATCAATTATCTAGATCACTTATCCTGTAATTGAAGCTGATATGTCACTTAACCCGCTTGCCCCGTTGCTTAACCTGGCTATGTACCCGTTATGCGACACCTCTAGTTAATCGACATCATAACAATTTGTTGCTTTAATGAAAACTTCCGTTAATCAACAACAAGGACCAATAACTTAGCATCTAGAATAATCAACTAAAACTTCGAAGATCACCACAACAAAACATAATCTTGTTGCAAAAGACAATTTGACATTTCAGTAACTTATTTATGTGAAGCAATCTTATTTCATCATCTTGTATCTTCATCATCACATGAATGTCATTCATTTGTATTTGGGAAGAAGTCGAATAAATAATTTTTTTTAGAACAGGCAGTCGAATAAAGAATTGGAACACAAAGTCGTTAACCAGAGGAAATGGAATTAACAATTGGAAGCGAAAATTAAATTCTACAATAATACACATTCACGGAAATAACAATTGGAATAGAAAATCAAAACATTGATGAAAACAGTATTTTATCACAACACTTCACATCCCACTAGAAGATAGAGTAAATAAGATCTTGATATTTTACATTCGTTTGACGGTTTGCAATATTGAACGTTGCAAGCTTAATCTGTCTTTAATGAGGTGGCTAAGAGCATGAGGTGGACATACGATAATATTATGTTTTGCTGACATGTATTTACAAAAGGTGACATGGCAGCCCAGTCATGAGGAGTCACCGGAGCACGACGAGTATCCAGCCATCCAAGGTATCTAACAGACACTTTTAAGAAGTTTGATGAAGAATTATTAACTAATAATTAGTGCAATGACTTGGATAGACAAAAAGAAAGTACAATAACTGAAACAAACATTTATTGAAAGTATAATGACCCTCCAATGCAAAAACCCTAAATTAAAACATGATGTGAATCAAAACGTTCTTATCTCATCTAACAAATGAAAATCACTTATAACCAAAAATCACAAACTAATTAATTATACAAATCAGCTTTACATATAACAAGGATCACAATTATCCGAGAATTACAATATGTGACAAAGAGCATCAAACAAACGAAGATTTTAAAAAATCAATTATTCATGAAAACTATTGATCGACTAGTACACAAGGTATGTTTGGCACTGAGCGGTGTAAAGCTTTTTGGAGCGATGAGCGGTGAGCAATGAACATTTTGATTTTTAGTAGTCGTTTGGCAAAGGAGCAATGAGCTTTCCAATTTTTTAGAAATGCTTAATTTTCCAATGCTTCTTTAAGAAACTGTGAGCGGTGAGCTGCACAGCTACTACTCACAGCTCACAGTTACTGCTCACTACTGCTCACAACTACTTTTGCCAAACACACCCATAATATAAATTGGACCTTTCGTAAAGAATTTCATTTGATGGATGCAACAATGAGAGGTTGAAAGTAAGAACATAATTTGTTTCTAATAAAAGAATAATAACAAACAATATTGTTAAAATTGGAATGTGACACCATACTTTAGTCAATACTTTTGAACAATCCATACGTAAATAAGTTTTCTAAAGACAACAAGTTGGTAAAAAACTCCGCACTATCGTGTTTGAAGGTTGTTGTCCATTTTATGCCATTTCCATATATAAGAAAAGAAATTTGCTACATCCACATAAAGTTTACACAAAAAATCCTCAATCGCTGACATGTCAGCGGGTGATTGGTTTTTTGTGAGATCCACATCCACAAAAAATTAATCACCCGCTGACACGTCAGCGAGTGTGGATTTTTTGTGTAAACTTTATGTGGGCCTAGCATGTCTCCAAAACATTAAAAAAAAAAAAAAAAAAAAAAAAAAAAAGATTTAAAATAGAAAAAGCTTAGGCGCCATTTTTATATTTGTATGAAAAAAATATCATATGATGGTCATTAATTAGTCAAGTTATTCTAATAGTAATTAATTAACCAAGTTGTTAATTATATATAATAATAATAATCTAAGTTAAGATGTCTGATCATTAACTGCTTCTTGGTGCTGTATCATAAAATATTTTGCCACTGTACTTTACAAAGAGAAGTGCAATGAAATCATGTTCACAGTTCCTGGATAGGAGGCTTCCAATGTTGTATGCTGTAATTTTTCTTATAGTTTCGTTGGAAGTTATTGAGTCACGCTTTCGGGTCAAGACTCTTCCTGGCTTTGATGGTGATCTACCTTTCACATTAGAAACCGGGTAACGTAATTAAATAATGCTCTTTTTTTTACTAAAACTAGTCGGTTGATCTAATGTTAAGTTAGTTTATGATTATCCTTTCTTGGTCTATGATATACTAACTCTTAAGCCAATAATGTATTTAAAGTTACATTGGGGTAGGAGAATCAGAGGATGTACAGTTATTTTACTACTTTATTGAGTCTGAAGGGAACCCAAAAGAAGACCCTATCATGTTATGGCTCACAGGAGGCCCTGGTTGTTCTGGTCTTTCGGGCCTGTTCTATCAAATAGGTATTTATTACTTGGTGCAGGTTTTAAATTTTTTAGCTAACATTTAGTTTCCTTATGCAAATGGTTTAACAAATTGGAATCGATTCATCTCCTGTAATTTTTACCATATATGTCATTGCTCAAAGCTCTATTGAAATAACGTATGATTTTCGTATATATCTTGTTTTTAATACATTGTAAATATGGTTGAGTCAAGTAATCTGCCAGAAACAATTCTGGTTAAGATTGGCAGAGCTTTGCTGTAACTTTTTATAACGTTTTCGTTATCAGTCAGAATTTGTTTATGAGAATAATTCCTTGCATTGATTGTTAAAAAGTGTTTGTAATTTTAGTGTTATCAACTATTTTAGGTGATTGTATTTTACTTGAGACCAACGGCCTTATACGAGTCCAGCTCAAGACGAGTTAGGAGGTGCAGAGTGCACACTCGTTATGATTAGCTTGATACTGCCACGACAAATACGCCGGGGTCAAGGGGTTACGCCCCCTTGTAGGGTCAAGGGGCAACGCCCCTTGCGTGGTCAAAACCCAACAGACGCGTCTTTTACTTGCCAACACAATGGTTGGTAAATAACCGAAAATAACTGAAAATCGGTTGGTGGTTATAACCATAATTCTTGTCACATTTGCAGAAGAGAACATAAAACAATACTCTAACAGTCTAACGTTTCTGACTGATTTCTTATGCCTTAAATTTCAATTGCCAATCTGCCTTATACAATTAAGGATTTCGTGAACCCGAGCCATATAAGGTCGGAATACTTTAATCTGAAAGTGATTACACGATTCAGATTGATATTCCATATTATAAAACCATTCACACGCCAGTAAATTTTCCTACAAAAAGCTTAATAGGACCTACAGCTTTGATATTTCTGTTATCACTACATCAACAATGTGCACTTCAGAAATCTATATTTGTACCTTACATTGGTGGTGGTTCTGTGCAGGCCCGTTGACTATTAACTATGCAAATTCCACTTTGGAGAAGGCAATACTTGAGATAAACCCTTACAGTTGGACAAAGGTGTATAAATTTTACCCTTTTTTTTGCTTGTCGCTTGTACAATATACAATAATCCTTAATACAAACTACAGTACCACAGAACACCTGACTGCAAAATATGTTCACTTAAATATTATTAATTACTAATTTTAGGAATTAAGAATTCCATGCCAATGTGATGCTGATTACCTTAAGATGAGTGGAGTTTTAGCTGATGTAGATTAGAATGATATGATTTTGAGATGGATTAATCCAAATCTTTGTCTGTAATAGTTTAACAAAAGTATGTAAGGGTGGTCATTTCAAAATAAAAATGTGGAATATATTTGATCCTAACAGACTTACGAGCACAACTTAGTTATATAATGAAATCTACTTATATCTTAGGCGGCTAGCATTATATTTCTTGATCAACCTGCTGGTTCTGGTTTCTCGTATGCAAAGACTTCCAAAGCTTACATAACGAATGATACATCATCAACAATCCATACTTACGATTTTCTGACGAAGGTATGGTTGTTTAGTACTCAGCATTATTTGAGGCGATTGATGCATCTCTGTTATGTGATCATCATAACAGATTGCAAATTAGTTGTTCTAGATACAAACTAATGAAAATGTTTGGTTGCTATGTCTTCTCTACTAACAGTGGCTTGTCAATCATCCTAAATTTATTGATAGTCCATTGTATTTTGTATGTTGGTGGTGAATCCTATTCAGGCATAGTGTTGCCGATGATCGTTCAGGAAATATATAATGGTAATTATAGATGCTTTAAGTCATTGAAATAGAGCTAGCTTACAAATATATAATAAGTCTAATTTGTAAACCATTGCATTCGCCTTATGTGGCGTATTCTTGTTTTCCTTCTTTTGTAGGCAACGAAGCTGGAGAAGGGACATGCATAAACATCAAGGTTTGAATATTTCTGTGGCTTTGATCAGTCGAGTTTCTGATTTATCAGTGAATAACTAGCTCGCATATCTTTTCACAATACTATAATGCACAAGTTTTGGTGCATTTGCATTGTATTTGATATATTTTTTCCATCTCAAGGGTATTTGCTTGGTAATCCTTTTGTTGGAAAATTTAGTGCACTTGTGGGATTAGTTCACACCTTGTAATGGGTTAGGAGGTACGGAGTGTACACCCATAAGGTGCATGAACACCCTGACTCTTGTAGTGATTTGTATTGATAGTGCTTGGTGAAAGTACTGTTGTGGTTACCACTGATTATCAGTGTTTCCACTGAAGCAGTACTTACACTGAATCAGTGTTTCCACTGAAGTGGTGTTTCCACTGAAGTGGTGTCTCACTGAAGTTGTGTTTACACTGAAGCGGTGGCGTTTCCACTGAAGCAGTGTAACCACTGATGGCACTATGAAAGTACTGATGATAGTACTGCTTGTAACGGTTTTGACCTATTCAAGTGGCAGTTTAAACTGCATTATGACCACGTTTAATTGGTCATGTAACCACTAACGGCTATAATGGGGATAATTATGAGGCTATTAATGGGCCGATTAATACTCATAATTCCATTGACTAGTCTAGAGTATTTTCCTATAAATAGGAGATCCGTTTTCAGATGAAAGACACAGAGAAAATACGCTTGAATATAAACACCAAACCTAAACACTTATTAGCGAAGGGGTTATAGAATTGTGCCTAATTCTCTAACTGCATTTGGTCTTATCCCAAGTAGATATTCGTGATACCCAGGCATTAGGGTCGAATAGTTTACTTTGGAAAGTGATCACACGATTCCAAGTGATATCCGGTAACCACCAAGTGGTATTGTTACTACTGACTGTTTGTTTGTTTTTGCTGAAGAGTTGCGCATTTCTGCTGAAGTTGATTATCTTACCCTGCTTTGGGATGAATACACACCAACAATCAAAGTAAACTATTTAGTGATAATCAATGGCAACTGCTGCGATGAAACACATGGCTTCAAACTTTGCTAAGCTTGATAAGTTTGAAGGGGTGGACTTTAGGAGGTGGCAGAAGAAGATGCACTTCTTGCTGTCAAGCATGAGTGTGGTGTATGTGCTAACCACACCAATTCCCGATGATGGTGATGATGCCACTGTGGAGCAGATCAGGAGGAGGAGCAAATGGGAGAATGATGACTACATATGCAGAGGTCTAATTCTCAATGGTATGTCTGATTCCCTGTTTGATATTTATCAGAACATTGAATCTTCCAAAGAACTGTGGGACTCCTTGGATGCCAAATATATGGCTGAGGATGCATCAAGTAAGAAGTTTCTTGTTAGTAATTTCACAAATTACAAAATGACTGATTCAAGACCAGTCATGGAACAATACAATGAACTTCTTGGAATACTTGGAAGGTTTACACAACACAATATGCACATGGATGAGTCTATTTCAGTCTCTTATGTAATTGACAAACTCCCTCCTTCTTGGAAAGATTTCAAGCATACCTTGAAACATAAGAAAGAGGAGTTAACTCTGGTTGAGTTGGGCAGTCATCTGCGCATTGAGGAATCTCTCAAGGTACCGGATAATGACAAGCCAAAGAGTAGCAATTCTACTGGTGCATCTGTTGTCAATATGGTGGAACATAACAACTCCACCAGGTACAATGACAACAAAGGCAAATGCAAATATCATGACAACACAAGGGCAGATCCTAACAAGAAGGCAACACCTACTTGTTGGAAATGTGGCAAGACTGGTCACATTAAACGGGACTGCAAGGGTGTTAAAGTTGGTGGTAAAGCCAATGGATCAGGCACTAATGGTTCAGGGAGTGGTGTTTCTTCCAACTCACTGAAAGGTTAGAATATGGTTAATAAGTCTTTTCAGATTTATTATGTTACATACGTATCTGAATCTCATTATGTGCAGGATGATGATGTTGCGTGGTGGGTTGACTCTGGTGAAACAGTTCATGTGTGCAAAGATAGAAGCTGGTTCAAGACTTATGAGTCACTAAATGATGGTTCTATTCTTCACATGGGAAACGAGTCAACAGCCTTGGTGCATGGTCATGGTTGTGTAGATCTTAGGTTTAGTTCTGGAAAGATTGTAACTTTGTTTAATGTTATTCATGTTCCTGATATAAGGAAGAACTTGGTTTCAAGTAGTGTTTTGAATAATCATGGATATAAACAAGTTATAGAATCTGATAAATTTGTTTTGTCTAAATGTGGTGTTTTTATTGGTTTTGGTTATTTATGTAATCAAATGTTTAGGCTTAATGCTTCCACCGATAGTTTATCTGTTTCCACTGATAATGTTAATTCAGCCTTTGTGACCACCACTGACCAGACTGACTCTACCCTTTGGCATGCTAGACTTGGCCATGTACACTATAAGAGAATGCAAGATATGTCTAAGGATGGGTTAATCCCAACATTTGACATGGACACTGGAAAGTGTAAAACTTGCATGTTGACCAAGATAACTAAGAAACCCTTTCAGGGTGTTAGTCGTGAGACTGAGCTCTTAGAGCTGATACACAGTGACCTGTGTGATTTGCATGCTACTCCTTCTTTGGGGAACAAGAAGTACTTTGTGACATTTATTGATGATGCTTCTAGGTTTTGTTATGTTTATTTATTACATACTAAGGATGAAGCATTAGATAAATTCAAAGTGTTTAAAACTGAAGTTGAATTACAACTTGGGTCTTTGATCAAAAGATTAAGGACTGATAGGGGAGGTGCGTACATGGATACTCTGTATTTTCAGTCTGTTGGTATAATCCATGAAACGACTTGTTGTTCCCTACTCACTATCGTTTAAAACAATTAAGTACTTGAAACAATTTTAACAGTGAGTAATGACTGAAAGTAATGCAAGTAAAACACACAAAGTAATTTTCAACGTCATATTCTTATTAGAAATAATTCAAAAGAATACGTTACCCAAGTACTTGCGGAATAGTACTTGGGATTGAAATGACAAAGTTTGGGTGACTCCTCTCTAAGCTCAGGCTAAGTCTGAGCACAACTCTTAGAACCCACTGAGCTAGCTCAAGGATAAAGTTGTATTTGGAGAAGTGAAAAGTTGGCTTGTGTGTGTGTTTTTACAATTCACAAGCTCAAAACTTTTCACTCAATTCTCTTATGCTATTTATACAAGTATGATATTTAACTTTAACCTAGAAGACAAAAACTTCGATCACAGTAATCACGAATATAGAAGTATTCGAATTACTGTTTACTTTGCTATTAGTAGACAGGCGGCGAGTCTTCTTTCCTTAACAGGGGATCGCCGCTTTCTATAAATGGGAAGATATGATATTGATAGATTGAGACTTTGTATGGACTGGATAAACACATGAGGGACTTAGTTTTATCTGGGTAAAACTTTCCCGCCTAGAACAGCTCATTCTTCAGTCTTTAGATCCTTCAGTATCTTCCTTCGTTTGTCTTCAGTGTATAAGAGTTGGAGAGGAGTCTTAGGGATTCAGTGAGTTATTGTCATCACTCACTGAATCCACCATCTTCTTCTTGACTAAGTCTTCACCCATTAAGTTCCGCCTTGCTGAGTGGAGAGGCTTCTTCTTCGCCTCGTACTGAGTATCCTGAAGATGGCTCACTGAGAGACTATGCACTCAGTGACCTGATATTGTTTAACGGATTAAACACTTAGGATATTTTCTATTCAAATCCTAGATTAAGGGGTTTGGGTATTTTCAGAACCCAACAGTCCCCCCCTATTTGGATATACAAATAGCCTAAGTGTTTGATCAGTGTAAGTGAGCAAATGGCTTCTTCTTACAGTGAATGTACTAATGGATACAAAAGGAACACTGAGTAATTTAACAAAAAACATACATCCTTTTATTGATCAGATTACGGTTCCTATCACTAGTACAAAAGAGATAAAGGTGATTAGTCTAGATGGATCCCCAGTGCTTCAAGCTTGACTTTCTTTGTGATCAGTGTCTCCCTGTCAGGATGATCTTTTATCTTGGCATTTAAGTCAGCACAGAATCTGATATTTGCAGGGGACTGAATTTGAAAAGCCACTGGTATGTAGCTTATCATTGTTGCTACTCCTGCCTTATCAATGTCGCTCCATCTTTGGAACGCTGGGTTTCCATACTCATCAATGAAAAATAGCCCTCTTTCAGGCTGTTCAATCACCAAGCAGTTCACAAACTTGACACCTTCAGGCGGCTCCCTATTGCATTCAAATCCAGGCACTTTAATTTCAGGCTGGAACTCAACTCTCTTCCTTTTGCCAGTGGAAGTTTGTGGTTGAGATCCTTGAGGTGCGGTCAAGGCAGGTGGAATTCCCAGTTGAGCTGGTGCATCCCTCAGCCTTTCATATCTTTTGCTGAGCATTTTCATCAGTTCCTTGACCACCTTGTTTTGCTTCTTACCAATGATTGGACCAAGTTCATCAAGTTCAGTGATCCCGAAGTCATTGAATTTTAAGGGATCATGAACCTCAAAGTGTCTTTTATCATCCCCTCTGTAGACGTTCATAGCCACTGGTCTGGTGTTGGGAATGATCTTGACATCAGAGATTTTTTCAGGGAGCCTTCGGCTGGTCATTGTCCAGTTGTATTCTTTGATTCTGCTTTGCCTGAGAGCTTCAGTTTTCTTTCTCTTTTCTTCATACTTAGCTCTCATTGCAGCCATTTGAGCAGCCTGAGCATCCTTGAACTTCTGACCTGCTTGACCCTTAGGAAGCTTGCTTGCATCTAGACCCATATTCTCTGCTTCTTCAGCGACAACCTTAGCCAGTGCTTCTCTGTTCTGTTTCTCCTCTTCAGCCTGTTTCAATCTTTTTTCTTCTTTAGCAAGATGTTTGCTAAGCTGTTGAGGTGTGAGCAGATATTCAGTGTCGCCGATTTTGTAGGGAATCCTCTCAGGCTCAGCAGTTGTCAGTACGCCTTTACCCTTGTCCTGGCCTGAGGAGGATGATGCAATTATGGGAGGTGTAGTTGTTGTGACCGCCAGTGTTGTTGTTGTTGATGATTGTGGTGGTAGTGAAGATATGGGAATTGCAGAGACTGGAGCAGATGATGTGGGAGCTACTGAAACTGATGGTGTTTGCTCCCCCTCAGTGTGAAGAGGAGTCTCTTCAGCAGTATTCTCCCCCTCAACTGTTGCCGGAACTTCAGTGAGGGCAAGAGTTGTAGTAGGTGCTGAGGGGGACTGAGCTGCTTGACCCTTGAATGCTTGATATATTTCAGTGATCATAGCCTTAATCTCTGAAGTATCTGCTTGAAGACCAGTGACCTTTGTGTCCAAGTTAGCCTGAGAGAGCTCCAAGGCAGTCATTCGGGGACCAAGATTCCAGGCCATTGATGACGAGGCCTGAGCCATAGCAGCTACCTGAGTGTTGAGGGAGTCCACTGAGGTCTGAAGAGACTGAACCGAAGATTGAATGCCTTGAACATTGGCAGATTTGAGCATTTCAATCAGTTCAGTGATATGTGATGAGTTCTTCACATACACCTCAGTGGCCTCAAGTAGTTTGGCATTGAGTGCTGGGTCGTCTTGAACCTCAGCGTCCACTTCCTCACCGGCTGATATAATTTCATCATCAGATTCAGCAAGATCATCGTCTGAGAACAAAATGCCAGTAACATCTGCAATGGTTAGAAGGGGTTTGTTGATGGGTTCCATATCAGCGGGTGGTATTGATCCCTCTGAGTCTTTGTCCCCCGTCGACCCCTCGGACACTGGTGGGAGTTTCCCAGCATCTTCTCGGGAGTCAGTATTGGTTTTGGGTTCCATATCGGCGGGTTGTTCCTGTCCCTCCGAGTCTTTGTCCCCCATTGACCCCTGAGACACTGATGGGTTTTTCCCAGTGCCTTTAGCAGAGTCGGTGATTGTTGTATCCCTATCAGTGGGTTGTTTGTGTCCCCCTGAGTCTTTGGGATCGATCAGTGTGCCCTCAGACAAAGGCTTTGATTTGCTAATGTCCTCATCAGGCGAAGTGGAAGGCGCTCCCCTACCAGCGGGTTGTTTGTTTCCCTCTGGATCTTGGGGAGTAGTAGATGTGACCAAGGGCACTGACTGTGATGTATCAGTGTCCTTCGTTGTCACGGGGGTGGTTGTTGCCTGGTCAGTGGGTGTCTTTTGGGTCTCAGGATTTTTGTGCCTTTTAGGCTGTGCTCCTGAAGTCCCAGGGCCCTGAGACTTTGGTTTAGTCTTAGTCCCAGTTTGAGACTTCCCCTTTCTCTTTTTAGGAGCAGGGTTTGGAGACACTGATCCCTCCTGGTTGTTTACAGCAACCATATGGGCCGTCAATTCAATAGGTGTGACTAGGGATGGGTCCTTTTGAAAATTTGAAGGACTCAGGATGCCAGGTAAAGTCCCAAAGCTTTCATCCTGAGTATAATTGGAACCCAGTAACGATTGAAGAGCACAAGAGACAAACCTAGGATATGAAATATACTTCGTCCTAGTTTTGCTCTGTAGCTTCGTTACAAGATCACTGTAAATGATCTCCCCTATGTCGACATTGACCCCATTCATCAAGCAGTATGCCATCATCAACTGAATAGAGTTAACTTGTTCAGTGGATGAGTGGTTCCCGCCGAGGACCTGAATCACAAAAGTGAATAGGATCCTCCAAGCCACGGGGAATGAACTTTTAGTGACTGGGGTCTTGTCCAAAAATGATGGATCTAAAACGATTTGTTTTAACCCATCCTTCACTGTGGAAGGTTCAGGATGGGCGACATAAACACCTTTGTTGTAATCCAACCCTGTTGAAGTGCAAAAAGTTTTGTAATCCAGGGTGTATTGTTGCCCCCCCATTAAGACTGAACCTGATGAGATACTCCCTGACTGGTCTAAGGTTATTCTCATCAGTTGAAGGTGTCGGGTCATAGGCTCTAGCAGTTGCCCAAAATTCCCTGAGGTAGTTTGGGTACACCACTGAGGGACATTTAACAAAGGCCGTTTTGAGTGGGCAGTTGAATAAAAATTTTACAATGTCTTTATAGGTTGGGATGTTTTCAGGATATTCAAAATTACCTATGACATTGTTTGTTTTGAATTCAACATTAGTAAGATCCCCTACCCACTGAGGTGCAAACTGGAGAGCTTGTGTTCTAGCCATTTCCATTAAGAAAGATTTAAGGGTTTAAAAAGATTTTGACTAGAACAATCAAGGTTTTTAGATCTCTCAAGGTTTGTGATGAAAAACTTTTGTAAATGTTTACAAGAATGGTTTTTCAAGAGAAGGTTTTAAAGATGTTTTTGAGCACACACAAATTTTTCTGGGTTTAAGAAGAGATTTTGACAGAGTTTTGTTGCAGAAATTAATTTGTGTGTGTTTTGTGATTTTGAAGAGGGTTTTTATAGAGTGGTGAGAGGGGTAGTTTTTGCATAATAGTGGATATGTAGACCAATTTTTGAAATCGTTTGATATTCCACATTTAATGCCACCCACCCCATCACGCAGTAAAAACCCGTCTTTCAAGGGAAACAGTTGTGATGCACAGTAAAAGTGCACTTTAGCATCATTAAAATATCCATAGGATATTTTATGTGAGAGAAGGCATTAAATGCCAAGTGGGTAAGTGATGAGACCCCTGACAGTAAGACATATATTCCTATATTAAATTGGTGGGATTTCCAACCTAGGACATTTAAGTAACTAATACTCAGAGCATTTAGTTACTTATTCAATGCATTATGTCAGGGACCCTGAATAAGTCTTACTTATTCAGTGAGGGATTAATTTTTGGATGTTCAGGGAGATGTACCAGTTTACAGAACTCACTGAGATTGGCTTTCAGATGCCTGACTTTCAATGTCAAGCATTCCCAATTCAGCTTTCAGTCTCCTGAATGTAGGTTCATCCAAAGGTTTGGTGAAGATATCGGCAAGTTGATATTCAGTAGGGATGAAGTGAAGTTCTATGTCTCCTTTCATTATGTGATCCCTGATGAAGTGATATCTGATATCAATGTGTTTGGTTCTTTGATGGAGGACAGGGTTGTTGGAGATTGCAATTGCACTGGTGTTGTCACAGAAGATGGGTACCATCTTGTAATGGATGTCATAGTCACTGAGTTGACTCTTCATCCATAGAACATTGGCACAGCATCCTGCAGCAGCCACATATTCAGCTTCGGCTGAAGACATGGCCACTAATTGCTGCTTTTTAGCACTCCAACAAACTAGTTTCCCTCCAAGGAATTGACAGGACCCTGAGGTGCTTTTTCTGTCCATGTTGCAGCCAGCATAATCAGAATCGGAGTAACCTTTGAGATCAAACCTTGAGCATTTAGGATAATAAAGTCCAAGGCTTGGGGTTCCTTTCAGGTACCTGAGAATTCTTTTGGCTGCAGTGAGGTGGGATTCTTTAGGATTGGACTGATATCTGGCTATGAGACAGACTGAGAATTGTATGTCTGGTCTGGAAGCAGTTAGATACATCAGTGAGCCAACAATCCCTCTGAAATGGGTTTGATTAACTGATTTGCCAGTGAGATCAGGTCCAAGGTTGTTGGGTGGAACCATTGGAGTCTTCACTGAGGCACAGTCAGATATTTCGTATTTCTTTAAGAGATTTCTTGTGTATTTCTCTTGACTGATGGAGATTCCTTTCTCAGTTTGCCTGATTTGTAGTCCAAGGAAGTATGTAAGTTCACCCATCATGCTCATTTCAAACTTCTTTGTCATCAGTTTTTCAAACTGTTTGCAAAGTTTGTAGTTTGTTGAGCCGAAGATGATGTCATCAACATATACTTGGACAAGTATAACATCTTGCTTTGTTCTGTAGACAAACAGTGTGTTGTCTATCTTTCCTCTGACAAACTTGTTTTGTATAAGGAAGGCTGAGAGAGTTTCATACCATGCCCTGGGAGCTTGTTTCAGTCCATAAAGGGCTTTATCAAGCTTGCAGACATAGTCAGGGAATTCACTGCTCTCAAAGCCTGGTGGTTGTTGAACATAAACATCTTCCTTGAGATCACCATTTAGGAATGCACTTTTTACATCCATTTGGTAAACTTTGAAGTTCATGTAGGTAGCAAATGCAAGGAAGATCCTGATGGCTTCCATTCTTGCAACAGGAGCAAATGTCTCATCATAGTCAATGCCTTCTTGTTGACTGTAACCTTTGGCTACAAGTCTGGCTTTGTTTTTAATGACAGTGCCGTTTTCATCAGTTTTGTTTCTGAAAACCCACTTCATTCCTATGACAATGACATCCTGAGGACATTTGATCAAGGTCATGACCTTGTTTTTGTCAAACTGTTGAAGTTTTGCATGGCCTGAACCCAGCTTGGGTGTTTTAAAGCCTCAGTGACACTTTTGGGTTCTATGTCTGATAGGTAATCAGCATATAGACATTCATTGGCTGAAGCTGCTGTTAATCTAGCAGCCATGCTTCTGGTGAGCATGCCCTCAGCGGGTTCACCAATGATGTTTACAAGCTCAATGTCCTGAGATCTTGTCCACCTACTTTGTGGTCTAGGATCTGAGCTAGAGAAGATCACTGGGAGTTCAGGTGTGAGTTCAGGTGCAAGAGCCACAGGATCATTTAGAACATTTGTTGAGATGTCCTGTTCTGGTGGAGGTTCATGAGTAGCAGGTTCCTGATCATTTGGTTCAGTGTTACCTATCCCAGCAGGGACTGATTGATTATCAATGAACTCACTGATAGTTGGTTGTGACAGTTTATGAGGCAGGACATAATATGAGATGTCAGCATCCGCTTGGTATGAGGAATTAGTTTCAGTGATGAACTCATCAGGAGGATATCTTGATGAGTTATCAATTCCTATTTCTTCCACTGAAGAATTTGTGAATCTGATGCTTTCTACACTTTCATCAAAGGTGACATGATAGGTTTCCTCAACTTGTTGTCTCCTTGTATTAAATACCCTGAAGGCTTTAGAGATAAGTGAGTAACCTAAAAAGTATCCATCATCAGCTTTAGCATCAAACTTGCCTAGATGATCCTTGTGGTTATGAATAAACATAGGACATCCAAACACATGAAAATAACTTATGTCAGGAAGTCTCCCTTTGAATATCTCATAAGGGGTTTTATTATGTCTTTTGACAATGATTGACCTGTTTTGAGTATAACAGGCTGTTTTGACTGCTTCAGTCCAGAAATGCTTGGAGAGGGCTGAGCCATTTAACATGGTTCTTGCAGCCTCAATGAGAGTTCTGCTTTTCCTTTCAGCTACCCCATTTTGTTCAGGGGTATAAGGAGATGAGAAATTTTGGGAGATACCCTTCTAATCACAGAAACTCTCGAGCTCAGCATTTCTAAATTCAGTACCATTGTCAGTTCTGATTTGTTTTACTGTAACGTCATTCTGGTTTTCAATGTTCCTGATGAATGACATTATAGTATCAGCTGCCTGACTCTTTTTTGAAAGAAAGTATACCCAAGTGTATCTTGAAAACTCGTCAACAATGACAAGTGTATACTTTTCATGCTGGATTGATCTAGGACTGACAGGTCCAAAGAGATCCATAGGCAAGAGGTGAAGGCAGCTTTTGACAGAGAAGTTTTGTTTGGTTTTGAAAGATGCTCTTTTATGTTTGCCTTTTTCACAGGCAGAGCATGGTTTGTCTTTAGCAAAAACTAGTGATGGTAAGCCAAGGACCTTGTTTTGTTTAGCCAGATTGTTGATGTTTTTGAAGTTCAAGTGTGAGAGTCTCTTATGCCACAGCCAGTTGATAGTTTCAGTGGCTTTGGCAAAGAGACAGGTTCCATCTTTAGAGAGAGTTGACATGTCAAGGACATAGACATCGTCTCTCCTAGGAGCAATTAACACGACTTCCTTGTTGGCATTAAAAATGGTACCTTGCTTGTCATTGAATTGTACAATGTACTTAGCATCACATAGCTGACTGACACTGGTGAGATTGTATTTGAGACCATTGACATAAGCAATCCTAGAGAAAACTATTCCATTGCAGTTTACTGAACCATAACCTTCAGTGGGACATGATGAGTTATCACCAAATACTACCTTGGGCCCTGGTTCCTTTACATACTTGTGCAGATATTCCTTCACATCAGTCATGCTTCTTGAGCATCCACTGTCTAGATGCCATATAGGCTCCCTGGCATGCCTCTGCACAAGTAGTAAACTGAATTAGTTTCTCTTCGTGACCCACTTACTAGTGGGCTTGGATCTCATGGTCTCTTTGAATTGAGCAATCGATTCATGGTCAGTTGTGGAATGCACTGTGCTACCACAGGTTTTGCATTTGGAGACTGAGGATGACTCAGTGGATATGGGTTGCTTTGAACTTCTCCTTGCATGAATAACACTGTCATGCTGAGATGTCTTATGATCTGTGTTACCGCAAATATCACAGCAGATGTTCATAAGACAATCATCAGGGCGATGATCATTAAAGGCACAGTGAGGGCAAGGAGAAAAAGGTTTAGCTCTAGACTTTTGAGCTGACTTGGATGAAGAAGTGTACTGATGACCAACTTTGGTGTAGTTAGCCTTACTGAGAGAACTCACATATTGCAAGTGGTCAGCAGTTCTATGATCATCCTCTTTGCAGATCATACAAAAAAGGATTCTATAACAGTTGTCAGTGGTATGACTGGTATAGTGACACAGATCACACTTCTGCTTGTTTTTGGTGGAGGATTTTGACTTGAAGGAACTAGAGGAAGCTGACTTTGTTTCCTTGATTACTTCAGGGACTTTTTCAATGGATTCCATTTTGTCAGTTAGCTTCCTTACAAGTTCAGTCAATTGTTGAATCTGATCAGCTTCAGTGGGGATAGAGGATGTGGAAGTTTCAGTGGGGGTGGATTCTTCTTGAGTTGGTTTTGTTGGTTTCTTCAAAATGGTTCTACCAAGTCCAGACCTTTCTTTAGGAGAGTGTGGATTGTATTGAAGTGGAGTAAGCTCAGAGCTAGGATCAGCACCCTGAAGAGGTTCCAAGGGTGGAAGTGGTGCTTGAGATTCATCTTCAGACTCAGAGATGTGTTCAGTGCTACTGGGCACATCTGGAAGTCCAAGCATGCTCTTCAGAGCTTGACTCTCAGGCTCTAGAATCTTTCCAGAGTCAAAGTTAGGAAGCTTACTATCAGGATTAAGACTTTCAATCCAATCACTGGGCTTGGGAATAGACAACATGTTGGTAATCATGCCACCAGACACAAATGGTTTAGGACTCTGGTCTTTGTTGTGAGAGTCAATGAGATGATGTTCACCTATGACTCTCTTTTTGCTACTGGGAGCACCCACAGCATCAAAGACCATTGGATTTTTGATGGTCCAACTATTGATGATTTCTTTTTCTTTCTTAAGTTCGTCTTGAAGAGCCTGATTTCTTTTAAGTAACTCAGTCTTTTGAATTTGTAAGGTGATAGCCTCAAGCTTGTTTTGTTTTAACACAAGTAACTCATCCCTACACTTATTCAGTTCAAAACTTAACTTGTTGTACTTAGAAAAAAGATTGAGTCTTTGCTCTTCTACAAACTTAAGATCTACATTGATATAGTTCATATAGGACTGCCAATCAGAGTCATCATCCATAGAAAGTAGAATATTTACCTTCTTCATTGTGATGTTAACCCATTCTCCATTTCTGGCATGATTCTTTCCAACAGCAAGCTTATCTTCCTCTGAGAGAGCCATCAGGGCGCTGACATGCACCATTTCTTCATCTGATGAGACTGGCTCTTCATCCCAATCGAAAGTTTCAGCAATAAGACCTTTGTTTTTACCCTGCACAGATTGAACACTTTTTGGTTCTGAAGGACTGGCCTCAAGCAAAGCAAGCTTGGCTTTGATTTTCCTATACTTAGCTTCAAAATCAACTGTTTTGTTCTGGTCAGATTTATTTTGAAAGTTTTGATGAGACTGATAGATTTTAGGTTGAAATTTGCTAAAACCTAAGGACTGATTTGACCCTGATGGTTTGTAAGAGGGTTCAGAAATTGTTTTAGAAAAACAATCTTTTGCAAAATGACCTCTTTTGTGACACTTAAAGCATTCAGTGTCCTCATTAGCTTTAGCAGTTGAAAAACCTTTGTTTCTTTTAATAAACCTTCGAGAGTTTGCAAGGAGTGCCCTTTCCTGAAATTCAACGTTCAGGTCATTCAGGTACTCCTCACTTGATCTCTCATCAGGCTCATCATCAGAATTTTCTTGGAAATCTTGAACCACATTGTTAGAAAAGAAGGCAGTTGATATAGGTGAGGTGATGGTCAGGGACTTCTTGACTTCCTGAGACTTCTTTAAGTCAGGGTAACGTCTGTTGATGAGGTTTTCCTCATAGACGAATTTCCCATAAATTTCAGGGAGTTCAAGATTTTTTATGTGATTTGCATTTCTAAGTCCCTGAGAGAAGTTCAACCATTTCTCAGGGAGACAATTTACAAAACCAACATTTATCTCATGCTTGGATAACTTAACACCGTCATTAGCCCGTTCATTTAAAAGAGTTTTGTAACGGGTGTAAGTTTGAGAGAGAGTTTCAGAGTCCCTAGCCCTGAAGGTATTGTACTCAAGTTTCAGGTCCATTATCATGTTTTCCTTGGTATCTGAAGGACCTTCATGGCTATGGACCAGGTCATCCCAGGTTTGCTTAGCAGTATTACAGCTAATGACTGACTCCATTATATCATCAGGGAGACATGATATGATGATACTTTTGAGTCTTTGGTCCTGGTTGACCACTCTCCTTTCATCCTGAGTCCACTGAGCTTCAGGTTTGTCCAAAACTTCAGCTGTCTTTGGGATAAATGGACCCTCATTAATACATTTGATATAATAAGGTTCCATCCCAATCAAATAGCAAAGCATACGCTTTTTCCATTTGTTGAATTTGCCAACTTCAAGTCTAGGGGCAGCAGCTGAATAAGCTCCACCCTTTTTATCGACTAGTTGGGGTACATCAGTTTCAGCCATAGGAATCCTGATTTAAAAACATTTTTAGATCGGCGAAAAAAGTTTTATAATCAGCCTCGCTCTGATACCACTTGTTGTTCCCTACTCACTATCGTTTAAAACAATTAAGTACTTGAAACAATTTTAACAGTGAGTAATGACTGAAAGTAATGCAAGTAAAACACACAAAGTAATTTTCAACGTCATATTCTTATTAGAAATAATTCAAAAGAATACGTTACCCAAGTACTTGCGGAATAGTACTTGGGATTGAAATGACAAAGTTTGGGTGACTCCTCTCTAAGCTCAGGCTAAGTCTGAGCACAACTCTTAGAACCCACTAAGCTAGCTCAAGGATAAAGTTGTATTTGGAGAAGTGAAAAGTTGGCTTGTGTGTGTGTTTTTACAATTCACAAGCTCAAAACTTTTCACTCAATTCTCTTATGCTATTTATACAAGTATGATATTTAACTTTAACCTAGAAGACAAAAACTTCGATCACAGTAATCACGAATATAGAAGTATTCGAATTACTGTTTACTTTGCTATTAGTAGACAGGTGGCGAGTCTTCTTTCCTTAACAGGGGATCGCCGCTTTCTATAAATGGGAAGATATGATCTTGATAGATTGAGACTTTGTATGGACTGGATAAACACATGAGGGACTTAGTTTTATCTGGGTAAAACTTTCCCGCCTAGAACAGCTCATTCTTCAGTCTTTAGATCCTTCAGTATCTTCCTTCGTTTGTCTTCAGTGTATAAGAGTTGGAGAGGAGTTTTAGGGATTCAGTGAGTTATTGTCATCACTCACTGAATCCACCATCTTCTTCTTGACTAAGTCTTCACCCATTAAGTTCCGCCTTGCTGAGTGGAGAGGCTTCTTCTTCGCCTCGTACTGAGTATCCTGAAGATGGCTCACTGAGAGACTATGCACTCAGTGACCTGATATTGTTTAACGGATTAAACACTTAGGATATTTTCTATTCAAATCCTAGATTAAGGGGTTTGGGTATTTTCAGAACCCAACACGACTGCCCCTTATACTCCTCAGCAAAATGGTATTTCTGAAAGAAAGAACAGGGTGCTGAAGGAGATGGTTAATTCCATGTTGTCCTATTCAGGACTGAGTCAATGGTTCTGGGGTGAAGCTATGTTAACAGCTTGCTATTTATTAAATAGGGTTCCCAACAAAAGGAACAAGGTTACCCCTTATGAACTCTGGACTAAAAGGAAACCCAACTTGAATTATCTCAAGGTTTGGGGTTGTAGGGCTGTTGTAAGACTCCCTGATCCAAAGTTGAAAACTTTGGGTGAAAGAGGCATTGATTGCATCTTTGTTGGATATGCTGAGCATTCCAAGGCTTTTAGGTTCTATGTTATTGAACCTAATGAATATGTTTCAGTTAACTCAATAATTGAATCAAGGGATGCAAACTTTGATGAGAATAGATTCTCATCAGTCCCTAGACCAAGTATGAGGATTCCTAATAGAACTCATAACACTGGTGTGTCAGAGGTCCCTGATGATGAACCTTCAGTGGTCCCTGATGAGGTTGTGGTTCAACAACCTGAACCTATGCTTAGAAAGAGCAAAAGGGTCAGGACTCCAAAGTCATTTGGACCTAAGTTTCAACTGTATTTGGTTGAAGGAACAAGGGATGAGGTCTCAGACCAATACTCCTATTGCTTCATTGTTGAGGATGATTCCAAGACATTTGAAGAAGCAATGAAGTCACAGGATATTGCTTTCTGGAAAGAAGCAATCAATGATGAGATGGATTCCATCATGGGGAACAACACTTGGGTGTTGGTTGATCTACCACCTGGTTGCAAACCTTTAGGTTGCAAATGGATTTTCAAAAGGAAAATGAAGGTAGATGGAACTATTGAAAAGTTCAAGGCTAGACTAGTCATTCAAGGCTTTAAACAAAAGTCTGGGATAGACTATTTTGATACCTATGCCCCTGTGGCTCGTATCAGTACCATAAGACTGCTGATTGCTATGGCATCTATTCACAATCTGATTATTCATCAGATGGATGTGAAGACAGCTTTCTTGAATGGTGAATTGGAAGAGGAGGTTTATATGAACCAACCTCAGGGCTTCATCATGCCTGGCAATGAAAACAAGGTGTGTAAACTGATTAAGTCTCTTTATGGACTTAAGCAGGCACCTAAGCAATGGCATCAAAAGTTTGATGAAGTGGTTTTGTCTAGTGGTTATGTTCTTAACCAAGCTGACAAATGTGTATATAGTAAATTTGATGAATCTGGTAAAGGAGTCATCATTTGTCTATATGTTGATGACATGTTGATCTTTGGCACTGACCAAAATCAGGTTGACCTGACAAATGAATTTTTGTCATCAAGGTTCTCCATGAAAGACATGGGGGAGGCTGATGTTATCCTTGGTATAAGGATTAAACATGAAAGTAAAAGAATTTCTATCTCTCAGTCTCATTATATTGAGAAGGTGCTGAGGAAATTCAATTACTTTGATTGTACTCCTGTGAATACAGCTATGGATACTTGTGAGAAGCTGATGCCTAATAATGGCAAGGCTGTATCTCAACTTGAGTATTCTAGGGTAATTGGCTGCTTGATGTATGCCATGACTTGTACCAGACCTGACATTGGTTTTGCAGTGGGAAAATTGAGCAGGTATACTAGTAACCCTAGTGCTCATCACTGGCAAGCAGTTCAAAGGGTAATGAAGTATTTGAAGAGAACTATGGATTATAGTCTCTCATATACTGGTTACCCATCAGTGTTGGAAGGATACACTGATGCAAGTTGGATCAGTAACACTGAAGACAATTCGTCTACCAGTGGCTGGGTATTCCTACTTGGTGGAGGTGCAATTTCTTGGGCTTCCAAGAAGCAAACTTGCATCACCAGTTCAACAATGGAATATGAATTTGTGGCTTTGGCAGCTGCTGGTAAAGAAGCTGAATGGTTGAAAAACTTGCTTCTTGAGATTCCATTGTGGCCTAAACCTATAGCACCTATTTCTATCCGTTGTGATAGTGCAGCTACATTGGCTAAGGCTTATAGCCAAATGTACAATGGTAAGTCTAGACACTTAGGTGTCAGGCATAGCATAATTCGTGAGCTTATCATGAATGGGGTGGTATCTATAGAGTTTGTTAGATCTCAACAGAACTTGGCTGATCACTTGATGAAGGGATTAGCTAGAGACTTGGTTATAAAGTCTGCTAAAGGGATGGGTTTAAGTCCAACTTAGTCACTGAATGCTAGGACACCCAACTCCCTCCTAAGGAAACTTGGGAGCTGAGTTCAATGTGGAAAGCTGAACATTCAGTGGACTGGAGCACATGTTTTATTTACATCCCAAGGTTGTGCTCGGAACCTGCTGAAAGGAGGATGAAGTCTTTACTTCTTAATGGTTAATTTTCTTTGAAAAAGTGCTTGGCAGGAGCATGACTAAAGAGGAATCACCTATGTAAATGTTGAAGTTTTGCCGCTTCAGGAAGCTTTGGACTTTAGCTTCTACAACATTTATGAAGTTGGATATGGAAACACAGCTTGTATAGTGTCAGGAGCCGATAAGTGTTTGAAAGCTTGTGTGTAGTTATCTTCAGGTATTCAAATGGGTTGAAGGGTTCAATTCTTAGAACACCCTGATTCTCGAATATTTGAACGTGTAATTACTAGATGGAAATTCAATCCTCAGGACATTTTCATTTATGCACATGTTTTGTTTGATGTTTGTTTTCATGCAAAGGAAGTGAACTAAATTTGGGGAGGATTGTTGGAAAATTTAGTGCACTTGTGGGATTAGTTCACACCTTGTAATGGGTTAGGAGGTACGGAGTGTACACCCATAAGGTGCATGAACACCCTGACTCTTGTAGCGGTTTGTATTGGTAGTGCTTGGTGAAAGTACTGTTGTGGTTACCACTGATTATCAGTGTTTCCACTGAAGCAGTACTTACACTGAATCAGTGTTTCCACTGAAGTGGTGTTTCCACTGAAGTGGTGTCTCACTGAAGTTGTGTTTACACTGCAGCGGTGGCGTTTCCACTGAAGCAGTGTAACCACTGATGACACTATGAAAGTACTGATGATAGTACTGCTTGTAACGGTTTTGAACTATTCAAGTGGTAGTTTAAACTGCATTATGACCATGTTTAATTGGTCATGTAACCACTAACGGCTATAATGGGGATAATTATGAGGCTATTAATGGGCCGATTAATACTCATAATTCCATTGACTAGTCTAGAGTATTTTCCTATAAATAGGAGATATGTTTTCAGATGAAAGACACAGAGAAAATACGCTTGAATACAAACACCAAACCTAAACACTTATTAGCGAAGGGGTTATAGAATTGTGCCTAATTCTCTAACTGCATTTGGTCTTATCCCAAGTAGATATTCGTGATACCCAGGCATTAGGGTCGAATAGTTTACTTTGGAAAGTGATCACACGATTCCAAGTGATATCCGGTAACCACCAAGTGGTATTGTTACTACTGACTGTTTGTTTGTTTCTGCTGAAGAGTTGCGCATTTCTGCTGAAGTTGATTATCTTACCCTGCTTTGGGACGAATACACACCAACACCTTTTACCAATACAAGTAGGTGTTTTTTTAAGTTTATTTGGGGGACTTGATGAGCTTATTAGCTTATATAAATACAAGAAGCCCAAGAAAGTGTTTGGATAAGCTTATATGATTGGGCGTATGAGCTTATATATAGGGGCTATTTATGACCCTTTATACTTTTTGGTCATTTTACTTTATTAACCATAATAAGCTAATACAAACACTAAACATGAGCTTATGAGCTTATTGTTCATAAGCTATAAGCTTCTTATAAAATATTAGCATAAGCCAAAAATATAGGCTTAGTCAGACAACCTCTAAAATGAACAAGTGTTGGTGCGTTAGGTTGATTGATTGCATATTTGCATTGTATTTGATCATTCCAGCACGTGAAAAATGTTTACATAATCTTTTCATGGTGTTGGTAATTTAAAGACCGAAACAAACAAACAAATCCAAACAAACGAAGCGGAAGCTTTATTCAAATAACCAAACCAAATACAAAACCAAATTCAACGGTACCACCACAAAAACTAATTCAAAAAGTACCAAACAATTATTCAAAAGTACAAAGAAAACTAATGCTAATAATCCCTATTTATAGCCAAAACTAACCGTCATAGATTAGTTACCAAATTACAAATAAACTTGTAGCACAAGTCGAACAAATTACCAAATAGCCCCTAAAGTTTAAGTCACTTTTCTAACAATCTCCACCGTGACTTGAACTCCTCCACCGGCTTCAAATCAAATTCAAAGTTCCAAACGCTAGTGATACTAGCCAAATTCAAATCAAACGATCAATTCCCAAAAACTATCCAAAACAAAGTTGATCGAAAGCAAATGCCGATAACTTCAAAACGAACAATCAAATGTTAACCGACAAATTCAAACTCGGTTAACCGAACAAACAAATCGGCTCAAACGATCTTCAACAAAGATTATCAAATTCAGGCAACCAACTTCAAAAGCCCGACGAACGAAGATTCCAAATTTTTCTAAAGTAACAAATTCCAAACGATCGAACAGATTCAAACGACTTGCACCAAGTCTTCAAAAACCAAACCGATCTTCAAATTCCAAATACCAAATTCTAATTCTAATGACCCACTTATGTAATAAGAATTACGGTATAGCTTCAAACTTATTGTCCATGTATCAACTAAATTCAAGTAAATAAAAAACTTGACGAAGGGCTCTAATAATTCAAACACCCTAAATATGATACGGATAATAAATCTAATAACCCACTTATTATAATAAGAATTATGGTCCAAATTCCAAATAATCGAATCCAATTAACCTAATCGTAAATTAGTCTTCAAACAAACGATCTAATCAAAATCCAAAACAAAATTTCAAAATACCGAATAAAAGCTTACAAATTATCTCTACCAAAATTCTGATGCAATCACCAGGTACCAAACAATGATCATATTAAAAACTAATGCAAACACCAAAAGCCCATATTCCAAAATTCTAAATTCTATTCAATCGTATCCCAAACAAAGCCTTACAGTCGAATTCCAATATAATAATCAACCCAAAACAAAGCCAGATAAAACAAACTTTTCGAACAATACAAATCCAATTCTATCAATCTTTTCTTTTTTCAAATCAAATAATCGATCTTTCAAACTAAATCCGAACAAAGTGTGCAAACCTTTTTTTTTCTTCTTCATCTTCAACCTGTCTCTGATACCACTTGTTGGTAATTTAAAGACCGAAACAAACAAACAAATCCAAACAAACGAAGCGGAAGCTTTATTCAAATAACCAAACCAAATACAAAACCAAATTCAACGGTACCACCACAAAAACTAATTCAAAAAGTACCAAACAATTATTCAAAAGTACAAAGAAAACTAATGCTAATAATCCCTATTTATAGCCAAAACTAACCGTCATAGATTAGTTACCAAATTACAAATAAACTTGTAGCACAAGTCGAACAAATTACCAAATAGCCCCTAAAGTTTAAGTCACTTTTCTAACACATGGATTACTAAATTTGATATATTTTTTTCCATTTCAGGGGTATGTGCTCGGTAATCCTCTTACCGATACTGGTGCTGACTATAACTCAAGAATTCCATATGCTCATAATATGGCACTCTTATCAGCTGCAATCTACAAGGTAATAAAGTATGTCAGCCTTGAGTATATCAGAACTATTTTAAAGTGCAACAATCAAATTCAAAAAAGTTATATGTCGAATAATGAAGTTACATATTTTTGCAGTCAGTTGATGAAAACTGTCATGGGGAGTACTTAAATGTAGATCCCGAAAACAATCTATGTGTACATCATCTAGATGTGGTAGAAAAGGTACACGAGCTAGTGTTCAATTTAAATTATCCGCTTACAATATCCACGTCTGAATCTGTATTAACTCTAATGGTTTATGTTTTTGACCTGCAGTGCCTTGGAAGAGTTCGTAAACCCCAGATTTTAGAGCCTTATTGTGACACTACAAATACCTTGACGTCTGATATCTTCAGGAGGGATTTAGGAGCTTTAGACACAAACCCGGTGGATATTTCGTCATTACCACAAGTTCAGACACAATGGTGTCGCGTATTTCTCTCTCTATATATTTCTCTTATTGCATTGCCTGGTATCTCTAGTACTCGCACTGTCACTAGGGGTTGAAGTTATTCAGGATCTACGTATAACTTTCAATTTTTACAATAGTCAGCTACATTTCTCTTCAAGGCAAAAATGTGAAAGTGTAATGGTTATGTTAATACTACTTGTTAATCGATCAGTGGTCAATATATGTGGCACTTCGACTCATTTACTTATGTTTGAGGTTAATCTGGTCCCTGTTTATTAAAAACGGGTAATATGGGTAATTTATATCAAATGGGTTGAAAGCCATCCTATATATATCGGTAATGCATACTATGCCTCAAATGGTAGATTCAGAGCCTCAGATTATTTTAGAACAATATTGAGTTTTAATCACAATTATTTAATCATGTGTTCAAAAAATTGGACAAAAAGTGTTTGTCAATCAATCTGACCCAACCCGTCCCTAGTGACATGTGCGAAAACCAACCCATTTTAATGGAACCTGCTTTTGACTTGTTACCTGACCTGCCTATCTTGACACTTCTACTATAAAATATTATGCTTTTCTGTGTTTTTTAGATACTTAATACACATATTGCAGGATGACAACTATCTGTATTCTTCTGTATGGGCTAATAGCAAAGACGTGAGAGAAGCTCTTCACATTCGTGTGGTTAGTAGTTCACAGTGAGTTTTGTTCACATACATCTTGATTAATAATGTAGGCTAAAGATTCTTGTGACCACTAGGAATTTGGCGATACTGAGTGGGTGCGATGCAATGAAACCTTGCGTTTCAATTTTGACCAAGAAGCCATATCTTACACGCATAATGTCATGAGTGTTGTTGGCTATCATCAAAACCTTAGTGATAAAAATTGCCGAGCTCTTATATATAGGTAAATACCCTTTAATATATATGCTTCTTCTCATTATCAAACTTACGTATGCTTCTATTGAAGGAAAATATCCATAAGAATTTGGCTTTCTTTTTTTTATCTCTTTGTATTTAAACAGTGGAGATCATGACATGGTTGTTCCATATTTGAGCACGTTCAACTGGATTGAGTCACTAAACCTTCAGGTCATAGATGATTGGAGACCATGGGTTGTCAACGAACAAGTTTCCGGGTTAGTTCTGCTGTCATTTCCAGCAGCCACAGCTAACAATATTTGTGCACTATGCTCCTAATTATTATTATTATTATTATTTATTTATTTTTTCAGATACACGAAAAAAATACTCGAAAGATGACTATGACTTTACATTTGCTACTGTAAAGGTATATTTAAACCTCTCTTTAGTTACTGTCAGTTCCGTCCCATATGGCCATATTATAATAAAATTTTATTTAATTACAATATGAGTATTTGTTGTTTTAAATAATACTGAACCCAGATTTCAGTGTATTGAATTGGTATAGTAGGATTACAGATTTGTAAACTTTTTTTGTATTGTTAAAGGGAGGAGGTCACACAGCTCCGGAGTACAAGCCTAAAGAATGTTTAAGCATGCTTATGAGGTGGCTTGATAACGATACTTTGTAAGCAACAATCTTTAAGTTAAAGATTTATTTCTCATGTTGTATTTTTTTTTTTTTTTTTTTCTGTACAAGTCATTTTCACAATTAGTAAGCGACGGTAAACTAGCTGATCATCTAAGTAAATTGTTTGATGTGTTTGTAAATCATTAGGAATGTTAATTACACGTATTTTTCAAAGATTTAATTAACCAATCATACTCATTCATTTTTCATCAAAATTAATAAAAAATTATTTTTCACTTTTTTCAAATAAAATATCTTGCAAATGGTAAATCGTTAAACGACGAAAAATACATCATCGCGACGATTTTTTTTATCTTTCAGTAAACGAGCACTTCGATATATTTTCGACGAACTTATTTTTCCGAGTTTTGTTTTGATGTTAAAATTTGCGTCCGGAAAAATCACATGTGTTATTCAAATCACATGTGATTTTTCCAGAAGTAAATCTCTCTCTCTCTCATCTAAACCACCCAACCCAACGTGAATCCTTGAAACCACCCAACAATGATGGTTCTTATGCTAAATCGTCCACCGTCACTACCCAATCACAACATATAAGCTTCTCCTTGTTCAGAAAGGTTATCTTCAGTGAAGTTACGGTCGGTCAACGCCAAAGCATCACCGGCGACCGTATTTCACCAAAGATCTATAAACAAGATCTTTATGTTTCTAGGCTTTTAACATATCTGTAAAAAAAACTTAAAGGGTTGTCAAAATAGATCTATAAACTACAGGTATGATTTTGTTATATTGTTAAAGGCTGGGGGAATATATATATATATATATATATATATATATATATATATATATATATATATATATATATATATATATATATAGAGTTAGGATCAAATAAGAAGAATAATAAAAGTAAGAAGGATAGGAAGTAACCACAACCACTCATTTTAGATGCACCTACAAAAATGGATGCATCTTCATTCAAATTTTCCCTCCTATATTAAAATGTGTGGCTAGAATTACTTCTTACCCTTCTCATTTTAATTATTCTTCTTATTGGATCCCTTCCATATATATATATATATATATATATATATTAATAAAAAGGACTTTTTTGCAATTAATAAAAAGTTATAGGGTTGTCAAAATATTGGGGCGGGATATTCAGACGGGCTTTTGAATATTTGGTAAATGTTTTCAGGTAGGAAATTGATTTTTTTGGACACGTAAAAATACACCACTGAACTCATTTATTCCCTCAAACTCATTTTAAAATACACAAATCATTTCACTGTCAACTTTTAACAACCCATGACAAAATCCCCAAATGATATGTTTATATTCTCCGAGTTGTTTGACGGCCCCAAGCTGTTGTTCCCCATAAGCGAGCTATTCTTCGACATCTGGCTGTACAGGAGATAATGGTGAAACCGTGTACAGCCAGATGTCAAAGAATAGCTCGCTTACGGGGAACTACAGCTTGGGGCCGTCAAACAACTCGGAGAATAGAAACATATCATTTGGGGATTTTGTGATGTGTTGTTAAAAGGTGAAAGTGAAATGATTGGTATATTTTAAAATGAGTTTGAGGGATTTATAAATGAGTTCAGTGGTGTATTTTTAAGTGTCCGAAAAAATCAATACGTGACAAATCGTAATTTCAGGTCATTTATCAAACTTTGAAAATTTCACCAATAGTCATATTTTATTTGAACTATTTTCACTTTATCATTTTTACGTAGACATGTTACTTTTTACATAAGACGCGTACTCAAACCTAAGTTATTAGGTTTTAACAACATAAGCACACTCGGTTAAGCTTATCACACTTTTAATAAACTTAGTTGGAGTATATTGATAAGTTTTAACATTTTTATGAGTATTGATTTTTATTGTTACTCAGTTTTAAGTTTCGTAACTTAAAAACTTTACGTTTGCAATTGCCGAGATCAAACTATACCTACTAATAACTAAAGATTCTATATAACACAATATTAAAACAAAATTATTCACATTAAAACACCTCATGCCACGTTTAATACACATTTACACATGAATTAACAATTTATATAGTACTAGTACATATTTCCTTATGATGCAACTTTTGTCAACCCACGTGTCATACCATGCAAATTTCCATCTCATAACTACGTGTGAAACATTCGAAATGCCAACATGACACACTTTACGTATATATGAAATGCTATGTGAATCCCTGTGCTAAATATTTGCAGATCACACTTCACCATCTAGATATTATCCATTTCTATATTTTGATATCAACTATCTCGTTTCTTTTTTTTCTCTTTCTTTTCATAGCCGAATATCAAACACTCCTAAAACATTTATATTTTCCAACTTTCGTACAAGGTTTGAAGATTAAAGTATCTAGGATTATAATTTTAGCGTCCGGGTTTAAATTACAACATTTGGGTTGTGCATAGGCTGTTAAAAAAATCTTTCTAATCTCATTCAGTCGTCTATATTCAGTGTTACTTGATCTTTACTTCTGATTACCTTGATTCCTTTGCTCGAGGTGAATTCATAGCCCCACTTTCTATTACTTAATTGCTTTACAAACTCTTAGGGGAGATACATGCTATATTTTTAATCGAACACAAATGCTTTGAACTGTACGTTATATCCAAATGCTTTATTGTCACTAAGTATTCTATTGCCATGTTGAAGTCCCTACATCATGCACCATTAGTCACTTGCGAGTGAGCGCGAATATTGTGAATAGGCCTATTGGAATTAACACTCCCGTTCTTATTGACCCAGTTAGGGGAAATCGAACGCACTATATTTGAATCATTAAGGTAAATTGGCAAGTTTACCATATTAGGGCTGCGATGAAACGATTTTACCAATTTCTATTGGTACGAGGTTTACGCTTTGGTTGTCATGAACTTAGGGAAATAAATGTTGTTTTGTTTTCAACGATGAGTGTGAAACAACGTAACTCACACTACGAATATTGTGTTCAAACGAATTAATTAAACCTATGGATTTCACTCAACCTTTGTGTTGACTGTTTTAAGCATGTTTTATCTCAGGTATTAGCATATCATCATGGCTTGCATGGAGTCGCTGAGTTGACGCGTCTCACATATATTTTATGCACTTAACTATCGTTTGATTGTAACAAACTCATTTTTGGTACTTTGGAAATCTTTTGGGACCAATACTTTGTAAACTCTGATTATTTTATTCAATCAAACGATGTATTTTCCAAACGACACTTTAGGTCGTTCAATATAATTGTAACTGTGATGCTATGACAGTCATCCCCAGGTATTCCATTCCGCTGCAAAACAGATAAATTGGGGGTGTGACACAGTATCTTGCCTAAAAGCTTTTTAAAATCCCGCCCAAATTTCCAAATATCCAATGCGAGATATGTGTACATATAGATGTGATCATAAATTGTGTAGCACTTTTTTGTAGACTACGTTGGTAGTGGTATTAGTGAGATTTCCATCTTTGTCACGAATAACCATCTTTAATCCTTTTTCCTACTAACAGGAGAAACAACTACATATAGTTGGCCATATGTAGAAGACTTGCCCGAGAGATTGTCCCTGACTTTTTCTGATTGTCATCACGAAAGAGACGGACACGAGGAACTACTTCCTTATAATCAGTAACGGCAAACGTTTATCAGAAGATGATATTTTCATCTTGAGATAAGCAATCATTTATCAAAACGGCTTCCGGTAATATCTATTACTAAATTAATAGTTTAAATATATTTTAATCCTCAAACTTTTATCATTCTTTAATTTTAGTTCATAGACTTTTTTCGTTTTGCAATGACTAAAAATTGAACCTATAAGTGTTGCATATGTTGGTTTTATGGATATAAATTAGTATACGTGAGTTAGGATCGAACTCGAGACCACGGGATTGCACACTTTACGTATGAGAATTAAAGTTAATAATTAAATGTAATAGTTATATTTATTTATTAATTAAACGAAATAACATAATGGACGTTAAGTAATTAGTTGTAATGGACTAACGGTCGTTAAATGTAATTGGAAAAGGACTAGATTGTAAATATTGGGAAGGTTCCGGAATCCCTTGTGGGATAACACAACCAATCGGCCACAAGGACCAAACCCAACCCATCTACAACTCAAACTTGCTCACCAAGTTAGTTTGGGTATAAATACAAAACCAAGGGTGTTTGTAATTTATCTCTTGTACTCATTAAACTAAACCTAAAATTGTTTTGTGTGTGTTTTGCTTAAAACCGATCGTATACCACTTGTGGGTGTCGATCCATACTTTTTCCAATCTCAAGTTATTTGTGTTGGAATCACTCCTAAACACTAATCAAGTGTTAGTAATTAATATGTAATAGTTAGCCTAATTATGGCCTTTATGTTTGTTTTAGCCTTAAGCTTATGTAGAAGGCCCATGAGCTTAGGCCCAAGCCCAATAAGGAATAGGGAAGGAGAGGGAGTGTTGCCCTAGCTCCTTGCCTATAAATACTATGTAATAACCCTCACTTGAGGGTTGGTTGTTCAAGTTTCCCTTTCACTATCACCTACGCCTAAACCGTGTCTATTATCGTGTGTGTGTGTGTGTGTGATACTTGTTCATCCGCCTTCATCTATTTCTCTATAACTTGTGTTTGTAAAACTAGTGACCTATCAGTGGTATCAATCGCCTAATAGTTGGGTGACGTATTGTTTGAAGTGAGTTTTGGTCTTACGCTTAACGTACGGTACATACCTTTGGTTCGCTTAAAAACGCATTTTTTACACTTTTTAATCCAAGATTCTTGTACTTTCAACGTTATAAGGTGTTAAACTAATGTTTTTTGGCAAAAAGGTTGGAACTTTATGCGTGAAAAGTTGTTTATGAACGTGTTTTTGTACGAGGGTTTAGTTCTACTCGTAACGGTTTTAGAAGCTTTGGTTCATCAAGTTTCACACTTTTGTGTATTTTGGTGTTATTGAAGCTATTTCATCACACAAAAACTGGTTTAGAAACACTTTTGGACAGAATCAAAATTTTGAGCTTTTCTACGCGTAGTAAAACCCTAAAACTACGCGTAAGAGTTCACTTGGTTTGATCTTCATTTTCGTGGTTTATTCCGTGTTTTCTTACTTGGATAAGTCTGAAAATACGTCGACTTTGGATATCTTTTGCACTGTGATAGTGTAAAAGATCATTTGGGTAAAACCCTAAATTTACGCATAAGCATTAGCTTAAGCGTAGAAATCCTACGCATAAGATTCACTTTACGCGTAAACTCAGTTCTACGCATAAGGTAATCCTACGCCTAACTTTCTACGCCTAACTTGTGTCTACGCATAACTTTAGTGTTTTTTCCTACTTACGCGTAAGCTAAATCCTACGCGTAACTCCTTATTGTTACGCGTAACTTTGGTGTTTTTACGCATAAGTGCTACTTGGTTCTTGTCTTTTCTACGCCTAAGGACACTTCATCAACAAAGGTTCATTCGACTACAAAGATCCATTTTTTACCAACACAAGTTTTCAACATGTCTCAACCTCCATACTCTAACCATTTCCATTACACTTATCCTCAACGTCAACAACAACAATCATTAAATCCTCAACATCAACAATGGAATCAACAACAAGCAATCTATCAACAACAATTTAATCAACAACATACTCCACAACTTGGTGCAATTCCACAACCTCAAATGGTTCAACCACCACCTAGTCTTCAAGTTCAACCCTACCCAACTGACTTCAATCAACATCCATCAAGGAACACTATGAAGGAACCCACTTGGTTTGCAAAGATGTGTGAAGCTTTAAGCAGCCAACAATCAATACATGAAGCTGGATCACTTGATAGACCTCCAATGCTCACTCCAGGAAACTATGATCAATGGGTGATAAGGTTCTTTAGGTTTTGTGATCTGAAGAAGCCACATGGAAAGTTTTTAAAGAAGGTTATCTTGGAAGGTCCATTTCAGATGCCTAATGTAGTTGTACCCTGAGATCCTACTGCTAATCCACCAAGAGATGAACAAACGAAAATTGCTACTGTTGCAGACTTGAGCCCTGACGAACTTCTACACTATGAAGCAGATGAACTTGCAATGGAATATATCCTCTTAGGATTACCAAACCCAATTCTTCGCAGTGTTGATGCTCAAAAGACTGCACAGAAGATGTGGGCACATATTCGTCTTCTTATGGAGGGATCTGTACTCAATCAGGAGGATTTGGAATCCAAAATCTACTTGGCTTATGAACATTTCATGATTGAACCTGGAGAGACACTAAAGTCTTATCATCATCGTTTTTCAGACATCATCAATGATTTGGATAAACACAACATCATCATGCCAAGAATTGCAGTGAATACTAAGTTCCTGAGTAGTCTTGGTCTTGAATGGGAGAAGTATGTCATTTTTCTCCGTCAAGCGAAGAATATGCATCAATCTACCTATGGGTTGTTGTACGATTACTTGAAGCCTCATGAAAAGGAAGTTGATCGTGAAAGGATTCTCCGTGCTCAAATCGCTCCACCGACACATCCGGAAAATCAACAACTTGCCTTATATGCTCAACAAAATTATCCTCCTCAACCAGCAACTCAACCAACTGCCTCAAACCCACCACATGATCCTTCACAGCAACAAAATCAATTGGTTCCATACAACAACAACAATGCTCAAGCAACTATAACTGAAGCTAATGAGGATATCGATCCGTTCGAAGCACTGCAACAAGGATTTGTTATGATTGCTAATGCTTTTGGCCGTTATACCAACAGATCCAACAATCGCATTCGTTCCTCATCAAACACAAGAAATCAAGCTGTTGTGAACAATGGACGAGTTGAAGTTCAGAATCGTGGTTATGGTCGTCAGATGAGCGGTGGTCAAGGGTTTAATGCTGCGGGTCGGAATAACAACAGAGCTCCAGTGGTGGAACAGGGAAATGCTTAGAATGGGTTAAATGGTCTTCGTTGCTACAACTGTAATGAGAAGGGACACCTAGCTAATGCATGCCCAAAGCCGAGGACTAGGGGCAGTGCTTATCACAAAGAGGCTCTTCTTTTGGCTCTTAAAGATGAAGCTGGTGGAACTCTCACAGACAAAGAACAGAGCTTCATGGCAGATGCAGACTCAGATGATGATATGGAGGACTTGCAGACCAATTCAGCAGTTATGTTGATGGCTAATATGCAAGAGTTACACATGAGTGAAACAGGCCCAGTGTATGACACTGATGGCTTGTCTCAGGTACCCGAACAAACCATGTTTATCTCTGATCTAATATCTCCGCCAACATCTGAATCCGGCAAGGCTCAGAATGTTCAACATGAGTCTTTCACATCTCATTCCGACGATTTTCAAATAGATCCCGTAGTTACATTTGACGATCAAGATGACCTTATGGTTTCCCTTGATAATCAAATTGACTCCGTGGTTATACTTGAGGATCTAACTAATGATCATGTTGAAACTCACGTTGAACAAGCCGAACTTTTGCCTCATCCAGATTTTGCTCGTTTAATACAAGACCAACAAACCATAGTGGAAGAATGCCGTGCAATTAATGAGGACTTAAAACGCAAAAATGCACTGTTAACCAAGGATTTTGAATGTTTAAACATGCAACTCAACTTTTTCAAAGCTCAAGATAAATGTGAAAAAGGTTTTGAAGCAGCTTTTACTAAATCTCATCAAAACGAAAAATATTTAGAGAGACAGATGCGTGATCTAGCCGCTTCGAAACATGCTTTGTTGTCTAAAATAGAACAACTAAAACATGAACATAAAAAGCAAATTAACGCTCTCACCTTGGAAAATCAAAAAACTAAGGCTGATTTGTTAACTTGTCAAAAAACGTTCTCTGCATACAAAAAGCATTCAACGAATCGTATAGATGACTATCTGGAAGAAATTGTTGAATTGCAACGCAAGCTTAAAGAGTTTAAAACTGTTGTTTATAAACATGGTGAGTCTATAACAGCTATTGAAAAGTTTACTTTAAAACCCAATCCAAAAGGATATGGCCTGAATCTTGCTGATTACAAACCTAAGCTTTCTCTCCAAACATTCAAACCAAATCCGGAAGTTTCCAGTGCAGAATATAAAATTGATGATACTGTTATGACTGTTGTTGAATATAATCGTCAAGAGGAATTAGATGCTGAAGACGAGAGTCGATCAAAATTAGAAAAAGTTGTTTATAACAAACCTTTTACTTATTCACAAGCGGTCACTTTCGTCCCGTCAAAGGATTCTTCTAACACACCAAGGGTTATCATTAAAACACCCGAGTCTTCTTATGTTAATCCCAAACAAGAATTTGAACAAATTTATGGTCCTTTACCTTCCATCAGTGAAGTAAATTCTAAACCTGAAAATCGCAAAATTCTTAGATATTTTGACATTTTCATGGCTGACCTCAAAAATTTGGAACATGAGATAGAATATCATTCTGAAATAAAAGTTCAACATTTTCAATCGCCTCTGGCGCGAGAACAAAGAGACATTTTTCAGAAAAATCTTTTACCTAATGTCAAAAATTTGAAAAATTGTGCAATTTCTTGGGAAAAGGAATTTCATAAGGAACTTGGAGTGATGAAAAACGTTTTCGAGAAAACAGAATCATCTATTTCTAATACTAAACGCAAAAAGAAAATGTTGAGAAAAGATGTTGATCGACTCTTGGAAGATGTTATCTGTGCTGATATCCATAACGTTGTGTTACTGCATGCTTTGCCGTTTGCATATGATTTTATCTCTGCTGATATCGTTGATAATGTTGTTACCGTTGATAATTCTGATCTTGCGCATCAATTCAACACTTTAAAAGCTGAAAATGAACGATTGCATAACGAACTTTCAAACGCAAAACGTCGTCTTCAATGGTGTCAAAAAGATTGTCAAAATCGTGAACTTGCTTTGCAAAAGAAAATCACCCAATTGCAATCTAAATCGTTTAGTCCAAAAATTGAGCAACTGGATGATCAAAACGTGTCTTTGAAAGGTCAACTCTCCAAATATGAACAAGAACTTGTAAACGTCAAACAGGAATATGGTGTCATATTTGATTTACTCAAAAAGACTCGTGTTGAAGCATCAAACGAGCTTGATCATTTTCTCAAACACACTAAGGAAGTCATGAACTTTTCGGGAAATCTTCGTTCTGAAAATCAAGAGTTGGTGCACACTATCTTTAAGCTAAGAGAAATGTTAGGAAAGTATGAACATTTGCCCCCAACCGTCATTAAGAAGATAGCACCAGTCACACTTAGTAATCGTGAACCTAGGATTCCTACTGCCAAATCACAAGTTGCTAACGTGCTTCCCTCTACTGAAACAGGACTAGTTGCTTCTTTTCCAAACGTCCGCAATTCACAGCCTAGGAGCACTCAATCGAAGAATAGGAAGTTGCGACCTAAGAAAAAGACAAATAAGAATGCTGAAGTAGAAGAACACCGTAGGACAATGAATAAGACTCACGTTGCTTCCACTATAGATATTGCGTCTGGCAAATGTAATAGAAATAGTGATGTAACGAATGCTAAACCGTTAAGTACTTTTGATATTATGTCTGATGCACCTTGTGATATTTGTCTTAAAAGTATGAATTCTGATTGTCATGACAAATGTGTTGCTAAAGCTATCATCTCTCGTTTACGGAATCCTAAGATTCGGAATACCTCTAGGCCAACTAATCAATCTAAGTCTGTGCTTGGTAGACCGCCGTCATTAGATTCTAAGAAACACACTGTTGTCCCTGTAGCTCCCACCTCACCTCCTAAGAGTGTAGTATCACCTAGTGCATTCACCAAGACTAAAACAAATAGTAGTTATAGATGGCAGAAATGGATACATAACACATTTGGATTTAAATGGATGCCTAAAATTATTAATGTGTGTATATCTACTCTAACTGCTCCGGAACCCTCTAACATTTTGGGTTCCACATCTACTTCTATTCCATCTGTGTCGTCTGTGTGTAATGCAGGTGATACATATCATTCTCTGGATTGTTGATAGCGGCTGTTCCCGACACATGACAGGCAATCTTAAACTGTTAACAAACTTTATTGCAAAGTTCATTGGCACTGTCAGATTCGGGAATGATCACTTCGCAGCTATCATGGGCTACGGAGACTATGTTAATGGGAACATCGAAATAAGCAGGGTTTACTATGTGGAAGGCCTCGGTCACAATCTGTTTTCAGTAGGTCAATTTTGTGATGGAGATTTGGAAGTTGCTTTCAGGGAGAAAACTTGTTTCATTCGTGATCTACAAGGAAACAACCTTATGTCTAGCTCGCGTTCGTCTAGTCTTTACACTATCTCTATGAAAGATCAATGCCAAACTCCCAGATTACTTATGGGCTGAAGCCGTCTCTATTGCATGCTATACTCAAAACCGTTCTATGATCACAAAACGCCACAACAAAACACCATTTGAGCTTGTCCACAACAGAAAACCGAATCTAAAACACTTTCATGTATTTGGATCTCTTTGCTATCCGAATAATGATCGTGATGACTTTGGAAAGCTCAAAGCCAAAGCTGACATTGGAGTCTTTATTGGCTATTGTGATAATTCTAAAGGTTTCCGCATCTGGAATCGTCGAACAAAGGAGGTAATGGAAACGATTCATGCTCATTTTGATGAACTCACGGAAATGGCTTCTGAGTATAACAACTTAGAACCCGGTCGCAACCGTTTAAACTTTCCCCAAACCTCTTCATCAGCTGAACATAGCCCACAACTCACTCGTCAACAAATAGAAAGGTTATTTGCTCCGCTGTTCTGTGACGATATTGATGATCGTGCTCAAGGTGTATCCGATGTTTCCGCTGCACAACCTGATAATATTCCTATACCTGATACACCTGCTACAACAACTACGGTTGAAGAAGCACCACCAGTTGACTCAAACACAACAGTAGAACAAACCGCTTCTAACAATGATGATCCAGCTGATGATGTTCTGAATGAAGTACCCCCACCAGTAGATTTTGATCCAAATGCGTTCTTTAACCCGTTTGCTAATGAGACTGCTGCACCAGATGTCGCGGAATCTTCAACAAACCATTTGAATCCTCAGAATCTACACAATGTATACCAACATCAACCCTCTACACATAAATGGACTAAAGACCATCCTCTGGAAAATATCATTGGCAACCCAAATCAACCAGTCGTTACAAGACAACGTCTTCACTCAGATGGTGAACACTGCATTTATGCTCTCACCGTCTGCCAATCTGAGCCCAAAAACATCAAAGACGCAATGACCAAAGACACCTGGATTGAATCCATGCAAGAAGAGCTCAACCAATTCAAACGACTTGAAGTATGGGAACTGGTTGAAAGACCAACAGGGGTTTATGTCATCGGTCTAAAGTGGATTTGGAAGAACAAATTGGATGCTGAAGGGAATGTTATCCGTAACAAGTCACGACTCGTTGCTAAGGGTTATCGTCAGGAAGAGGGCATAGACTTTGAAGAATTTTTTGCTCCGGTTGCTCGTTTGGAGGCTGTGGATATTTCTCGCGTTCGCGGCTCATATGAATATGACGGTCTATCAAATGGATGTCAAAACTGCGTTTCTCAATGGACAACTTAAAGAAACGGTGTATGTCAGCCAACCAGATGGATTCGTTGATCCTGAGTTCCCGAACCATGTCTACAAACTGAACAAAGCTCTATACGGTCTCAAACAAGCTCCTCGGGCATGGTACGATAAGCTATCATCTTTCCTCATTGCCAATCATTTCACCAAAGGTTCGGTCGACCCTACTCTCTTTATACAATATCACGGGGCACATATCTTAATTGTTCAAATTTATGTGGACGACATCATTTTTGGGTCTACACATGATAAGTACTCAATCGCTTTTGCAAAACTAATGAAGAAAAATTTTGAAATGTCCATGATGGGTGAACTTACGTTCTTTCTAGGACTGCAAGTTCATCAATCACCCCGTGGTATTTTCTTGAGTCAGTCCAAATATGCCCTTGAATTGCTAAACAAATTTGGAATGAAATCCTGTGATACTTATGCCACACTAATGACTCATACCAAGAAGCTAGATGCTGATTTAAATGGGAAATTAGTGGACCCTACAAAATACCGTAGTATTATTGGGTCTCTAATGTACCTCACAGCGAGCAGACCTGATATTGTCTTTGATGTCTATCTATGCTCCCGTTATCAGTCACGACCAAATGAAACCCACCTCTCTGAGGCTAAAAGAATCCTCCGATACATCAAGGGAACCATTAACTTGGGGATCTGGTATCCGAAGGATTCTGGTTTTGAACTAATCGCTTTTTCAGATGCTGATCACGCAGGATGTTTAGATTCACGAAAAAGTACTTCAGGAGCACTACAATTTCTTGGTGATAAACTGGTGTCTTGGCAATCAAAGAAGCAGGATTGTACATCGCTGTCATCAACCGAAGCAGAATATGTAGCCATGTCGGCATGCTGTGCTCAAGTCATCTGGATGCGAACACAACTCAAAGACTATGGTTACGTATTTGACAGAATCCCGCTGTACTACGACAATCGAAGTGCCATTGCGATCTCGTGCAACTCAGTTCAACACTCGAAATCAAAGCACATTGATCTTCGCTATCATTTCATCAAGGATCACGTGGAACAGGGTACCGTTGAATTATACTTTGTGGGTACTGAATACCAATTGGCAGATTTGCTCACCAAAGCCTTGCCTGCCGCTAGGTTTAATGAGTTAATCCACCGGATTGGTATGAGGTGTTTGACTCAAGAGGAATTGGACGACCTCCTAAAACCGTCTTAAAAACCTGTCAAACACCAAAAACATCTCCTTTGTAAATAAATATTTCAAAAACAAAATACAAAATTATAAAATCTGATAAAACAACAAAAATATTCTTCTAATATATTTTTCTTTCAACATGGCAAGTACATTTCTTCCGTCAACACTTTAATCTTTCAAAATTCAGTATTCTACCGATCAAGTGTTGAGGGGGAGAAAATAATCTCTTAACTGTTTCAAAACATCTGCGTACTTGCATGTTATCTTATCGGTTGTTTCTTTTAACAGTGGTGGTGAATTTTCTGGTTCAATGCCACTCCTCGGACTTAAATTAATAACCGTTCATTATTTTCGCAAGTCGAGGGGGAGTGTCGTCAAGTTTCTTTCCTAAAAACCTTTGTTTGGTAACCAAAATGGAAGTTAAATGACTTTGTTTGAAAAAGGAAAAGGTAGAGGGACCAAAACTGTCAAAATGCTAAAGTTATTTTAAATAAAACACCTCCCCACCTACTTTTTCTACTTCACATTTATTACACACAACCAAACCATCCTACGCTTCAAATTGATTCAAGAAAACCGTGTTTTTGATCTTCATTTTGTAAGTGTTTTCGTGTTTACAACATGTTTTTAAGATAAGGTTTTGAATTTCATGTAAATCCTACGGCTAAAACATTGTCTACGCGTGATTATGTGTTCTACGCTTAAGCGTATGAACACACAATCAATGTGAGTGTGTTTGTGGTGAAAATGGATGTGTCAAAACGTTTTAAATACTTCAATGATACCATTTTTACCATCAAAACCCACCCAGAAACACGAATTGGTGATTTTTGAAAAATTAGGGTTTATAAGTCGATTTGTGTTTTGGTCAAAAAGATTGTTGGGTTATGGTCATAAGGTGTTGAATTGATCATTTCCATAGTTGGTAACCACCCAGAAACACAAATTGGTTGACAATTTGAAACTAGGGTTTAAAGTTCATAATTTTTGGGTATTTTTGATTCACAACGATTTTGATGTTATAACTTGGCCTAAAGACTCTACCAACACTCTAGAACTACCAGAATTAAAATGGTGCATATCCTATGGCTAGAAGTGATATGCGTAATTCTCAACCCTTAGGGTTTTGACCTACGCGTATGACTTTCTACGCATAACTGAATCATAAATGTTCTTGCCATAAATTGTTGTTAAAATGATGTTTTGTGATAATGTTAATGATTTGATGAACTTATTTCAGGATTTGTTACGCTTAAAATTCAGAATCAAGGTCATTTGCATTTCTACGCATAAGGATTACCCTACGCGTAGTCAGTTATGCCTACGCGTAAGGTTCTACAGTGGGACTACGCGTATCCTGTGAAGGATATGCGTAAACAGTGCCTCTACGCATAAGGTCTACTCTTACGAGTAAGCCTTACGCGTAAGGTTTTTATACGCCTACGCGTAAGCTCTACGCGTAAGGTCCCCTTTTCCTACGCGTAACTTTTTCTATGCGTAAGATAGGATCCTACGCGTAAGCTTATAACTACGCGTATAAAACACTTGCTTACGCATAACTTTGTCATTGCTACGCATAAGCCTGGATGGACCTTCATAATGAATTGTTACGTGTACAAACCTGTTAATAAGCTAATCATATAATCACGAATTCAATAATGTCACTTATAAACTTAAACGTTTAATATGTTATGAAATATAAGTGATAACATAAACTTTAAAACCTTAAAGTTAACTAACTCATGAAACGTTTCTGAGCATCATTAGACTATTGGACAAACAAGTGACTTAGGACTCGTAACAATCATTAACACTACTCATTCAATAACTAGTCAATAAAACCTTCTGTTGACTAACATTATGTCTTTCGATATGTTGGTTCTTTTGGCTAATGTTATTTCAGAAAAAGATATGGCTGAACAAATGAACGTGGATGCACAAGAAGTTCTTACAATTGCTGATATCTTTCCAGAAGGTTACCCGAGAAAACTTGGAAATAATAACCTTAGGGTTGACTTTGCCACCCTAACTTGCACAGAATCTTCTTGTCTCATAGCGGTGGATATTCTCAAGACTCACCCTTATCAGAATATGATCTCACACTCTGCCACAGTTCCAGAAGTCTACATTCAACAATTCTGGGATTCCATGCAGAGGATCCCTGGTCAAAATGCTGTGAATGTGACTCTTAATCACAAGCAAGTCACTATCACTCCTGATGACTTACGGGCTGTTCTCGTCATTCCAGACATCGCCCCAACCGACTTCTTTGCAACCCCAACTGAAGAGACTGTTCTACAATTCTTGATAGACATTGGTTATGATGAAGCTGCAGGAATTATTTCGAAGCACTCTCACGTAGACCTGAAGAATATTCCTCAACCTTGGAGAACACTCTATATTATCATTACCAAATCAGTCTCGGGTCGTGACAGTGGATATGAGCATCCCAAGCTCATGGAACTGCAGATTTTCTGGTCTCTGATCAACAAGAAGGACATCATAATTGAAGCACTGCTTTGGGAAGACATGATGCTGTTTCAGAAGAAGCTTGGCAACAAAATTCCCTATGTCAGATACACCAAGCTGTTGATTCAGAGAGCACTTGGACTTCATCCTGATATCCCCAGGAGAATCAATGACCCAGATAATCATGACATCCAGACTGAGCACATTCTATCTGTCAGAATCAAAGAAACGTCTACGAAGAAACAGGGAGCTGAATTACCCGATCACCTTCTTACAGAGGAAATCAAAAAGCTGGAAACGTACAAAAGGTATCGGGTAGCCGTTAAAGAAGGTAAAGTTGGACACCTTGATGAAAAGGCTTCTGGGACACCTACTCGAAGGACCAGAAGAGGCAGTGCTGGAAGTGCCACAAGTACAGATAGTCAGAGGAATGTTCCAAAGAGGAAACCTATTCCAAAGAGGAAACCTACTCCTAAGAAGAAAGTTCCCTCTCAGGAAGCTACTCCTATTCCATCCTCTACACCTGAACCTCCAAGAAAGATTTTGGACGAAAGTTCTGAAGGAACAGAATCAGACGAGGAGACTCATTATTCTGAAACTGCACAAGATGTCTCAGACATTCCAAAACCTCCAAGTCCTCAAGCTGATAAGGGTAAAGGAAAGACTCCGATACTTGTACCTTATGATGGAAGCTCAGATAGTGATGAAGAGCCACCGGAAATTGAGTACAAGAAGAAAGTCAAGCGACTTAGACATCAACACAAGGCTGAAGTGTTTGCAAAAGATCAAATGGGTGGTCCCGGAGGATCAAGTGGTGCTGCCCACTCCGAGCCAACTCCTGATGCGGTTAATCGACCCGATAAGGGAGCTGGTACCACCACTCTTGTGCAACAACAACCGCCTGTGGAAGATACTATAGTGTATGAATTTGAGAATCCAGAAACTGACAAGAAGAAGAAAGATAAAGATGATGATTATGACATGTTTCTTCTGAATAGTCCGACACGTTCACAAAAGGAAACTTCCGAACCGCCGAAGGACCCGGAGTCTCCTCACATCTCATCATCATCAGATTCTTCTTCTCACTCATCACAACAACCATCCAAGAAATCAACCAGATCATCATCCAAATCAGTGAAGAAACCACCTCGATCTTGGATTTCTCATGCTCACAAAAGAATTACTAAAGCCGTCAAACAAGTTAGAAAGAAAGACGTGCTCAACAAAAAGTTAAATTTCTTTGCTGATCACATACAACATCTGTATAATGAGAAAGAAAAGATGGAAGAGGAAAGGTAGTTTGTCCAGGACTTCATGAAATCTCATCGTCAGGAGGAACTAAACGAAATGATAGAAGGCTACACCAAAAAGTACCTTCTGGAGTACGTTCCTAAGGTCACAAAGGAGTTGTTCACCAGACAACTTTATCCAAATCTGATGCAAATCGCCAAGCAAACTATCCGATCAACGCCCCTAACCGTAACAATCAATCCAACCGATCCGGTAGTTTTCTCTAACAATGAATTGGTGGCCAAGCTTGTTACACAAATGTCGCCACGAGCTGCAATGTTCAACTCTGAAGAAGCAAAATTGTATCAAGCATTGCTAGACTACCAACTTCAAGAAGCTTGTAGATTTGAGGCAGAAAAGTTGAAACGTCCTAGAGACGATGAAGATAAGGATAAAGACAAGGACTCTGCACCTAAACATCAGAAACAGTCTGGTGAATCTTCTTCGATGCCACCTCCTCCACAACAGACTTCTTCTCAACAAAAGTCTCCTCCACCTCGGTCTTCTACTGATAAACCTCGGGACGATTTCGAGTTACCACCCATGACTCAGAAAACCGGTGATCATTTTGAGTATACGGGTGGTGACGATGAAGAGGTCCTTGAGCCCCTACAACAACCCACCTCACCCAAACAAGTGCAGAAATTGGAACCATCATCAAAGCCTTCGAAAAAGAAGAAGAAGAAGACGCTTCAATCTGACGTCGTATCTTGGCTAGATGACGATAAAACCGAAGAATTTGAATGGTTCTCTACACTAGTCGATCAAACTCCCTACCCTGAAGAAGGTCAAGAGCTGGTAGATGGTTCCACATTGGAGCATGCTAAACTGTTGCAAGAAAAGTTCCATGTGAAGAAAATGACGAAATCTGAATTGAAGCGAATCAAGAACGAAGCTTTTCAAATTCTAAAGGACAGCTCTGAAAGCGCCCTCGAGGTCGAATATCATCTTGAAAACATCGCTCGAGCTATGTCTAACAACATGGATTGGCTCAATCCGAAAGCAAACATTGACTTCACACAAAGGGACAACCCTCCATACTACACCGATTGGACCAAACCCCTACCGACCATTGGCCAAGCAGATGAACCACGGATTCCCTTCCGATACTTCTTTAACAGAGACCTGGATTTTCTCTTACACGGTAGCGATGGTTCGCAAAAATACGCTACATCGTTGACTCTTCCATTCCCAGCGGCTATTTACTCAAACTGCATAGCTATCGAAGAACGTGCAAATCGCTTGTTTTCTGACAACGTGCAAGCATACGACCGAGATGCATTGTATGGGATTCATCATTGGCCTGAACGCCGAAGAATCTACTACAAAAGCTGCCTGGTTCAGAAGTCTCAACAAGCAGTGTACAGTTCTAAGGACATCGTGGCCATTAAACACGTTGATCTCAAGTCTAAGTGGGACTACACCTTCTTGAAGAATATCATAGTCAAACGACAAGATGAACAGGACTATGCATTCTCCGAAGCTGACTTTGAGAATTTGTCCCTCAACGACATCGAAGACATGTACCTTGCCAAAGTACAGGGTCGTATGAGACAATTCTCGACTGAAGTTCAACGAGAATTTATCAAGTCACTTCTCATCTTCATTAGACGCATCGTGATCAAAGAACGTGTAAAAGATATCCAGCTGGCTGTTGAATCTTATCAGACGCGTGTCAACCTCACTCCTCCAACGCTTGATCTTCCCGACATCAATCAGCTATCTCAATATACGCTCATCAGCAAACCTTTCGGAGTTGTTTACCGCAGTGAACTTCAAAGAAACTGCTTAATGGCGTGTAGTGAACTTCAGAAATTCGGGGATCATACTTTGAAGCTGGTTAGGGACGGATTGGCGTACAGGTTGAAGGATATACGCCAGAAAATTGGGTCTCCTAAGCGCTGGAATTCTCAGGAAAGGAGGTATGTGAGACGAATCATCACAATGATTGATGAAAGGTTGTTCATACGGGATCAATTCAGACGATTGGAGAGCTATGTTGGTGGTCGACCCAGGAGAAACATAACCGGCTTTCAATGCCCTGTGTGCATTCCTGGCAACATCACTGGACTTCCTGGTAACCCTTGAATTGGTTCTCTCAATATAAATTTGGATGCATGATTTCTTATGTCAATGGCTTGTGCACACATAACAGTGTACAACCCGTAATTGTAAAGAAAGGACCCTGTGGTACGCTTCAGTGCCACAATCCTTATAAAAGGAGCGAAAGCTTCTTACTTTTGAGTAAAACCTATCAAACCGTTGACTTTTCAAGGTTTTGCTCAAAAGAACAAGTACTTCCCCTTATGATTTTTCAAAACCTCAACCGTTTATATCACATGTTGAGGGGGAGTATTTGCTTTACAACTTTGTTCAAACTAAACGCTCTTTGTGTCACTCTTCCCGCAACACTCGAAATGGTCATATTTATTCTCAAAACGTTTCAAAAATAACATTTTATATGCCATTTTTTAGGGGGAGAAAATATGTGCTAAGAAATATGTCTATTGCTTTCTCGTGTGCATAGACTTAACCAACGAATTGACGAAATCATTAACCGTTAGTAACTCGAAAAGACTTGTCCGGGACGGGTAATAATTTCAAACTAGTTCGCTAGTGATGTAAACATGTCTCGCAAAGGACTTGTCCTAGTAGAATGTACCATTCGAGAAACTCTTGGTAGACATGAACTTTGACGGGTTTGACAACCTTTCGAGGTTTGTCTACACCTTCAAGATAGTTATTAGAGCTAGTTGTCACCTAAAAACTGACAATGCAACTCTTTAACTATGCAACGTAACCGTGTCTCGCGGGGAATTGTCTATCTTGAGTTGATCCATTCAAAATGTGCGCGCTCTTTCCTCACTGTGCATTTAACCGTTAAAACTATTAAGCACATTTGGAGGGGGAGTATTTATGCAAAATCATATCTCTACAGTGGCACTAAAATGTCTTTCATTAACAAACACGGTGAGAAGATGTTTTTCAGTGGTACAAAATGGTTTTATGGCAACATAGGTTAGTCATGGAGTTATAAGGTGACTAAGGTTAGGAATAACCGTCCTATGATCCGCCAGAGCCGGAGGGATCTACCCAAGGACACTACCATTAGTTAGTATTAGAAGTCCTTAGGAATGATTGTAAAAAGGAGAAAATGAGAATCGGAGAAAGAAGGAGTTGAAGAATCAAAAAGAAACGTAAAGTAAAGGGTGAAAAGAAATAGCCCTCCAGATTATTCAACTTAGGGCAGACACCGGGTTCAATTCATATGCTACTGGTTGTCACTTGATGACACCGGTAATGAAGATTAAAAGTCGTCATGGACCCAGTGACGCATGCACTAAACCTTCTTAGCCACTCAAGTTTCTCTCAACAGAATCTTGTTTCATTCTCACAGGGAACCCTACATAATCTATCGGCTTTCTCTTAGAGATTGCTGATATTGAAGAAGGAGACCCTCTCCCTAGTCTCCGCTCAGGAAAACCAAAACGCACAATTGAGTCTAGAGCCACGAGAGTCATCAAAAGATCTCTTAGGAACACTTGACATTTCATCACTTGTTGATCAACAAATAAGATATTCAGTGATTCAGTGGTTCATATAGAGTCCTTCACAGATCTTAGCAATCTGTCGAGAACATTTATGAGAGGTTCACATCTGTGATCCTCAGTGATTGAATGGAAACTCCTGCCAGGGTCAACATCAAACAGCCCTGACAGCAGGTCACTTCGGTAACTCCCCGTGGATTACGCTTAGTGTGTCTCAAACGGTCTACAGTTGTGAGGTGATGCTTCGGTGTACCTCAACGACTCATCTGAACCGTAGGTGTACTTCAATACATCGTGTTATCTCACTTGTGGGACTCCGGTTCAGGAACGGACTTTGTAAGAATTAGAGTTGAGTTTTCACACTATGCTGTTAACTCTCTCGAAGTTCAAACTTGTAAGTGCCGGAATCCGCTTATTACTAACCGTTTTATGTTTACTTCTTATGGAAGCACTGGAGCGGAATGATCGTGCAGACTCTTCACATGTTCACACCAACATCATCACTAATGGAAGTTCTATCCTAAAGCAACACAACAGTCAGAATGATTCTTCGTCAACCAAAGAATCTACAAAGTTAAAGACTTAGAGAACTTCATCAGTACTGAAATCCAACGTCAAAGAGCGTGTGAGCATGTTGAAGAATGACGTGGAGACACTGGAGCAGCGAAGCAGACCTAAGGCAGACTTGATGCAGACTACAACATACTATCACTTTCATCACAAAGAACATCAATCAAAGAACAAAGTTAAAGATGACGTCAAAATCATAACTTTTCGAAGAAGACAATTTCTCTACACTGGGGAGATTGTTCGTACTAAGACAATTCTTCTCACAAGAAAGAAGAATGTCAGAAGACGTCAAAGCTACTATTACATCAACGCCTTCATCGTTCATCACCAACACTTGAGGGGGAGATTGTTGGAATCACTCCTAAACACTAATCAAGTGTTAGTAATTAATATGTAATAGTTAGCTTAATTATGGCCTTTATGTTTGTTTTAGCCTTAAGCTTATGTAGAAGGCCCATGAGCTTAGGCCCAAGCCCAATAAGGAATAGGGAAGGAGAGGGAGTGTTGCCCTAGCTCCTTGCCTATAAATACTATGTAATAACCCTCACTTGAGGGTTGGTAGTTCAAGTTTCTCTTTCACTATCACCTACGCCTAAACCGTGTCTATTATCGTGTGTGTGTGTGTGTGATACTTGTTCATCCGCCTTCATCTATTTCTCTATAACTTGTGTTTGTAAAACTAGTGACCTATCAATTTGTTTGATTAAAACTAACATTCCTTTAATTCGGTATAGTACGTGTGTACAAGAAAGTGGTACTAACACATTATTGTTAGTATTCTTGGATGGAATTACAAAACGGTAAGGGGTAATTCATATAATCCTATAAACCCTAATTAGGGTTCATCCAAATTGCTAGTTTTGTGGATTTGATTCTTGTTCGGCTAGAATCAATAAAGGTACACATATTCTTGTTTATGTTAATTAATTATTCGTTAATCATTCCTATACGCTTCCGCATGTATATTTTGATATTTTGTGGTTTATTTATTGAATGTCATGTTATATAATTCTAACAGTGGCATCACGAGTCATTGGTTTTAATGAGTAATTAATTACTAAACGAGTAAAAAATGAATAATTGTAGGTTGTATGATATGGTTAATCTAGTTTTTTTTTTTTTTTTTTTTTTTTTTTTACATGGGTCGATTTATTCAATTTTTTATGGGGCGTACGCCATTAATTTTTTTTAGTCGACACTTTAAATTTTTTTAGGGTTTTAAAAATTGTTTGTAAACCTAATCGAAACCTAGAATTAATATATATGTTACGTGATTAATTCATGAATAATATGTTATGTGACATGGAATTATTAATATGCGATCTTGTGACTATTTGAATAATTGTTATGATATATCCATGATGATACATGCATGTTTGTCATGGATAGTTGCTTGAATATTGTTTAATTGTTAAGATATTTTATCACATGTTTATTTACGCTAAATCTTGAATTGGGAAAGACTCCAATTATATATATTAATGAATCAATTATGTGCAATGTGGTATATTATTAATTATGGGTTTACGCAATCGATTCGTCAATGTATGTGGCTCACTTTCAATTGAGAGAGTGAAAGCCCTAATTAATATATACATTAATTTAACCTAGACATTGATTATTAATAGAGTTTTATCGAATAAGTTGCATGTGGCTACTTGTTTACACATATTAAATTGTTTATTATGCGCGCATTGTTTTTAGTTGTTTATTTTTTATTTGTTTACTTATTTGTTTATTATGTGCGACATTTTTAAGCAAAGGGTAATCTTGAATAGAAAAATAATACGGACTAAACAATGGTGAAATTTGATTTGTTTTTGAAGAGTTAAGTTTTCAATAGTTTAATTGATTGATGATTTTGGTACAAATGGTCTGAACGGCTCACCCAATTTGACGGACTGTGTGGGAAGTACTAGGAGGGGAGCACATTAATATTGTGACCCTAAAGAGGGAGGTTATTGCTTCAGCGCTGACCAAACTCTCCGCTTGCTTGCGAGTCAAATTGGAGCTACTAAGTAAGCCATAAATGTACAAACTCGTCTTAAGGGCGAATTAGTTTTAATTTCATGCGCCACTTCGGTGGTAATTACCCGAAACACTAAGTGTTTACACTTATGCAAAAGTACGGTATAATGGGCGATAATTAACGCTAAATTCCTTGATTGGTGAACCCAATACCTCAATCAAAACTTTGATAATTTGATCTTTATGAATTGGTAATAAAAAGTTTTTTTATTAAATTTATGCTACAAGATGAATGCATGACATCTTTGTACATATTTGATTTGACCACATAAAATCAAAACTAGTACCCTTTATAAATTAAGTTATATGCCATATAACTAAAAGGAACACTTGAAGTTGCAATTTACGTCATGTCAGAACTTGGCGAGATTGTGATGGAGAGGTAAATCTTTATGTAAAGTCAGACCTTACATGAACATATTTGCAGTTTTTTAAGTTAGACACTTAAGTTGAGTAGGAAGTTAGACCTAGACTCAAGGCATAAAATGGGATGAAACATGTTTATATTTGCAATAGCGTTGGAAAATAAAAATCCCATAATGATCTAGGAATTGGAAATTGTTTTCCGATTATTGTTCGACAGAATACCTTATTATATGCTTTCGTTACTACCAGATCAACTGATGTAATGAACATATGATAATTTGGATCCTAGTTTTTGAGAAAATTATATGGTTATATGTTTAAATTACCTTTGGTATATATTTTTTTTTGAAAAGTTGTATTATCGAAAATACTAATACTTGAACTTTTTTTATGTAGAAATGGCTTAAAACAACGATAACACTAACACTGCACTAAGTTCTGCGTTCAAAAGCTTTTTTGATCGAGAAAAGTTGACTCGCTCTAAGAATTTCAATGATTGGCACCGCTCTTTGAGAATTGTCTGTAGAGTTGCTGACCGGTTGAATTATCTGTACGCGCCTTGTCCTGCTGAACCAGCACCTGACGCTCCTCAAGCGGAAAAGGATGCTTGGAAAATTGAGTATAAGCATCATAGCGATGTGGCTTGCCTAATGTTGGGAACGATGGAACCTAATCTCCAAAAGCAGTTCGAAAACTACTTCCCATTTAACATGCTCAATGAACTTCGAACTATGTTTGAGAAACCAGCTGCTGTAGAAATTTATGATTTGATCGATGCATTACACAACTGCAAGCAGGGAGAGGGTAAACTCGTAAGTGCTCATGTACTGGAAATGAAAAGTTACATGGACCAATTAAGGGCACTTGGAAAAACTTATGAAGATGATATGGCCGTGAACTTGATCAACAGATCCCTTAACAAGGATTATAATGGTTTTGTTCGGAACTTCAATATGCACTGCGTGGGGAAGACAGTTACTGACCTACACGCATTGCTAATTGACTATGAGAAAGGGTTACCTCAGTAGGCTCCTACTCCCCAGGTACTTGCTACTCAGGGTGGAAGGATAAATAAGCCAAAACCGCAGCGTGCGAACAACAAGAAGGGGAAGGGAAAAGGGAAAGTTGATAAAGGTAAAGAGGTTATGGCCTATCAACCAGAACCCAAGAAGTACCCTACTCCTAGGAAGGAAAATCCTAAAAAGGATCAAGCATGCCACCACTGCAAGGTCGTTGGGCATTAGAAGAGAAATTGTGCTCTCTATCTTGATGAATTGCAGGAAAATAAGATGTAACATATTGGATTTCATAAACACATAACACAAATCATATAAGAGGTGTATGAATGAAGTTTAGAGATAGAAAGTAGAATGGGAGCCTTTCTAGAGAGAGAGTAAACAAAAGAGAAAAGGTTAGATTAGAATGAAAGGTCCAACCCTCTACCTTGGGAGGTAGAGGGTATTTATAGTTACAAACTACACGTCCTCCTTCGGACTGTTGATCAGGCATACAGTGGGTAAAGACCCGTCCTTCCTCCACAGTGTTACACTAAGCTAAACTAAGCTAATAACTAATCTAATAAATAGTAAATAACGATATGTCTACGAGCTAAATTGTGCTAGTCTATAGTTGGGGTGACCGAAGCTTCACATGGAATTTCTAATTCCTAACAATCTCCCCCTAAGGGAGGTCACCCCATGATTTACATTTTGAATCCTAGCATTCTATTTCATCTTCATTCTTGAGCTCGTAGACTTGAATTATTCAACTTCTGCATCTTTGTGCTTTAGCAGTGACTCTTCATAGTCCGAGTGCTTTGTACTTTCAGTGGAGGTCTTTAACTGATCCACATCTTGATGATCTTCGAGCTTTCTTCGAGATCATCAGCCACAACAAATCTCTGGATCATCCTTTTGTTGTGTTGCCTTCATGTGATGTTGTGAATTGTGGACCGACATGCTCACACTTTCTAGATCATGACATCTTTTCTTCAGAGTAGCAGAAGCTTTTACTGGTTCAAGATATTTGCAGCAGCGTAGCAGAAGCATACTATAAAAATATCTGAGCCAGGTTATGTAGATAGGCACTTATCATGATTTATTTAATTAAGTGTGGATGCCGTGAGCATGCGGCTATGAATTGACTTCTCAGTATCGATCCCTGCAAGGAACAGTTAGCAATAAAACACACGAAAGTGTCTTTGATCACTTTCGTTGAATTAAGGTACACGGCCCACGGTTCCCCGTTGATCAGTACAAGTACTGCCTGTGATCAGGTATAATTCCTAAGAATCTCCTTGACAGGGTTTCACAGCTGTTCTAGCTGTTCTCAAACCGGAACGTCTCAAAGAAGAGAACACGGAGTGAGTGAACCAACGAATTGAGATTCACTGATTGATGAAAAATTGATTTGAAAACAATCATGTATTGGTTAGAAGAAAGAGTTTTGTAATACGACGAAGGTTTTATAAGAAAGATCAATTTTCAATCAAAAATACTTTTTGCATTTGAAAAGAATACTCATTCGATGTTCTAGAGAAAAGAAGATTTGCACATCGAACGGTTTTTCCAAAAGTATTCATCAATTCATTTCCTGGACCAAGGTTGATTCAAGAATGAATCGCCCCATTGTTTCTATCCAGTTGTCACAAGCTTAATCTTTTGAAAAGATCTCACATGTCACCCACCAAGAGCTTGTTTGATGTTGGCTCTAGAAGGATTTCCATCTTCATCGTGAATACTTTTACGTATCACTCGGATGTTCTAGCAATACCACAAGGATAATGTGTAGGACTCTTAATATATTCTTACTTTCCACATTGTGTGAAACAACAAGTCTTCATTAATTTAGTGCCTAATGAGATATTGTGGATGATCTCTTGGCTCTAGACTCAACAGTGCACATTTGGTTTCCTATGCCGGAGAATAGGGAGAGGGTCTCCTTCTTCAATATCAGCAATCTCTAAGAGAAAGTCGATAGATTATGTAGGTTCCCCGTGAGAATGAACAAGCCCTTTTAAGAGGAACTTGAGTAGCTTGGAAAGTTTAGTGCAGTGCGTCACTGGGTCCAAGACGTCTTGTCTTCAATACCGGAGTTACCTTAGTAACCACCAGTAGCATATGTATTGAACCCGGTTTCTGCCCTAAGGTTGAATTATTGGAGGGCTATTTCTTTTCACCCTTTTTCACATTCATTTCTTTTTCATTCTTCAACCCCTTCAGTGCTTACCGAACTTCATAACTAGAACCTTGTTGGGTTTATTCCAGTTCTAGCTCTATCTCAGTCCGCACTCTTCCCATATCTCACTTTTCTCCTTTTTTCATCATACCTAAGGACTTCTACACTAACTAGTAGGTTGTCCCTGGGTAGATCCCTCCGGCTCTGGCGGGATCGTGGGAACGAATACCTAACCTAACCATCCTTATAACACCATGCATAAAGTAAATTGGTTGGTCTTTTGGTATTGTTCTTTCCTTTATGAAACCAATTGAAAAATCATTTGGAAAATTAATCAAGGTACTTGTGATATAAACTCAAAGCATTTTGTACCTTAATTGTTTTTGATCTTTTAGAAACGCTCCCCCTCAACATGTGCATATGATTTTGAAATTGTTTAGCACATGGAGGCAAGAGTTCTTTGAAATGATTTCTTGATCACAATTTCCTTAGAAAAATCCATTTGAATTTCTTTGGTAAATTCTCCCCCTCAATATGTGCGTAGGATATTTTAAATCATTTTATCACATAGAGGAAAGAGTTCTTTTGAAGTACATCCACGATCACAAAAGCCATTAAGAAACCATTAGCTCCCCCTCAATATGTGCATCGATAAACGAAAGAGTTTAGCAGTTATTATAGAGAACTTGCACTTTGAATCAAAACGATCATCATTTATCAGATTTCATATTAAATCACAAATTCTCCCCCGATCAAAAATATCAAACCCTTTGAGATTTTGGATCCAAAGTGATTTAATAAGGTTTGGAAAACATGGGAGAATATGTGGCATTGTTTAAATACTTTTTTGGTTTTTGGTTAAATGCTCCTTCACAATCATGTGCATTATATATTTCAAAATCGTTTGGCACATGAAGGAAGGAGTGCTTTAGAAACAATCACCCTTTAAAACCGATTTGAGATTTAAATCACGATCTCTCCCCCGATCAAAAATTTCAAACCAATTGAGATTTTGGATACCGATTGATTTAAATCGTTTGGAAAATTTTGGGGAAAGACGTGGCTTGATTTAATTTTTTGAAATTGACTGATGAGGACCAATTATAGACATTAAAGATTGTTAGTGTCAGGTATGATAATTTTTAAGAGATCTTTAAGTAAAATAAAACAACTTCACAATCAAACAAGAACAAAAAAAAAAAAAAATTCATTTTGAAAGATCTTTGGGTTTTAAAGAAAATCATACCATGACATAACATTAAATCTTTAGATCACCACTTATTTTGCACAAACGGACTTGATTGATGAAATATTGTTTGAAAATATTTTTATTTTAAATCACTCTCCCCCTCAATCGATGATTGTAGTCGATGATTGAGTGACTTAAGTTTTGATAAAATGAAGTCAGGTGATTTCCAAAATTAAGTCCAATTTATTTTGAAAACCAATATTTTTCCATTTTCAAAACAGTATTTTTAGAATGTTTTAAAAATGTTATCATCCACTACTTGTCCTGCACAAAGATACGTTAGGTGGTTGAGTTGCTTTTGTTGTTGTTGCTGGAGGTTTGGAAGAAAACCATCTGCTGATGCAGTGAGACCTCTTACGTTGCATTTTTTCATGCCAACTCTCCATAGAGGTCAAATTAAGATCCATTCTTCATTTAATGATGAAGAAAACCATCTGTTGATGCAGTGAGACCTCTTACGTTGCATTCTTTTCATGCCAACTCTCCATAAAAGTCAAATTAAGCTCTGTTTCTTCATTTGTCAACCCAAGATATAGTTACCCTTTCCTTTCGGCATCCAATCATCTTCATATGTGGGATCCGGATCGGGAACATTCTTTTAAACCATCTTATCTGCATATGTTAGTGGACATACAAACAGATATATGGTGGTCGACAACACCCAAACATCAATTGACTAATGAAAGTTAATTCAAAATATCAATCAGATCATGTAAAGGCATGGGAATAATGTGTTCATCAAACTCTAATCATCTAATCCTAACAATCATATCCTAGGCACCTAGTCGTTCAACGTAGGTTAACATCATTTTTAGTTAAGCATATAGGATAATTAGATAAGCCCGATAGATGATATAAATTTGAAAAACATTCTCCCTCTCAATCAATGACTCATTTTCTGAAAAGTTTAAAAGCGCTGAAGTCATTGATTGATTTTGCAAATTTTATGAAAACTCTGATTCTGATTGATTTTTCAAGCAACTCATTTTCCACCATTTTGAACAACAAATATTTTTCTGAAGAATTTTAGACGGAAAAACATTTGTGTAGGAACAGCAGTCCTTCGACATACTTTCCTCATTTTTGATTTAGTATAAATGCACGAAATATTTGAAAATTGGTTTAGCGCAGCACTTTCCTTTCTTGAAGAACGGGTTGCTATATGAAATAATAGCAAACCATATTTTGTGACATGTTTTGAAAAGAAATATTTACACCTCCTGCTTGAACTTCATCTATGGTCCCGTGCCATTGTTGAATGACATTTCTAAGACCGTAGATGTTATCGATACCAGAAGACATGTCTTTGAAAAACAATATTCTTGGTATTTTTCAATTATTATTATTTTTATTATTTTTTATTTTTTACATATTTTCTGATTTTTATGGTTTTTGAAAACTATTTACAAAGATAGAGAAATAGTTTAAGAGGATGATGATACGAGTACCGAGAAAAGAAAATCATTCAGTACTTTGTAGAAGATAGAAGTCATCATCTCTCAAACTTCCACCACCAAAGCTTTCGAGGCTCTTGAATCGTCGTCAGAACTTGAGCCTTCTGAAAGTGAAACTTTAGTAGCTTCCCCCTAAACCGACAATCTTTGAATGAAGACCATTTCACCAAGAAGTAGAAGTGAATCAAACAGTCTCATTGTATGAAGAGTAACAAGTTAAAACACTGATCATCTCTGCGGTTATCAAACCCGGAATATATGATTAGGCCTTGATCATTTGAACCTGTTATGCATCTCTGGTGTACATATTGTTCTACGGTTTTGAGCAGATTATGAATTTGAGGGGACAGTATATCAACATCTTCATTCCACTAAATGCATTCCAGTTATCTTAGATATAACCAATCAGCCCATAATGTACACATGTACCCAATCAGTGTCAAAGCGATGACATCGGAGTGACATATTTAATCACTGATCTTCTCCTGAATGATTGATTAAGACCGTTCGATCATGTAAATCTGTTGTGCGTCCTTGATATACACAACTCTTTCCCCTGATGGTTGCGATCTCATCGGAATCATCATAAGATAGTGAACATAAAGCAATAACCGAAAGCACTACCATAAATCATAAAGAAGATGTCGATAAGCAATATCATCTCACGCTCCAAATATTCTTCTCATATTTCTTCCCACTGAAGGCTGAGATAACACATACCAAAAGTGTCAAGAGACCGCTTACCCCAAATACTTGAAATAATACACCCTTCATCCAAATAGTTGGAATGATACATCCTTCCCCCAAATAGTTGGAATAATACATCCTTCCCCCAAGTAGTTGGAATAACACACCAAAGGCTGCGAGTTAAACACTGAATTTCTCTATGGTTATGACATTTGTCTTTCCCGGGATTACTTCAATAGAGAAGAAGTATTAAGTTCATCACGTGTACTCGTTGTGTGTTTAGATGTATGTCTCCTTCCCCCTTACTGGTTTTGATACCTCAGAATCAGCAACACATTATACATGCCAAATACTCTTGAAATAGAGAAGAACAAACAATTAGCTCAACTGAATCCTGTGTGAATCAACTGCTGCAGAAACTCTCTCTGACTATCTTTATCAACCCACATGTAGATTACTTGAAGTGACCACTAAAGAAGAAAACCCGATATACCAAACTTGAAACTGAAGTCGAATTCCCCACATTTATATCTTAAGTTTGCACTTAATGATGGAAGAACGGTGTTTAGAATTTATGCACCAAGAAAATCTCTAAGTGCTTGATACTCAACCAAAGTATGAGACATTAACACCTCTTGCGATTATCCACAACGGCATCTGCGAGTGACACTGAGTAAAACAACGTAACTTCTTAAAGTGATAGTTAACCAGGTTTTCAACCATACATCCCGACTGCTGGTAACTAGATAGACCAAGTCTTCAACTCAAATTCTTAAGCCCGAGCAAGTTATCAATTAAGAACACGCCTTAGTGAAAGTCAACTTCAATCTCAAATAAGTGATAAATGATTAACTTCGAAGTAATCAACTTGTGTCAAATGCCCAACACATGAATAAACATACAATCGGATGTACATTGACCCACTGAATGAACAGGAACAAATGATTCCTCAACATCAATGCATTCTTCCTAAAGGTATACATGTAGAGACTGATATGGAAGATTCACCAATAATGTCTTCGTGCGGATGAGGTAGTCATTTTCCTTAATATTCATGTGGTTGATTTATAGTGTGCACAATGAGAGGAACAATAATCTGTGAAGATTTGGCAAAGAAATACCGAAGAGCGGATCATTATTCAGTAGTGCAACTACAATATCATGATAGTCATTATCAACGCCTTGTGAAATAACTGGAGATAGGGTTTCTTGAGAATTTCGAGTAGTACTTCTTAGAAGGTGAACCAGTTGAGTTAGTAGGAACCGGAGCATGAGCTTCAGAAACTAGATGATCAACATTCGTTGGAGGTTAGAAGTACTCATCAAACATATCTAGAAAAACAATGAATCCCAAATAGTAAATCCCAGTTATCCTTAGTGAGTAAAGACGTTAGGCGTTCGAGAGTCGTATGACCATAACTCAAGCATCCATCAACATGTATTATACTCACTCTTCCCCCCCTCAAAAATTGCATCCGAAGTTGCCATTTTTTATTCAAACAAGTGAATAAGAGTATACACCAATGAACGTAGATCCACTTGAGGATTGAATGAGCATAGGAAAAACATTAAGCTTGTTGATGAAGAATGTCGATGAGAATGGTCATAAAAAATGAAGATTTCTCTTCTTCTGAAGATAAAGTACACTGAGGCGTACACTTTTCTTTTCTTTGAGGAACAGGGCCTGAAGTGTTATCTACAGACGCCATAATGTTGAAGTATGAGGCCTGAACTGATGTGAACAGACGTCATCGCAGATAGAATATCAAGGTTGAATTACTTGAACCCATGAGTTATGAGATATCAATCCATTTGTTATCCATACTTTAAGCCAGTCCATGTAGTGAAGGGTCGAAGTATCTGCAACTGAGTAAGGACTACCTGCACTAACATTACAAGCTTGATTGCATATATATTGGTTAGTGACATTAGTATCCAAATCCTTTGGGGTTTCACGGTCAACCTTGATTTTGCCATCGGTAAACAGCTTTCCGGTAGGTATCCACCTAAGTCCAACATCCTTAAACATTCTACCAGACGGTATCCACTTATGGCAAGGTCTAGGATTGTTGATATTCTTATGCACAGTGGAAGACTTATTGGTATTCCTAGACTCCAAAGATTTAGCAGTTGAGATCCATCTAGGTGGAGTTTTAGGTTTGTTTTGCTTCATGACATATTGAACCTTAGCCATGTTAGTAGTCTTAGTGGATTGTACCTTAGCATGTGAGTTAGGAAAATGTTTCTTATTCGGAAAAGACTCAGAATTTCTAATTTCATTTTCTACATACTTAGCATTCTTCTTCATATAACTACTCTTAGATGTAAGCCAACCCCTAGTCTTTTGAGTGTTCCTAGGTAATGGTTTACTACTACTAGCAGTTCCTTGAAATCTCGTGAAATTCATCACCCTAGGTATTTCACCTAAAATTCCGTATTTTTGAATCTGTGCCTTTTTCCTAGCTTCTTCTAGATAATAGTTCTTCCACAAGTCATTCATATCGTATGAATTCTGGGTTTTAGTGCTTGGTTTTGACACTGTTTTTGAACTAATCCTAGAGGTGCTTGGAGTAGAAGTGGCTACTTGTTGAGGGTTAACGGAGCTAGAAGCCTTATTCTTAGGTAACTCAGGTGAAGTGACTGGTTTTGACAAAACTTTTGTCGCATCAACTTGGGAGGCAAGCCTTGTCTTTAAAGATTTTGTTCTTTCAGATATGAATGCAGTAGGCTACCTAACAACTGACCGGTCTCTAGTGGGATGAGAAACTGGCTTCCCCAAGGTTGATGGTTTTGTAAAATTAGTGTTCACACATTTCCCTTCGGTTTTTTTAAGCTCATTCTTTAAGGCAACAATAGCGAAACTCTTTTCCTGAAGTTGAGCTTTGAGATCATCAATTTTTGCTATCAAAGAGTTTGTTTGTTCTATTGACTTAGTTCTAGCTTCTTTGACTGAGTCACTTAGTTCTATGTGATGCTTTCTCAAAGACTCATTTTTCTTTAGTATTTTGGCCACACAAACCGCTAATTCATCATTTCTCATTTGAATATCATCAATAGTATTAACATCAGAATTGCTTGTAACCAAATTACTTTTCACATGCATATCAGAAATATGTTTCTTCAAATTGTTGATAGTCGAGTTTTTGGCATGAAGCTGAGCTTTTAAATTTTTTATTTCAAAAAATTCACGAAATTCAGGAAATTCCGGATTTTTACATGGTTTCTTAGTTTGAATACTTTCCTCCTTTCTTTGTATTGAAATTTCAAGTGAAATGCAATATTTTTCAAGTTTTGAGAATTTGTTTGAAAGTTCATCAAAAGCCTTTTTATCAACCATATCATTTGCTTTAAAATTATTAGACTCAGCCTCAACCAAGGAACATTTATCAGAATCATGTTCAGCATTAAGATCAGTATGTTTAGGTACATTAGCAGATGCACTATGTTGAATAGTTAAGGGTACCTTATCACATGACACATGTTCATTTATCTGTCTGATATCTGCATCCACATCATGTGTAACAAGAGTCACAGGACCGCTGGCTGTGTCAAGCTTATCTATCTCTGAGCCTCTGTATTCAGTGTCAACTGATCCATCATCTGGTGCTTTAACCGACTCAACACTACAATCTTTTGATTGTGCCAGACATTCATTCCCCTTTCTGATTATTGCATCTACTTCTTGTGTGTTAGGAGTAACTGAACAGCTAGTTACATCACTATCTGTTGTCTCTGACATTCTGCATTCAGCAACACCCGATTCTTCAACTGATACAATACCCAACTCATCACAACTTTCTATCAACCGCACCATACTCTCATCTATTTTTTCATATTTTTGAGTAACTTCTTCAATATACTTCACCACATTATCCATGAGATGGATAAGTGTCTCTATGAACACGCTAATTTCCATTCCAATGTATCTCTTGAAAGACATTTCAGTCATGTCTTGATCATAATCTAATGTAAATTCCCCACTGATGAATGACTGAAATTGGTTGTGGATCACTTGAAGTGCAGCACTGGAACTATCCTTATGAACCTTCTCTTTTTCAAGTTGTAGCTCCAATTGCTCTAAGTTTAATAGCAAAGTTTCTGTTAATGTAGATAAGTCCTAACGGAAGAGGGCAATACATGTTCGTTCCGTTGTTATGGGTATAAGTAACATGAGGTGAGAGTGAAGTTGTTGATAGGGTATAATGCAGCATTCCTTTTGCATGGCATTCTGTAGCATTAGCAGGGTGCAATTCATTCTCATTGTACTCAGAACATGAAGATCTCACATCCTCATTGATTAATTCCATCATCTGTAACCGTTCAGTATAGCTAATATTCTCATGGTTGTCAACCGCATCATACAGTTTGAATACTTCCGAAATTACTGAATCAGGAGTGTAAGACATGATGTTGCTGTGTACACGGGATTTTACTAAAATCAAGGCTAAACCGTAAGAGAGTGAGAAATAGGATGTAGTAAGGGAACTAGGAGATGATTTGGTGGTAAAGATAAATATGGTGTTATGGTTGAGTTTGTGATATTCCCTAATTCTTCATATATACCCCCTGTTCCGCGGATCGAAGGATTTTTCGAAGAATTAGGGTTTGAAAACAAGGGTTTTGTATGTTAGGTTTAGAGACAAATAGCAGGAATAGACAAATCTCAGTCCTTGACAAATCGCTTTGATGACAAATCGCTTAAGGGACAAATCGCTAGAGTGACAAGTCGTTGGAAAGACACGTTGCTAGATTGAAAAATCGCTAGAGTTACAAGTTGCTAGATGGACAAATCGCTAGAATGACAAGTCGCTAGATTGACAAGTTGCTAGAAATCCAAGTCGCTGGAGGGACAAATTGCTAGAGAGACAAGTGTCACACCCCCAAATTACCTGTTTTGCAGCAGAATGGAATACCTGGGGGACAATAAAATAATTTTTATAGTCTTAAAATGAGTATAAAAATATATCAGGACAATTGTTGGAAGTGTCGGATCAATTATTCAAAATAAATGATCGTGCGATAGCGTTTATTTAATATATAGATATACGTTAATGAAGTATGCAAACCCGTGCATGAACCAATATGAAAATGATGTTACTGATGATTTGTAGACTAACTCTAGTCTATATGAAGTGTTCTCAATGATGTTCCATGAATACACAACTTAACCCTCAAGGTTACGCGTATTTGATACTCGTAAATCTAGTTTACGAAATGATGAATAATAACCATGAATAATGATTTTTCTCTAGAATGAATAGTGTTTCGTGAATAGTAAAATTTTGAAATATCATCTCAAAGTCTCAAACCGACTTTGAGAGTGAAATTTGAGAAATGACCTGAAATTACAATTTGTCACATTCGCCCACCCAAAAAGGAATTCAGTCCCTGAATTCAGTTCGTATTGGTCTCTCAGGTTTAGGGTTTGTAATGAATAACGAGGAGAGAAGACATGAAGAAGTGTCGTTACAGCTATCTAGGATTAAGAGTGTGTAAAACATCACGATAGAGAAAATATTGGAAGAATCTCCCATGAGTATCACTTTGACTTTTATGAATATGTGAAAATTTTGCTTGCACTAAGATTTATGAATAACTGATCCCAACATAACATGATCCCTCCAGAATTAGACATAGTTAGCTAGGCTATGTATAATTAAGGAACGATAATGTGACGTTCGGTTTAGTTGTTATAACTCTCAATGTTTAGACAGATTTAAACCATTTCGTTAAAATGGCAGCTAAAGTAAAAGGAAGTGAAAATTTTTGTAAGTGATAACAAATCAGAAAGGAAAATAAAGTACAATAGATGAGAATATTACACAACAAGTGATTTATCAAACAATAAATAGTCTTAAGTCTTTAAGATCCGAATACTAGGGAAGACATAGACTTAGTACGACATAGTGCATAAGGAAATAAGACTGCTAAATTCTAAACTTCTTCAGTCTTCCGCGTTGTTGATACCCTAGTGAGTTTCTCCTCCTTTTAGCATATATGCTCTCTCATGAGCACCTTCAACTTGTTGACCTTGTTTTTGGGGACATTGGTTCCGATAGTGTCCTTGCTCCCCACATCCGAAACAGGTGACTATGGCTTTACCTCTACAATCCCTGGCGAGGTGTCCCGATTTTTGGCAGTTGTGGCACTTGGCAGGGCAAGGACCTGAGTGATGAAACTTACATCGATTACATAGTGGATGGGTTCCAACATAACCTCTGCCTTGTGTTGGTGCGGTGACATAAACCATTGCAGCTTCTTGTCTTCTATTCTGTTGCAGTTGATGGTTAGTGTTACAGTTTTGGTTGTCATTATTATAACCTCCCTGGTCATTTTCCCATTTCCTTTTGTTGTTGCTAGTTTGGTTGTTGTTCTTATTGTTGATGGTGTGATTGTTGTTATTGTTGTTGTGGTTATTGTTGATAATGTTTTCCCTCTTCACAAATTGGGCCATAAGTTTTTGAGTTATCCTGATAGACTCTTCAATCGTTTTTGGATCGAAAGAAATTACATCTCCTTGAATACTTTGTGGAAGTCCTCCAATGAAATTTTCCAATAGTTTCTCATTGTCCGAAACCATAGCTGGACAAAGAGCAACCAACTCTTGAAACCTTCTGATGTAAGTCTCGATGTCATAACCAATAGTCACTAACTCATAAAAATTTATTTCTGGTTTCTTCACCTCTGTGCGTGGACAATACTTCTTAGTTAACAGCTTATTGAATTCATCCCACGTGAGCTTGAAATCATTTTCGATACCTATATATGAATTCCACCATGACATTGCGCCATCTAAGAGTGTACCAGTGGCAAACTTCACCCTGTAGTCATATGGGCAATTGCATAGAAGAAATACAGACTCCATCTTCTCAAACCAACGGATCATAGCAGTGGCTCCTTATGTGCCATTGTACTTTGTGGGATCACAGTTCTTAAAGTCTTTGTAAGTACAATTTCGAACTCCAGACCCTCCTGCAGCCCCTGCAGCAGTAGCATGTCTGGCAGCTTCAGCAGTAGCCGCAGCCTCGGCAGCATTAGCAAGTCTGGCAGCTTCAGCAGTAGCCGCAGCCTCGGCAGTAGCAGTTACTGTTGTTCTTTCTTTCCTTAGTGCCTTGGCTATACTATCCTTTACATACTTTTGGATAGCAGCTTGTGTCATCTCTGGTGCAGCTTTCTTTGGCGCCATAACTATTCAAAATAAGAGGAAGGGTGAGACATAGCAAAATCCTATGTTAAGAATAAGCGCTCTAAAGAAATGTGATAGGAGGTGATAAGTTTGAGGTTATTTTCCAAAATGATTGACGGATTCCTAGGAGATGGGTTATGAGATGTCGTAAGTGCTTCAAATGTATGACGATTTAGTGACTTAATGTGTGAATAGCGTCTAACACGACATGTGGATGGTGAAACAGGGGAGTGAGAGTGACTTCACCCTCCTTGAAGGCTTCGTCTCGGCATCCGATGTTATCGGTGATGAGTCAACTGATTTTAAAATTGTGATAGGGAATGACAAGGCATTCTCCACATTGGAGTCTAAAGAAAGGATAATGGAATGGGTATTTGAAGACATCTATGTGACAAACGATTTGAAATGAAAGTAAATAACTCGCAAAATATACGTATGAAACTGCATGCATAGTGAATATGCACTTATGATGAAATGATGAGATGCTATGATTATGTAGTTATAGTCTAGGGTCAATGATACAACCTAGTTCTCTATAACTTTTGCTCTGATGCCAATCTGTCACACCCCCAAATTACATGTTTTGCAGCGGAATGGAATACCTGGGGGATGACTGCCATAGCATCACAGTTACAGTTATATTGAACGACCTAAAGTTTCGTTTTGAAAATACATCGTTTGATTAAGTAAAATAATCAGAGTTTACAAAGAATAGGTCCTAAATGATTTCCAAAGTACCAAAATGAGTTTTTTACAATTAAATGATAGTTAAGTGCATAAAATATATGTGAGACGCGTCAACTCAACGACTCCTTGCAAGCCATGATGATATGCTAAATACCTGAGATAAAACATGCTTAAAACAGTCAACCAACCCAAAGGTTGAGTGAAATCCATAGGTTTAATTAAGTCGTTTGAACACAATATTCGTAGTGTGGGTTACGTTGTTTCACACTCATCGTTGAAAACAAAACAACATTTTAATTCACTAAGTTCATGACAACAAAAGCGTAAATCTCGTACCAATAGAAATTGGTAAAAATCGTTTCATCGCAGCCCTAGTAGGTAAAATTGCCAATTTACCTTATTGATTCGAATATAGTGCGTTCGATTTCCCCTAACTGGGTCAATAAGAACGGGTGTGTTAATTCCAATAGGCCTATTCACAATATTCGCGCTCACTCGCAAGTGACTAACGGTGCATGATGTAGGGACTTCAAACATGGCAATAGAATAATTAGTGACAATAAAGCATTTGGATATAACGTACAGTTCAAAGCATTTGTGTTTGATTAAAAATATAGCATGCATCTCCCCCAAGAGTTTGTAAAACAATTAAGTAATAGAAAATGGGGCTATGAACTCACCTGATGCAATGATTATGATGACAAAAGTGGATACACTGAAATGAGGTGCAATCTCTATCTGCAACCTAATATGAACGATATGTTCTAATGTAAGTCATGAAACAATGTCGTACATGCAAATCCACATGTAATCTATACCACTTGTACATTTTTGAAAATGAAGTTTTCGTCGAAATATACGTTTATGACATCTCGTCAGGTTATAAAATACTTTACGCGTATATATGTTGTAACGACATTCTACGATAGTCGTCTAGTGATTTATCAAGAAATTATAGTTTTTCGTCGCAAAACAATATACTTTTACAAGTAGTGAATATGGCTAAGTAGCCTTGTAGAGCTAGTCGTAAATCGGTAAATATCGAGTGGTAGGAAACAAAATCGGTGAATTTGGATAATGTGGAACATTGTTTAAAAAAGTCTATAACTGAACCTCGGCTCATTCGGACCCGATCCTATAGAAAAATAGTCGTGAAGTGAGGTGATCGTGTTGTAGTTTTTGGCAGTTTTCGATAAGGTTTGAGAGCTCGTAAGTTACACGTTATAACCCCGTTTGACGAACGGTTGATCATTTTGGAAAATAGGCCGGGTGAACTAACTTTTACCCAAAAATACTATTTTACCAAAACTGACTCGATCATTGAGAAAAACGGCTCCAAACATGGTTACCCGAAAAGATTGTTTTAACACTTAGAAATTTTTTTTAGTAAAAGTTGATGGATTTTTGTTGTGAACGTCGGTTTTGTATCGCTTGTATCTTGATCGTTATAAGCTCGTTTTCTATGTTCTATATATCTTCAGTTTCGTGTTTATATATACTAATAGATTCTTGATAAGTCGACTCTTCTAGTTAAAGTTTACTACTCGGTTTTGACCTTAGAAAAACCCTTGACAGCTTGTATTATTCCAGAAAATAGTTTTTGTCGTTAAACTTAGAATTAGCATAACTTTTTCGTTATAAACCCGATTTAACTCATTCAAGCGGCCATGGTTTCGTTTTTAAGTCTATTTTCTGAATATTTAGACCAAAGTAATCCTCAGCCTACTGAAATTTCTAGATTTTACAAAACGTGACAGCCATTAATTATATGTTGTCGAAAATAATTTTTCTAGTTCAAAGCTTGTACTAAACCCTTCCAATCATCACCAAAGCTATTTTAAACCTACCATATACCTTCTTAGGGTGTCATGGGTTCCTAAACTTAACCAAAAATAATAGGGTTCATAAGGATATTAATAGAATAATTTAAACTCATATTAAGTAGTAAAAACAAGTAAAAGTGGTATGGATCATAGTATACTTGCATGTTTTTCTAATAGAATCATAAAAATACATTAAGTAGATGTTTAAAAGAGTATGAAAAATTAGTGGTAACTTACTTGAGATAATGAAGAGTTTTTGAGGTAGAAAACTTAATTAATCTATAGGTTTTTATTTCAAAACCTTGAAATAGATTACTAGTGGATCAATAAAAATACTAGAACTTGAACTTTGAGATGGTCTTCTTCTTCTTCTTGAAATGGCCGAACCATATGGGAGATGAGTTGAGAGAGTTATTTGCCTTTCACTTGTAACACTTATATTGTATGTGTTGGATTTTTAGTAGATAAATTGCAAGAAATACTAAATATCTTGAAAAAGGGCACCAAGGTAATTAAATGGTCAAATTAAAATATCAAAGTGGTGACATGGGGGGGGGGGGGGGGGGGGGGGAGGTCGGCAAAGGGGTGGAAAGGGGGAAGACTTCGGTGGTTTTGTGATAAAAATGTATATAATACTTTAGATATTTAGCAAATTTAGTCTAGATATTAAGTTATTATGTATAGGGTTAGCTAGAAATCGATTTTCACGGAATAAAATAAAATATAATGAAGTCGTAAGAATTATAAAAATGTATTTCTCATAAGTATCGGGTGAATAAATAATTATCGTATCGAAATTACGTAAACCGTCGTAAATAATATATATACAAAATAATTCCAAAACATCGGGTAAACTAATAATATAATTTTTATAGTCTTAAAATGAGTATAAAAATATATCAGGACAATTGTTGGAAGTGTCGGATCAATTATTCAAAATAAATGATCGTGCGATAGCGTTTATTTAATATATAGATATACGTTAATGAAATATGCAAACTCATGCATGAACTAATATGAAAATGATGTTACTGATGATTTGTAGACTAACTCTAGTCTATATGAAGTATTCTCAATGATGTTCCATGAATACGCAGCTTAACCCTCAAGGTTACGCGTATTTGATACTCGTAAATCTAGTTTACGAAATGATGAATAATAACCATGAATAGTGATTTTTCTCCGGGAATGAATAGTGTTTCGTGAAGTCGCAAACCGACTTCAAAAATGATGAATAGTAATCGGTGAATAGTAAATTCCCCGAGATGAATAGTGAAATTTGAGAAATGACCTGAAATTACGATTTGTCACAACAAGTCGCTAGTGACAAATTGCTAGACAAAAGAGTACGTCCACTACCTTGTCCTTTTTGTCCTTTTTGTCGCTTTGTCTCAAAAGACAAATCGCTAAGTACACAAATCGCTTCACAAAACACAGACAAGTCGCTTTATCGTAGGGACAAATTGCTACGAAGAAAGTTAGTACGAGGCACAAGTCGCTAGCATGAAATATTCCAAAAGCACCACTTTTCAATCCAGAAACAACCCAACCACGCTGATTCAAGCCTTCCAAATCAAAACCTAAGCAATTATAATGATTCTAAATACAAAAGTACAATCAAAATCCAAACTTTAACACTAGAAATGATCCAAATGATGCTAACCACTCTAAACTCATTCAAACCCAAAAACATTATGAAAATTACTAGAAATCCAAGGACATGAAAGATGAGTGATCAAACCATGGCTCTTGATACCATTTGTAACATATTGGATTTTATAAACACATAACACAAATCATGTAAGAGGCGTATGATTGAAGTTTAGAGAGAGAAAGTAGAATGGGAGCCTTTCTAGAGAGAGAGTAAACAAAAGAGAAAAGGTTAGATTAGAATGAAAGGTCCAACCCTCTACCTTGGGAGGTAGAGGGTATTTATAGTTACAAACTACACGTCCTTCTTCGGACTATGGATCAGGCATACAGTGGGTAAAGACCCGTCCTTCCTCCATGGTGTTACACTTAGCTAAACTAAGCTAATAACTAATCTAATAAACAGTAAATAACGATATGTCTACGAGCTAACTTATGCTAGTCTATAGTTGGGGTGACCGAAGCTTCACATGGAATTTCTAATTCCTAACATAAGATGAAGTACGACGGGTCCTCGGGCGCTGGTCCTTCAGGTAATTTATTTGTCGTTGAATTATTTACTCTAAATCATAAAAATTCCTTTGTATATGATACTGAATGTGGTATTCACATTTGTAATACACTACAGGGGTTTAGAGTGGAGAGCAAGCTAGCCTATGGGGAGCAATATCTTCACGCGGGAAATGGCGCACATGCAGCTGTTGAAGCCATAGGAACGTTTAGTTTAGTATTGCCTTCGGGCTTAGTACTGTTATTGAACAATTGTCATTACGCACCTTCTATAATTAGAGGTGTTGTTTCCTTTTCAGTTTTGTTTGATGATGGTTTTACTCATACTATATCACGTAATGGAATTTCTGTTTCTTTAAATGGTGTATTTAATTTTAATGCGATTACTGTGAATGGTGTGTTTGAAATTGATGTGATTGGAAATGAATCTAAAAAATATAATAATTCGATGTTTAGCATCAATAAAAAAATAAAGTTGGAATTGAATTCTTCTTATCTTTGGCATTGTAGACTTGCTCATATAGGCAAGGATCGCATGCATAAGCTGCAACAATAAGGGCTTTTTCAAAATATCAATGATGAATCATTTGATAAATGTGAGTCATGCATATCTGGGAAGATGACGAAGAAACATTTTCATAGCAATATGGAGAGGGCGTCTAATCTACTTGGTCTTATTCATACTGATGTGTGTGGACCACTTAGACATGTGTCAAAGAGAGGTGCTAGCTACTTCTTAACCTTTACTGATGATTTCAGCCGTTATGGTTATGTTTATTTACTTAAGCATAAACATGAGGTGTTTGAAACATTTAAGGTTTTCAAAGCGGAAGTAGAACTTCAATTGGGAAAGAAGATTAAAGTTCTTCGATCCAATAGAGGAGGCGAGTATCCAAGCCAAGAGTTTAAAGATACTTAGCTGAGAATGGAATTGTCCATAATCTCACTTCTCCATATACTCCACAACAAAATGGTGTATCTGAGAGAAGAAATCGTACATTGTTGGACATGATACGATCTATGTTTAATCTTACTACTCTACTTTTATCCTTTTGGGATTATGCTTTAGAATTTGCTAGTCGCATTCTAAATATGGTTCCCACAAAGAAGGTTGATAAGAAACCATATGAAATATGGCATGGTAAAGCTCCTAGCCTGTCTTATTTAAAGGTCTGGGGTTGCGAGGCGTATGTCAGACGTGACTCAGCAGATGAACTCCAACAAAGATCTGTAAAGTGTATCTTTGTAGGATACCCTAAGGAAACTATGGGTTACTACTTTTACTATCCAACTGAAAATAAAGTAATTGTTGCTAGGTATGGATATTTTCTTGAAAATGATCTCGTATCTCAAGAATTCAGTGGGAGAGTTTATGATCTGGAAGATGATCATGAAGATACATTACCTTCTGAAAACACTAATGTACTTCCGGTAGAACCTGATAGTCTGGGTCCTCCACCAGAAGTTGAAGTGATTCCCGTTCGTAGATCCGTAAGGTCACGTGTGCACCTGAACGTCTATGTCTTAATGTAGAGGTTGAGGAAACTATGTTAGGAGATCTTGGAGAGCCTACTAGTTATAAAGTTGCTATGGCAAGTCCTGAAAAGGACAAATAGCAAGTTGCAATGAATGGGGAAATGCAATCCATGAGAGAAAATGAAGTCTGGGAAGAGGTTGACTTACCTCCAAACGCCACGGTGGTTGGAAGTAAGTGGCTCTATAAAATTAAGACTGACATGGATGGAAATGTACACATCTATAAAGCTCGTCTAGTTGCGTAAGGCTTTACTCAAACTTATGGCATAGGTTACGAGGAGACCTTTTATCCTGTAGCGGACATTAGAGCTATTATAATCCTCATAGCTATAGCAGCATACTATGACTATGAGATATGACAAATGGTTGTCAAAACCCCTTCTTGAATGGTCGCTTAGATGAAGACATCTATATGAAGCAACCTGAGGGGTTTGTGAATCCACAATTTCCAAACCGTGTATGCAAACTTCAAAGTTCCATTTATGGATTGAAGCAAGCATCAAGGCAATGAAATAAGAAATTTGATGAAGAAATCAAAAGGTATGGATTTATTCAAAATCTTGATAAGCCATGTGTATATCACATAGTTAGTGGGAGTGATGTAATTTTCCTTATCCTTTATGTTGACGACATATTAATTATGGGAAAAGACATTCCATGTTTGCAAAATGTTAAGGCATATCTTGGGAATTGTTTTTCCATGAAGGATTTAGGAGAAGTTGCATACATTCTGGGAATCAAGATCTACCGAGATAGGTCAAAGCGGTTAATTGGATTAAGTCAAAGCACTTACATTGATAAAATATTGAAGAGATTCAATATGCAAAATTCCAAGAAAGGATATTGCCGATGGAAGTAAAGCATGGCTTATGTAGCGATATGTGTGCTTCGACACCTGCTGAGGTGGCACGCATGTAGAAAGTTCCTTATGCTTCGGCAGTAGGATCTATTATGTATGTTGTGAGATGCAGAAGGCCAGATGTAGTGTTCGCTCAGAACATGACCAGTCGATATCAACAGAATCTGGGTGAACTTCACTGGACTGCTGTTAAACATATTCTAAAGTATCTTAGGAATACGAAAGATATTTTTATAGTGTATGGTGGAAATCCATGCATAGAGCTTGGTGTTACAGGTTACTGTGATGCGTTATGGCAGTGTGATAAAGATGATACGAAGTCTCAGACGGGTTATGTCTTTGTCATCAATGGAGGAGCAGTTGACTGGAAGAGCAAGAAGCATAGTACTATTGCAATGTCTGCGACAGAAGCCGAATACATAGCTGCTTCGGAAGTTGCAATGGAGGCTGTTTGGATGAGGAAATTCATTTCAGGGCTTGGTGTTATGCCTTCAATTGAATCGCCTATTGATATGTATTGTGACAATTCTGCTGCAATCATATTTGCCAATGAATCTGGAGTCATGAAGGGCACCAGACATTTTCTACGGAAGTATCACTATGTTCGGGAACAAGTTCGTGAAGGTGAAATTAATCTATTGAAAGTTCACACAGATGATAACTTAGCTGATCCTTTCACTAAGGCTTTGGCTAAAGACAAGCTTATTGGACTTGCCAATTGAATTGGACTTCGTTTAGCTAATAGTTTCATGCAAAAATGTGATTAGTATTTGGATAAAGGATATTGTAAAACATCTATTATTTTGATGATATAAAGTTTGGATTATGTTTATTTTCATTTATAATATTGTTGTCCTATATTTACATGTTTAATCCATGAGTAACTAAGTTATTCTAAATTATCCATTGTCGATTAATAATATGGAGAATCATTAAACTAAGACAAATTTGAGAGATGTGGTGGAATATACTTCAAAATATATTGATGAGAATGCATACCAATTTCAGATGATATTCAATGAATTGAATATAGGACTTATCCCAACTACATAATTTACTTTGTGGATATTGTTATAAGTAAATTATGAATATTTATCCTCAGACTTGAGATACCAGATAAGTGTCATGAATGTAGTGCATTTCTGTGGAGCAACTTAACGCTATACGTAACTGGTAGTCATAAGGGTTGTTTCCAGAAATGTTACAAAGTTTGTGGGTTAGTATCGTAGTCAAGATAAAATTTGTTCCTTCAAATTTATTTGGAGTTTAATACTGTTGGGCCCCTCGTAGGGTTGACAAGATGTTTGTGCGGCCGCACCCAAAATCTCCCCTAAATATGTTTAGAAGATTTGGTAATCTTGGTCAATCACTTACAACGAGAAACATACAAGTTTAATAAAGAATGACTTAATTCCATATCTTTATTTAACGTGGTATTAGAAACAAAAGGATAATAATAATGAGAAATCATTAAAAGGTTTTCCAGGAGCCTTACTCGAGTTGTACTAGAGGCATCGAAGTATTTCTAGACGCTAACCGATGTGATCACTCTATAAAGATATATCAAAGTGGGAGCTGTTGGTTTTATGGATATAAATTAGTAGACGTGAGTTAGGATCGAACTCGAGACCACGGGATTGCACACTTTACGTATGAGAATTGAAGTTAATAATTAAATATAATAGTTATATTTATTTATTAATTAAACGAAATAACATAACGGACGTTAAGTAATTAGTTGTAATGGACTAACGGTCGTTAAATGTAATTGGAAAAGGACTAGATTGTAAATATTGGGAAGGTTCCGGAATTCCTGGTGGGATAACACAACCGATCGGTCACAAGGACCAAACCCAACCCATCTACAACTCAAACTTGTTCACCAAGTTAGTTTAGGTATAAATACAAAACCAAGGGTGTTTGTAATTTATCTCTTGTACTAATAAAGCTAAACCTAAAATTGTTTTGTGTGTGTTTTGCTTAAAACCAATCGTATACAACTTGTGGTTGTCGATCCATACTTTTTCCAATCTCAAGTTATTTGTTTGATTAAAACTAGCATTCCTTTAATTCGGTATAGTACGTGTGTACAAGAAAGTGGTACTAACACATTATTGTTAATATTCTTGGATTGAATTACAAAACGGTGAAGGGTAATTCATATAATCGTATAAACCCTAATTACGGTTCATCCAAATTGCTAGTTTTGTGGATTTGATTCTTGTTCAGCTTGAATCAAGAAAGGTACCCATATTCTTGTTTATGTTAATTAATTATTCATTAATCTTTCTTATACGCTTCCGCATATATACTTTGATGTTTTGTGGTTTATTTATTGAATGTCATGTTATATAATTCCAATAGCATCAAGGGTCATATCAGAACCACATGTTCGCAAGTATAATTACCGTCGTTTTACACATGTATTCGTCTAGATTTTTTAGGAATTAGAAATTCCAAGTATTAAAGAGTCGGTCACCTCAAGTATATGTAATCGTTAGAAAGCTCGTAGTCGTAGTTCTTTTATGTTAAGTAGTATTTAGTTAAGTAACACCGTGGAGGACGGACGGGTCTTTACCCACTGTATGCCTGATCCACAGCCCGTTGTGTGGCGTTTTATTGTAAGACTATAAATACTCTCTACCTTCCAAGGTAGAGAGTTGGAGCTCATAATAAGATTTTTCTTTCTCTCACTAAAGTTCCCTAAACCTCTAACTTTCTCTCTCTAGAACTCATCTTTATACGCCCACTTTGTGTTATGGTTTGATGTGTATGTGAAATTCAATATCCTACATTTGGTATCAAGAGCCATGGTTAGATCATCTCTTACATATCTTTGGATTTCTAGTGGTTTTTAGGTGGTTTTTGAGTTTGAAAACGTTTAGTGGTTTTTGCATCATTTGGTTGATTTCTAATGTTAAAGCTTGGATTTTGTTAGTACTTTTGTGTTTAGAATCATCACAAGTGTTTAGGTTTTGATTTGGTAAGCTTGAATCATCATGGTCGGGTTGTTTTTGGATTGAAAAGTGAAGTTTGTGAGTTTTTCTAGCTAGCGACTTGACCCACAGAGTGCTTTTCTTGTTAGCGACTTGCTTTACAATTTGGTAGCGAGTTGCAGTTTGAGTTGCTAGAGATTTAGGCTTAGCGACTTGTCTAGTGAGACAAGCTGACAAACAGTACACTTAGTGGATTCTCCACTATGGGTAGCGACTTGTACTTTTGTTCGTTAGCGACTTGGTGTTAGCGATTTGGTGCATAGCGAGTTGCTATTTAGCGACTTGACATATTAGCGACTTGGATCTTAGCGAATTGCTGTCAAAATTTTGCTAGCGACTTGAATCTTAGCGAGTTGTTTATATAGCGACTTGACTGTGTTTTAGCGACTTGGGATTATAGCGACTTGGGGTCATAGCGACTTAGTAGTTAGCGACTTGGTTCAAGATTTTCTAGCGACTTGGGTGATTTTTTTAATACGGTTTTCTCTTGATTTAGTAAAATCCTATGAAAGAATCTATTTCCCGGTTTAATCATAGAGTTATAAAATCCCGTGTAATTTGTTAACATGTCTACCAACGTTCCTACTATCATCTCCACTGTTGCCGAGGATGTTCAAGCTGCTGGCTCAGATACTTGTCCACCCATGCTTGACAGAACTTAGTATGACTCTTGGGCTCAACGAATCAGATTGTATTTTCTTGGAAAGGAAAATGGGATCAATATTCTCAAATCCATTGATGAAGGACCTTATCGAGTTGAGACTACTAGAGACCTAATTGATACAGCTGAAGATGGAACAATGATTTATGGAATTGAATGACCAAAGACATATGATGAGCTCGATGATAAGGAGAAGAAGAGATTCGATACGGATATCAGGGCTTCTAACATCATACTTCAAGGTATTCCAAAAGACATCTATAAGCTTATCAATCACAACACTGAAGCAAAGGCTGTATGGGATAATGTCAAGATGCTCCTCTCTGGTTCTGAATTAACTATTGAAGACAGAGAATCACAGCTATATGATGAATTTGAACACTTCAAAATGAAGCCAGATGAGAGTGTCTATGAGTACTATGTGAGATTTCATAAGCTGGCGAATGACATGAGGAACATCAGAATGACCATGCCTAACATTCAACTGAACTCAAAGTTTGTAAACAACATGAATCCCGAATGGCACAAATTTGTCACTTCTGTGAAGCTCACTAAAGGATTGAAGAATACGAATTATGAGCAACTCTATGCCTTCCTTCTTCAAAATGAGAGACATGCCATGTTTGAAAAAAGGATTCTTGATCAATTCAAAGCTCAGGGAGAAACAAGCTCAACAAATGATTCAACTGCCTTTTACACAAACGCTGGGATTACCACCAAAGCTTCTCAAGTTGTACCCATGGGAGATGGTAATCACAAACTCATTCCTGATCCAAGGTTCAAGCAACCAGATGCTAATGCTGTCATGGAACATTTCATCAATCAACTGGCTCTCATGGTTAAAGAAAACATGACACTTTCACCTCACACTAACAGACTTCACACCAACAATGAGATCAGAACCGCCTCCAATCTTCACAATCATGCTTTGATCAGAGATGAGAAAATTATGGGGCAGCCAGTTCAAGAAAGGCAGTTTGATCAAAGAAAGGGTGGAGCAGGTGGACGTTATGGTGCAAATTAGAATCGGGGAAGGAATGGAAATCAAGGTCAAGCTAAGCCGATCAAATGCTATAACTGTGGTGGTGAGGGACACATTGCAAGGAACTGCATATCTCCAAAACGTCCACAGAATGCTGAGTACTTCAGGGATAAGATGTTGCTTGTACAAGCTTAAGACAATGGAGCAGCTTTGGATGAAGAGGAGTTACTATTTATTGCTGAAGGAAATGCCAAGACCTATGATGCTGACGTTGATGAACAGCCAATTCAAGAGATATGTCATAATCATCAGAATGCCTTTCAAGTAGCTAATTGTGATGCATACGATTCTTATGTTGATGATGGACCTTCTGCACAAACAATTTTCATGGATAGCATTTCTCCAATGGTCTCTCCTAAGGTCTCTTCTTCACCACAAACTGGACCATCCAAAGACAAAATCATCTCAGAGGTATTAAAACTATATGATGATATTGACGAGCGAAAGATGCATAATGAAGTACAATCTATTGAGACTTATGACTCAGATATTGATAAAATGGGTAATAGTAATGTTGTCCCATACGATCAATATGTGAAACAAAGTGAAACTAAGATTGTACCAAGTAATGCATCTTCTGCAGTCAATGATGACTATGTCGTTGATAAATTCACTACATGTACCCCTGATGATTCTATTGTCTCTAAACTGAATGCCTATAAAGAATGGGTTGCCATTTATGAACAACGTGCTAAGTTTGAGTTGACCACTCGTGAGCAGGAAATGGATGACCAAGTGCGTACAATCAATAGAAAAAGTAATTTTAGAGAATAAGTATTAAAGCAAGAGTTAAATTCCTTGCAAGAAAAGCTTTCTAAAACTGCTAAGCAAAAACAAGAACTTCAAGAAAATGTGAAAATGCTTAAGCAAGAATTTAATGCTAAGGAATCAAAACTCTTGAAAGATTTTTCTAATCTGAAAACTTTGAAAAACAAACTTGAAAACAAGTTGTACATACAAGGGAACACCATTCAGACTGCTCACATGATCACTAAGCATAGAGTCTTAAGCGACAAGCATAGCATTGCCCTTGTTGAGGAACCTAATCCTGAGGTCATTAAAAAGGCTAGAATTGCACATAAGGTAATTTATGATGGTAATGAAATCCTTAAACCTAGACAGAAACCTAGTTGCGTTAAGTGCACTGAGGAAGATAAGAAATCAGATGAAGTCACTAGGGAAAAGATGAATAAGAAACTAGATGATCCAAAATGTAAAGAAAAGAAAGTAATTATCACACCCCATTATTACAAAAAGGAGAATTGGATTGCCTTAAACAAATTTAAGCCTCAGACGTTGTTAACTCCCGAACAAGTGTTCTGGAAAATGGACTTAGATAAGCAGAAAGCTGAAAATATTGTGGAAACCAACCCTCCCCTTAGGAAAATGCCTAGAGCGACTGTGTATCCTCCTAATACACCAATGCATCTAGTTCCTAGAACAGTTGCCACTAAAAGGAAGACCTTAATCAGTCAATATGTTATCTTTCAACTATTTGTTGATTTTGAGAAAACTTGCAAGAAAAGGATCACACCCACTGGTATAACTGAAGGAGAAAGGGGTTTTGAGAAAACCAAAGAATGTTATTTAACTAAAGTCATGCCTTTCTTTAAACAACTAAAAGATCATTTTGAGAGTCTTAAAAAAGGAATGAATTCAGACATTAAAGAAATGGAAAAGGAATTTGATGCAATGATGGTTGAGGTTAGTGATTATGAGCGAGCATTAAAATATAATGAGATTGAGAGGAAGAACTTGCATACAATGAATGAGAATATGATTTCTGAATGTATCGCTCAAGATGTGTTTTTCACTGCTACAAATTGTTCCATTAATGCTTCTCAATTTCATGAATTATCTGTTGCTCTGAAAGTCTCCCATGATCGTGTCATTGAGCTTGAAAAGACAAATTCTAAACTAATTGAGAAAATTGAACTGGATGATCACGACAATTTGGTTAAACATTTTTCTAAGCTAGAAGTTGAGCATTTTAATTTACAACTAAAATATCAACATCTTAAAGAAAATGTAAAAACTTCAAATATCAAGACATCCTCAGATGATCTAGAGTTTGATGCAGTTTTTCAAATAAACAAACGAGATGAACAGATTCAGGCTCATTGTAACACGATCAGAAAGTTGAAAGCCCAAATCTCTCAGTTAAAGGGTGAAAAGAACAATGTGACTGGCTCCCAAATGCCTCCTCCTTTAGATTCTCAGAATTCCTAAACGTTTCATCTTCAAAACTTAGTAAATACATTACAACGGGAAAACGAAAGTTTTCTAGAAGAAAATGAAAAGGTTAAACATCATTTCAATGAGTTATTTGAATCAATAAAGGTCACTCGTAACAAAAATAATGAACAAATAGCTTCATTGCAAAAGAAAATTGAGAATCTGAAGAGCCAGGTAAAAGGGAAAATGCCAATGACCAATGGGGAGAATGATGGACCAAAGGTACCTATGTATAACAAATATGCTTTGTCTGTGAAATATGTCCCTCCTCATCTCAGGAATAACAAACTTGCTATTCAAACATATTTCTCATCTCTTAAGGATTGTCTAGAATGTCTACGTGAGATTGTTGAAGAGGATAAGTTAGAGAAACCACGTGACAATGCAATTGGGCATGCATGCTTATATGCCAAACGATCTCAAGAAATTCTAGGTTATGGCATCGTCGTCTTAATCACTTGAACTTCGGCACCATCAATGATCTCTCCAGAAAGGACTTAGTTGTAGGTTTACCTAGACTAAAGTATGAAAAGGATCATCTTTGTTCAGCATGCCAATTAGGAAAAAAGCAAAAAGTATGCCCATAAATCCAAACCTACAAACTCAATTACAGAAGTTCTCCATACAATTCACATGGATTTATGTGGACCAATGAGAGTGCATAATATCTTTGGGAAGAAATATGTGTTAGTTGTGGTTAATGATTACTCTAGATTCACCTGGGTCAAGTTCTTAAGGACAAAGGATGAAACTCCTGATATCATCATCAAACTTATCAAACAGCTGCAGGTTCGACTTAACAAAACAGTCAGAATTATCCGAACTGACAATGGAACTGAGTTTGTTAACAAACAACTTAGTGAATTTTATGAAAGCGTTGGAATCAGCCATCAAAGAAGTGTTCCACGAACTCCTCAACAGAACGGTGTAGTTGAAAGACGAAATCGAACTCTTGTGGAAGCCGCTAGAACAATGCTGATTTACTCAAAGGTTCCAATGTTTCTCTGGGCTGAAGCTATTGCCACTGCATGCTACACACAAAATCGTTCCCTGATTCACACTGTTCATGGAAAAACTCCATATGAACTTGTCCACAATAGAAAACCTAATCTCTCTTTCCTTCGTGTGTTTGGTGCATTATGTTATCCAACTAATGAGGGTCAAGACTTAGGCAAACCTAAAGCTAAAGCAGACATTTGAGTATTTGTAGGGTATGCACCAAACAAAAAGGGATACCGAATCTACAACAAAAGAACCCGAAATATCATGAAAACAATTCACGTTACGTTTGATGAGCTGACCGGTCAAACGGCTCCTGGACAATCCAGTTCTGGACCCGCACTTCAAAACAGTCCAATTGGTTCATCCCTTGTACCATATCCCTCCCTAGCAGCTCCATATGTACCTCCATCAGAAGATGATTTAAGAAAATTGTTTGATCCTATGTTTGATGAACAGTATGAGCCAAGTGCTAATGATCTGTCAATTCCTACAACAGAGGCTGCTTCTATCCAAGTAAATGATGTTGATCCTTCAGTCTCAATATCATTAAGCCAAGAAGCGCCTGCTGCTGATCACTCTGTCTCATCAACAAATCATCAATCATCGAGTGTACATCAGGGAATGGTATATGGTATCAACAATGAAGAAAATCCCTTTGCTACTAATGAAGATGCTCCGTTTGAAAATGTATTTGCTCCTGAATCATCCTCAGAACCGTCTTCATCGGGAGAAATCGATTCAGCTACTTCAGTTCCTCAACAACAACCACATGAACACCTCAGAAAATGGACTCACGATCATCCATTAGACAACATCATTGGAAATCCCTCTCGTCCTTTATCCACACGGAAACAACTTGCAACAGATGCCTTCTGGTGCTTCTTTAACTCTGTACTATCTAAGATCGAACCAAAAGATGTTAAAACCGCCATGGATGAAGACAGCTGGTTCAATGCCATGCAAGAAGAAATTCATGAGTTTGATCGACTTGATGTATGAGAATTAGTACCTGCTCCAGATTGTGCTATGATCATTGCTCTAAAATGGATCTTCAAAGTAAAACTTGATGAGCATGGTGATGTGTTAAAGAACAAGGCTCGATTGGTTGCTAAAGGATATCGTCAAGAGGAGGGTATTAACTTTGAGGAATCATTTGCTCTTGTTGCTCGTATCGAGGCAATCAAAATCTTCTTGGCTAATGCTGCTAGTAAGAACATGGTAGTCTATCAGATGGACGTAAAGACGGCATTCCTGAACGGAGATCTTAAAGAAGTCGTCTATGTCAGCCAACCTGAAGGCTTTGTGAATCCAGAGCATCCTACCCACGTTTATCGTTTGAAGAAGGCTCTTTACGGTTTAAAGCAAGCTCCAAGGGCATGGTATGATACGCTATCAAAGTTTCTTCTATCTACCGGATTCAGCAAAGGAGTAGTTGATCCAACATTGTTTACCAGGAAGTCAGGCAAACATTTAACTCATGTTCAAATTTATGTTGATGATATCATTTTTGCCTCGACTGACCCCAATGAGTGTGACCGTTTTTCAAATGAAATGAGTTCAAAATTTCAAATGTCAATGATGGGACATATGTCATTTTTCTTGGGATTACAAATTTCACAAAGTCCCGGAGGCATCTTCATAAATCATTCTAAATATGCAAATGAGATTTTAAAGAAATTTGGATTTGATTCAAGTGACCCTGTTGACACTCCCATGATTGAACGAACTAAACTAGATGAGGACTACTCAGGGATCATGGTAGACCAAACGAAATATCGTAGTATGATTGGATCCCTGATGTACCTCACAGCTAGTAGACTTGACATCTTGTTCGCTGTTTGCATGTGTGCTAGATACTAGGCTAAGCCTACTAAAAAGCACCTTGAAGCGGTTAAACGGGTCTTTCGCTATCTCCAAGGAACCATCAATATGGGACTTTGGTACCCGAAAGACACCGGTATGTCACTAACAGCATATGCAGATGCAGATCATGCAGGGTGTCAAGATACTCGTCGAAGTACGTCTGGAGGTGCTTAGTTTTTGGGTGATAAGCTTGTGAGCTGGTCGTCAAAGAAGCAAATGAGTACTTCTATTTCCTCTACAGAGGCGGAATACATAGCCATGTCATCTTGTTGTGCTCAAATCCTTTGGATGATATCTCAATTAACTGACTATGGCTTTGTATTCAACAAAATCCCTCTGTACTGTGATAATAAAAGTGCGATTGCTCTTTCATGCAATAACGTTCAACACTCAAGAGCTAAGCATATCGACATTCGACATCATTTCATCAGGGAACAAGTAGAAAAAGGTGTGGTGGAACTCTAGTTTGTGAGGACTGAATATCAGTTAGCAGACATCTTCACCAAAGCTCTTCCAAGAGAACGTTTTGAGTTTATTCTTCCACGTCTTGGCATGAAAAGCCTTCAACCAGAAACACTCAAACGTCTTCAGGAGGAAGACGAGGAGTAAAGGTCTATCTTCATCTATCTCTTGTATATATCTATTCAAAAAGCAAAATACAAAATTACAAAATCTTCAAAAATCAAATAGAAAAATATAAAACTTTCAAAAATCCATAAAAATTTGAAAAACTTGAAAATCTTCAAAAAATATTGTTTTTTTTAGTTTTCTCGATTCGATAATATCTACGGTCTTTGTGCTGTCATTCAAAGAATGACACGGGACTTTAGATGTTGTTCGAATTTTTCATATTAAAAAACAAAAAAAAAATCAAAATAAAAAAAATCAAAAAATATTTTTGGGAGAAAGAGAAACTATGGTTTATTGTCATTTCAGGCAGTAACCCGCTTTTCAAAGAAAGAACAGAGCCATGCTTTATCATGTTTTCAAATTCCTTGCTCTGATTCTATAAACATTTATCTGCTGAAAACTAATTGTTTTGAAAAATAACTAGGACTCTAGTTTTGATAATCATCTGGACTTATTTGTCAAAATATCTATCTCTCAATCAACAACCTATGTCAGTGATTGAGGGGGAGAATGATTTCAATTAAATTAAAAGGTTATTTGTCATGCAATTGTTTTCAAAAGTTAATCATGCATGTTTATTCAATGGAGTTTAAAGTCTCAAAATCTGATCCTTATCAGTTAAAACGCTTTCATAATCAAGCCACAATTCTCCTTAAAAGCTTTCAAAATCAATTTAAATCTACAGAGACCACAAATCTCAAATGATTTGATAATTGTGATCGGGGGAGAATTTGTGATTTAAATTGGATTTAATCTGATAATTCGGTAAATGGATTTATAAGGATGTACATGCTCTCCTTCCCACATGTGCCAAACGATTTCAAATTTTTCATGCACATGTTGAGGGGGAGCATCTATCTTAAACCACAATGATTTGAAACGTGATCATTTATCTCAATGTGCAGGTTTCCTCTAGTATGTGCAAAACTCTTTTCAAACCTCGAGGCACATATTGAGGGGGAGCAAAATCATGAAAACCTCATCCTTCCCCAAAATGCTTTATCTACTTGATTTGATTAGGGAAGTGATATTGATATCTTTTAGAAAATGGTAATTAAAGAAGTTAATTCTTTCTCTTGCCTCCATGTGCAAAAACGATTTCAAATACTTGATGCACATGTTGAGGGGGAGCTCTTGTTCTAAATATATCAAAAACAATTCAGGTACAAAATTCTTTGATAATATATCATAAGTATCCGGATTGATTTTCAAATGGTTTTCAATTGGTTCCAAATGGCAGATGAACAATACCAAATAGACCGACCAACTTTACTTTATGTATGGTGATATAAGGATGATAAGGTTAGGTATGTGTTCCCATGATCCACCAGAACCGGAGGGATCTACCAAGGGACTATCCACTAGTTAGTGTAGAGTTCTTAGGTATGATGATAAAAGGAGAAAAATGAGATACGAGAAGAGTGCGGACTAAGACTGAGCTAGTACTGGAATAAACCCAACAAGGTTCTAGCTATGAAGTCTCGGTAAGCACTGAAGGGGTTGAAGAATGAAAAGGAATTGAATGAGAAAAGGGTGAAAACAAATAGCCCTCCAATTATTTAACCTTAGGGCAGATACCGGGTTCAATTCATATGATACTGGTGGTTACCAAGGTAACATCGGTATTGAAGACAAGACGTCATGGACCCAGTGACGCACTGCACTTCAACTTCCCAAACCACTCAAGTTCCTCTTAAAAGGACTTGTTTCATTCTCACGGGGAACCGACATTATCTATCGACTTTCTCTTAGAGATTGTTGATATTGAAGAAGGAGACCCTCTCCCTAGTCTCCGATATAGGATCTAAAGATGTACAAATTGAGTCTAGAGCCACGAGATCATCAATAAATCTCATTAGGACACTTTCAATGAAGACTCTCTGTTTCACACAATGTGGAAAGAGAGATTATATCTTGAGTCCTACGCATTATCCTTGTGGTATTGCCAGAACATCTGAGTGATATGCATACATATTCACAATGAAGATGGAAAGCCTTCTGGAGCCAACATCAAACAAGCTCCTGGTAGGTGGCATGTGAGATCTACTCATTAGATCAACCATGTGACAACTGAACAGAAACAATGGGGCGATTCAATTCTTGAATCAATCCTGGTTCAGGTTATGGATTGACGGATACCTTTGAAAAACCGGTCGTTGTGCTTAAAAACTCTTTTCTTTGGCACATCGATCGTGTACGAATTTTTCAAATCAAAAGGTGTTTTATGATTGATAATTGATTTTCATTAAAAACCTTCGTTGTATTGCAAAAACAATTTCTATTGAGCAATACACGATTTTTTTTCAAATCTCTTTTCATCAATCTGTGAATCTCTATTCGCTGGTTCACTCACTCCGTGTTGTCTTCTTTGAGACGTTCCGGTTTGAGAACAGCTAGAGCAGCTGCGAAACCCTGTCAAGGAAATTCTTCAGAATTATACCTGATCACAGGCAGTACTTGTACTGTTGAACGGGGAACCGTGGGCCGTGTACCTCAATTCAACGAAAGTGATCAAAGACACTTTCATGCGCTTTATTGCTAAATGTTTTATGCAGGTACGCCCTAAGTTTGCAGCTGATCAGAATGAAGTTGTCAATCCATAGCCGCATGCTCACTCAACACATTCACCTCGAAAGAAATCATGATTAGTGCATCAATGACTCTGATATTTTCACACCATGCTTCTGCTACGGTGCTGACAATATCATGAATCAACGAAAGCTTCCGCTGCTCTGATGAGAAGATATCATGATCCGGAATGTGAGCATGTCGGTCCGAAAGTCACAACATCACATTAAACCAACACCACAATGGATGTCTCAGAGATTTTTCATAGCTGATGATCTCAAAAGCTGGCTCAGAATTATTATCACGTGGATCAGTGAAAGACCTCCACTTCGATTAACCAAAAATGCAATGAGAAGAATCAATGACTACGAGCTTCGGAGCAAAGTACTACATCCAAAAGCAGAGACTTGCATTTCCACTTATAAAATATTGGCCAAAATGAGTTACTTAATTAGCCGAACGTTTACTTAAAGCAATTGAAATGCATGGATTATTGGATGATCGTGACATATTTGGTGACTCTAAATATTACCACATAGAATTTCACGGCATCCATCATCATCAATGTCATGCATATAATTGTGGAAAACGGTGTACACTTTTATTAATAACGAAATCAGATTACAATTAATAATAACAGAAAATAAAAGACAGAAAATTAAATACAGACATAAGGGAGTAGAAGCAGAAGACAGACTCTAAATTTATAAATAACCAAAATAGTAAAAGTCGTGGAACGAGGCTCGTGTTAAACACGATTCCCTTAAAACAGATTCGCCGTCTGTTTCCCAGAGTACAACGTCCAAAGCTGTTGTACAGCCGGACTTGACTTACTTGCCTGAAAGATCATAGAAGCTTGCGTGTTTCTGATCGAAGAGAATGCTGGAATTTGTCTGTAGCAGATTTGCGTTTTTCTTGTGTCTAAAACCGAATGAGAGAAGGTTATATTTATAGTGAAAACCTATCTTGTTCACCAAGATTGAATCACGGTTAAATATACACGATATTTGCAAATCTGTTTCATTCTAAAACAGATTTAATATCTTTCATTTATTTAAACAGATTCTATATAACTTGTTCACAAAGTTAAAATCTGTTCTAAAAATAAACAGATTTAATATCTTTCATTTATTTAAACAGATTCTATATAACTTGTTCACAAAGTTAAAATCTGTTCTAAAAATAAATGGACAAAATATGGAATTTTTCTTAAACATGGAAACGAATTCTGCAGCAAAAAGATACGCACGTAGGCGAAGTTTCGGAGCTGCATTCGTGTCCGCAGGTCGCATGAGTTCAGAAGCTTCGAACCCATTTTGGCCCGGAAATCCTGAAATCTGCACCCCCTGCGCGCACGCACGTAGGTGTTGGAGTAAAACCAACAAATCAATTTGAAGGTTCATATCAAGATTTCTATATAAACACACTCCCACTTCCTTTTCTAGGCGATGTGGGATGTGTTTATTTTCCCAAATTTTGTGTTTCACGTGCCTCACTTTGAGACACGATATCTCATTCATTTCAACTCCATTTTGGACACGCTTTAGCTCGTTGCGAAGCTCTCGTCAAGGAGAACGCAAAGCTACCAAGAAATATAAATATATATATAACATATACATATATTAAATAGTGTCCAAAAATTTGCAAAAGTCACTTTGCAAAACTATTTTCCAACAATAATAGCTACATCTATCAACATCTTCGTCCAAATAATTATCTTCAATCGTTTTTTGGTCTTAACTCGCGATAACATATAGTTGGTCCTATGTGAAACAGGGCGTGACAAATATAATCTCACATGCCAAAGGGATTTTTCTATGGATTCTTTACTCGTGCAATGCTTTGAGTCGAACGTTACAGTTTTGTGTACGCACTCACACATTTTACTTTCAAACAAACATCTTTATGCATTTAATCATAGGTTTAATCACATAAATATTCAAATAACCAAAAGAAAACATAAAATTGTAAATCTAAAATTAGTCAATGCTCGAAAACTTTATGCATTTGGATCTCTAAAGTAAAATTAAGTAAAAGCCATTTTAGAGAACTAATAACTGTAGAATTAGTCCAGGCTCAAGAATGGACGTTTTTTGCACATGCAACTTTTCTATTGGGCAGAATGTTTATTCTATTTCCTTGCATTATCAGGAGCACCTTGGATGCATATACTACTTATAATATGTTAAAGGAATAATGGTATATATTTGCATAAAATAAGGGAGAGTTTTATGTGATTACAACCAGAGATGCGTCTATTATAGGGGGACTTACATACATCCTCACATACATACCAATATTTACATATTTTCTTAAATACAAGTTTTTAATGCATGATATACAAACTTATTAAAGCAAGGTTTGAGGAAATATGTAAATAGTAGTGTGTATGTGAGGATGTATGTAAATGCCCCTTTATTATAAACCTTATGATTTCCATTGTAACCCCCCCCCCCCAAAATCTCGGTACAACGGAAGACTTAATCAAGTTTTCGGGGCGTTACGATTGGATTGGTATCTTACACAAGTATAGCAAACAAGATAGTCATTTTCATTCAAAACCAATCACAAATTTAAGTATGCAAAACATTAATCCAAAAGTATAAATATTAGACCGAAAACATGATTTAATAAAATAGGTCCCCATAATTTATCAGAGTCAAATATGATCCTTAAACCATGCCTCCTTGCCAAGCTTCCACCGAACACGTATTCCAAACGTCATTTAAATACCTGAGAAAACATGCTAAAAGGTGAGCTTACGCCGGTCAGTTCATAGGTTTAATTTCAATAAAATCATAGTGGACCTGTAGGAGTTGATTTGCTATGCAAAACCTAAGATAGATAAACAACGTGCACAAACCGATCCTAACCGGATCACCAACCGATCCTAACCGGATCACAATCCATATCCCGCATCCAGGGATCGCTCGGGCCCAACGACTCTATTCCAGCACTGTCGTGGCAAAATCTAGAACAATTGCCAACCCCGGACTAGGTCGAGGTAGAAGTCTATTCTTAGCTAGGCAACAGTTATAGCAATTAGGATTGCTACCCTAGTCTAAGTCAACAACTACCGCGTATCTAACTAAACAGTCAAGCACATAAGCAAATCCAAATAGTTTTAAAGGTCCGAAAACAGTAGCATGATTCTCACCCCAATTTAGTTAAAAACGTAGATAAAAATGAGGCTATGAAACTCACCTCAAGCAATCAACGCACGAATAAACACTAGCAGAAGATAACATGTAATCACGGCACAAAAACTATTGACTCGGCACAACCTATTAACGTAAACCAATTTTAATACATATTTCCCAAAACCAACGTTATCTACCCCAATGTATTCCATTTCATTATTTCCAAAAATGTCTCGTTTCACCGTTTAATCCTAGTGTTTGGTATCCTCATGTGGGTGTATCGACTCAATATGATGCCATGAATGCACTCAAACAACCAATATGTGACTTAATGCAACACAATGAGACATCTAAGCGATAAACTCCATAGTCCAATAAGTTCCAGAATAAATAGTAGACCTTATCGAATTCGTCAACTCGATAAACTCATTTATTTATTCATGTCGTTTATTATCCCATAAATCTGTCGCATCCTAAAGAGTCATAAGGATAATTCACCCATTAATAATGTTACCCAACGTACCTAACGGGATCTTATTAGATTCGTCAACCTAATAAGTCCGCTACCCACGTGGACCAACACTATTAATGTTAGGTTATCCGTAACCCATGCACACAACGTAAGTAAATAAATACTTGAAACTAGTATTAAATGCTAATAATTGGCATATTTCGATAAACGTGTACTCGAAACATTAATTACTTATTTATTATAAAACATTTCCATTTTTAGTCGTTAGTTTCCAATTTAAATTGTAAATAACAAGATAAGTCTTGTTATCGATATTTTTAGTATAAAAGCCTTCTTTTATTATTTATGTTTCATAGTCTGTTAGCATTTTCATATATATATATATATATATATATATATATATATATATATATATATATATATATATATATATATTTCGTCAAATTCCAATATTAGTTTCATATCGTTATTTGTTTCGAGTCCACAAGCACGAGTCATGACTTCTCAGCTTTTAATCAATCAATAGTCCAAACTATACTAAAGTCCATGTTACGGCATTGTCGGGGTCAACTATTTACTAAAAAGTCAAAGTAACACCGACGTTGCTCAAAGTTGACAATTTATATATCAAGTCCTAGTTGAAAGTCATAATAGCGCAATTCAATCCCAAATCAACTCAAAACAATCTCGCCAACCAATCAACCAACCAAATATACCCGAAACCAATGTTATGACCCTAATGGTCATGAAACGGTCACGGTTAAGACCACGTGAACCAAACAAGCTCTAGAAGCTTTTTGGCTCCACGCGTCTCATCCAAACACCGACAATATCAACCAACATGCTACCACAACGACCCGACCCGGACCCACGGTCCATATGGGTCTAGTACGTAAACCAAGGCTCACGTACGAGCCCTAAGTAGCTCGTACACCTCACCTTTCCCAACCAAACACTACCAAATTAATACCACAACCTCCAAATACAATCAATCATCCTCCAATCATCAACTAAACATCAAACCCAACATCTATTCTAACCAAAAACTTAAAACTAGACCTAAAATGCAAAGACCCAACAATACGATACACCACATGATTCCAAAACACTAGCTACATGTTTATTTAGGTGTTAATTAGACTTAATCCCACGTTTAAACCAAAAGCCCCAAAATTCGTGACATGTACGAACCCTAAATGGGTTGTACGTGGCTTATTAAAAGCTTAAACAAGCTTTACCCATGCTCCATTTACCTTATTCAAGCCTGATCTACAATGCTTGATGAAAACCCTAAAAGTACGAATCTTAATTCGAAGATTTAAAGGTGTTATGGAGGTCTAGATGGTGCGTCAAGATGGTGGTGGAGGTGGGTGGTCACGCGCCGGAGGTTGGCCGGAGTTGGCCGGATCTCAAAGGTGGCGGCTATGGTTTATTTAGGGTTAGGGTTTTTAAAGAGAGAGTGTAGAGAGAAAGAGAGTGGTGTGTGTGTTTTAGTGAGAGAAAGTGAAGGGGTGAAATGAGGAGGTGATGGGGTATATATATTTGGATTTGAGGACTAAAATAAAAATGAAGTGAGATGGGGGGTGCGGCCGGCTAGGCTAAACAAGAGGGGCCGAATGCGTCATTTTTCGTAAACTATCCGGTTCACCCATTCCCGAGCTCATATATTGTCCCCCGAGTGTCCCACAACGTTCATTCGACTTTCTATTATCGTTATTTATGTTTTTCCACAAGTTTTGACTATTTATTTGTAAATTTTCGAGTTACGGTCTAAAAGTTACAATATTTCTCGTTTTAGGCTTTTCTAGTGCCGAATCGAATAGTGCTTACCCAAAAGAGTTAAAACTCACACGATAACTGGTTCAATAATGAAATAAGCCATAAGAACCAATAGATGATATAAAATCAAGTCACGGTTGATAAAAATAATGTTAAAGGCAAAACTCAGTTTATTATAACGTAATGCGGTTACCTAAAATAGACTCCCTAAATTGCCAGTTGTCACATCCATTCTCTGAAAATTAATACATGTTGCGTTATTTGGTTTGTAAAATGAAAAAAAATATCTAATATTGTGATATTTAGGTCATTAAAACACACATAAATCAACATCGATAAATTTCACTAAATAAATTGTGTTCCAATGCTATCTCATGTGTGAGAATTTTTCCTAATTAAATTTGAGTTGATGTAGCATTAATGAATTAAATAGGTGTGAGTTCAAGTACTGTTTAAAAATTGTGAGATTGATATATTGTATATATAATGTGAGATAGATAATTGTTGTGCTAAAAAAAGCATTGATAAATTTTAATATTTTATAATAATATAACATGTTACCTATCTATCTATTATTATATTTAAAGATTGAGTTTCATGCTTTTAATGTGATTATTAATGACTTACAATATTTTAGTTAAACTCATTTTTTAAATTAGTAATGTAAGTTAATCTTTTATATCCTAATGCTTAGAATCATTGTTTTTTGCTTTTATAAACGCCATGACCTTGAACTTCTATTGTAATATTTAATGACTCTTATTAGCACGCTAAATTTAAACTTCTACACTCATTTTTTTAATTTCTGATCCCTAAAATGAGTAAGGATTTTTTTCTTCTGTATTTATGGTTGCCGCTATTAAGTTATATGAAAATAGAAGTTCAAGTTTAGATACGAGGATATGATATGATGTGTAGAAAACTAGAAGTGGTTTACTGATTAAAACTTTATTTTAAAACTTTTAAATCAATTTATTTCAATTTATTTTGGAGTATGGATATTGATAGTTAGACATGAATAAACTATACTACGAGATAGAGAAAGAAAGACACAACCACAACACAAATATTAATAGTGGTTCGGCTATAAGGTCACATTCCTTGTCTTACTCCACTCCCAGAATACCCAACTCGAGAGTTCGTAATCACTATATACCACAAGCTCCTTTAACCAGCGGAGAAGCCTCACAATGTCGCTTACAATTTTTCTGGAACAAAGTTAAATACTGGGTTCTACCACAAGGTAGAACCAAACCTACGTCGCCTACACTTTATTCGGTATAAGGCTAGATACCGGGTTCTTCCACAAGCTAGAACCAAACCTACGTCGCCTACACTTTATCCAATATAAGGCTAGGTACTGAGTTCCTTTACAAAGGATGAACTAATCCAAGCACCACTAGCTAACACAACACACCTTTGGCATACTTGAGAGGGACTAACAACAAGAGACACTTCTTTGATCTTGTTGGTGTGGTTATGATAAGAGTTGTAGTGAATAAGCTCTTATAAGCTGGTAAGTGGATAAGCCAAATGGCACGCGAGGCGCAGGTGTGTATGTACACACGTGAGGTACACGTGACATGCTCTCCTTTGGCTTAACCAACTCTCCCGCTCAAATATCTTTCTTTAAATACTTGTAACAACATTTACATTCATTAGCTTTTGTGATATACAATTTCCTCTCTAAACTTTCTCTCTGTAATCATTTGTAACCACTTTGTAACAAACTATCCCACCATTGATAATACATTGAGCTTTCGTTGATCTCTTCTTAACTCTTGATTGACCAAGTTCTTGTAAAACACTCTTATCGATCTTCATTGGTCCTAAGTGTGCCTATCAATTGGTATCAGAGACCTTTCCTGAGAGGTCTCATTATCACAACAAACTCAATTCACTTTTCCCGCCAAATTATGTTATCAAGATTCAAGATTCCGGCCATTCTTTCAAGATTCCGGCGATAATTTCAAGATTCAGAGTATTACACTGATACTCTGATTATACGTTTATGCTATCCGTCAGAAAAACGACCAAGTTGTCAAGTAATCATCGCAACCACGAGAACAGCGCATTAGTGCTTAAATCCTCTGTTTTCGGACGAATGGTTTGTTTTGATTGACTTGAGGTTGGCCAAGAACGGTTACGGTTGTTGGTAATTGTCAATAGAAGAAGAAGGAACGGTTACTAACAACTATTTCACACATTTCAAGAAATAGCATAAATCTGATGGCACCATCAACAAGAACTACAAGTACAAACAGTCATGGGGAAAGTGTGGATGAAAATACAAGAAGATACATTGATGAGACGTTGGCTGGGTTCAGACGAACTATGGAGGAAATGATGGGTCAATTCTTGCAAAGTCAAATCTCAACCAATGCTGTCACAAGAACAACCACTCAAGGGCAAAATAGTCAAACTCAAGTTAGTAGGATGACTAAAGTGGAGTTTCCAAAGTTCTCAGGGGATGATGTGAGGGGATGGATGTTTAGGTGTGAACAGTTTTTTGCCATTGACAATGTCCCTGATGAACAAAAGGTAAGACTCATCTCTGTCCATCTTTTTGATAAGGCATTATTGTGGCATAGACAATTCATTAGATTGCATGGTGAATTGGTGTTATGGACTGTGTATAGAGATGCTATTATTCAAAGATTTGGTACAGTGTATGATGATCCCATGTCCGAACTTAAAAATGTGAAGTATGAGTCAAATGCTAGAGACTACCAGGATGTGTTTGACACTTTGTTAAGTAGAGTGGAGATAAGTGAAGAACATGTTATTAGTTTCTATTTGGGTGGGTTGCCTACTGAATTGGAAATGGCAGTAAGGATGTTTAGGCCTAAAACATTGGCTGATGCTTATTCTCTTACTAACTATCAAGAAGCCACTTTGAATGCTATTAAGAAGAAGAACAAGTTACAGACCAATATGACTAGTAACAGATTTGGTCCTGCTAACCAAGTGGCTAAACCATTGTTAGCATTGCCAAGTGCTAATAGGAATTGGAACAATAGGCAAAACAATAACCAGCCTAGAAGACAGTTGACTCAAAAAGAGTATGAGGAGAAGAGGGCTAAAAATCTTTGTTTCTATTGTGATAAAAAGTTTGTGCCAGGGCATAAGTGTGAAGGGCAGTTGTTCAGTCTAGTAGTGTTGGCTGAAAATGAGGAGGTGGAGGATGAGTTTGAAGATGCTACAGATGAGTTGGAGGAATCACAATCTCTTGAAGTTCAACCACAAATTTCATTAAATGCATTGAATGGAGTAAGTTCTTATCAGACATTGAGGGTAGTAGGGGTGTTTGGTAATAAACATGAATTGCACATCCTTGTTGACTCAGGGTCTACTCATAACTTTGTTGACATTAATGTAGCCAAAAGGATGGGGTGTAAGATTAGACAGACTTGTCCTTTGACAGTTACTGTGGCTGGTGGGAGGAAGTTGCTCAGTGTCAGTGAATGCAAAGGATTTACTTGGAAATTGAAAGGAGAAACGTTTGTATCTGATGTAATGTTGCTTCCTCTAGGAGGATGTGATATGGTTTTGGGAATTCAATGGCTCTCTACTCTTGGAGAAATCATGTGTAATTTCAAGGAGCTGAGAATGCAATTTATGTACAAGGGTAAACATGTGGCTCTAAGAGGAACTTCTAAACCAACAGTTCAGTGGTTAAAAGGGAAGAAACAATTACAAAGGCTAGAAGGTACACCACAAGCAGAGCTTTCAATGCTGTGTGTGTATCCAAATACTGGAATTGAGCTTATGTCTGCAGAAGGAACAGGGAAAAGTCAAGAAATGAACCCTGCATTGGTGGAAGTGATTAAGGAGTATGCTGATGTGTTTGAAGAGCCCAAGGAGTTGCCACCAAAGAGAGACTTTGATCACATAATTCCTCTATTCCCAAATACTCAACCAGTTAACACAAGACCTTATAGGCATCCACCTGTGCAAAAGGATGCCATTGAGGTCATGGTCAAAGAATTGCTTGAGGCAGGGGTGATTAAGCAAAGCCACAGTCCATTTGCCTCACCCATAGTAATGGTAAAAAAGAAAGACAATAGCTGGAGAATGTGTGTGGATTATAGACAGTTAAATAAGCACACAGTCAAAGATAAATTTCCCATTCCAGTCATTGATGAGCTTATTGATGAGTTACATGGGGCAGCAGTGTTTTCAAAATTGGACCTCAGATCAGGGTACCATCAGATCAGGATGTTTGAAGATGATATAGCCAAAACTGCTTTCAAAACACATGAAGGTCATTATGAGTTCCTTGTCATGCCCTTTGGACTCACAAATGCACCATCTACCTTTCAAGCTCTCATGAATCATGTGTTCAAAAGCTATTTGAGGAAGTTCACCTTAGTATTTTTTGATGATATTTTGGTCTATTCCAAGAATATGCCTGATCATGTGGAGCATTTAACAATGGTACTCCAGACTATGAGGCAAAATAGGTTGTATGCAAAGAAGTCTAAATGTGTGTTTGGCACTACTCATGTGGAGTACTTGGGGCATGTTTTGTCTAGAGAAGGAGTTGCTACTGATTCCACCAAGATAGTGGCTATGCAAGGGTGGCCTATACCAACTAATATCAAACAACTAAGAGGATTTCTTGGACTCACAGGGTACTACAGGAAATTCATCAAAGATTTTGCTACTATTAGTAGGCCATTGACTCAGTTGCTCAAGAAGAATGCATTCAAATGGTCTGAGGAAGCTATGACATCATTTGAAACATTAAAGAAAGCTATGACACAAGCACCTGTTTTGGCACTTCCAAACTTTGACATTCCTTTTGAAGTAGAAACTGATGCTTCTGGAAGTGGAATTGGTGCAGTACTACAGCAAAATGGTCATCCTATTGCCTATTTGAGTAAAAGTTTGGCTCCAAAACATCAAACACTATCCACTTATGAGAAGGAATTCTTGGCTGTTATGTTAGCATTGGAGAAGTGGAGAGGTTATTTGTTGGATAGGCATTTTGTTATCAAAACAGATCACTATAGTTTGAAGTATTTACTGGATCAAAGAATATCTACCCCTGCACAAATGAAGTGGCTTCCAAAATTGATGGGGTTTGACTATGAGGTGAAGTACAAAAAGGGAGTTGACAATGCAGCTGTTGATGCTTTGTCAAGAGTACAAGAAGGGGGAACCTTAATGCAGGCTACAGTAGTCACCATGACCACTGAATTGGCTGCTAGAATAGCTGCTAGTTGGAATACAGATGTCACACTGAAGACCATAATTGATCACTTGCAGGCTGGTACTCCTACTAAGAAACATTTCAATTGGTCTAATGGACAACTCTTAAGGAAGAATAAGATGGTGGTTGGTAAGGATAAAGAGTTAAGAACAGAATTGATTGCTCATTTCCATGGTGGATCTGTGGGAGGACATTCTGGTGTTAAAGTAACCACCCACAAGATCTGTTCTGCAATATATTGGAAAGGGCTGAGAAAAGAAGTCAAGCAGTTTGTTAATGAGTGTATTACTTGTCAAAGGTGTAAACCAGATTTGGCAGCTTATCCTGGTCTTCTACAACCTTTGCCTATTCCTCAAAGGGTATGGGAAAGTATCTCCATGGATTTCATTGAAGGATTACCCAAGTCTAATGGGTATAATGTGATTTTGGTAGTGGTTGACAGACTTACCAAATATGCTCATTTTATGGCTCTAGCTCATCCATTCACTGCAGTTCAAGTTGCTCAAAAGTTCTTAGACACTGTCTACAAATTACATGGGTTGCCTTCTACTATTGTGTCAGATAGGGACAAGGTGTTTCTAAGTGGTTTTTGGAAAGAATTGTTCAAGCTATTGCAAGTTAAACTATTGATGTCCACCTCTTATCACCCACAGACAGATGGGCAATCAGAAGTGGTTAATAGATGTTTGGAGTGCTACCTCAGATGCATGACTGGGGAAAGACCAAAAGAGTGGACAAAATGGTTATCATTGGCTGAGTTGTGGTATAATTCTAACTTTCATACTTCCATTTTAACTACACCCTTTGAGGCACTATATGGTCAAGTTCCACCAATCCATGTGCCATACATAGGAGGTCTGAGTAAGGTTGATGCAGTGGATAGAACATTGTCAGCTAGAGAACAAGCTATTCAACTGTTAAAGTTCCATTTGGAAAGAGCTCAAAACAGAATGAAGCAACAATCAGACAAGAGTAGAAGTGAAAGAGTTCTGAAGGAAGGGGATATGGTATTCTTGAAATTACAACCTCATAGACAAGTGTCTATTATACAAGGGAAGCAAAATAAGTTCTCTCCAAAGTATTTTGGACCCTTTCAGATCACTGAGAAGGTAGGACAAGTAGCATACAAATTGGCATTACCAGATCATAGCCAAATCCATAATGTTTTTCATGTGTCCCAATTGAAACTTTGCAAAGGAATACCACCACCAACACAAGTCAGTGATCTTCCCAGCTGTAATCAAGAAGGGTTAATAGCAGTTCAGCCTATGGAAATATTGGATAGGAAAATGGTGAAGAAGAAGAATGCTGCTGTAGTATATGGGCTGATTCAGTGGACAAATGGTACCCAAGAAGATGCTACTTGGGAGAACTTGGAAGATTTATATGCCAAGTTTCCATCTTTTGATTCACATTCTTGAGGACAAGAATGATTTGAAGAGGGAAGGATTGATAAGAGTTGTAGTGAATAAGCTCTTATAAGCTGGTAAGTGGATAAGCCAAATGGCACGTGAGGCGAAGGTGTGTATGTACACACGTGAGGTGCACGTGACATGCTCTCCTTTGGCTTAACCAACTCTCCCGCTCAAATATCTTTCTTTAAATACTTGTAACAGCATTTACATTCATTAGCTTTTGTGATATACAATTTCCTCTCTAAACTTTCTCTCTGTAATCATTTGTAACCACTTTGTAACAAACTATCCCACCATTGATAATACATTGAGCTTTCGTTGATCTCTTCTTAACTCTTGATTGACCAAGTTCTTGTAAAACACTCTTATCGATCTTCATTGGTCCTAAGTGTGCCTATTAGGTTATTAGGGTTTGTTTTGATAGAGAGTTTGGAGGAGAAGACTGTAGAATTGTTTCATACCATGGGGGCTCATTTGTAGAAAATGGATGGGAATCGGGAGGGTATGCTAATCCTCTTGTTAAACCTAAACGTGACTCACGTTTTGATGTTGGTAAGAACGATTTCCAACCTAATGAGTTTACGAGTGATCAGGTTAACGTGTCGCATATCGAAGAATATGTCGAGTCGATCCCACATGTAAATGAAAAACCTTTTGAAGGTGTGTCTAATCAGTTATGTACAGCTAGTGCTGAAACGCATGGTATTGGGGTATCAAGTGTTGTTGCTAATGACAACGTTTGTAATTTAATTGATAAATTAAAAGAGAAAATGGTTGAAATACCTAATGGTGCAGATTACGAGCTAATGGGTACTAAGAAATCAGTTGTGGTTAACAAAGTTAGTGCTAAAATGGGTGCAATATCTGCTGGTGGTGTAGCTCAGGTCGTGGGTACTCATAATGGGGTAGCTAACGTGTCAAAGGTTGCAAATGGAACAACTAATTCGTAAGCTTCAATTGTTAATGATGCTCCATTTAAAAAAAATGTAATTTTTTGTTCGTTAACTACTAATGAATCAGTTGAACATGCGAATTTGCCTATACCTCTAGCATTGGTTGAGGAGGTTAATAAACGGTTTGCTAATACGTTATATGGATATTTTATTGGAAAAAGGCTTGCATTTCATCTAGTTGATAATTACATTAAGAATACTTGGGCTAAATATGGTGTTAAAAAGGTTATGTTGAAAAATGGAATTTTCTTCTTTAAATTCTCCACTAGGAAAGGAATGGAACAAGTTCTTGAGAATGGTCCATGGCTCATTCATACTATTCCTATTATTTTGAACACATGGGACACCAACATTATTCTTAAGAGGGATGAGATTACGGTTGCACCTTCGTGGGTTAAGTTACATAATATTCCGGTTGCAGCTTATACTAAAGTGGGTTTGAGCTTTATTGCTACTATGATAGGTCGGCTTATTATGCTTGATTCTTACACGAGCGATATGTGCCTCAAAACTTGAGGACAAACTGGTTATGCAAGAGCTCTTATTCATGTGTCATCGGCTATGGTTTTAAGGGATTCTTTAGTTGTCGCGGTTCCATTCCTTAATAAGTCAGGTCACTCGTTGGAAACCATTAATATTGAATATGAGTGGCAACCTCCCCGGTGTTCGAGGTGCAAAATCTTTAGCCACACGGATGATCATTGTCCAAAGAATTGCGCGGCTACTACTTTGAACACCGATAATGGTGATGGTTTTATTGAAGTCAATGGTTAAAATGGTAACCAGCAAGTTAAACCTTCATCTCTCCCTATTGGAGGCATTCGACTGAACAAACCAAAACCTAACTATTATTATAGACCTATTAGCAAGCCTTGTGAAAAGGCTTCCACTTCTTAATCTACGGTTAGGTGTGACAATCCAGAAAATGGAGGAGGGAGTTCTAAATCGCATGCTGAAAGCAGTAAGAAGGATGGGAAATCAGTTCCTAATAATAATGATAACATCAACCTTGTCCCGTTGAAGAATTCGTTTGATGCTCTTTTGAATGAAGATAATGTTTTTGCAGAATATAATTTGCAGGAAAAGGCTTCGGGTTCATAGGGAAGTGGGTATGAGTAGAAATAGGGTAGTGATTCATTTGTGGATGTGGTTACTGAAAGTGAAGATGAAGTTTATGAGAACTATGATGATATTGTTAATTATTCTTCCAGTTCCAAGATCAATAGTGGTTCTTCAAGAGACTTCAAGGTGCAGGGACGCAAAAAGAAATAGTTAGTTTGTTATGTTTATGGCATGTAATAAACATCTATATTGTGTTTCTTGTTTGTTAGCTTGTTTAGCTTGTTAGTTTTGGTTATTTGCACATGTTGTGCGTTTGTTTCGCCCTAATCGGGCAGAGATGGGTGATTCACTCTCATCCTTTGTAGTTTTTTTTGGTGTAATGCATTTTACCGGGTGGAAGACCCTTTACCTAAAAAAAATTTAGCAACTAATGTGGAATTTTGCAAAACCACTAAGTTTTGCAATCCTCCTGGGCAGTGTATCTAACCGTTGTATTGTAGTATAGGCAAGACACGGGGGATTGATCGTTCTCTAGGGGAATAGTGTTGTGAAGGCCGAAGTGTATGACGAATTAGGTCTAGAGGCTGTAGTGGATGTACAACAAATACATATAAGAATTAAGCTATTTTTCCTACTCCTAACGCGAGTTGACCAATTAAACAAGAGACGATAATCAATAATTAATTACTAGGTGATAACGGTCAGATTGTACATGTTTTCAGTAGCGTTATGTGTGCTTTTGTATATGTTATTTGGTTATATTTGTATGATTTTAGTACTTAATCGCATTAAAAGACGTTTGTCTAGTATTTATAACCAAGTGCAGGGAAACGGAAGGAAAAACTAAAGAATGTTCAATAAAAGGAAGATTCATGTTTCAGTGAAGCATGTCAAGCACAAGTAAGCATTTTAAGTATCATAGAAGATCAAGATGATTGAAGAACCAAGCTCTACAAGTCAGAATCAAGAAAAAGGTCGATTTTCCATAACTCAGGAAGACCAGCCGAATTGTTCGCGTCGCACCCGCAACCGGATCGGTTGGATAGTGGTCAAAAAGTTCCCATGAAGACGGACCAGCCGATCGGTTGCCACCCGCAACCAATTCGACTGGGTTAATGCTAGAAGACCAACCGGACTGGCTGGACAAGTGACCGATCCGGTTGGAAGACATGTTTCTGCCATTTCTTCATCATTAAGCTTCCTCATTGTATTCAAACGATTCTAGGTCCTTCTCTTGGTGTATTCTAGTCCCTTCCTAACTCATTGGAGGCCAAGTTCAGCAATTAATACCCTAGGCCATGGAACTAGTATAAATAGAGACCACTTGTGAGCATTTGAGACATACACTTTAATACAACTCTCTACTCATCAAACACAAAGCTCTTAGCTCTCAAATTCGTCCTTAGAAGTCCAGGAAAGTTTGGAGTTCCAGAAGTCCAACATTTGGAGGTCAAACCCCCAAGGAGGCAACCCCAATACTTTTGGAACCATTACTTCACCATTTGTAATCTTATTCCAAGCATTGTAAGACTCTTAATCATGTTTTCTAATGTTCAAAGTTCTGAGTTTATGTTTATGTTTGCTATGAGTGGCTAGTTTCTTTATACACTTGCTTAAATGATGTTGATTATCATGTGATTAGTTTATGATTGTGTTAACATGTTTTAATTCAATTTCAAGTTGATTCTAAGATCCAATTGTGCTAAAGTTTCATAGTGGCATTTGTTAATTAAGTTTGACTAGTTGATAGTAATCATAGAGGTTGAAAGAACTTATTGTTATTCAACTAGTTATAATCATTTTGTCTATGGATGATTGTTTTTACCCATTATTCTTGATTAAACAAAGAAACTAAAGTGTGGTTGTAATAAGAACGTTTTTTGATTATCAAGTTGGATTGATTGGAAACATCTAAAAAGTCGTAAGATTAGTTGTTTACAATCAATTGTAACCTTTTGTATATAATCGGTTACCTTTTGTATTGACCATTTCTTAAGCAAATTTGATAAAGCAAATGGATGTTTTTGTGTTTAAGTTTGTGAAAGTAAACTTATGAAACTTGAATTGATTGGTTAAACTTAATGCTTGTTTTTGTGAACTAAAATCTTGACGAAGGTTTAACTTGTAATAACAATAGATTAGTACACCAACTAATTATCATAACCAACATGTTAAGAGGTTAACACAATCATACTAATCAAGGATAAGAAACTAGTTTAAGCAAGTGTAGTTTTTAATCATCTGAATTTCATTATATCTATTTTCGTTGTTAACTGCTTTTGGATTGCCTTAGTTGATTTAGACTTGTTAATAAGATTCACTCAAATCCATGCGAACGATCCCGACTTACCTTAAAAATCTTGCTATAACGGACGAGTGCACTTGCTCGTATGTGTTATTGGTAAAATTGGTAAATCGTCTTTTATAAATTTAAAACTTGTACACACGTAGCAGATCAAGTTTTTGGCGCCGCTGCCGGGGATTTGATTGTGTTTCAGCAAGTTTTGAATCCACGTCAGTCAATCCATTTCTAATTTTTTTTCCCAAAAGCTCTAACCGATCGGTCGTCTTCACAACCGATCTTGTTGCACCAAAAATCCATAACCAATTGATCTAACCGACCGGTCGCCCCTCGCAGCCGATCCGGTTACTCATTACTGTCCGAAAATCTGTTTTCTTTGTTTGTCCGTGTGTTTATATATTGCATGGATTATCTAGGTCATTGTATGAACACTCGTGCAGCTGGAATAGAACCAATCTCACCTCTTACCAACCCCGAACGTTTGATTCGATAAAGAAGAAGAACACCTTTTATACCCTTAGAAAATCGTGTACCTAGAGTACCAAACCCACCATTTGATAACCTTGTTGAAGCCAAAGTCGTTTACAACCCTTTCACCAATTTACCTTTTCCCATGGCGGACGATCAACCCATGTGGGGAACCAACCGAGCCGTAGCACAAACCCGTGGGAGTGTTATTGTTGTTGTCAACCTTGGTGACAACTTCACCGTGAAGGGTCATCATCTTTCTATGATCAAAGACCGCCAATTCGATGGCCGTTCATGGACCGATCCACATAAACACATTGACGAATTCATCGAAATTTGCGGCATGTTTTGGTATGGCGACACCAATGTCAATGCCATCAAACTCAAACTTTTCCCATCATCACTCGCTGGAGATGAAAAAGTATGGTACAATGAATTGACCCTAGGAATTATCAATACTTGGGAGGAGATGAGGCAAGCCTTTGTAAGCCAATTCTTTCCACCTGCCATGTTTGATCGATTAATGGGACAAATTCGTGCTTTCACACAAAACCCCAACGAATCACTTGTCGAAGCTTGGCTTCGGATGAAAGATTTTCTTCGTAGTTGTCATGGACATGGACTATCCAAAGGAACCATTATCCAAATCTTTTACCATGGACTATATGAAATCTCTCAAGGTATCCTTGATGCTGGAGGAATTTTTCTCTATAAGACTCCTAACGATGCACACCAATTACTCGAAGATCGAGTACTTCTCAAACTCGATTGGTCTAAAGATTCAAAAACCAAGCCCTTTTTAAAAACCGTTGCTTTTGTCAAAAAATCCGATACCTTGAAACTAATGGAGAAAATGGAAGCCTTAACCTCGAAAATCGACTCGCAATACAAAGATATCAAAGGAGAAATGAAGGAAATGCGAGATGGATGTAACAATTGTGGAGGAAATCACCCATCGTCTGAGTGCGACGATAAACCCATGGGTGGACCTAACGAAGGAGAAGCGAATTATGTCCAAGGAGGATACTGTGAAGGAGGATACCGTGGAGGAGAATATCGTGGTAATTACTACGGGAGAAATTCTGGAAATTGGCAAGAACGCCAACCGAGGGATAACAATCATGATTCTCAACCTCGAGCTGACAATCCGCCCCCACGAAACTCTGACATAAAGATGGAAGAATCCGAATTCGAAAAAACTATGAGAGAATTCATGACTGCTCAAAAATCTGCGAATGATTTCAACAAAAATCAGTTTTTCAATCTCAAAGCCAAAGTTGAGCAGGGACAAAAAAATCATCAAACATCTATCCAAGATCTTGAAAACAAATTTGGCAGATTTTCTGACCAACATTTCGCTCGACCATCTGGTTCGTTACCAAGTAACACCCAATCCAACCCAAAACCCTCAAACGATAAAACTCACCGTCCACCACAAACAAGAAATGAGCATATCAATGTTGTATTCACAAGGAGTGGTCTCTCGTATGATCCACCACCAAATCCAAACGAAAATACTCCTATCACCCAAGATAGTGAGGATGAAGCTGAGGAAACCAACCCAACACAAATCACCAAAAAGAAAACCATTCCATATGTCAAGGCGTATACACAAAAATTTCCATATCCTCAACGCCTTAAGAAAGAAAAAATGGAAGAACGATGTAATAAGTTCATTGAAATAATCAAAGAGGTTAGACTCAATGTTCCCCTCGTTGATGTCTTAGCCGGAATGCCCAATTACGGGAAATTCTTGAAAGAACTTCTTAACAACAAGAGCAAGCTAGAGCAAATATCAGCTACCTTCCTTAACGAAGAATGCTCAACCATCATTCAAAACAAAACCCCGCCAAAGCTCAGAGATCCTGGGAGCTTTTTATTCCATGCACTTTCGGGAATAATATTCAATGCGATGCTTTAGCCGACCTTGGTGCAAGTATCAATTTGATGCCTTATTCATTGTATTCCAAATTATCCATCAACAGCCTTAAACCGAAAAAGATGAGCATTTGATTAGCAAATCATTCTTATCAATATCCCGTTGGAATTGCTGAGAATATGCTCGTTCAAGTTGGTAAATTCATTTTTCCCGTGGACTTTGTAATCCTAGAGATGGAAGAAGATAGTAAAGTCCCACTCATCTTAGGAAGACCTTTCCTAAATACCGCTGATGCAATCATCAAAGTGAAGGGAAAAGAACTCAACCTTGGAGTTGGAGAAGATCGAATCACCTTTCTGATCGATAAAGCAATGCGCTATCCATGTTCCAGTAATGACACTTGTTTCAACATCGATGATATCGATCAAGTCACTAACGAAGAATTGGATGCATTACATAACGAATCTGATCCATTCATGACTACTTCCGAAAAAATCAATGAAACAGACCTTGGCAAAGAGTTTGTTGATTTTATGAAAGTAGAGTTCGAAGGAGATAACACGGAGGAGGAAGAAATGGAGGAAGAGAATTTTGAAGAAATAACTTTCGATGACGAGATGAGAATAAAATCTTCTCTTGAAGAACCATCAACAGATCTCGTGCTCAAACCTCTCCCTGATCATCTTGAATATGCTTACCTGGAGGAAAACTTACTTCTTCCAGTATTCATATCTTCATTACTCAAGGAAAATGAGAAATAAAGTTTAGTTTCTGTCCTCAAATATCATAAACAAGCTTTCGCTTGGAAAACATCTGATATCCCAGGAATTAGTCCCAATTTCTGCAAACATAAAATCAATTTCGAAGATGGGATTAAACCTATAGTGGAACGTCAACGTCGACTCAATCCCAACATGAAAGAAGTTGTTAAAAAGGAAATCATCAAACTTCTCGATACTGGTATCATTTACTCAATCGAGGATAGTCCTTGGGTGAGTCCCGTTCACTGTGTCCCCAAGAAAGGAGGAATGACGGTTGTGACAAACAAACGGAATGAACTAGTTCCTACTAGAACTGTCGCTGGTTGGCGTGCTTGTATTGACTATCATAAATTAAACAAAGCCACCAGAAAAGATCATTTTCCTCTCTCGTTCATGGATCAAATGATTGAAAGACTAGCAGGGAATAAATTCTTTTGTTTCCTCGATGGATTTTCAGGATACTTTCAAATTCCAATCGATCCGAATGATCAAGAAAAGACCACCTTCACTTGCCCTTTTGGAACCTACGCATATCGGCGTATGCCTTTTGGTCTTTGTAATGCACCTGCAACTTTTCAAAGGTGTATGATAGCCATATTCCAAGACATGCTTGAAACATCCATGGAAGTTTTCATGGATGACTTTCCAGTTTGAAAAGGGTCGATTTTCCATCACTCGGGAAGACCAACCAAATCGGTCGCGTCGCACCCGCAACCGGATCGGCTGGTAGTGGTCAAAAAGTGCCCATGAAGACGGACCAACCGATCGGTTGTCACCCGCAACCGATTCGGCTGGATTAATGCTAGAAGACCAACCGGATCGGCTCGACATGCGACCGATCTGGTTGGAAGACCTGTTTCTGCCATTTCTTCATCATTAAGCTTCCCCATTGTATCCAAAAGATTCTAGGTCCTTCTCTTGGTGTATTCTAGTCCCTTCCTAACTCCTTGGAGGCCAAGTTCAGCAATTAATACCCTATGCCTTGGAGCTAGTATATATATAGACCTCTTGTGAGCATTTGAGACACACACTTCAATACAACTCTCTACTCATCAAACACAAAGCTCTTAGCTCTCATATTCGTCCTTAGAAGTCCAGAAAAGTTTGGAGTTCCAGACGTCCAACATTTGGAGGTCAAACCCCCAAGGAGGCTACCCCAATACTTTCGGAATCATTACTTCACCATTTGTAATCTTATTCCAAGCATTGTAAGACTCTTAATCATGTTTTCTAATGTTCAAAGTTCCGATTTTATGTTTATGTTTGCTATGAGTGGCTAGTTTCTTTATACACTTGCTTAAATGATGTTGATTATCATGTGATTAGTTTATGATTGTGTTAACATGTTTTAATTCAATTTCAAGTTGATTCTAAGATCCAATTGTGCTAAAGTTTCATAGTGGCATTTGTTAATCAAGTTTGACTAGTTGATAGTAATCGTAGAGGTCGAAAGAACTTATTGTTATTCAACTAGTAATAATCATTTTGTCTATGGATGGTTGTTTTTACCCATTATTCTTGATTAAACAAAGAAACTAAAGTGTGGTTGTAATAAGAACGCTTTTTGATTATCAAGTTGGATTGATTGGAAACATCTAAAAGGTCGTAAGATTAGTTGTTTACAATCAATTGTAACCTTTTGTCTATAATCGGTTACCTTTTGTATTGACCATTTCTTAAGCAAATTTGATAAAGCAAATGGATGTTTTTGTGTTTAAGTTTGTGAAAGTAAACTTATGAAATTTGAATTGATTGGTTAAACTTAATGCTTGTTTTATGAACTAAAATCTTGACGAAGGTTTAACTTGTAAGAACAATAGATTAGTACACCAACTAATTATCATAACCAACATGTTAAAAGGTTAATATAATCATACTAATCAAGGATAAGAAACTAGTTTAAGCAAATGTAGTTTTTAATCATCTGAATTTCATTATATCTATTTTCGTTGTTAACTGCTTTTGGATTGCCTTAGTTGATTTAGGCTTGTTAATCAGATTCACTCAACTCCCTGCGAACGATCCCGACTTACCTCAAAATCTTGCTATAACGGACGAGTGCACTTGCTCATATGTGTTATTGGTAAAATTGGTAAATCGTCTTTTATAAATTTAAAACTTGTACACACGTAGCACATCACTAGGTTTCAGTTAAATCTAAGCAAACACTAATTTAGTCGAGCATGTTAAAGAGAAGAGAAGAAAAACATTTAATCAAACAAGACATATTGAATGACTAAAGAGGAATCACTTATCTTCAATGAAATATATGTTTGGTGGCTGAAAAATCCTTACAAAACCTCTGAAATTCTTCCTAGGGTTTACCTCTCTTAGATGTTACACGAATAAAGGAAAAAATACGACAATATAATAGTTTTACAATTGTGACGGCGTCACGTTATTTTTTCCATAAGTCTTCAAGTATCACATCAGCAATTGCGTCTTATATATCCCACTTATTCCCATAAGTAGCCATGACATAGTCAATCATATCGTCAGAGACTTTTAGTTTTCCATAATCCCTTTTTTTTTGCAGAATCTGCCATTTGCTTGGATTTCTTGCAAATAAAATAGGCTTTTTAGGGACACAATTGACTGCTAAGCTTAATATGTCAATCACACAAATACAGAACAACGAACTAACCTTTCATCACTTCGGCTTCTTTCGCAAATCTGCATAAATCTTCAAACATCTCATCGGACATTTCATCTCTTTGTAACCAAGTATCCCCATGTTTAGCCTTCACATACTCTACCATCTCATCTGTGACTGCTATCATACTAAGGTCCTTGTCTGCATAGGTTTTTTTTTTTTTTTTTTTTTTTTTTTTTTTTTTTTGGACAAAATATGGGTAGCTTGTTGAGGGTTGTGTTCAATATAGGTTGTATGTGACAATGTGTGTGATAGATGATCGGGTCTTACTCAAGTCTTAATGGTTGGGTGTGGGTTTATTGGTTCCCGCGCAAACAATAATTGGCGTATCAGAGAAGATACCGTCAAGTTTCATAGTTAAAATTATATTATTTCATAGTTGGTCCCTTAGGTTAAGTGTCGGGGTTCAGTTGGGTTAGATTAAAGTTAAAATGTGGTTGGACTATTATACCCTTGAAAATATAACGCAAAACGGGCGTTGAACTCAACATTACGGGTCAAGGGACGCAATCGACCTCAAAAACCTAACTTTTGGACTCACGGAAACGATTTTCCCAAATTTGAGCCCCAGGCGATGCTTTTGGGCAAGTTTAACCAACAGTGTATTTTTGTCTTTTCTTAATATATAGTAAATTAAGAGTTAAAATTATTAAAAACAAAACATTCAAGGTCATGTTTATTTGAAAAAAATAAAATAAACATGTTTGAGTTTAGATCAAAACTTTTCAAAACAACTAACTAAATAGGTTGGGTTATGGTTGAGATAAATGAATCCGCTAATCCGAAAATTTCAATATGAACAAAACACGACTTGTCATATATAAACAAAAATAAGCAATGATTTTATATAAATGTACTTGTAATACAAAAGGAAAAGTTGAAAAAAAAAAACAAAAAAAATATAAGAGAAAAAAAAAAAAAAAAAAAAAATAGTTGGTTTGGAAGATGTAATGACGTATTGAATCTTTGGACCGTTGTTTCGTTTTATGCCCAAAGGTTCAGTTGGTTTGGAAGCGGGTATTCGAATGGTGGGGCTTAGATAATATTGATGTGTTTTCGGTCCAAGATGTTCTTAGTTTACCTGGTATCAATTCTTTTAACAGTATAATTAGAGAGAGATGGAAAGCTGTCATTTGGTCCACACTGTACATCATATGGAGCAATAGGAACCAAATGATCCATGATTCCCGATATGTTTAAAGAAATTCACTTGTGATCTTTCGAATGGATTTCGGCCCGGTTGAAAAAGGATGAGGTGAAGCGGGAAGAGTGGTTCGGTGGTCCGATTGATCGTGTTTAATTGGCTACTGGAGCTGTTTTGTTTCTCTTCTTTTGGTGGTTGTTTTCTTTCTTCGAGGTTCACTCATAATTTAGTTAGCCTCCTGGGTCTCTTATTGTTGTGTTTGCATGTTTGTGAGATTGTTTACTGATTTTGGTAGTTTGTCTCTATCTACGTGTTATAGAAAAGGGCATGTGTTTTTCATGTACCGGTTTGTATATGTGGTTCTTGTTTCAATAAATTTATATATTTGCCTTTAAAAAAATGAAAAAGAAAAACAAATAAAAAATCATAAAAAAGAAAAAGAAAAAAAAATCATAACAAACAAAAAAGTAAGAAAATAATACAATAGAAAAGATATTAAAAAGTGTTAAGACACCCTTTCTCCCTCTAGTTCAATAAGATATTTTTGCCTCTAACTACATCTTGACGACTAAAGAAACAAATATTCTTAATGCTAACTGGATTTTAATGACATGATAAAAAAACAAACATACTTTTTGGGCTAAACCTATTATTGCGTTTAGATTAAGGTGGATGCTGAATATACGTAACAAACTTTCTCAAATTTACCGATACACGTAACCTACATATTCTATTGTCAACATACATAATATACTTTTAAATGCTTACCAATGTACGTAATATTGTCATACTACCACTTATAAAAGTTACAGTTTTGATCTTTGTCGTTTGCGTTGACTTCCACCGTTAGTACCTTGACATTTTTTCACTTAGAAAAGTTACAGTACCAGTCCCTTGACTTTTGCATTTCTTCCATTTTTATACGTTTTTATCTGTTTTCATCAATTTTTAGACGTTTACATACGTTTTAATAGGTTTTTATACATTTTTGTCCGTTTTAATACGCTTTCGTCCATTTTTATTACGTTTTCATACGTATTTATCTATTTTTATACGCTTTCGTCCATTTTCTTACGTTTGTATTTGTCTTTATATGTTTTTGTCCGTTTAAATACGTTGTTGTATGTTATTATGCGTTTTCATCCATTTTTATACGTTTTTGTCTATTTTAATACGTTTACGTTCGTTTTTCTTACGTTTTTTTTTTAATCTATTTATATACATTTTTTACGTCTTTATTACGGTTTTTTGTCTGTTTTACAATATAAAAACGATGAAAACGTATAAAAATGGACAAAAACAAATAAAAACAGACGAAAACGTAAGAAAAACGGACGAAAACATATAAAAACGGGGAAAAATGTATAAAAACGGGGAAAATGTATAAAAACGGACAAAACGTATAAAAACAGATAAAAACGTGTAAAAGTAACAAAAACGCATAAAACAGACAAAAACGCATAAAACGGATAAAAACGGACGAAAACGTATAAAAAACGGATGAAAACGGATAAAAACCGATGAAAACGTAAGAAAAACGGACGAAAGCGTATAAAAATGGATGAAAACGTATAAAACGAAAAAATGTATAAATGCATATAGAAACAAATAAAAATGTATGAAAATGAATAAAAAGAGACGCAAACATATAAAAGCGGATGAAATGTAAGAAAAACAGAAGAAATCGTATAAAAACGGACAAAAAGTATAAAACGGACAAAAACGCATAAAAATAGATAAAAACGGGTAAAAACGTACAAAAGTGGACAAAACAAATAAAAACGGACAAAAAAGCATAAAAACAGTAAAAAAAAAAAGGGGGATAAAAACGTATAAAACCGAGTAAAAACGTATTAAAATGGACAAAAACGCCTAAAAACATATAAAAAGTGATGAAAACATATACAAATGTATGAAAACGTATAAAAACAAACGAAAACGCATAAAATGGACAAAAACGTATAAAGACGGATAAAAATGTATGAAAACGTAATAAAAACGGACAAAATCATATAAAAATGGATGAAAACGTATAACAATTGACAAAAATAGATAAAAACGAACAAAATATACATATATTAGGTGGGAAAATGTCAAGAAACTAACGGTAAAAGTCAATGCAAAAGTCAAGGGACCATTACTATAACTTTTCTAAGTGAAAAAATGTTAAGGGACTAACGGTGGAAGTCAACGCAAATGCCAAGGATCAAAACTGTGACTTTTATAAGTGATAGTATGACAGCATTACGTACATTGGTAAGTATTTCAAAATATATTACGTATGTTGACAATTAAATAAGTATGCTACGTATATTGGTAAAGTTGAAAAAATTTATTACGTATACTCAACCTTAACCTTTTAGATTAATAGGATGTTAAGAGTCATTTTATAAAAAACAATCACCACCTTACAAAAACCTCTTAATTTAAAAAACACACACAAAGGTAGGGGTGTTTATATAAGCTTATATAAAATATGCCATGTTCGGCTTACGTCATAATTTTGTGGCTTGTTTTAACACTTATAGACTTATATAACATTGTTAGTTTTGTATAAGCTCATAAATGTCAAAGTAAATCACAAAATAAAAATGTGACTTATGTTATAAAAGTCGAACTCATACTTAAGCTAATATGCCCGTATATAAGCTGACACAAACAACCCCGTAGACACAAAAGTTTTTTTTTTTTTTTCTTTTTTCCACAAATTTTTAGTCGCTATAGTTTCAAGGGCAAATGTTCAATATAGATCTCAAATTTTACATATATCCAATGAATTAATCATAGCCATTCATTTTCCTAAAAAAAAAAAAAAAAAAAAAAAAAAAAAACTTTCACCATTTTTTAAAAAATTAAATATCTCGCAAACCGTTAATCGTTACGCGAAAAAAATCATACCATCGCGACGAGAATTAAATTATCTTTCTATAAATATGCACTTCTATATATTTTTAATGATTTTTTTTTTCAAAATTTCGGCCCAGAAAAATCATATATGATTTGTGAAAATCATATGTGATTCGATTTTTACAAATCACATGTGATTTTACAAATCACATGTGATTTTTCTGGGCGAAATTTTTGAAAAGAAAGTTTGTCGAAAATATAGAGAAGTGCATATCTATAGAAAGATAATTTAATTCTCGTCGCGATGGTGTAATTTTTGTAGTTTGCAGATTTACCGTTTGCAAGATATGTTGTTTTAAAAAAATGTGAAAAGGTTCTTTCATTAATTTTGATAAAAATAAATGGCTAATATTGATTCATTGAATCTATGGTAAATATGAGATGTATTGATCTCAACTGTAAATATATGGCTAATATTGATTCATTGAATCTATGGTAAATATTGATCTCAACTGTAGTTTCAAGAGTCTACTATTTGATTTGAGTTGGCCAATAGAGTACTTTTTATTAATCTCGATATTGATTTGAAGTTTGAAGAATCGCGGATGAAAAGACAACGACACCCAAAAGAGACCCCATCAAGAATACATGCATACCTTCTTTTATACAAGGATTTTTCTAACTTGTGCCCTAAGAGCACATGTTAAGCACATAAAAAAGATATCGGGTCTCACAGAAATGGACACAGTAATTTACAGAAAGTACAATTTTTGTGGATCCCTCTATCCTTTCATGTAGGACCCGGTGTCTTAACTTGTGCCTTAGGGCACATGTTAGACAAACCCCTTTTTTGTGTGCTTAACATATGCCCCTGGGCACATGTTAGAAAAATCCTATTATTATTATTATTATTATTATTATTATTATTGTTGTTGTTGTTGTTGTTGTTGTTGTTGTTAAGTTTGCATTTGAACCCTTGGTTGACTTCATGGAAGAGGAAGAGGAAATGAAACGCTCAGTTCTCGAGTTGAAATGGAAGAGGAAATGGATAAGGAAGAGGAAGTGAAACGCTCAGTTCTCGAGTTGAAATGGAAGAGGAAATGGATAGATTTTGTGTTCTTGAGTTTTTTTTTTAAAGGAGGAAAGGTAAGTGGAAAAGAAATAGGGATGAAGTTTTGTTAAGTAAATATTCCTCCTACTTTTGAGAGAAAAGGGAAAGGAAATGGAACCGTATGTTGTGTAAAGACTAATATGTCATTTTTAAAAGATTTAGCATCAACAACTAAAGGCATATATGTAATTTGACTAAGTTATTTTCATTTTTCTCCCACTCAAAAACATGATTATGATTACTTTCTTTTTTCTTTCATCTATCTCAAGAACATAACAACTAACACTTACTTTCCTTTTATCTTTCTTTTCTCTTTCCCATTCTTTTCCATTTCCTTTCTCAAAAACATGTAATTTCACTAATTTGTGTGGAAGATTTTATATGGGTTGTGCTTATAGAAATGAATTAGTGATTGCAACTTATGATTTAAGGGGACGGCTTATTATTATGTGTTTGTTATGTTTTGATCAAGGGTTAATATACAGATATGTTACAAATTTTTTTAAAAAAATGATCCTAATCATTTCGTTCAGTTAGGTTATCGAACTAATGAAACATGACATTTGAGGTCACTGAACTTATAAAAATAGTAAGTAAACATCACTAAACTTGTAAAAACACAAAATTTATGTTACTTAAGTTATTCAAAAATATACGTTCACGTCACTCTGATTAACCCCTTCAAATTATAGAATAGTATGCTTCCTAGTTCCTATAAGTCAGTACCCTAAGTGAACAAAATGAAAGTTCGGTACCTTAGGTGCATTTTTTTGGAAAGTTTAGTGACATCTTTGTCTATTAATCCTTTGATAAACTACCTATATTTATCAACTTGAGTGTGAAATAAGGTGTTTAAGATTGCTTATTGCGATTTCATACACCAAAGAAGCGGTTTGAGCGTTTTGAAATCGTTTATCCAAACTGCCTGTGCAAGTGAGTGAGTGAGTGAGATAAGCTGTTTTGATTAAGCTACGAGTACTTGATAATGCTGTTTATTTCAAAAAACGATAGCTAACAGTTTTGATAAGCAGTCCCAAACGTTACCTAAGCAGTTCTAAATAAGGAGTTTGGGAGTTGCTTATTCAAACTAGTTATCTGATTCCAATTTTAATCACAGATGGCATACTTAAATAAGCAAAATATCCCAACACTCGACAACTACTTATTACAGAGTAGATTGTTGCGTTTCGTGTTTCCAGGTGGGCTGGATTGAATCATTTCTATCGATAAATCAAGATTAGGGGGATCTTAGAGCCAGTAACTCCGTACTCATAATTATAGAAAAAAAAGTCACAGCATAATTCATTTCAAACATTGTCCGACTATAAGCATTACGTTTTTTGTTTTTTTTTTTTGGGTGAAAGTTGAATTACAAACCAGCATTCTAAAAATAGCAATCTAATATCCTATAAGCATAACTTTTTGTTTATAGTAAGCAGTTTAATAAGCAATCCTAAACACCAAGATAAGCTGTTTGATGTATGACCCAATAATTACTCGCCATTCGTCTTGTGGTTATGTTAAATTTTGTTATTCGGTATTGTAGTTGGGAATAGTGCTGCGCAAAAGAGAAGGCAAAATGCAGTATCAGTGGGTAAAGAAAGAAGAGAAGCCTTGTTTAGAACCAAACGGTTATGTCAAGTTGGAGTTAGCAGTGAAATGGATGTTCCCGACGATAGTGACATGATGATTGAAGAACAATCGATTTTAGAGGCTCAGACATCTTTGGACTTTGGCTGTTGAAGAGTTAAAGTTTGCACTACCTTTCAGTAAGTTAACCTATTATAGTGTTTTTACCTAAAGCACGATTTCTCTATATATGCGTACACATACTCTAAATGTCTCATATCTAAGAAAACATAGCGTATTAGTTTTAACGAACTATAAAACAACAGTATAGTTTCACTTTAGTTCCATTTTAGTCATTAAAGTTGCAAAAGGTGTTACTTTTTGGCCACTTTTTTTAAAAGATGACCATGCTACACCTAAAAATGACAATAATTACAATGACCTTTGTTTAAAGATTAGGGGCATTTGGATCATTTTTCAAGGATGGAACTCGGTTTAATACTGAGACAGAACAAAGTACAAAGTACGAAGGCTAAATTGGAACAAAAGTAATATGTTGCTGCTTTATGAAAGTAACCCCAAAATATGAAAAGTTAAAACTTATCAAACAACGCATAGCCAGGTCAGATATCTTAGATCTGTCACTAGTAGCTAGTCCCGGAGAACCGTGTGTTTTATAGTATCAGAATTGAATAATTAGTTCGGATGTCGCTTCTGCAACATTTTGGTAAACCTTATAAAATATCACCAAATTCCATTTGGTTATCTTTAGGGGAAAAGGTGCGGTCCAAAAGAAAGTGAATGCTCTGCGGGAACTTAGGCGTTTATTGTCTAAATCTGAGTTTCCTCCCATTGAGACCGCTATCAAATCTGGAGCAATACCTTTACTTGCACAATGCCTTTCATTTGGTTCTCAGGATGAACATGTATATCTAACATCTTATTATGTCAAACCATACCTTTTCCTTAGCATTATATTGTTTTTTAAGGTTCAGTTTCTTCTATTTTTGGATGGATAATGCAGTTGCTTGAGGCGGCTTGGTGTCTTACAAACATAGCTGCTGGACAATCTGAAGAAACAAGAGCTTTATTGCCAGCATTGCCATTACTAATTGCTCATATTGGAGGTCAGTAATAACTGCCTTTTTAATATTGTTACCTGGTTATGTCTTCTTAGTGTCATATAATGGTATTAATAGAATGTCTAACGTTTGATATGCAATTAATCTATAGATAAGAGTTCTGTGCCGGTTGCTGAGCAGTGTGCATGGGCATTAGGAAACGTTGCTGGTGAAGGGGAAGAGTTGAGACATATATTATTATCTCAAGGAGCTTTACTTCCACTTGCAAAAATGATATTGCCAAACAAGGGTTCCACAGTTCGAACTGCTGCTTGGACATTATCAAACCTGATCAAGGTTCTTAATCACTCTTCTACTTGAGTCTCTGTATTCAATTGTGTGGTCTGAATTATAGACATAGCAACTTTTTCCATTTACTTATGAATGGTTTGATTGATTCAAGTTACTTATGTCCAACGGGTCACAAGGTAACATGAAAAAAAGTACTAGTAACTTATAAGGAGATGGGTCAAATCTTAAAAGTATGAAATCTTCTTATTCATCCTTATGACTTTTGAGTAATTTGAAATAATTTGCTTATTGGAACTCTTATTGACACTTTTTTTTTTTTTTTTGAACAGCGAGAAATATATTAAAAACTAGCAAGGAGCTAGAGAAACGATTACAAAGTAGAAACCTCTAAAGGATTTCGAAGCCAATTGTTCCATGTGATGGAAGACAATTTGTTCCTAGAAGAATACCACCTATATGAATAATCAACGATCTTATCAATTAAATTACAACGTTTAGGCGGAGAAGTGCCAAAGATCAACTCGTTTCTGAAATTCCACAGCGACCAAAGAGCAGCTCCGCATATAGTTTCCAAGATAGACTTACGAGCGGATGAAATATGCAGATCATCGAGCCATATGTAAATGTCCTGGAGATTGGATGGGCTTGGAGAAGAAATGTGTAACCAAAGAAAAACTCTATGCCAAACAGCAGTTGCAAGAGAGCCTTATTGACACTTTTTATTCATAAAAAATGGACAAAAAGTGTTCTAGGTCAACCCAAACCGACCACTTTCAACCCGTATCAGAAGTATTCATTACCCAACCATTTTGATACCTCTAGGCTGCAACAATCCTGTCATATATTCTCTAAGTGTTTTTGTTTATGTAGGGCCCGGACCCAAAGGCTGCAACAGAACTTATAAAAATTGATGGTGTAGTGGATGCTATACTAAGGCACTTGAGTAAATCATAAGTTTTTGTCGCACCATCATAATATAATCATCATTAGTCTGGTACTGTGGTGTAATGATACCTTAGAATGATTTGTGGTTGATTTCGTTTTATTTAAATCACGTGTCTTTCATCTTATGTGGTTACTGAAACATATCTAGAGACATTTGTTTTCTTCCAACTGTTTGTCATTTTTGTGTCTTTGATGAATAGAGATGACGAGTTAGTGACTGAAATAGCATGGGTTGTTGTGTATCTTTCGGCTCTTTCATCTGTTGCTACTAGCGTGCTTGTGAAATCTGATCTCCTACAATTACTAGTCCAACGATTGGCCTCATCAAATAGTTTGCAATTGCTCATTCCGGTAACAAAAAAATCTGTTAACTTTTGCTAATACGTGATGGTCTTATTTCTCGTCTGATATGAGTCCAGTTAAACCACGCATTGGAAGTTTGATACAAATTTAATTTAAAATTTGCATATATGAAGACATAGTAACTATATTTTAACAAAGGCCAATTTTGGAACATCTAATTTATGTAGATGTTAAAATTGAATATGAATGGTCAGAGAAATAGCGCGGGTCAAGTTACAGGAATACAGGTAAACACAGATTTGGGTCACTAGGTAGTTTTTAGTGCGGGTCAAAATTAGTCGGGTTGATACTAACTAATTATGTTTCGCCTAGGATTTGGCAATGACACAAGCCTGATTATGAAGTTCTACAAAATTTGATGGGTGTTGGTGAAAAGCAAAATCCATATTGAGAAAGCAAAAGACTTATCCAGAAAGGTGATCATTGAAAATGGTAAAGCTAGCAGTTGCAAAAGGCAAGAATGCTCAGGTTCATACGGGATGTAACTGCAATGATTAAAGACAAATATTCAGCCTAGCTTTTGGTCAAGAACAATGAACAATTGTTGTAATCGCATGTCAAGCACCTAAGGAATAGGAAAAGGAATAGTAAGGGTGCGTTTGGTATGTGGGAATAGGAATGAGAGAATCATATTGGATATAATTGTAAGTGTTTGGTTAAGATATGCATCTTTCAAATATGAGAATGAAAGATATATATTATCCATATTCCATAGTAGTCACAAGGGCAAGGTATGAAACTTTCATACCTGAGGGCCCTACATTATATCCAAACTCATACCCATTGTGATTCATGACTACATACCAAACGCACCCTAAACATTCATTGTGCAATGAGTTGCTTGAAGGACTTTTAAAGGCCAAAACTGATAGTCATAATGACAGGGAAGGAAGGCCATTGTTGGTCTCTAATCCTGTAGCAGTAGTTTCGGCTACGTATTTATGTAACCGAGAGATACTACCTCATGATGAGAATGAACACTTGAAAACTCGAATTGCAGTAAACATCATGCAGCATGTAGAATAATTGTTTAGATGCGTTAAATTTTTCTTTTTAAATGTTCATTTTTCTTTTTTTTTTCTTTTTTATTTTACCATAACTTATATGATTTTTTATTTTTTATTTTTTTATAGTAGCTGACAGCATACGTTTATGAAGTCGTACAAAACCCACCGTTTGCCACAAACGACATAATTGCTTACTCCAAAATGCATTAACATAATTGTAATAAACACAAACGCGACCGCCCGCAGCAACGCACGGGCAAACCCGCTCGTTACTATATATCAAGCACAGTGTTGTTTATGTTTTGTAAAACAAACACACAGCGGAAAGCGAGTCTGGCTATCCAAGTCAACTTGGGAATTTCATGGTCAAATCAGTTTCAAGGATAGGTTACTTATCAAGTACATACCTTGTCGATCCATAAATTTATAAACATCAAATTTTAGTATGAAACATAACCTAGTACGTATGCTAAAAAGATTGCACAAGAAAGATTGAATAAGTTAGAAAAATTGTGGCATGCTTAAGTTAAACAATTGTCGTCCTACAATACATAATAAATAAGTAAATTAACACCAACTTGGTTCAATCCAAGTATGACGGGTGAGAAAATGTTTTGTTCCAAAGAAATCCGAAAACTCTTCTTGGATTAATTTGTTATTGAAAGTGTGATACCTGCATGTTTCTAGTGAATAGAAAACCATATTCCCGCTCTCGGAAGACAATCTTGGAAAATAGATCTTGTTCTCCATCTCTGGAATCATGGCTTCAATGCAAAGAGATGACGCACTACAAATAAAAATCATACGTTTCCCTAAACTATCTATCTTCACCCATTCTTTTGTAGAACCATTCAACTTGAATACCTCGACTGATTCTCCAAACTTGCCCACGATGACATGTAACAGATGCTCGTCGCATCTTACTTGGTAAGACTGGGGGAAAGACGTGCAGCAGCTTGTCGGCGCTGGACCTACATAACGCTCCCAATATAAATCTTCTCTACCCATCTCTTTATAAACATTAAGTCCTCCATCGGCTCTCATAGCAAAAAGATCATGGCCATACAATGTTAAAAGCGAATAGGAATATAAATCAGCAACATCAAGATCCAGAATAACGTTACGCCAGGATGGTTCCCCAGATACAAAATAGATGAAAACCTCACTTCTAGCTAACGCAACAACCATACAGTCAGAAGAAGTAGGTGGTGCTGAGAAACAAAAGGCAGTTTCATAACTGAGTTTTGGAAGCTCGCGGATATCACTTGTGAAAGGGTTAAAAAAAACCAGTGAATCATCAGGTTTTAAGATCAGCAACCAACCATACCTCGCACACTTTATTTCAAAATCACAAATCAATTGTTGAGGTGTTTTTATAAAATACTTGTCACCAAACATGGGATCTGTAAAAGTCATAACACCTCTATGCTTGTCAAACACCATTAGCCACGATGAAAGTAATGAATATGTCTGCAACAACTTTGAGGCTTTCCCGTTGTTGCATTGAATCAAAGGTGCTGCTGAATGACAAAGTTTGCATGTAGAACGGAACTTGAGGTATTCGACACCAACACAAAACTCCATAACCACTTCCAAAACATGTAGCGGAATATTGAGCAGGTGTAATTCATCTTCATTACCATTAACTGGTCTTACAATTATATCATTGTCCATGTCATCTTCTTGTTCCGATTCAGCATGATCACTTTCTAACCTACACAAACTCTGATTTTCAGGAAAACAATATCCTGCCAATATAAAACAAGTAGTAGAAAATCGTATTTCAATTTTGTTTTCAAATATAAAATCAAATATTATTAAAAAAAATGATTCTAGATATAGAACTAAGAACTAAAATAAAACAGCTCCTTAAAAAAATGTGAGTTTGTCTATTTTATTTTCACTTTCATTTAGTAAATTATACAATACGATACTAATATTGAACAAGTAAATTACCACCAACTTGGTTCAATCCAAGTATGACTGGTGAGAAAATGTTTTGTTCCAAAGAAATCCGCAAACTCTTCTTTGGATTAATTTGTTATTGAAAGTGTGATACCTGCATGTTTCTAATGAATAGAAAACCATATTCCCTCTCTCGGAAGACAATCTTGGAAAATAGATCTTGTTCTCCATCTCTGGAATCTTGGCTTCAATGCAAAGAGATGACGCACTACAAATAAAAAATCATAAGTTTCCCTAAACTATCTATCTTCACCCATTCTTGGAAAATTTTGTTAATAAAAGTGTGATACCTGCATGTTTCTAGTGAATAGAACGCCATATTCCCGCTATGGGAAGACAATCTTGGAAAATAGACCTTCTCCATCTCCGGAATTTTGGCTTCAATGCAAAGAGATGACGCACTCGAGATAAAAATCATATGTTTACCTAAACCATTTATTTTCACCCATTCTTGTGTAGAACCCTTCAACTTGAATACCTCAACTGATTCTCCAAACTTGCCCACAATAACTTGCAAGAAATATTGTTCACATCTAACTTGGAAAGACTGAGGGAAGGATGTGTAACAGCTTGTTGGCGCTTGACCTACATTACGCTCCCAGCATAAATTTCCTCTTCCCATCTCTTTATAAACATCAAGTCCTGCATCGGCTCTCATAGCATACAGATCATGGCCATAGAATTGTAAAAGCAGATAGGAATATATATCATCAACATCAAGATCCAGAATAACATTACGGCAGGATGGTTCCCCAGATACAAAATAGATGAAAACACTACGCCTAATTAATGCAACCATACAGTCAGGAGAAGTAGGTAGTGCTGAGAAACAAAAGGCAGCTTCATAGTGTAACTCTCGAAGCTCGTGGATATCACTTGTGAAAGGGTTAAAAAAGACCAGCGGATCATCATTAGCTGGTTTTACAATTATATCATTATCCATGTCCTCTTCTTGTTCAGATTCAGCATGATCACACTTTACTGATCTTACGACTATCTGAGCATGAGCATCTTCTAACAACCTACACAAAATATGATTTTCAAGAGAAGTTTCCAGCTAAATTAAAAGATGTAGGGTAAATATATGAAAGCAATAGAATACCTGGTGCATTCGGGCATTTCCCACACTGACAAGTGGTTAGATCCTGCCAAACAACAAGGCCCAGAAGATACAGAGAAGGTTTTATCTTTAACATGGTACGAGTATATAATTTTTCCCTTGTCACCAAAAATATGTATATAACCCCCAAATTCAGATGAGGCAATTGCAGAGCTGTAAAGTACTGGTGACAAATCAGTGACAAATTCCATGGATAACATGGTGTCTTTGAGGTCATCTATTTCTTCCCACGTCATATTATCCATGTCTAGTTTAAACACCTTCACTGCACCAACAGTCATACCCGTCTTGTCTTTAATACCTAAAACAATGGTGAACAATTCTTTGCAAGATCCTTTCAGAGTAACAGTAAAGCAGCAACAATCAACAGTTCTTTTTATGGGAAAAAAAAATTTTGGAAATAAAGTGATCACAACTTGTGTTTTTTTCTTTCTTTTATCATACTTAACCTTCGTATCAACCTCCACGAGAAGTATACGAATAGGGTTGTCCAATACGTTAACGTATGCATATACTTTACCATTGCAACAAGTTAGAGAATGTAACCAACCATCAAAACCAGTTATGCTCATTATTTGTTTAGCATATGTCATTTCAGTCCATCTTAATTCCTTTCTTTTACGCGCGTTAGGGGAGAATAAATCGCTCCCGAGCCTACAGTACACAAATTTACGTTTTTTGGATCTCATTAACAAAAGAACAGAATTGGGGTGGTCGGGTGGGGCTGACAAACAACAGCAATATATGATATCATCTTTATCTCCTTCTGATCCTTCAAGAATCAATGGAGGGAAATTAATGATCTGAGAAGTAATTGGGTTCCAAAGAGACCACATGACATCAGATGGATAGTAGGAGGAGAGAAGCGCCCAACAGCCAAAGAAACACCCTTGGATACGTTTTCCGAGTAGCTCTGGGATTTTTAAGTGATAATGAGAGAGTGGGTCGTGTAAGTTGAAGAAAATATGAGTTTGTGTATCGTCATCATCGGCAACAAACCATGGATATTTAGGAGATATGGTAGGCACTATTGAACCGCAAGAAATCTGCTTATGTTCCATACAAGATGTTCTTTGTTGTACTGAATGCACCTGTGTGTCATTGTAGTAATATTTCAAATTTAAACAATGCAACTATAAAATAAAATAAGAAAAATGTTTTTTAGAACATTTAGTAATCCAAATTAAAAAGAGTTTACAGAAAGCATTTGAAGGTACTGAAAACACTATCATACAAATACATAACAAATCAAGCAAATTAATCTTGGATAGTATATCATCATGTAACAAACATAATTAACATGAATAAGACAAAAAGATGACAAATGTGTTGGCGAAAACCGAGAATTACATGGCGAAACGTTAATAGAATAAAAACAAATGCATAAGACAAAAAAAGATTGGAAAATTATCAAAATCAAAGCATAGTAGGATAAAAAGACTTGCAGAAGAACAAAAAAGGCTCGATTTTTATCAAAACATCATAGAGATCCAAACACATATAACATACTCAAAAAGAACATTGATATGGATCTTTAGAATGGGATAATAGTAATGCAACACAATTAGACATAAATCAAACAAGTAAAACTGTATAAGACATAAGTGACAGCCAAAACCTTAAAAAATGTAGAAGATTTATACAGTTAGGATTTTCATATAAATAAAACAAGATGAAAGAAACGTGTGACAACAAAAGCACCAAATTACTTGGAAAGCCTTATAAAAAGTGCAGAAGACCTTATACGGCACTAAACCTCATAAAAAAGACATCTTAGAATAGGATAGAAGCAGCAACAAAATTAAGCAAGCTAGTGGAAGACATAGGTGACAGCCAAGACCTTAAAAAAAGGCCAAAAGACTTAAAAGTTTGGTTTTTTTTATCAGATTTTAGAGAAATCAAACAAGAAAATGACAGCAAGAACATCAAATTACTAAATAAACTCAAATAAAATGTGCAGAACACCTTAAAAACTCAGTTTTTTTCCGACATTCAACAAGATGACATAAGTGACAATAAAAACATCAAATTAAAACCATAACAAAAGTAATAAAGATATAATTTTTATATAATTATAAGCAAAAAAAAAAAAAAAAAAGTTTCCCCATACCCGAAACAATCATATATTAACTTAATAAGCTTAAAAATATTCATACCTGAAGAATAACCAGGAATCTTGATTTCAAAAACAAACCCAAATTTGCACTTGTATTCGTCAATCAAGAATCTTTATAGTTTTAGGGTTTTTCTTTTGCAGATATGTGGGGCTGCTGTTTGCAACACTGATGCTTTGCCCCTTTTCTTTGATTTGAAGACTTTTGTGAAGCGTTTCTAACCCTCCATCCCCTTTCTTTTTTCTTTTGGATAAATTGCAAAAATAGTCCTTAAAGTAACCCAAATGCGCAAGTATCACACAAAGGGAAATTTTGTTGCAAAAACGATATTAATGTTTCTTTTTTTTGTAAAACAGCCATTGACAGGCACTGTTCACTAACTCTTGTTATTTTTCTCGTTAAGTGGCACACGAAATGACTAATATACCCTCTTCTTCATCCGCACTTTTAGGGACGTAATTTGCAATTTACCCACTTTGATTTTATTTTATTTTTTTTATCGGAACCTTTGATATTTTCCCACCACATCACAAACTGTACCGCCACACAACCAACATCACCACCACCGCCACCACCACCCTCTACCGCCACACAACTACCACCATCAAATACTTTTTTTTCAAATGAAAAACTAGGTTTTCCGCACAACTAATTTCATAATGCATTTGACGACAAGAGAGACTAGAGATTGAAGCACAAGGTATGGTAACTAGCAATTGCAAGTTAACCCTTAACATTATGGCGTTAAGGGATGTTAACCACACCGGGTGTGGCGTTAAGGGCAAGCTTTAACCCCCATGTTAAGCTACTAACATGTGTTAAAGTGTTGTGTTTTTGTGAGTTAAGGTTTAACACCCATACCGTGCACTGTGTTAAGGTTTAACTCAGGTTTTTTTAGTTGAGTTATGATAAAAGTGGGGCCCAAAATGTTAAGTTAAGGTTTAACTAGGGTAAGTTATGATAAGGAGTATTTTTTTTGTTGAGTTAAAGTGAAATGTTAAAGCTGATGTGGCGCTGATGTGACATGGTGGTAAACCTTAACCTAGGTTACCATACCCAACGCTTGGTTTATTTATTAACTGGAAATTCAATGATTGGATTTGTATATGTATATGTATATGTTGTTTACTTTTTTTGTTACCCAAATGGACATATGTTATATACCAAGTAAATCTGCTCCTCTGTTGCATACGAGAAATAATGTCTCAAATACAAAATTGACAATTAAATGTGAGATGGAATTCATTAGACGAACATGATATTGTGCGTGTTGTCACTAAGCCATGATATTGTTTGAGCAAATATTGAGAATCAAATCATAGGTTATGCAAATAATTGTTCCTTATTAGTCCCCAAATCAAGTCATTCCAACTTCCATTAACACGCATACTTGACTGATGATATCAAATAAACAGTTTATTGGCATCATTTATATTATATATATTGCTTGTTTTGTATTATTTTATATTAGAATTGATACTTAATCGCTTACTTTTGTAAATTTCAGCTAAAAACAAGCATTTGGTGAAAGTTAGCTATTTTGGACATACAACAGAGCAAAACGGATCATATTGGTAAAGTCTGCTAAACTGAAGGAAGATACGTCGTATCATTCTAGATAGATACACCGTACATCAATACTTAGACGTATGTGAAGACCATTGCCTGACTTTGAAGAATACGCCGCATGGAATTCTTCCATGCGCCGCATGGAATTCTTCCATGCGCCGTATATGAAACCTTGGGCAACACAACGATCTGACTTATCTGCTCAAGATACACCGCATAACTACTTTGTAACACCCCCAAAACCCGAGGGCGCCACTAAATTAGCATCATAACACAGGTAATAAAGAATGGATTATAAAACCCGTTTAAGAACTTTTATTAACAAAATAATAAAGTTTACAGAAGTTTAATTGTTGCGGAAATATGGCCCATTAATAAAAGGTGGTCCCAAATACATCAATGTAGTCTATGACCATGCCATGCCAAGCCTGCCTTGAGATCGACACACTTCAGAATCAAACACCTGAGAAAACATGCTAAAAGGTCAGCTATAAAGCTGGTGAGTTCATAAGTTTATAGTAAAGCATTAAAGCAATCAAGTTTTTTTTTTAAAGTGTGCTCGATACACCGCGTGTAAGGAGTCTTCCAAATAAAAGTGGTTGTGTCTATTACTCGAGCTCTAAGTTCATGTAACCAAGCTACAACAGTTCCGCATGCGTGTCAGTAGCATGACAATATGTTTATGGTGCCCTTAGCAAGTGTGTATTCCCATTAACACTTGAGTTCCGACATGGTATACGTCCGGAGACAAGTTGGCGCTACCAACCCGGACGGAGGCGTTACCCTCAATAGATCTATTTATAGCATTCGCGCTCCCCGCAGGGATTAATGGTACATGACGGGCGGGCACGTGGGAAATAAGTTTCCTTAGGCTTTGCCGTAATAGTGGTTTACACAAGAGTTTTAGTTCTAGTCTATAAAGTAATAGTTGTTCATATAGTGTCTGCGTAAAAGCAACAGTTCATAAAGTGTATTGCGTAACAACAATAATTCTTAAAAGGCATTTCATAACAGAAATAGTTCATAAAAGGATTTGCATACAATCAATATCATTCATAAAGTGTTTGCATAAAAGCAATATTTCATATAGAGTTTGCATGTTTCTCACCCCAAAACAGTTATAAAACAGGTAAAGTAGGGGTTATGAACTCACCTCATTAGTTGTTGGTTGAGAATAATCAAATAGTAAATGTGCACGGCTCTGACACGCAACCTAGATAATTATAGTATGGTTTTAGTTTAAGTCTTGTATTCAAATGTATGTTCATAAAGTTCAAACAACGTTTGAAAGTCTACAAGTGTTTATGTTTTTGAAATGCTTAAAGTTAAAAAACAAGTGTTTTCAAATAAATTGAATTATTGTAGCTTATGTGAAGTTTCAGAAGTTAATTTGATTATCGGCGTACATAAAATGCAGTTGTGAAATTATTTGTAAGTTTTGGCTCTTGTAATAATATGGAAATTTGTATACGAAACTTTCGTATAAGATTTGTCTTGAATATTAATTCAAGTATTATCGAGGAGCAAATAAATACAAGACGTATTGTATTTATTAAATTTGTTTGATCTTTGAGTGGTGGAAATACATATACAATATATATTTATTTGAGTCGTGAGTAAATAATATATTTGGACAATTATATTATTTAAAGTTTACACAGGTGTGGTCGTCGAATAGAAATATGTATTAAACATATTTATCAAGACAAAAGTGGTAAAAATATAACTTTTATCAAACTTATAAAAGTTTTAGGATGACAAGTGTCAAAGTGTCAAATTTAAAGGGGTTAAAGTGGTAAAGATTTGGATAAGTTATAAACTTATAAAAGTCTTTAAGAAAATGTCAATTCGGTTAAGGTTAAGGGGTTATAAATTTTTAGGGCACGTTTGGTATGGGGTATTTGACCCAACGGAATACAATCATACCACATAGCAAATGTTTGGTAACCCAAAGTAATACTATCATTCAAAAATATATCTACATAACGAATCTTGGGTGGGAGGGTGGTATTTGACAAAAGTGTGGGACCATTTTATTTACTCACTCCATCTCACTCATCCTTTTATATTTCTCTCTAATCTTTTTTATATTTTTTTAATTGTTTATATTTTTTATAAAATATTTTTTTCTTACATCAAATCTAAATCCAAATTCAAATCCTAAACCCATCTACAAACCAAACGGGCCCTTAGTACAAGTTATAAAACTTATAAAGTTTTAACATAAGTAGCAACCATTTAAATTGGAGGGATTGAGATTGTAAATACTAATATAAGTTACAAGACTTATTAAAGTTTTAGGAAAAGTGATAAGTGATTCGAAGTGGAGGGGTTGAATCTGTCAAGAGGGGAAAGTTGCAAAACTATTAGAGATTACCAAAAAAAAATGCCGCACCCAGATTCGAACCTGGGTGGTTTGTGTGATTGTGGTGCGCCTCAACCAAATGAGGCAAAGTCTCTTTCGTGTTTTCTTTTACAGTATTACGTATTTAATGGGTTCGCTACTGTGTTTTAATATCTCAATCTTCACAGTTTCATGCATCAGCTATTGTGTTATACTGTTATCATTCAAAGTTGTAGTTTTCCTTGTTTGATGTCTCCCTGTGACTCAAACGAAACACAAGACTTGTGGTACTTAACCCATTTAAAACAAAACCAAAACTTCTTTGTTTTCATTTCTCTTTATTTATTTAATTTCGAAAACCGTGTGAAAAGCTTTGAAGCTCCATAGTTTCATTAAAAAGTTGAGTAAGCTCTAAATGGCTTATTTGCTTATTTAAGTATTTGGTAAAATGGGTTGGGCCGTTTGGCCCTCTAGTGTGCTCGACTTGGGTTTAAATATGAACCCGATTTGTAATAAGCTCGTAAGCTTTAAAATGAGTTACGATCTACAAAAGAATTCTTGCGAGCCACATAATCTAGGGTAAGTCGCGATCGTATACAAGTCCTACGAGCCAAAACTTAAGGTTTACATTTCATTTATGTTTTCATATGTTTTTTAAGTTTCCAAAAGCCACACTAGTTATATTTAACACAAAAAAATGATTTCAAAAAGTTTGCATGTATATACGTTGACAGTGATATATGTATGTATATTGCATGAAAAATGGTTCATCATCATCCTTTTGGTTTTTAAAACAAACTGTGATGTATATAAATATAAGAAGAGTGCTTAAAAGAAACATGATAACAAGTTTTATTTTTACAAGTTAAATGAGTGGGCTGAATAATCTTACAGTGAGGTTGGATAAATGTGTGAACCGCGAATGAGGAGTAAGAGAGCCAAGACCCATAACCAAGCTTCTATACAACATAACCCAAGATTTCGTGAACCCGTTTGCTTCCCAAAACTATAATCCATTTTCCTTGGTTTCCAAAAGCTTAAACTGAAAACTCCTAAGTGTTTGAAAAAAATGATATATGTGAGTTTGAGACCTAGAGGTGCTCGGTTATAAAGACACAAGGAAGAGAAAAGTTGATAGGTTAAGGCTGGTCTCAATCGTACCCCCAACATCGGTTGGGCAACGAAAAAACACACCCTCAACCGATGTTGACATCGGTCGTGTGGGTTGTGGTGCTCGGTTGCCACGGGGCATAGTGGCCAAATTGGGGACATCGAGCTAATTCTCGACCGAAGTTATTGCCCACAATTTCCAACCAAATTTGCCCGTTTGGGCTAAATTCAAAATATTTTTAAAATTTTGACCGTTTGGTCATTTAAACTTAAAAAAAAAATAAATAAATAAAAAAAATAAAAAAAAAATAAAAAAAATTACCACTGTATAAATACCAACTTCACCTCAAACACAATTCACCACTCACCATTTCTCATCTATATTCATTTGAATCTAATTCTCATCCAACTTCAAAATGTCAAAGAAAAGTACCCCACAATCAAAAAACCGACGATCACGACTACCCCAAAATGCCCCGAATATGAATTTCTCGCAGGAAAATAACTTCGAATTAACCGGCATATCACCACAACAAAACCGGCCTATTCGCTTTCGTCCACAAAGTTTTGATTATCAATCACAACTAGCCCAACCAAATCAAAACCAAAACCCGTTTTATGTTAACCATCCTTTTGTCCCACTGCAACGTCCTTACCCTGATTACCGGCAAGAACCTAGTGGGTCGTCGTACCATCCAAACATGGACTTCATTTATCCTTCTCAACCGTACCAACCTTATTCCCCGATTCGAAGTACTAATCTTGACATAAATTTGGAAGATTATTTGCCGGAGTATAATACACAAAACAACCAAAGACAAGATGCTTCGATGGGCCAAGGTTCGGGTCACGGTTCACACCACGGTTCGTTCCATGATTCCATTCCCCTTGAAGATTGTGATGATGAAAAAACCGCTTCCGCTGAAGAAATGTCCATCAAACCAAAGCAGCCATCAAGACGTGCTTCAAAGGCCAAGGACAAAGGAAAGAAGCCCGAAACAAGCAAGGAGAAAGCCAAGAAGCACGTTGAAGCATGGACAAAGGCGGAAGAGGTCGCACTTTGTAAAGCTTGGGTTTATGTGTCGGAAAACTTGGTGAGAGGAAACGCCCAGAACCGCTTCAAGTTTTGGGAGTTAGTGATAGACTAATTTAAAAAAGAAACTGGCTCAGACCGAACCTATGACTCCATCACTACCAAATGGAAGAGTAGGATTCATAATAGGGTTGGTAATTATTGTGCTATCATGGAGAATATCAAGAATACCCATGGAAGCGGTGAGAATGATATAGAAGACACTTCAAAAGCTCTTAGAGAATATCGTATGACGTACGGTCATGATTTCACTTTGGAGGAGTGTTGGGAGGTTTTAAAGGGTCATGCTGCTTGGAAGAACATTGAGATGCCGACTTTCGAAATGAATAGTCGGAAGAAAACAAAGGGTTCTACCACTACCTCTGGTTCAACCCAAGCTCGTGATCCTTTCAATGTCCAAGGTGTTGATGATTCTGATGAGGAAGAGACTAGAGAATCACGACCGGTTGGTCGTGACAAAGCAAGGAAGAAACCATCCTCCTCCTCTCATGATGATGATGTTCCATCAGAATCATTTGTACAATCGTTGGCCAAAACTTTCTTCAAGACCAAGAAGCCGTCAAAAGGGGAGAAAGGTAAGAATAAGGAGGGTTTAGAAGATACTTGGTTACGGTTGAGGGAAAAAGAGCTCGAGATGAAAAAAGAGAAACTTGAGCTCATGAGGCTATCAAAACAGGACTCCGACATAATCTTCTACAACACCCCAACCGACCCAAAATTGACCGGCCGACAACTAGAAGAATTGATGAAAGTTAAGGCAACAATCAAAGCACTCTACAATTTAGATTATTAGTTTAAGTATTGTAGTGTTTATTTTAATCTCGCATTGTAATGGATTTTTTTTTAAATTCGTATTGTAATGTTTTTTTTTTTTTGTTTTTTTGTTTTTTTTAATGAATTTTTATTTAATGTTAAAAATGTTTGAATTAAAAAAAAAAAAAAAAAAAAAAAAACACAACTTTGGTCATCGACCGTGACATCCGGGTCATGTCTGGTCGTTGGAGAGAGAAAGCTGATGTGGCGCTGGTGACCTGGGTCATCCCAGGTCACGATCGGGACCAACCTTAAGTTTAAGCTCTTACACAATTCGTACTATGATTAAATATCCTAGGAAGGAAGTGTGGTCCATGGTGATGTTATTGGACTCATTGTAAGGAAGAAAAGAGGAAGAATTTCAAAGTTTTGTTCAAACATTTAGGGTGTGTTTGGTAGCAAGAAATCAAATCAAAGAAATGAAAATGGTCCTTTTTCTAGTGTTTGGTACGTCATGGAAATCAAGGGGCGGAGACTTGGGATTTCTTGAGAAAAGACCTCTTTGAAAAATGATTTCCATCCCATATGTTGTGGAAATCAGAATTCTCCGCCTTTTACTTAATTAATTGACAATTATAGCAATTAAAAAATAAGATATAAGAAAACAAAATCACGTGCCACTCACAATTCAAGCAAATATAAGAAAGGTGAAAGAACCCTAAGCCCAATAGCATTCACGCCTCCTATGTATATTTCATTGATGTCTGTCACTTGTAAGCACAATTATCCAACATACATCTATTATTATTGTTGCTAGCATCTCTATCTTTTGCTTTTACTTCAACCAATTTTTAATTATCTGTTGATGAAAGGATAGATCTGTTCCTTCTTTAGATTTGATTTTCATGAGATTTTGCATGTAGTTGTTTAGATCGAAATTGAACTGGATGTTTTAGAGTATAAACTTTAAAATTGATGAGTGTTTCCATTTTTCAAATTATAAAATAGTTGCAGGTCTTAAACCATACGGTATTTAATTTGATTACAAGATTATCAATTTACATTCTTAATACTTGAGTTTTGTAAACTCTAATTATGGGGTAAAATGATAATTTTTTTTTTCTTGAACAAGAAATTATAATACTTAGGGTAAGGATCCAGTGAGAAGAAAACTTAAAATGAGAAGAATGAGAAATAACTATAATCACACATTAGAGATGCATCAACTTGAATTATATGCATCTTTATGCATTTAGATGCATCCCAACTAGTTTTGAAAGTGATTTTGAAGTGAAAACAATGCAAAGTGGTACTAGGAACAAATTTGACCCGCAGGGCACGAAAAATACATAGAATTTGTCTAACTTAATGAAATGCATCTAATATGTGTATATGCATCTAATTTTTTGCTAGAAAGTATATTAGGATGCATCTAAAAGATTAGAGATGCATCTAATTGAATTCGATGCATCTCTAATGTGTTGTTATAGTTATTTCTCATTCTTCTCATTTTAAGTTTTTTTTTTTCTCATTTGATCTTTAGTCATAATACTTAACGACAATTTTTGTTTATTTATTTTTTGACCAAAAAACAATTATGAAATCTCTCCAGGTTTACTCTCGTGCACCAAACAATGGAAATCGTGAAATTTCTCAATCAATTTCATTTATCTACATTTCTATTTTTTGCTTCATTTCTTGTATCTGAATTTCTCCATACCTTTAATGGAATTGTACCCCAAAGCTAGAAAAAGGAGAGAAATAAGCATGGGTCCATGTCCTTGTGGTAATATAATATTCACAAAACCATGGGTACCTAGTTTTTTGAGAGTTTGAAGCCATTAAATGAGATGGTTTGGAAAGTTGGTGTTCGGTTGTGTGTGAGAAAAGAGAAAGGAAGAAGTCAATTATGTCATACAAGAGGTACCATGCATGTGCTAGTATTATAAGTAGAAATATAATATATTTATTTGACATACTAGTTAAATATTGCATTTGTGTTGTGTGCTTATAAAATACTTGCTCGTATAAATGTTGGGAGTCGTGTTCATCGATCGTCTAAAAGGAAACGTGATATACAAAGGTACGAGAGAGGTTGAAACAAATTTTACTAACTCGACATGTTTAGTTTATGTTGTGTTTCGGCTAGATTTTGTCCAAAACGAATGTGTACATTTTAAACAAAATGTATACGTTTGTGTGTATTGTGTTTGGTTGCAAAAAGTCGCGACAAAAAGTAAAATTAAAAAAGTGTGGGAAGTTAAAACATGAATTCCCATGTTGTTTACGTGTTTTGTTGTTTAAACGTAAGTCGAGATATTTTGGTTGCACGTTGGAAATCGTTAACGAGAACAATATGTTTTCGAGTGTTTTAATAAAAGAAATGTAAAAACATTAACATTGATTCCAAAATGTGTTTATTAGACTAAACCATACTATCTATGAGTCGGTTCATGCGCGAGCTCGTGTTTCCAATAAAATGATATAACTATTCGTGTGAGTTAGATAACTCATAAGTGATCAAGAAATATAAAATATGTATTTTCTGATAAAACAACTAGGTTAAATTGTTTTAGTGTGCGGGATAACTTCCCAAAATTATATTCAGGTGAGCTAATGCTTGCTAAAAAACGTTCAGGTAATAATAAATAAAAATTTTATTATAAAATTACAGTTTGGAAATTTACTGATTGTCACATACTTCTGCATGCGTCGTATCACCATAAAAACTTCACCAAAAAATTCCAAGATTACAAGACACGCGTGCCGTAGCAACACTGAAGATCCGCCGTATCATATGCGGTGTACGAATAATCAAGAATAAAATAATCTTAGACCCCACGCGAAGTTACCTAGATACGGCGTATCGAGTAAACTGATACGCAATGTAAGCTCCCAGAAATTTCATTGCAACTAACATCGTATCATGAATAAAGCACGACTTAGAACGTCATGAAATTTTCCACTCATCATATTTGCATATCATTTGGCATATGCATGATCAACGCGACTCAAGCATTCTAAATTATACCGTTGTGATCCAAACAAAATTTCCTCGATCCCGGCAATATTAATTATTTATACTATACAAATAAATTATATAAAATAAATATATAATAAAATTATTATTTATTTTTTATTTTATTTCCTTGTAACCAGGCCAAGCTCAAAGCCCAACCCACCCATCTCTATTTATTTAGACCTCGTTACATCCGATCCAAGAACAAGTCCAAGCCCAATTCTTTTTATTTATTTTGGGCCTAACCGGTTATAATCCTAGCCCAAGTGCACCATAATACACTTTGTACAAAAATTTGCTAGTAACGTTGTGCCATTTTTGTGACCTGTCGAGACTCAAGAGCAAAACAAAAATGCATCTCCCTTGGTCTCACTTGTGCTTACGTGTGTGTGTAGAAAAGGAGACACCAAAGCCAACTTAGCCACCCTAAATGAGTTTTATATTAATCCTAGTATCCTTTGACCTACACTTGACCTTATAAACCTTTGGTTAATATGTTCCTCATGCCCATCTTGATTCGACAACACCATATCACCTCCTTAAACTCGGCTGCCCAATTTGTGCATGCCAAAACAAAACAAAAACCATCTTTACCTTCATTGGAAACTAGGAAAGAACATGCATAAAATATACTAAACACCTTACTTGTCTTCTCTTTATAAACAACCATACATTTAGCAAAATCTCACAAACAACTCACTAGTTCACTCTAAACATATTTCTCTCACTCTCAAACTACATACAAATCGTCCACAGTGGGGCTAGGGTCGAAGGCAAAAGAAAGGAAACCTTTAAGGGTTGTGTTGATCGATTGGGGTTATAAGGAGAACAAGTTTTCTCTCTAGTCTCGTTCACATTTCCTTCTCATTTCATCACCACCCAAACGAGTGTTGTAAGTCTCTCTTTAACCCATTTCGTTTCTGTGACAATTCTCAATTTCAGGTTATTTTACAAACTTTGAAATTTTTACTATTCATATCGGGAATTTACTATTCATCATTTTACTATTTATCATTTTTGAAGTCGATTTGATATTTTTAGAGGTTTTTTCAAAATTTTACTATTCACAAAACACTATTCATTCTCGGAGAAAAATTTATATTCACGATTATTATTCAACATTTTTGTAAACTAGGTTTACGAGTATCGAATTCGCGTAACCGTGAGGGTTAAGCTTGCGTATTCTTAGAATATAATCATGGACATTTCATATAGACTAGGATTAGTCTACATATCATCAGTAACATCATACGCATATTAGCTCATGCATGGGTTTGCATATTTTCCTAACGTAAATTTATTTATTAAATAAACGCTATCGCACGACTTTTATACATGAACAATGTACCCGATACTCCTAATTAAAACTGCTTGCTAAAATATCTAGATATTTTCAAATCCATGGAAATTACCATTTTACCCTTTTCCTTTATTTACCAAAATGCCATTGCACCAAAATTACCAAACTACCCTTTTCTTACTATAAAAAGGAATCACTAGCCATTTCATCCATTTTTTCCTCTCACGCTCTCTCTTGTGGCTCGATCCAACATCAAAAGGAAGAAGGAGATCCATTTTTCATCAATTTCAAGTGTTTTACGATCGAATACGAGCTAACAAGTAACTACAAATCGTTTTGGAGCAATCGTTGGGTATATATTGTTTTGCGACAAAAAACTATAATTTCTTGATAAATCACTAAACGAACATCGTAGGATGTTGTTTCAATGTAAGTACTTGTAAAGTATTTTATAACTTGACAATATGTCATAAACGTACATTTCAACGATAAACTCTATTTTCAAAAGTGCACAAGTGGTATAGATTACATGTAGATTTGCATGTACAATATTATTTCATGATTTACATTACAACATATCATTCATATTAGGTTGCAGATAGAGATTGCACCTCATTTTAGTGTATCCACTTTTGTCATCATAATCATTGCATCAGGTGAGTTTCATAGCCCCTACTTTTATATGTTTTGAATTACTTTTGGGAGAGATACATGCTCAACTGTTTTCATTTACTTTCACAAGTACTTTAAACTTTTACGCATTACCGTGAGTTTCATAGCCCCTACTTTTATACGTTTGAATTACTTTTGGGGAGATACATGCTCAACTATTTTCATTTACTTTCACAAGTACTCTAAACTTTTAAGGATTACCGTGAGTTTCATGGCCCATATTTTCAATTGTTTTGTACTATTTTTGGGGGAGATACATGCTACAGCTTTTATCATGATCATAATTGTTTCAAAACCGAATGTTGTACTATATCTATTGGTCTTGATTATGTGCTATTGTTCTACGTCGAGTTATGTGCTATATCAGTTGACTACTGATACGTCGAGTCGTGTGCTATTGTTCTACGTCGAATTACGTGCTAGATCAATTGAATATTGATACATTAAGTTAGGTACTATTATGTGAACTCATTTGACAATGTGTGCTTGAACATAAACTATAACATTTTGAGTAATGGGTTGTAAACACACAAGTTGCAAGTTTTGTATGGGCGAAACTTGGAACTGAGTGGATTTACAATGCCTTTGCTGGGTGAACGTTCTTCAAAGTTTTTTCATGATAAAACAAACTCTATGAACTCAATCAACCTTTGTGTTGACACTTTTAGCATGTTTTATCTTAGGTATCTAAGGCATACACTTCATGGCATGCATGTGGACTTATCATAGAGTCGCGGTGACGACGCGTCTCACATGGGATTTATGCACTTTAAAAACATCGTTTGGTTTGTATCAAACTTATTTCCGTACATGTTGACTATCATTTGGGACCTATTCTTTGTAAACTCTGAGTATTTTACTTAATCAAATGATGTATTTTCAAAATCGACACTTTAGGTCGTTCAATATAACTGCAACTGTGATGCTATGGCAGTCACGCCCGAGGTATTCTATTCTGCTGCAAAACAGGTATTTTGGGGGTGTGACAGATTGGCATCAGAGCAAGAGTTATAGAGAATTAGGTTGTATCATTGACCCTAGACTATAACTACATTATCATTGCATCTCATCATATCATTATAAATGCATACTTATTATACATGCGGTTTTATACGCACTTATGCGAGTTATTTACTTTCATTTCACATAGATGTCTTCAGATACCCATTCTGTTATCCTTTCCTTTCTTCAGACTCCAATGTAGAGGATACCATGACATCCCCTATCACAATTTTAACATCAGTTGAATCAACACCAAAGATCATATGAGTCGATTAGTCCAAGCATTGCTTTATTACTCCTAAATTATACATAGCTTGATCACCTATGTCTAATTCAGGAAGAATCATGCAATGAAGGGAGTAGTAGTCTCATATGTGTAAGCAATTCCGTAATCGAGCCAAATTTTCAAAAGACCCCATTCAAACCAATTTAGCCTAATCCCATGACAATTCTTGTCTGATGAGTTGTGGGATTAAGTAAAAATTGGTTACCTAAAAGTCTTTTGTGGGTTATGCTCGAGAAAGAGAAATTTTGACTCATCAAACCTAACAATAAGAGAGCATGTATTTAGAGTGGGAAATAGTCACGATAGCACAAGAACGTACCTAGTTGGATGAGAAACCCATATACATGAGCATTGACATAATCACTTAGACTATACACACGAGCATAAACTTTTAGAACCCTTGTCGAGGATCGGACTATAGTTATTAATAATTGAATCACGAGGACGTGATTCTTCTAACAGGGGAAGAATGTGACAATTCTCAATTTCAGGTCATTTTACAAACTTTGAAATTTTTAATATTCATCTCGGGGAATTTACTATTCATAGGTGACTATTCATCATTTTACTATTCATAGTTTTTGAAGTCGATTTGATATTTTGAGAGGTTATTTCAAAATATTACTATTCATAAAACACTATTCATTCCAGGAGAAAAATTTATATTCACGATTATTATTCATCATTTTTGTAAATTAGGTTTACGAGTATCGAATTCGCGTAACCGTGAGGGTTAAGCTTGCGTATTCTTAGAATATCATCATGGACATTTCATATAGACTAGGATTAGTCTACATATTATCAGTAACATGATCTGCATATTAGCTCGTGCATGGGTTTGCATATTTTCCTAACGTATATATATTTATTAAATAAACGCTGTCGCACGAATTTTATACATGAACAATGTACCCGATACTCCTAATTAAACTGCTTGCTAAAATATCTGGATATTTTAGCTAGATATATTCAAATCCATGGAAATTCCATTTTACCCTTTTTCTTTATTTACCAAAATGCCATTACACCAAAATTACCAAACTACCCTTATCTTACTATAAAAAGGAATCACTAGCCATTTCATCATTTTTTCCTCTCTTGCTATATCTTGTGGCTCGATCCAACATCAAAAGGAAGAAGGAAATCCATTTTTCATAAATTTCAAGTGTTTTACGATCGAATACGAGCTAACAAGTAACTACAAATCGTTTTGGAGGAATCGTTGGGTATATATTGTTCAAAAATATTTCAAATACCTCTTCATCATCTCAAGTAAGTTACTAAACAATTTTCCTACTCTTACAATACTTATACTTGATCATTCATTTTTCTAGTACAAGATATGCAAGTATTCATATGTATTCATACCACTTTTTACATGTTTTTCTAATTTTATGGACATAAAATTTATAACTAGTATTTATATGTAAACTATCATTGTTGGTGAAGTTTAGGAACCCATGACACCTTAATAAGGTGTATGGTAAGTTTAGAATTGCTTCGGTGTTGATTGGAATGGTTTAGAACAAGTTTCAAACTAGAAAAGTCATTTTCGACGAAATATAATTATTGGCTGTCACGTTTTGGAAATTCTGGAAATCTCAGTAGGTTGTGAGATATTTTGGTTTATATTTTCAGAAAATAGATTTAAAAACAAAACCGTGGTCGCTTGAATGGATTAAAACGGGTTTATAACGAAAAGTTATGCTATTCTAAGTTTAGCGACGAAAACTATTTTCTGAAATAGTACTTGCTGTCAAGGGTTTTTCTAAGGTAAAAAACGAGTATTTGACGTAAACTAGAAGATTTGACTTATCAAAATTATATTAGTACATACTAGCACGAATCCGATGATATATAGAACGTAGAAAACGGAGCTATAACGACTAAGTTACACGCATTTGAAATATGGCCATCGTAACTATTTTCACAAGTATTAACTCATATATTTTCTAATAAGCCAAAATGGTTATTGCGGAGGACCATATTTGGAGCGGTTTTTCTTATCAATAGAGTACTTTTGAGAAAATAATGTCTATATGTAAAAGTGAGTTCACCTAGCCTATTTTCCAAAATGTTCAACCGTTCGTCAAACGAAGTTGTAACGAGTAATATACGATCTCTCAAACTTTTCCGAAAACTATACATAAACTATATTTTTAGCTCGACTACCTTACTTCATCTATATTTTTCTCTATGACCAAGACTTCTATGATCAAAAGTTAAATGCTAAGACTTTTAGATATTGCTACAAGCATTCCAAAACCATTGAGGTTGTTTTCTAACATTCAATATTCATCAAGTTACGAATAGCTTCACGAGGCAGCTTAGCCATATTCACTACTTGTAAAAGTATATTGTTTTGCGACGAAAAACTATAATTTCATGATAAATCACTAAACGAACATCGTAGGATGTTGTTTCAATGTAAGTACTTGTAAAGTATTTTATAACTTGACAATATGTCATAAACGTACATTTCAACGATAAACTCTATTTTCAAAAGTGCACAAGTGGTATAGATTACATGTAGATTTGCATGTACGATATTATTTCATGATTTACATTACAACATATCATTCATATTAGGTTGAAGATAGAGATTGCACCTCATTTCAGTGTATCCACTTTTGTCATCATAATCATTGCATCAGGTGAGTTTCATAGCCCATACTTTTATATGTTTTGAATTAATTTTGGGGGAGATACATGATCAACTGTTTTCATTTACTTTCACAAGTACTTTAAACTTTTACGGATTACCGTGAGTTTCATAGCCCCTACTTTTATACGTTTTGAATTACTTTTAGGGGAGATACATGCTCAACTATTTTCATTTACTTTCACAAGTACTCTAAACTTTTAAGGATTACCGTGAGTTTCATGGCCCATATTTTCAACTGTTTTGTACTATTTTTGGGGGAGATACATGCTAAAACTTTTATCATGATCATAATTGTCTCAAAACCGAATGTTGTACTATATCTATTGTTCTTGATTATGTGCTATTGTTCTACGTTGAGTTATGTGCTATATCAGTTGACTACTGATACGTCGAGTCGTGTGCTATTGTTCTACGTTGAATTACGTGCTAGATCAATTGACTATTGATACGTTAAGTTAGGTACTATTATGTGAACTCATTTGACAATGTGTGCTTGAACATAAACTATAACATTTTGAGTAATGGGTTGTAAACACACAAGTTGCAAGTTTTGTATGGGCGAAACTTGGAACTGAGTGGATTTACAATGCCTTTGCTGGGTGAACGTTCTTCAAAGGTTTTTCATGATAAAACAAACTCTATGAACTCAATCAACCTTTGTGTTGACACTTTTAGCATGTTTTATCTTAGGTATCTAAGGCATACACTTCATGGCATGCATGTGGACTTATCATAGAGTCGCAGTGACGACGCGTCTCACATGGGATTTATGCACTTTAAAAACATCGTTTGGTTTGTATCAAACTTATTTCTGTACATGTTGACTATCATTTGAGACCTATTCTTTGTAAAATCTGAGTATTTTACTTAATCAAACGATGTATTTTCAAAAATGACACTTTAGGTCATTTAATATAACTGTAACTATGATGCTATGGCAATCACGCCCCAGGTATTCCATTCCGCTGCAAAACAGGTATTTTGGGGGTGTAACAGTTTCATTTTCTCGTTTACATTGGCATCATATGTATTTATGCCACTCGCACCTAAAGTAACTAACTATGTGATTATCTTACAAGTTAACGAGACACTGTTTACCATGCACCTCCACTGATTCATCTGGTAACTCAAAGGCTGACTTCATAAATTTCTGCCTTCAGCACTCTTCTGCTTCACAGCCCCAGATCCGGAGGCGGGAAGGGGATTCTTCCTTTTGTTGATTGACTTAACCGCCTTGCCAGCTGTTCCCGGTGGAACCTACAACCTGGACATCCTCCTCCGCAGGATCGTCCGAGTCTGCAACATTCTTAACAAGTTGAGAAGGACCCTCCAGCGCAAGTTGCGGGGGTGCTGATGCAATAGGCTCCGGCTTTGGAGTATCCACCTCATTGTTGTTGACGGATGTGGAAGGAGAGCCAACACCGTAAGACTCTTCAGCCTTCTCAGCGGGCATGAAGCTCAAGTCTTCATCAAAATCTTGGTACATAAAGTTCCTTAATGACATCTCTGCAAAAAAGAAACAAGAAAAAATAAATATTAGTGCTACATTGGTCCTACTTAAATAGAAGTAGAAAAACATACTCTGTCCATGGTATATGATAACAGGCTTCTTGGAAGACCCCTCCCAACTCTGGGCAATACCAGCCATGTATAAGATTGGCTCGGGGAACACTTGCACATCAACAGGGTATCTAGCCAAACGCTGATAGCAGGGATCCCTTCGCACCTCATATGGCAAGGGGTCATTGTACCGTTTTGCATCAAACATATACTCCTTATTCAACAACTCTGGATAATTGGGTGGGATAAAAGTGTTTTGCACATAAAAGAAGCTGCCTTTCCAAGCTGTTATGTTGGTGTATATTCTCCAAAACAGGTTCGGCACATCTTCCTCATGTCTCTTAGCCAAGGTTAACCAGCTTCCCCCAAGATACAAATTCAAAAAGCCCCTTAACACACTTAGAGTGGTTCATAGCCGTATGCTTTACACATTACTATAAATGTGGTTAGTTTGGCTAAACCAAATGGGTTGAACCTACAAATATGCACCATGTAATATTGCATAAACTCTAATATCAATGGGTGCAATGGAATCCTAAGGTTGGAATGGCTAAATGCATGTGTGTATAGCCCTACGAAATCTTCAAGAGCATCAAATATACCCTGATTAGACTTAGGCAACCTGATATTATATTTCAATGGGATTGGATAATCTACTAGATGATCGTGTAAATCTTGTGCAGTTAACGTAAATTTCTGTTGTTTAATGATAAACTTGGAATCCATTAAAAAAAACATACAAACGAGAAGGGATGTTTACCTTTTTCGGAGCTATGGCGATCAAGTTTACTGCGTGTAGAAAGTGAGGGAGAGAGTAAAATGTGCTAGGGTTTCAACTACCCCCTTTTTATACTCTATTTCGCCTCTCTTAAGCACCGCACACGTGTCCAAAAAAATTACTCTTATCCGATTTAAATTGTTTTTAAATTTTAAAAAGAAGTCTTTTGGTCTCCGGGTAAGATGGGGAATTGTGACTGTAGCGGGCAGCCGAAAAGTCTAGTTAGCATTAAATGCGCTAAGTTAGGCGCATATTTATCTTCTAATTAATAAGCTTAGCAGTGACCGGGTATTTTTTCGAAGCATGAAGTCGAAAGCAATGCCTCTTCGCTCATATGCATCACTTTCGACTGGGGGGCTTGATGATGTACCCTCCGAACAGCTCGAAGGACACTCCTCCGAGACGTGTCGAAGCCCTTCTATTCAAAGGCCCAAGTTAGGATTCCAGAATATCTACAGGCATCAAACCATTCGTTATCACGAAGTGATAGGTCACTAGTTTTACAAACACAAGCTTTAGAGAAAGAGATGAAGGCGGATGAACAAGTTATACGCACACACACATACTAATAATAATAAGGTTAAAGCATATAGAGTGAAAGAGAGAATAACTTGAACAACCAACCCTCAAGTGAGGGTTATTACATAGTATTTATAGGCAAGGAGCTAGGGCAACACTCCCTCTCCTTCCTTATTCCTTATTTGGGCTTGGGCCTAAGCTCATGGGCCTTCTACATAAGCTTAAGGCTAAAACAAACATAAAGGCCATAATTAAGCTAACTATTACATATTAATTACTAACACTTGATTAGTGTTTAGGAGTGATTCCAACAATCTCCCCCTCAAGTGTTGGTGATGAACGGTGAAGGCGTTGATGTAATAGTAGCTTTGACGTCTTCTGAAATTCTTCTTTCTTGTGAGAAGAATTGTCTTAGTACGAACAATCTCTCCAGTGTAGAGAAATTGTCTTCTTCGAACAGTTATGATTTTGACGTCATCTTTAACTTTGTTCTTTGATCGATGTTCTTTGTGATGAAAGTGATAGTATGTCGTAGTCTGCATCAAGTCTGCTTCGCTGCTCCAGTGTCTCTACATCATTCTTCAACATGCTCACACGCTCTTTGACGTTGGATTTCAGTACTGATGAAGTTCTCTAAGTCTTTTAACTTTGTAGATTCTTTGGTTGACGAAGAATCATTTGACTGTTGTGTTGCTTTAGGATAGAACTTCCATTAGTGTTGATGTTGGTGTGAACATGTGAAAAATCTGCACGATCATTCCGCTCCAGTGCTTCCATAAGAAGTAAACATAAAAACGGTTAGTAATAAGCGGATTCCGGCACTTACAAGTTTGAACTTCGAGAGAGTTAACAGCATAGTGTGAAAACTCAACTCTAATTCTTACAAAGGCCGTTCCTGAACCGGAGTCCCACAAGTGAGATAACACGATGTACCGAAGTACACCTACGGTTCAGATGAGTCGCTGAGGTACACCGAAGCATCACCTCACGACTGTAGACCGTTTGAGACACACTAAGCGTAATCCACGGGGAGTTACCGAAGTGACCTGCTGTCAAGGCTGTTTGATGTTGACCCTGGCAGGAGTTTTCATTCAATCACTGAGGATCACATATGTGAACCTCTCATAAATGTTCTCGACAGATTGCTAAGATCTGTGAAGGACTCTATATGAACCACTGAATCACTGAAGATCTTATTTGTTGATCAACGAGTGATGAAATGTCAAGTGTTCCTAAGAGATCTTATGATGAATCTCGTGGCTCTAGACTCAATTGTGCATTTTTGGTTTTCTTGAGCGGAGACTAGGGAGAGGGTCTCCTTCTTCAATATCAGCAATCTCTAAGAGAAAGCCGATAGATTATTTAGGGTTCCCTGTGAGAATGAAACAAGCTTCTGTTGAGAGAAACTTGAGTGGCTAAGAAGGTTTAGTGCATGCGTCACTGGGTCCATGACGACTTTTAATCTTCAATACCGGTGTCATCAAGTGACAACCAGTAGCATATGAATTGAACCCGGTGTCTGCCCTAAGTTGAATAATCTGGAGGGCTATTTCTTTTCACCCTTTACTTTACATTTCTTTTTGATTCTTCAACTCCTTCTTTCTCCGATTCTCATTTTCTCCTTTTTACAATCATTCCTAAGGACTTCTAACACTAACTAATGGTAGTGTCCTTGGGTAGATCCCTCCGGCTCTGGCGGATCATAGGACGGTTATTCCTAACCTTAGTCACCTTATATCTCCATGACTAACCTATGTTGCCATAAAACCATTTTTGTACCACTGAAAACATCTTCTCACAGTGTTTGTTAATGAAAAACATTTTAGTGCCACTGTAGAGATATGATTTTGCATAAATACTCCCCCTCCACATGTGCTTAATAGTTTTAACGGTTAAATGCACAGTGAGGAAAGAGCGCGCACATTTTGAATTGATCAACTCAAGATAGACAATCCCCCGCGAGACACGGTTACGTTGCATAGTTAAAGAGTTGCATTGTCAGCTTTTAGGTGACAACTAGCTCTAATAACTATCTTGAAGGTGTAGACAAACCTCGAAAGGTTGTCAAACCCGTCAAAGTTCATGTCTACCAAGAGTTTCTCGAATGGTGCATTCTACTAGGACAAGTCCTTTGCGAGACACGTTTACATCACTAGCGAACTAGTTTGAAATTATTACCCGTCCCGGACAAGTCTTTTCGAGTTACTAACAGTTAAGGATTTCGTCAATTCGTTGGTTAAGTCTATGCACACGAGAAAGCAACAAACATATTTTTTATCACGTATTTTCTCCCCCTAAAAAATGGCATATAAAATGTTATTTTTGAAACGTTTTGAGAATAAATATGACCATTTTGAGTGTTGCGGGAAGAGTGACACAAAGAACGTTTTGTTTGAACAAAGTTTTAAGTCAAATACTCCCCCTCAACAATTGATATAAACGGTTGAGGTTTTGAAAATCATAAGGGGTAGTACTTGTTCTTTTGAGCAAAACCTTGAAAAGTGAACGGTTTGATAGGTTTTACTCAAAAGTAAGAAGCTTTCGCTCCTTTTATAAGGATTGTGGCACTGAAGCGTACCACAGGGTCCTTTCTTTACAATTACGGGTTGTACACTGATATGTGTGCACAAGCCATAGACATAGTATATCAGACATCCAAATTTATATGAAAGAAACAAGTCAAGGAGTACCGGGAAGTCCAGTGATGTTTCCAGGAATGCGCACAGGGCGTTGATAGCCGGTGATGTTGATCCTGGGTCGACCACCAACAAAGCTTTCCAGCGTTCTAAACTGATCCCGTCTGAACAACCTTTCATCAATCATCTTGATGATCTGATGAGTGTTTAAATACTCATCATTTTTGTACCATTTAAACTGCAAAAACATATGAAAACACTCAGAAATGCATCAAAATGATGAAAATATCACAAATAAGTGTTTTATGTGTTTTAAATGCAAAAATACCAAAAACAGGTGAAAAACGTATCAAGTTTGCATAATTGGCAGTTTTAGTCCCTCAAGTTTCAAAAGTTGTCAAAAACAGTCCCTGGTAAATCAAAATAAAGAAAAATGTCATTTAAGGTCCATGGGATTCAAAAGTTGTCAAAACAAACCCTTCAAAGTTTAAAAATTGCATAATTACAACTTTGGTCCCTTAACTTTAAAAATTGTCATAAAAGGTCCTTGGATATTTAAAAATGGAAAATAATCAAATATGGTCCTTGTACTATTAAAGTTTGTCAAGATTGGTCCTTATTTTAACTTTGGAAAAGTGGCAGTTTTGGTCCTTCATAAAACAGAAAATTACATGAATGGTCCTTGTGTTATATAGCTACAAAACCAAACCGGACCCTCTTTTTATTATTAATCCCAAATCCAATCTAAGCCCAAATCCATATCCTGGCCCAATATCCAAACCAACCCAGCCACGTTTTAAAAATAGAATACCGCCATGCACTGTTCATCGTCCTCTCCCAACCCTGAAAACCAAAACCAGAGGTGGTTTCCACCTTTCTACCTCACCCTAACAGCTGTTTAACAACTCCCTAACACCTCCACATCCACCAAAAATCTTTAATTGCAAAAACCTACTCGTACCAGCTCAAAAGACTTTTTGGCGCCAAAAATTCCACATGGACGAATATGATGAGTTATGAAGATCCAATGGCTGGAAATAGGTGGGAATGATTCAGAGGTCGACAAGAAGCTGAAAAAGATCAATATATAGAAGCTAGAAGCAATGTAGCAAAGAATCTAGTGTAACTTTTAAATTTCTTAGTCGTTTTTATTATTTCAAGCTTTCTAGTGTAAAACTTAGCTTTGAAGCACTTTGTTTAAGTAATTTTAAGTGTATGTGAACCTTTTTCAGTTTCAATTTCAGTTAAATTTCAAGTTTCCAGTTTATGCAATTTGTCTTGTTTAAAATCTCAAAATGATTGAATGTTGTTAATAGTTGTTGTCTTGGACTCATAAGCTCACTTAAGCTCCTATAAAGCTTTTCTAAGCTTTTAGAAACCTTAAAATCAGTTTTTAGTATCAAAAAGAAAAAAATACCAAAAATACCAAATAAATTAGTGAAAAATAAAAAATCAAGAATGAAGAAGAGAGAAAGCTGGAGAAAGGTGAATTGTGGATTGCCTTGGGTTTAGAGCTTCTTGGGAAGCTATAGGTTATGTTCTCAGTCCTTGGTTCTCAGTTTTATGCTTGGAAACCAATTTGTAAGCCTTTTGCTCCATTTTGTCATCTCGCTGTTTAAGTATTCATTAGCTTAAAGCTTTGTATGTTTATGTTTCCTAGTTGTAGTTAAGTGAAACTAAGCATTAAAACAAGTTACTTGTTCTTTTTAATTTATAGTTACTAAAAATCTTATTTTAAACAGTTAATATAGCCTAATTGTCATTTCTTAGTTTTATGATGTTATTGTTGTTGTTTAGTGCTTATATAGTCTAATTAAGTGATAATATAAAGTCTGTAATCAAGTGTATGGTCTAAATCTTTGAAACTCTTTGGAAATCACAAAAACAGTCTCATAAAGGACTGTTTGGTTCTACTTTGTTAACTGTGGTAGAGCTTGTTTGTGTTGTTGTTCTTACTTGTTTCATGTCATATTAGGTTCTAATAGCTCAGTGCAACATTAAAAACCAGTCCTTATTAGATAGAAAGTCAAAAGTCTCTTTAATCTCACTTAGTTTATTAACTGTTAGGTTTTAGCTTGTCAATCTCATCAAAGTAGCTTAGAACTTGGTAACTTAGCTTAATTCCATCTTATTTTAGGCTAATATAACATCATCAGTGAGTAGGATCAATTTAAAGTTCATATAAGTCAACCTTAGTGTTTAACTTAAAAAGTCAAAATTTCAGTTTTGCAGTTTTTGAATAAACTAGATTATTTTCTATAGGACTTATTATTAGCTTTTAAGATTTGAGCTTTTGGAATATTAAAATATAGTTGCTCAGCTTTATCCTAGTACTTTTTATAATTTCTAGATAGCTTATTTAATAGCTTATTTCTTAGCTTCTTTTAAGCCCTTTTTCAAAATAGTGCCCTGTGCACAGTTGAGTGACCAATTTTCATAAGCTCATAAAAAAGCTCACTAGTGATCCATAGCTTGTGTATTTTGGTTCTTTGGAAAGTTAACCTAGCTGTCTTGAAGATCCAAGCTTAAGTTTTTACTTTATAGCTTATTTGGTAGGGCTGCAAGTGACTTATTGGTTGTCCCATTTCTGTGTGCACATAACTAATCAGTGGTTCACAAGCTTTTTCATAAGCTTGTCACAAGCTTATTAGTGAGCCATAGAGTGTGAGCTTGGACTTTTTGGAAAGCCCACCAGCTCATCTTGATACCCCAGTCTTTAATTTGAGCTTTTAAGCTTATTTCATAAGCTAAAATTGCTCTTAGATATGGCTGCAGGCCTGTTTGGTTAGTAGTTTTAGCATAAGTGCTTATTTGCTTATTATAAGCTTATCAGTGTGTTTCTCTTTGCTTTTTAGCCTAATTTGAGTAGCTTTAGCTTATTTGTGTCTTATTTTGCCTTTGTTTCAAGCTGTGAAGCTTGTTTAAGCTTAAAACATCCAAATAAGCTCATTAGCTTAACTGTTGACCTTATAAGCTCATAAACAGCTTATTTTTAAGTTTCAAAATTTTTGTTTTTATTAAAGTTGTTTATTTTCATTAGTTAAGTAGGTTTAAAAAAAGAAAAAACACAAAAACATCATTTTAAAAATAGTGATAGCATTTATTTAATAGAATTAGCTTTTTAATTTTCTTTTCACCTTATTATTAAGCACTTTCAGTTTTTATAATTTTCTTAGCTTTCTGTCATCATAGGATATTTATAGAAAAAATTTCATAATTTTCTTAGTTTGTTTAGTATTTATTAGAATTTAAAATAGTTAAAATGTATTAAATAATTAATAATAAATAAATAAAAAAACATAAAAAATATCTTTTCAGTTTTAAAATAAGTTTTATAATATTTTAGATTTTTCTAAGTCATAATTTCATTTTTCTAGCTTTATTTCATATTTTATTATATTTTAGGGTATTATTAAATAGTTAAAAATAGTTTTTAATTAATAATAATTAAATAAATAGTTATAAAAATAATTTTCTTTTTCTAATAATTTTCTTTTATTATTAGGATTGTAAAAATATCATTTTCATATTTGTAGGTCTTTTATTTCTTAAATCTCACGTTTTATTTGGTACGTTTACTTAGTTTATTAAACGTACGTATTTACGTTAGTTTAATCTGATTGTTGTGCTTAATAGTTCTGTATCCAAATACAATTCCAATCAATCAGTAGTGTAATTATAAAGCAAAATCTTTACTGATCATTATCCTTAGTGATCATTCGACATCTGAAAGTTTTGAAACACTATTAATCCTCCGTGGGACTTAACGACCTGAGGAAACACTATACTCCTTTGGATTTAATTGCATTGGTTTTAGACTGTTTGAATTTTATTACGGTTGACCATTCACAAGTGGTTGACTTGTGTGATAAACTTGACTGTTTGGAGCGAATCAAATTTTGGCGCCGCTGCCGGGGAGGCTTTAGCGTGTTTTAAACAGTTCTCAGACCCGTACTTGCACATATACCACCAATTGTAAACAGTTTTTTGTAAAGTTATCAAAATCAAAAAGTTCATTAACACTTTTCCTAAAGTGTTAACAACACCAAAAAAATATATAAAACAACAAAACAAGCGTAACGTTTTCTTTCTTGTATTTTCTTTAAGGTGATTCTTAAAGAGGTACGATTTGGTTAAACGAGACGATACCAAAAATATTGTCCAAAAGTATTTAAACCCTTAGCACAAATCCATACCTACGTCTTTTCAGTGGTACTTAAATACATAAAAATCAACCACCGCAAACCAAGGCAGAACACCTACCAACTGGGGGTGTGAACATTAATAAGTTCCCAATCTTACAGATCAAAACTTGCCTTTGTGTCCTTGTGATTTGGTGTACCTTTTTCAAAGAAGCCATTTCATTTGTGATTATTGGTTTAAGTTCACTTGTCGTTTTGCCTCGCATTTGTTTTTGAAAACTGATTTTTATACTTAGTGCATGCGCACTCGTTCTTCCAGTTCTACAAGTCCACTTTCTGAGCTTGCAAATATTCCACGTAAACGTAGAGGACGTTCTGCTCCTTCAGCCGTGACTGAGGAACGTCTAGCACCACCACCCCCTGTCATAATGGCAGAAGATAAGCCTATGAATGAACTTCTCCAAGCACCCATCGAGGGTTACGGAGATGCCATTGTTGTCCCAGCCATCGTGGCTGATACCTTTGAGCTCAAAACCGGGTTGCTTAATCTTGTAACCCAAAGCCAATTTTATGGTTTTGAGCGGGACGACCCTCATGCACATATTCGATGGTTCAACAAGATTGCATCGACCATCAAATACAATAATGTCCCACATGAAGCAATTAAGCTTCTTCTGTTCCCATTCTCTCTAGAGGGACAAGCCCGGAATTGGCTTGAGAAACAACCCCCTCGTTCCATTGAGACATGGGAGGATATAGTCACCAAGTTCGTTAACGAATTCTATCCTCCATCCCGAACTACAAGTTTTAAGAATGAGATAATGAAATTCTCTCAAAGATTTGATGAATCATTCGGTGAGGCATGGGATCGTTACAAAGAGTTGCTCCGAAAGTGTCCACATCATGGTTTTACCGAGTTAATGCAAATGGATACTTTCTACAATGGTCTGAACCAAACTAACCAAGACTCTTTAAATGCCTCCGCGGGAGGTAATTTCCTGAGCAAGACCACAAAAGAAGCCTTACAAATCATAGAAAACAAGTCCCAGGTCCGCCCTTTCCGAACAAAGACATATCAATCTCAGTCTAATGCAGGACCTTCTACTTCATCTCACGTGAGTACATCTAGCACCAATGCTAAGATTGACAAACTCATGGATATTGTTTAGGCTTTGGTTCTTGCTAACCAAAAGAAAGTCACGTTCACACAGACACCATCACATGGTGAAGTGAAGAAAGTCGAGGTCTGTGTTACTTGTGGTGGCCCTCATGCATACTACAACTGTACTGCCACCGATGGTAGTCCGTTTGAAGCCAATGCTATAGCCGGTACTTCACATCAAGGAGGTAATCAATACCGTCCTCAAAATGAACCAAACTACCGTGCACCTAGCAGTATGACACCACCTAGTTTTCCTCCTGTGCAAAACCATGGCAATCAAAATCGCTTTGGACCAAATCAAGGTTTCCAACATCAAGGAAACTTTAATCAAAACAATTTCAATCGAGGGAATCAATTTCATGGGAATGTGAATCCTAATCAAGGAAATTTTCAAAATCAAGGCCCTAATCCGAACATTAGAGGCCAGAATTTTCCTAATCAAACTCAAGCCATTGTTCCAACTGGACCATCATCTGATGAGCTATTGAAGCAATTCATGAAATCCCAAGATGAAATGAACAGGTTGTTGGTTAGCCAGATTTCTGACATTAAGAAGTCTTTAAATGATCAACCCTCGGGCTCAGGAAAACTTCCAAGCAACACGATCGCTAACCCGAGGGGCGACGCAAAGGCGATCACAACCAGAAGTGGTGTATCATACGATGGACCCGCTATTCCTACTACCTCTTCTTCTTCTCTCCCAAAGGTAGTAGAGAGTGAACCTAAGACGCACAATGGACCTTCGACTCCAATGCCTCCTCCACCAGGAGCAATGAGTCAAGTTACCAAGGATACAACAGACAAGGTGCATTTCTCAAGCCCACGAAGTACCGCACACGTCCCACCTTCGGTAGTCCAAGCTTTAAGTCCGAAACCCAAAGTTCCGAAGACAAATTCTGAGCCAGAAATGACTTCCGTCCCGGCTCAAAAGTCTAGTCAGCTTCCTTACCCATCAAGATTGCATGATGAGAAGCTCAAAGACAAAACCAAAGAACAAATGGAAAATTTTTTCCAAATTTTCAATGAACTGCACTTTGATATAAGCTTCGTTGATGCTCTCGTTCTAATGCCCAAATTTGCATCCACGCTTAAAAGCTTACTGAGCAACAAAGATAAGTTATCTGAGATGGCTAAAACCCCTCTCAATGAGCAATGCTCAGAGGTCCTTCTCAAAAAGCTTCCCAAAAAGCTTGAAGACCCCGGCAGGTTTTTAATCCCGTGTGATTTCTTGGGGATGGTTCAATGCTCCGCCTTGGCCGATCTTGGCGCTAACATTAACCTCATGCCACTCTCAGTATGGAAGAAACTGTCTCTTCCTAAACTTACATCTACTTGTATGACACTCGAGCTAGCGGACTGTACCATAACTCGTCCACTTGGGATAGCCGAGGATGTCGTGGTGAAAGTAGGAAAGTTTCACTTTCCTACTGACTTTGTTGTAGTAGACTTTGATGCAGATCCTAGAGTTCCCCTCATCTTAGGGAGAGCTTTCTTGAGAACGAGCCGTGCTCTAATTGATGTATTTGCTGAAGAGTTGACCATACGGGTTGACAACGAAGAACTCACGTTTAATATCAACCAGAACTCCAAACCTCTATCCAAACATACTGTTGCCACAATTGATCAAAAATCTAAAAGAATCAATGCAACACTCTCAAATTTCACGGTTAAGAGGAGTCACCAAAAACGTGTTGAGCTAAAAGCTTTGAAAATCAACCCTGGTTCAAACAAATGGTTTGAAAGTTGTACCAAGGAAGTCAAGAGTATTCTTGATGATGATGATCTAGAATCGAAGACTTTATCGGAAGTAGTGGAAATTGCTAGCTCTAAGAGCACACCACTTGTCCCACCTCCGGAATCAGTTTATCGTATTGAGTTTGTTAACTCTGTGGATGAAATCAAACTCTCTTCAGTTTCATCTGGATTGGATGATGATGTTTGTGATCCAATGGGAGACATTCTTCCCATTGAAGAATTGCTCAAAAATAACCCATCATCCCCTAGTCTTATTATTTCCGACTCTTCCATCCCTTCTCTCACTCCGGATGAGGAAGATGACAACTTTTGGAATGAAGTCGATGCCTTTCTTAGTGATGAGTCGATTCCAACAGGAATTGATAATACTTACTTTGATTCGGAGGGGGATATCCTTTTTCTGGAAAATCTGTTGATTGAAGAACCGTTTCCAACCTTCCCTACCGGAAATTCCTTTGACAATCACCATACAAGCTTTAAGTTTAAGCTTAAAAATGTCAAAAATGGTGATTTGCTTCTTACTAATGAGGAATGGACATGCATTGTGATGCACATCTTTATTCCATTCTTCACGAATGGTGTGGTTGCTCTTTCCCTTTTCTCTTTCGGGAATGAGGACACCATCTTTGACCCCGGTATCATCCTTTATAGTTTCTACTATTAACAAATACCGCGGTTGTATCTCGTCGGTGTGGAACTTTCTGATGTTCATATGTGTATTAACACTGTGAACGAAAGTCCGATCGAGATTGGTTTTCCACTTTGCTTCCCCAAGAACCAATGAATGCGGGGATCGAGTCAAGCTAGCGACTCGGGAATCAAAAACAGTAGCACACCATATGGGTTTTCACCCATACTTCTGACTTGTGTCTACTTTCTACCACCCTAGTGTGGGGGAGTTGCCCCCCGCTATTGTATATAAGTTTTCATATAAAAAAAATGTGTATATATCAAAAATAAAATAATGGCCATAATATTTCCCTTTTACGTTCTATGTTTCGGCATAACCGCCGGTACTTTGAATATTGGGGGCAATATTCATTTCTAGTGTGGGGGGGGGGGGATTCTCACGAATTTTATCATGTATTATACCACCCAATTCCCCCATTTTTGGCCAAATTTTTTTTTTGGAGTAAGTGTTTTTCACTTACTCAGCAAATGGTAATCAGTCCGCCATGTCTAACCCACATAAGGATTGGCTAATCCAGGAGCAAACGGCTCTTGGTAAAGATATCTCAAATCCGTTAATGGCTTGCAATTTGCCCAAAATTGTATGGTGTTCAGCTCACCATATCTTTAATTAGTGAAAAGTTGGCTAGCCCGCAAGTTTATGGCTTGTGGTAAAGGCAGTTGGAAAACCATAATTGGTAATCGACTCACCAAAGATAATATTGATAATTTATCTAAGAGTTGGCTAGTCCAGAAGCAAACGGCTTCTGGTAAAGACAAATCAAAACCGTTGAAAGCTGGTGATTTGCTCAAAATCATTTGGTTATCATTGTACCAAGGTTCTTACTTGAACTGAAACAATTGGCTACTCCAGAAGTAATGGCTTTTGGTAAAGAGATTCAAATCCATTAAGTTTTCTAAAAAGATTGCTAGGGACTAGCAATATCTTAGTGTGGGGGATTGATGAGTGTCTAAATACTCATCATTTTTGTACCATTTAAACTGCAAAAACATCTGAAAACACTCAGAAATGTATCAAAATGATGAAAATATCACAAATAAGTGTTTTATGTGTTTTAAATGCAAAAATACCAAAAACAGGTGAAAAACGTATCAAGTTTGCATAATTGGCAGTTTTAGTCCCTCAAGTTTCAAAAGTTGTCAAAAATAGTCCTTGGTAAATAAAAATAAAGGAAAATGTCATTTAAGGTCCATGGGATTCAAAAGTTGTCAAAACAAACCCTTCAAAGTTTAAAAATTGCATAATTACAACTTTGGTCCCTTAACTTTAAAAATTGTCATAAAAGGTCCTTGGATATTTAAAAATGGAAAATAATCAAATATGGTCCTTGTACTATTAAAGTTTGTCAAGATTGGTCCTTATTTTAACTTTGGAAAAGTGGCAGTTTTGGTCCTTCATAAAACAGAAAATTACATGAATGGTCCTTGTGTTATATAGTTACAAAACCAAACCGGACCCTCTTTTTATTATTAATCCCAAATCCAATCTAAGCCCAAATCCATATCCTGGCCCAATATCCAAACCAACCCAGCCACGTTTTAAAAATAGAATACCGCCATGTACTGTTCATCGTCCTCTCCCAACCCTGAAAACCAAAACCAGAGGTGGTTTCCACCTTTCCACCTCACCCTAACAGCTGTTTAACAACTCCCTAACACCTCCACATCCACCAAAAATCTTTAATTGCAAAAACCTACTCGTACCAGCTCAAAAGACTTTTTGGCGCCAAAAATTCCACATGGACGAATATGATGAGTTATGAAGATCCAATGGCTGGAAATAGGTGGGAATGATTCAGAGGTCGACAAGAAGCTGAGAAAGATCAATATATAGAAGCTAGAAGCAATGTAGCAAAGAATCTAGTGTAACTTTTAAATTTCTTAGTCGTTTTTATTATTTCAAGCTTTCTAGTGTAAAACTTAGCTTTGAAGCACTTTGTTTAAGTAATTTTAAGTGTATGTGAACCTTTTTCAGTTTCAATTTCAGTTAAATTTCAAGTTTCCAGTTTATGCAATTTGTCTTGTTTAAAATCTCAAAATGATTGAATGTTGTTAATAGTTGTTGTCTTGGACTCATAAGCTCACTTAAGCTCCTATAAAGCTTTTCTAAGCTTTTAGAAACCTTAAAATCAGTTTTTAGTATCAAAAAGAAAAAAATACCAAAAATACCAAATAAATTAGTGAAAAATAAAAAATCAAGAATGAAGAAGAGAGAAATCTGGAGCAAGGTGAATTGTGGATTGCCTTGGGTTTAGAGCTTCTTGGGAAGCTATAGGTTATGTTCTCAGTCCTTGGTTCTCAGTTTTATGCTTGGAAACCAATTTGTAAGCCTTTTGCTCCATTTTGTCATCTCACTGTTTAAGTATTCATTAGCTTAAAGCTTTGTATGTTTATGTTTCCTAGTTGTAGTTAAGTGAAACCAAGCATTAAAACAAGTTACTTGTTCTTTTTAATTTATAGTTACTAAAAATCTTATTTTAAACAGTTAATATAGCCTAATTGTCATTTCTTAGTTTTATGATGTTATTGTTGTTGTTTAGTGCTTATATAGTCTAATTAAGTGATAATATAAAGTCTGTAATCAAGTGCATGGTCTAAATCTTTGAAACTCTTTGGAAATCACAAAAACAGTCTCATAAAGGACTGTTTGGTTCTACTTTGTTAACTGTGGTAGAGCTTGTTTGTGTTGTTGTTCTTACTTGTTTCATGTCATATTAGGTTCTAATAGCTCAGTGCAACATTAAAAACCAGTCCTTATTAGATAGAAAGTCAAAAGTCTCTTTAATCTCACTTAGTTTATTAACTGTTAGGTTTTAGCTTGTCAATCTCATCAAAGTAGCTTAGAACTTGGTAACTTAGCTTAATTCCATCTTATTTTAGGCTAATATAACATCATCAGTGAGTAGGATCAATTTAAAGTTCATATAAGTCAACCTTAGTATTTAACTTAAAAAGTCAAAATTTCAGTTTTGCAGTTTTTGAATAAACTAGATTATTTTCTATAGGACTTATTATTAGCTTTTAAGATTTGAGCTTTTGGAATATTAAAATATAGTTGCTCAGCTTTATCCTAGTATTTTTTATAATTTCTAGATAGCTTATTTAATAGCTTATTTCTTAGCTTCTTTTAAGCCCTTTTTCAAAATAGTGCCCTGTGCACAGTTGAGTGACCAATTTTCATAAGCTCATAAAAAAGCTCACTAGTGATCCATAGCTTGTGTATTTTGGTTCTTTGGAAAGCTAACCTAGCTGTCTTGAAGATCCAAGCTTAAGTTTTTACTTTATAGCTTATTTGGTAGGGCTGCAAGTGACTTATTGGTTGTCCCATTTCTGTGTGCACATAACTAATCAGTGGTTCACAAGCTTTTTCATAAGCTTGTCACAAGCTTATTAGTGAGCCATAGAGTGTGAGCTTGGACTTTTTGGAAAGCCCACCAGCTCATCTTGATACCCCAGTCTTTAATTTGAGCTTTTAAGCTTATTTCATAAGCTAAAATTGCTCTTAGATATGGCTGCAGGCCTGTTTGGTTAGTAGTTTTAGCATAAGTGCTTATTTGCTTATTATAAGCTTATCAGTGTGTTTCTCTTTGCTTTTTAGCCTAATTTGAGTAGCTTTAGCTTATTTGTGTCTTATTTTGCCTTTGTTTCAAGCTGTGAAGCTTGTTTAAGCTTAAAACATCCAAATAAGCTCATTAGCTTAACTGTTGACCTTATAAGCTCATAAACAGCTTATTTTTAAGTTTCAAAATTTTTGTTTTTATTAAAGTTGTTTATTTTCATTAGTTAAGTAGGTTTAAAAAAAGAAAAAACACAAAAACATCATTTTAAAAATAGTGATAGCATTTATTTAATAGAATTAGCTTTTTAATTTTCTTTTCAGCTTATTATTAAGCACTTTCAGTTTTTATAATTTTCTTAGCTTTCTGTCATCATAGGATATTTATAGAAAAAATTTCATAATTTTCTTAGTTTGTTTAGTATTTATTAGAATTTAAAATAGTTAAAATGTATTAAATAATTAATAATAAATAAATAAAAAAACATAAAAAATATCTTTTCAGTTTTAAAATAAGTTTTATAATATTTTAGATTTTTCTAAGTCATAATTTCATTTTTCTAGCTTTATTTCATATTTTATTATATTTTAGGGTATTATTAAATAGTTAAAAATAGTTTTTAATTAATAATAATTAAATAAATAGTTATAAAAATAATTTTCTTTTTCTAATAATTTTCTTTTATTATTAGGATTGTAAAAATATCATTTTCATATTTGTAGGTCTTTTATTTCTTAAATCTCACGTTTTATTTGGTACGTTTACTTAGTTTATTAAACGTACGTATTTACGTTAGTTTAATCTGATTGTTGTGCTTAATAGTTCTGTATCCAAATACAATTCCAATCAATCAGTAGTGTAATTATAAAGCAAAATCTTTACTGATCAATATCCTTAGTCATCATTCGACATCTGAAAGTTTTGAAACACCATTAATCCTCCGTGGGACTTAACGACCTGAGGAAACACTATACTCCTTTGGATTTAATTGCATTGGTTTTAGACTGTTTGAATTTTATTACGGTTGACCATTCACAAGTGGTTGACTTGTGTGATAAACTTGACTGTTTGGAGCGAATCATGATCCTTCTCACATTCCTCCGTTCCTGAGAGTTCCATCGCTTAGGAGACCCGATCTTTAGATGTATGTCCTTCAACCTGTACGCCAATCTGTCCCTAACCATCTTCAAAGTATGATCTCCAAATTTGTGAAGCTCATTACACGCCATCAAGCAATTTCTTCGAAGTGCACTGTGATAAACGACGCCGAATGGTTTGCTGATGATCGTATACTGTGGAAGCTGGTTGATGTCGGGAAGATCAAGCTGAGGTGGTGTGAAGTTGACACGTTTCTGATATGACTCAACGGCAAGCTGGAGATCTTCAACACGTTCTTTTATAACTATGCTTCTGATGAAAATGAGTAGTGACTTGATGAATTCTCGTTGTATTTCGGTTGAAAATTGTCTCATGCGACCCTGTACTTTGGCAAGGTACATGTCTTCAATATCGTTGAGAGACAAGTTCTCAAAGTCAGCTTCACAGAACGCATAATCCCTTTCATCCTGTCTTTTGACCACAATCTTCTTGAGAAAATTGTAGTCCCATTTGGATGAAAGACCAACATGTTGGATGGCAACGATGTCTTTAGTACTGTACACTACATGTTGTGATTTCTGAACCTGACAGCTGCGGTAGTAGATTCGTCGGCGTTCTGGCCAGTGATGAATCCCATACAATGCATCTCGGTCATATGCTTCCACTTTGTCAGAGAATAAATGATTGGCACGTTCCTCAATGGCTATGCAGTTTGAGTAGACAGCTGCTGGGAATGGAAGAGTCAACGATGTAGCGTATTTTCTTGAGCCATCGCCACCATGGAGAAGAAATTCCAGGTCTTTGTTGAAGAAATATCGGAAGGGAATCCGTGGTTCATCTGGTTGGCCAATGGTCGGTAAAGGTTTGGTCCAATCGGTGTAGTATGGAGGGTTGTCCCTTTTTGTGAAGTCAATGTTTGCCTCCGGGTTGAGCCAATCCATGTTGTTAGACATGGCTCGAGCAATGTTATCAAGGTGATATTCAACCTTGAGAGCACTTTCAGAGCTGTCTTTTAGAAGTTGAAACGCTTCATTCTTGATTCGCTTCATCTCAGATTTCGTCATTTTCTTCACATGGAACTTTTCTTGCATCAGTTTAGCATGCTCCAATGTAGAACCTTCCACCAGATTTTGACCTTCATCAGGATAGGGAGTTTGATTGACAAGTGTAGAGAACCATTCAAATTCTTCGGTTTTATCGTCATCTAGCCATGATACGACGTCATGTTGAAGCGTCTTCTTCTTCTTTTTCCAAGGCTTAGATGATGATTCTGGTTTCTGTCCTTGTTTGGGAGAGGTGGGTTGTTGTAGGGGCTCAAGGACCTTTTCATCGTCACCACCCGTATACTCAAAGTGATCACCGGTTTTCTGAGTCAGGGGTGGTAACTCGGAATCGTCCTTAGGTTTATCTGTAGAAGAACGAGGAGGAGACTTTTGTTGTGATGAAGTTCGTTGAGGTGGAGGTAACATAGAAGATGAATCACCAGACATCTTTTGACGTTTAGCCTCGTCAGACTTATCCTGATCCTTATCTTCATCGTCTCTAGGACGTTTGGGCCTTTCAGCTTCTTCTCGGCATGCAGATTTGAGTTGGTATGCCAGCAATGCTTCTAACAATTTGCTTTCGTGAGAGGCAAGTGTTGCAGATCGTTTAGACATTTGAGCTACAAGCCGGTCAACCAATTCAGCATCTGAGAAGATTTTGGGATCAACAGGATTGATGCTAACATACATTGGTGTTGATCTCATAGTCTGTCTGGCCAGGTGCAATAGGTTCGGATAGAGTTGTTTGGTAAACATCTCCTGTGTAAGTCTAGGAACGTTGTCAAGAAGGTACTTGTTAGTGTAACCTTCGATCATTTCGTTCAGTTTCTCTTGACGATGACTTATCATGAATCCCTGGATAAACTTCCTTTCTCCTTGCATCTTTTCATTCTCGTCATACAGATGCTGTATCTGATCAGCAAAGAAATTCAACTTCTTGTTGAGCACATCTTTGTTTCTGACTTGTTTGACAGCATTCAGAATTCGTTTATGTGTATGAGAAATCCAAGATCGAGGTGGTTTCTTCACTGATTTGGATGATGATTTTGTTGTCTTCTTGGATGGTGGTTGTGATGAGTGAGATGAAGAATCTGATGATGATGAGATGTGAGGAGACTCCGGGTCCTTCGGCGGTTCAGAAGTTTCCTTCTGTGAGCGTGTAGGACTTTCCAGAAGAAACGAATCATAATCAGCATCTTTATCTTTCTTCTTCTTATCAGTTTCCGGTTCCTCAAAATCATAGACAATTGTATCCTCTGTAAGCTTTTGCTGTTGCTCAAGAGTGGTGGCACCAGCTCCCTTATCGGGTCGATTAACCGCATCAGGAGTTGGTTCAGAGTGGGCAACACCACTTGTTCCTCCGGGTCCACCCATTTGATCTTTAGCAAATTCTTCAGCTTTATGTTGGTGTCTGAGGATTTTGACTGTCTGCTTGTATACTTTTTTCCGGTAGCTCTTCATCACTATCTGAGCTTCCATCATAAGGTACAAGTACCGGAGTCTTTCCTTTACCCTTATCAGCTTGAGGACTTGGAGGTTTTGGTACTGTTGGAGTGTCAGAGACATCTTTTGCAGTTTCTGAATAGTGGACCTCCTCGTCTGATTGTGTTTCTTCAGAACTTTCGTCCCTAAGCTGTAGTTTCGGTTCAGGTTTGGGAGTTGGAATAGGAGCAGCTTCCTTTGTGTGAACAAACCTTTTTCTTGGAGGGTTCCATTTAGGAAACTTCCTTTGACTCTCCGTACTTGTGACACTTCCAGCACTTCCTCTTCTGGTCCTCCGAGTAGGTGTACCAGAAGCCTTTTCATCAAGGTGTCCAACTTTACCTTCTTTAACAGCTACCCGATACCTTTTGTATGATTCCAGCTTTTTGATTTCCTTTGTGAAAAGGTGATCGGGTAACTCGGCACCCTGTTTCTTTGTAGAAGATTCTTTGATTCTCACAGATAGAATTGGCTCAGTCAGGATGTCATGATTATCTAGGTCATTGAGTCTCCTGGGGATGTCAGGGTGAAGTCCAAGAGCTCTCTGGATCAACAGCTTGGTGTATCTGACATAGGGGATTTTGGAGCCAAGCTTTTTGTGAAACAGCATCATGTCTTCCCATAGCAGTGCTTCGATTATTATGTCCTTTTTGTTGATCAGAGACCAGAAAATCTGCAGTTCCATGAGCTTGGGATGCTCATATCCACTGTCACGACCCGAGACTGATTTTGTGATGATCATGTAGAGTGTTCTCCAAGGTTGAGGAATATTCTTCAGGTCTACGTGAGAGTGCTTCGAAATAATTCCTACAGCTTCATCATAACCAATGTCTATCAAGAATTATAGAACAGTCTCTTCAGTTGGGGTAGCAAAGAAGTCGGTTGGGGCGATGTCTGGAATGACGAGAACATCCCGTAAGTCATCAGGAGTGATAGTGACTTGCTTGTGATTAAGAGTCACATTCACAGCATTTTGACCAGTGATCCTCTGCATAGAATCCAAGAATTGTTGTATGTAGACCTCTGGAATTGTGGCAGAGAGTGAGAGCATATTCTGGTAGGGATGATTCCTGAGAATATCCACCGCAATAAGACAAGATGATTCTGAGCATGTTAGGGTGGCAAAGTCAACCCTAAGATTGTTCTTTCCAAGCTTTCTTGGATAACCTTCTGGAAAGATATCAGCAATTGTAAGAACTTCTTGTGCATCCACGTTCATTTGTTCAGCCATATCTTGATCTGAAATAACATTAGCCAAAAGAACCAACATATCGAAAGACATAATGTTAGTCAACAGAAGGTTTTATTGTCTAGTTATTGAATGAGTAGTGTTAATGAATGTTACGAGTCCTAAGTCACTTGTTTGTCCAATAGTCCAATGATGTTGAGAAACGTTTCGTGAGTTAGTTAACTTTAAGGTTTTAAAGTTTATGTTATCACTTATATTTCACAACATATTAAACGTTTAAGTTTATTAGCGACATTATTGAATTTGTGATGATATGATTAGCTTATTAACAAGTTTGTACACGTAACAATTCATTATGAAGGTCAATCCAGGCTTATGCGTAGCAATGACAAAGTTATGCGTAAGCAAGTGTGTTATACGCGTAGTTATAAGCTTATGCGTAGGATCCCATCTTACGCGTAGAAAATGTTACGCGTAAGAAAAGGGGACCTTACGCGTAGGCGTATAAAAACCTTACGCGTAAGGCTTACTCGTAAGAGTAGACCTTATGCGTAGAGGCACTGTTTACGCATATCCTTCACAGGATACGCGTAGTCCCACTGTAGAACCTTACGCGTAGGCATAACTGACTACGCGTAGGGTAATCCTTATGCGTAGAAATGCAAATGACCTTGATTCTGAATTTTTTAAGCGTAGCAAGCCTGAAATAAGTTCATCAAGTCATTAACATTAACACAATACTTCATTTTAACAACAATTTATGGCATGAACATTCATAGGATGATTACGCGTAGAAAGTCATACGCATAGGTCAAAACCCTAAGGGTTATGATTTACGCGTATGAAATTTAACCATGGGATTTGCACAAGACTTTTTCTGGTAGTTTAAGAGTGTTGTGGGAGTCTTTATACCAAGTTATAACACCTAACTCTTTGTGAATCAAAAGTTACCCAATATTATGAACATTAAAACCTAAATACAAATTGTTCACCAATTCGTGTTTCAGGGTGGTTAATAACAATGGAAATCATTAATTCAACAACTTAAGACCATAACCCAACAATCTTTTATACCAAAACACTTCACATTTGGAAAAACCCAAATTGACACATAAACCCTAATTTTCAAAAATCGTTGATACGTGTTTCTGGGTGGGTTTGGATGGTTAAAATGGTATCCTTGATGTATAAACAACGTTTTGACATTATCCATATAACCAAGAACATACACACACTGATTTTGTGTTCATACGCTTAAGCGTAGAACACAAAATCACTTGAAAAACACTTTTTAGCCGTTGGATTTTCATGAAATTAAAAACCTTATCTTAAAAACATGTTTTAATCACAAAACAACTTACAAAGTGATGATCAAAACAATGGATTGCTCGAATGATTCTTAGGCGTAGATGTGTTTGGTTTTGTGTATTAAATGTGAAGTAGAAAAGTAGGTGGGAAGTGTTTTTATTAAAAATAACTTTAACATTTTGACAGTTTTGGTCCCTCCACCTTTTCCTTTTTCAAACAAAGCCATTTAACTTCCATTTTGGTTACCAAACAAAGGTTTTTAAGAAAGAAACTTGACGACACTCCCCCTCGACTCTAGAAAATAATGAAAGGTTATTAATTTTAGTCCGAGGAGTGTCATTGAACCAGAAAATTCACCACCATTTAAAAGAAACAACCGAGATATGATAACATGCAAGTACACAGATGATTTGAAACAGTTACTAGATTATTTTCTCCCCCTCAACACTTGATCGGAAAAATACTGAATTTTGAAAGATTAAAGTGTTGACGGAAGAAATGTACTTGCCATGTTGAAAGAAAGATAGATTAGGAGAATATTTTTGTTGTTTTATCAAATTTTATATTTTTGTATTTTGTTTTTGAAAGATTTATTTACAAAAGAGAGTTTTGGTGTTTGACAGGTTTTTAAGACTGTTTGAGGAGGTCATCCAATTCCTCTTGAGTCAAACACCTCATACCAATCCGGTGGACCAACTCATTAAACCTAGCGGGAGGCAAGGCTTTGGTGAGCAGATCTGCCAATTGGTATTCAGTAGCCACAAAGTATAATTCAACGGTACCCTGTTCCACGTGATCCTTGATGAAATGATAGCGAAGATCAATGTGCTTTGATTTCGAGTGCTGAACTGAGTTGCACGAGATCGCAATGGCACTCCGATTGTCGCAGTACATCGGGATTCTGTCAAATACGTAACCATAGTCTTTGAGTTGTGTTCTCATCCAGATGACTTGAGCACAACACGCCGACATGGCACATATTCTGCTTCGGTTGAGGACAGTGATGTACAATCCTTCTTCTTTAATTGCCAAGACACCAGTTTATCACCCAAAAATTGTAGAGCTCCTGAAGTACTTTTTCGTGAATCTAAACATCCTGCGTGATCAGCATCTGAAAAAGCGATTAGTTCAAAACCAGAATCCTTCGGATACCAGATCCCCAAGTTAATGGTTCCCTTGATGTATCGGAGGATTCTTTTAGCCTCAGAGAGGTGGGTTTCAGTTGGTCGTGACTGATAACGGGAGCATAGATAGACAGCAAAGACAATATCAGGTCTGCTCACTGTGAGGTACATTAGAGACCCAATAATACTACGGTATTTTGTAGGGTCCACTAATTTCCCATTTAAATCAGCATCTAGCTTCTTGGTATGAGTCATTGGTGTGGCAAAAGTATCACAGGATTTCATTCCAAATTTGTTTAGCAATTCAAGGGCATATTTGGACTGACTCAAGAAAATACCACGGGGTGATTGATGAACTTGCAGTCCTAGAAAGAACGTAAGTTCACCCATCATGGACATTTCAAAAATTTTCTTCATTAGTTTTGCAAAAGCGATTGAGTACTTATCATGTGTAGACCCAAAAATGATGTCGTCCACATAAATTTGAACAATTAAGATATGTGCCCCGTGATATTGTATAAAGAGAGTAGGGTCGACCGAACCTTTGGTGAAATGATTGGCAATGAGGAAAGATGATAGCTTATCGTACCATGCCCGAGGAGCTTGTTTGAGACTGTATAGAGCTTTGTTCAGTTTGTAGACATGGTTCGGGAACTCAGGATCAACGAATCCATCTGGTTGGCTGACATACACCGTTTCTTTAAGTTGTCCATTGAGAAACGCTGTTTTGACATCCATCTGATAGACCGTCATATTCATATGAGCCGCGAACGCGAGAAATATCCGAACAGCCTCCAAACGAGCAACCGGAGCAAAAGATTCTTCAAAGTCTATTCCCTCTTCCTGACGATAACCCTTAGCAACGAGTCGTGACTTGTTACGGATAACATTCCCTTCAGCATCCAATTTGTTTTTCCAAATCCATTTTAGACCGATGACATAAACCCCTGTTGGTCTTTCAACCAGTTCCCATACTTCAAGTCTTTTGAATTGGTTGAGCTCTTCTTGCATGGATTCAATCCAGGTGTCTTTGGTCATTGCGTCTTTGATGTTTTTGGGCTCAGATTGGCAGACGGTGAGTGCATAAATGCAGTGTTCACCATCTGAGTGAAGACATTGTCTTGTAACGACCGGTTGATTCGGGTTGCCAATAATATTTTCCAGAGGATGATCTTTTGTCCATTTATGTGTAGAGGGTTGATGTTGGTATACATTGTGCAGATTTTGAGGATTCAAATGGTTTGTTGAAGATTCCGCGACATCTGGTGCAGCAGTCTCATTAGCAAACGGGTTAAAGAACGCATTTGGATCAAAATCGGCAGGTGGGGGTACTTCATTCAGAACATCATCAGCTGGTTCATCATTGTTGGAAGCGGTTTGTTCAACTGTTGTGTTGGAGTCAACTGGTGGTGCTTCTTCAACAATAGTTGTTGTCGCAGGTGTATCAGGTATAGGAATATTATCAGGTTGTGCAGCGGAAACAACGGATACACATGGAGCACGTTCATCAATATCGTCACTGAACAGAGGAGCAAATAACCTTTCCATTTGTTGACGAGTGAGCTGGGGGCTTTGTTCAGCTGATGATGGGGTTTGGGGAAAGTTTAAACGGTTGCGACCGGGTTCTAAGCTGTTATACTCAGAAGCCATTTCCGTGAGTTCATCAAAATGAGCATGAATCGTTTCCATTACCTTATTTGTTCGACGATTCTAGATGCGGAAACCTTAAGAATTATCACAGTATCCAATAAAGACTCCAATGTCAGCTTTGGCTTTGAGCTTTCCAAAGTCATCACGATCATTATTCGGATAGCAAAGAGATCCAAATACATGAAAGTGTTTAAGATTCGGTTTTCTGTTGTGGACAAGCTCAAATGGTGTTTTGTTGTGGCGTTTTGTAATCATAGAACGGTTTTGAGTATAGCATGCAGTAGAGACGGCTTCTGCCCACAAGTAATCTGGGAGTTTGGCATTGATTAACATCGTTCTTGCAGCTTCCACCAACGTTCGGTTTCGTCTTTCAACAACTCCGTTTTGTTCAGGTGTACGAGCAATAGATGTTTGATGCTGTATTCCCGCTTTCTCATAGAATTCACGAAGGGTTTGGTTAACAAATTCAGTTCCTCTGTCTGTTCTGATTTGTCGGACGGTGTTGCGGAGCTGAACTTGTATTTTCGTGAGAAAGTTGATAATCATCTGTGGAGCTTGGTCTTTGCTTCGAAGAAAGTAGACCCAAGTCCATCGTGAATAGTCATCAACGATTACTAAAATGTAGCATTTGCCGTTGATCGTTTGCACACGCATCAGGCCACACAAATCCATGTGAAGAAAATGAAGCACATGCTGAGAGCTGTGTTCCACCTTAGAGGGAAAATGAGCACGAGTACTTTTTCCTTGTTCACAGGCTGAGCAAAGGTGATCTTTTGAATACCGAAATCGTGGGAGTCCTTCTACTAGTTTGTGTCGAGCAAGGTTGGTGATGGTCTGAAAGTTTAGATGTGAGAGACGACGGTGCCATAGCCAGGATTTTGTTGATGTTGCCTTTGAAAGTAAGTAGTTGGGGGAAGAAGCAACCATGTCTTGCATAGAGATAGTGTAAAGACTAGACGAACGCGAGCCAGACATAAGGTTGTTTCCTTGTAAATCACGAATGAAACAAGTTTTCTCCCTGAAAGCAACTTCTAAATTTCCATCACAAAATTGACTTACTGAAAACAGATTGTGACCGAGGCCTTCCACGTAGTAAACCCTGCTTATTTCGATGTTCCCATTAACATAGTCTCCATAGCCCATGATAGCTGCGAAGTGATCATTCCCGAACCTGACAGTGCCAATGAACTTTGCAATAAAGTTGGTTAACAGTTTAAGATTGCCTGTCATGTGTCGGGAACAGCCGCTATCAACAATCCAGAGAATGATCTGTATCACCTGCATTACACACAGACGACACAGATGGAATAGAAGTAGATATGGAACCCAAAATGTTAGAGGGTTCCGGAGCAGTTAGAGTAGACATACACACATTAATAATTTTAGGCATCCATTTAAATCCGAATGTGTTATGTATCCATTTCTGCCATCTATAACTACTAGTTGCTTTAGTCTTAGTGAATGCACTAGGTGGTACTACATACTTAGGAGGTGATATTGGAGCTACAGGGACAACTGTGTGTTTCTTAGAATCTAAAGACGGCGGTCTACCAAGCACAAACTTAGAATGATTTGTTGGCCTAGAGGTATTCCGAATCTTAGGATTCCGTAAACGAGAGATGATAGCTTTAGCAACACATTTGTCATGACAATCAGAATTCATACTTTTAAGACAAATATCACAAGGTGCATCAGACATAATATCAAAAGTACTTAACGGTTTAACATTCGTTACATCACTATTTCTATTACATTTGCCAGACGCAATTTCTATAGTGGAAGCAACGTGAGTCTTATTCATTGTCCTAGGGTGTTCTTCTACTTTAGCAGTCCTTATTGATCTTTTCTTAGGTTGCAACTTCCTATTATTCGTTTGAGTGCTCCTAGGCTGTGAAGTGCGGACGTTTGGAAAAGACAAAACTAGTCCTGTTTCAGTAGAAGGAAGCACGTTAGCAACTTGTGATTTGGCAGTAGGAGTTCTAGTTTCACGATTACTAAGTGTGACTGGTGCTATATTCTTAATGACGGTTGGGGGCAAATTTTCATACTTTCCTAACATTTCTCTTAGCTTAAAGATAGTGTGCACCAACTCTTGATTTTCAGAACGAAGATTACCCGAAAAATTCATGACTTCCTTAGTGTGTTTGAGAAAATGATCAAGCTCGTTTGATGCTTCAACACGAGTCTTTTTGAGTAAATCAAATATGATACCATATTCCTGTTTAACTTTTACAAGTTCTTGTTCATATTTAGAGATTTGACCTTTCAAAGACACGTTTTGATCATCTAGTTGCTCAATTTTTGGGTTAAACGATTTAGATTGCAACTGGGTGATTTTTTTCTGCAAAGCAAGTTCACGATTTTGACAATCTTTTTGACACCATTGAAGACGACGTTTTGCGTTTGAAAGCTCGTTATTCAATCATGCATTTTCAGCTTTTAAAGAGTTGAATTGATGCACAAGATCAGAATTATCAACGGTAACAACATTATCAACGATATCAGCAGAGATATAATCAGATGCCAATGGCAAAGTATGAAGTAACACAACATTATGGATATCAGCACAGATAACATCTTCCAAGAGTCGATCAACATCTTTTCTCAACATTTTCTTTTTGCGTTTAGTATTAGAAATAGATGTTTCTGTTTTCTCGAAAACGTTTTTCATCACTCCAAGTTCCTTATGAAATTCCTTTTCCCAAGAAATTGCACAATTTTTCAAAATTTTGACATTAGGTAAAAGATTTTTCTGAAAAATGTCTCTTTGTTCTCGCGCCAGAGGCGATTGAAAATGTTGAACTTTTATTTCAGAATGATATTCTATCTCATGTTCCAAAGTTTTGAGGTCAGCCAGGAAAATGTCAAAATATCTAAGAATTTTGCGATTTTCAGGTTTAGAATTTATTTCACTGATGGAAGGTAAAGGACCATAAATTTGTTCAAATTCTTGTTTGGGATTAACATAAGAAGACTCGGGTGTTTTAATGATAACCCTTGGTGTGTTAGAAGAATCCTTTGATGGGACGAAAGTGACCGCTTGTGAATAAGTAAAAGGTTTGTTATAAACAACTTTTTCTAATTTTGATCGACTCTCGTCTTCAACATCTAATTCCTCTTGACGATTATATTCAACAACAGTCATAACATTATCATCAATTTTATATTCTGCACTGGAAACTTCTGGATTTGGTTTGAATGTTTTGAGAGAAAGCTTAGGTTTGTAATCAGCAAGATTCAGGCCATATCCTTTTGGATTGGGTTTTAAAGTAAACTTTTCAATAGCTGTTACAGACTCACCATGTTTATAAACAACAGTTTTAAACTCTTTAAGCTTGCGTTGCAATTCAACAATTTCTTCCAGATAGTCATCTATACGATTCGTTGAATGCTTTTTGTATGCAGAGAACGTTTTTTGACAAGTTAACAACTCAGCCTTAGTTTTTTGATTTTCCAAGGTGAGAGCGTTAATTTGCTTTTTATGTTCATGTTTCAGTTGTTCTATTTCAGACAACAAAGCATTTTTCGTAGCGGCTAGATCACGCATCTGTCTCTCTAAATATTTTTCGTTTTGATGAGATTTAGTAAAAGCTGCTTCAAAACCTTTTTCACGTTTATCTTGAGCTTTGAAAAAATTGAGTTGCATGTTTAAACATTCAAAATCCTTGGTTAACAGTGCATTTTTGCGTTTTAAGTCCTCATTAATTGCACGACATTCTTCCACTATGGTTTGTTGGTCTTGTATTAAACGAGCAAAATCTGGATGAGGCAAAAGTTCGGCGTGTTCAACGTGAGTCTCAACATGATCATTATTTAGATCCTCAAGTATAACCACGGAGTCAATTTGATTATCAGGGGAAACCATAAGGTCATCTTGATCGTCAAATGTAACTACGGGATCTATTTGAAAATCGTCGGAATGAGATGTGAAAGACTCATTTTGAACATTCTGAGCCTTGCCGGATTCAGATATTGGCGGAGATATTAGATCAGAGATAAACATGGTTTGTTCGGGTACCTGAGACAAGCCATCAATGTCATACACTGGGCCTGTTTCACTCATGTGTAACTCTTGCATATTAGCCATCAACATAACTGCTGAATTGGTCTGCAAGTCCTCCATATCATCATCTGAGTCTGCATCTGCCATGAAGCTCTGTTCTTTGTCTGTGAGAGTTCCACCAGATTCATCTTTAAGAGCCAAAAGAAGAGCCTCTTTGTGATAAGCACTGCCCCTAGTCCTCGGCTTTGGGCATGCATTAGCCAGGTGTCCCTTCTCATTACAGTTGTAGCAACGAAGACCATTTAACCCATTCTGAGCATTTCCCTGTTCCACCACTAGAGCTCTGTTGTTATTCCGACCCGCAACATTAAACCCTTGACCACCGCTCATCTGACGACCATAACCATGATTCTGAACTTCAACTCGTCCATTGTTTACAACAGCTTGATTCCTTGTGTTAGATGAGGAACGAATGCGATTGTTGGATCTGTTGGTATAACGGCCAAAAGCATTAGCAATCATAACAAATCCTTGTTGCAGTGCTTCAAACGGATCGATATCCTCATTTGCTTCAGTTACATTTGCTTGAGCATTGTTGTTGTTGTATGGAACCAATTGATTTTGTTGCTGTGAAGGATCATGTGGTGGGTTTGAAGCAGTTGGTTGAGTTGCTGATTGAGGAGGATAATTCTGTTGAGCATATAAGGCAAGTTGTTGATTTTCCGGATGTGTCGGTGGAGCAATTTGAGCACGGAGAATCCTTTCACGATCAACTTCCTTTTCATGAGGCTTCAAGTAATCGTACAACAACCCATAGGTAGATTGATGCATATTCTTCGCTTGACAGAGAAAAATGACATACTTCTCCCATTCAGGATCAAGACTACTCAGGAACTTAGTATTCACTGCAATTCTTGGCATGATGATGTTGTGTTTATCCAAATCATTGATGATGTCTGAAAAACGACGATGATAAGACTCTAGTGTCTCTCCAGGTTCAATCATGAAGTGTTCATAAGCCAAGTAGATTTTGGATTCCAAATCCTCCTGATTGAGTACAGATCCCTCCATAAGAAGACGAATATGTGCCCACATCTTCTGTGCAGTCTTTTAAGCATCAACACTACGAAGAATTGGGTTTGGTAATCCTAAGAGGATATATTCCATTGCAAGTTCATCTGCTTCATAGTGTAGAAGTTCGTCAGGGCTCAAGTCTGCAACAATAGCAATTTTCGTTTGTTCATCTCTTGGTGGATTAGCAGTAGGATCTCCGGGTACAACTACATTAGGCATCTGAAATGGACCTTCCAAGATAACCTTCTTTAAGAACTTTCCATGTGGCTTCTTCAGATCACAAAACCTAAAGAACCTTATCACCCATTGATCATAGTTTCCTGGAGTGAGCATTGGGGGTCTATCAAGTGATCCAGCTTCATGTATTGATTGTTAGCTGCTTAAAGCTTCACACATCTTTGCAAACCAAGTGGGTTCCTTCATAGTGTTCCTTGATGGATGTTGATTGAATTCAGTTGGGTAGGGTTGAACGTGAAGACTAGGTGGTGGTTGAACCATTTGAGGTTGAGGAATTGTACCAAGTTGTGGAGTATGTTGTTGATTCCATTGTTGATGTTGAGGAGTTAATTGTTGTTGTTGTTGACGTTGAGGATAAGTGTAAGGGAAATAGTTAGAGTATGGAGGTTGAGACATGTTGAAAGCTTGTGTTGATAAAAATGGATCTTTGTAGTCGAATGAACCTTTGTTGATGAAGTGTCCTTAGGCGTAGAAAAGACAAGAACCAAGTAGCACTTATGCGTAAAAACACCAAAGTTACGCGTAACAATAATGAGTTACGCGTAGGATTTAGCTTACGCGTAAGTAGGCAAAGCACTAAAGTTAAGCGGAAACAAAAGTTAGGCGTAGAAAGTTAGGCGTAGGATTTTCTTAAGCGTAAGACTAGGCTTAGGCGTAAGAAAGATCTTAGGCGTAGGATTTCTACGCGTAAGCTTAAGCTTATGCGTAAGTTTAGGGTTTTTTTTCCCAAATGATCTTTTACACTATCACAGTGCAAGAGATATCCAAAGTCGACGTATTTTCAGACTTATCCAAGTAAGAAAACACGGAATAAACCACGAAAATGAAGATCAAACTAAGGAGAAACTTACGCGTAATTTTAGGGTTTAACTACGCGTAGTTTTACTCAAATATTTGATTTCGTCCAAAAGTGTTTCTAAACCAGTTTTTGTGTGATAAAATAGCTTCAATAACATCAAAATACACAAAAGTGTAAAATTTGATGAACCAAAGCCACGAAAACAGTTAAGCGTAGAACTAAACCCTCGTACAAAAACTCGATGAAAAACAACCTTCCACGCATAAAGTTTGAAACTTTTTGCCAAAAACAAGTATTTTAACACCTTAAAACGTTGAAAGTACAAGAATCTTGGATTCAAAAGTGTAAAAAATATGTTTTTAATCAAGCCAAAGGTGAGGTTAACGCAAGTTAAGCGTGAGACCAAAACTCAGTTCAAACAATACGTTCACTCAACTATTAGGCGATTGATACCACTGATAGGTCACTAGTTTTACAAACACAAGCTTTAGAGAAAGAGATGAAGGCGGATGAACAAGTTATACGTACACACACATACTAATAATAATACGGTTAAAGCATATAGAGTGAAAAAGAGAATAACTTGAACAACCAACCCTCAAGTGAGGGTTATTACATAGTATTTATAGGCAAGGAGCTAGGGCAACACTCCCTCTCCTTCCCTATTCCTTATTTGGGCTTGGGCCTAAGCTCATGGGCCTTCTACATAAGCTTAAGGCTAAAACAAACATAAAGGCCATAATTAAGCTAACTATTACATATTAATTACTAACACTTGATTAGTGTTTAGGAGTGATTCCAACACGAAGGTTACCTCAGGGGAATTCGCCATTCGAAGCCCTAAGCCCTTCGGGGTATGGCTGACGAAGGAATAACTGATAGGAGCACATCCTAACTTGGTCAAACCCACGATCTCCCTCTCTTTCCTGGCTTCCCCGCCAAGCTTGAGAACGTGGGTCACTAAGCCCTAGAAGTTACCCACAATCATGGGACGCCCCCATGATCTCCGACATTCGCGCAGAAGTGCCCCTAACCCTATTTCTTCCACTATAAATAGGTTGGACGGGCAATGGATTATGGTATGCTCATTTCACACTCATCTCTTTAATTACACACACTTATACAACCATAGCTCATACTTACTATCGCGCTGGAGGTGGTTCGCAGGGTCCTACCCCTGCGTAATCACTTAACGTAGCATCTTCGTATTTCTTATTCTCAGGTGAAAGACAAGTCTTGGCTGGAACATACACCTCTTATACCTTTGATCATCATCGAAGCCTGGTAGTGCAATCTATTGTACAATAAACACTAAACTCATAAAATATGAAGACGACGAATCTGTTGATAACACAAAATATCGTGGCACGATTGGTAGTCTTCTCTACCTCACGACTAGTAGGCTGAATATCATGTTTAGTGTTTGTCTATGTGCTAGGTTTCAAGGATACCCTAAAACATCACATCTAGAAGCCGTTAAAGATATTTAGATACATTAAAGGTACGACACAATTAGGATTATGGTATCCTAAGAGTACGGGAGTAGAAACAATTGTATATGCCGATTCTGACCATGAAGGTCATTATGTTGACCGAAAAAGTACAAGTGGGGTATGTACTTTTATGGGATGTTGTTTAACATCTTGGTTTTCTAAGAAACAAACGGCATTAGCAATATCAACAACCGAAGCCGAATATGTCCCCGCCGGCAAAGCATGCCAACAAGCACTATGGATGAAACAAGCGTTAGTTGACTACGACATTCATCTAAGTGACATAGCCATTCTATGTGACAACAAAGGTGCCATAGATTTAAGCAAGAATCCGGTATTACATTCTCGCACAAAGCATATAGAGATTTGTCATCACTTCTTAAGAGACAATGTTCAAAAGGGGAACATCTCTATTGAGAAGGTAGTGTCCGAAGAAAACATAGCCGACGTCCTCACCAAACCATTGAAGTGGGAACAATTCAACCTACTTCATCTTAGTCTTGGTCTCATGGAACAATCGTGGTAATTTATTTTACTTTCTCTACAAGGTATGTAAACACTATCCTTCTTCTTTCTGAGTCTAGGATCTCTATTTCACGCACAACTCACAAACAATACTGGAATTTTCAAAACCCAAGATAAGTTTTTTACTTATAACTCATAGTATTCTATTACTTTTCTTTCAAAATAAGTACAAGTTGCAAACACGTAATTACATACACACTTTCTTTTTAAAGAATAAACGCCTTTTCGCACATAAAAACCTCTTTTCAAAATGTTTTTCAAATAATACCTCTTCCCATATCAATTTCACAAAAGCAATTTCTCACTTCTAGGACAAATCGCTTTTTCAATATTAATACAAAGTAAAAACCCGTTTTCATTGCATCTCATGTATTTTAAATGCTAAAGAGGACACATAACAAATATGTGTTTTCGGGTACGTTCATTTAAGCAACAATAAATTAGGAGCACTCGGGTTATCTCACATAATAGTGTACTTTTTCACCTCTAGTTTATTTTTCTTTTCTTTTTAGGAGTCGAGATAACTGCAACTCAGTTTGTATGTAGGCACACACTAGGCACAAATGTTTCCAAAAGGAAAATTTTGAGCTGCCTGAATCACCAGTACCACGGATCCTAGCCTTAATGCTGGACGGATCCCTCAATGGAAGGATCCGTGGGATCCGTGAGACAGAAGCTGTTTTTAACTTCTATTTTTCTTACTTTAGTTTGGAGTATGTGATTTAATGCTCGTTTTCTCATGATCACATGTCTTAAATTCATATCTAATCATTAGATTTTAATCCATATTTTCGGCCAAGCATTCATTACAATGCAAAGTCTTTTTCTATAAGTAGGATTTCCAACATTGCTTGCTATTCATCTCATCCTCACAAACAAAAACCTCCATGTCTTCCAAAAGATCTTCCAACTTAGATGAATCACCTAATGCAAACAATCCATTTCAAGAAATCCAAACTTTTGTCCTACCACCTTCCAAAATTCCACAATCAAAATCTAGGATATCCGCATGGATTAGCATCTGGCCTTGTTGCTTAGCAAAACCATCATCGAATGGCTCATCACCAACAACTAACTCACCACAAGACACTTCCATTATAGCACCTCCTTCATCACCAGCAAGTACGCCAACTTCATCCTACATCAACTCACCACCTAAAGTCACTCTTTTGGAACTCCTTAAGACTCCAACAAGATCTCAACAACCAAAACAAAAAGAAATAGCCTTTTTGACACCTCCCACTTCTCCAAACACAATTTTCCAAGACCTGGAAACCTCACCACCCTTAGCTCCCATTAAGCTACAAAACACCTAGGTTCTTTTCCATAACCACTTCCAAACATCCTGAACGCTGATCCGTATTTTCCTATTTTTCCACCACATCTTCCGCATCTCACAAATCAAAACAACCAAGATATCTTCCGCACTCATTACCCACATCACTTACATTGTGAACATTGCCAATCCACAAGGGATATTGCAATAAAAGTTAGGGAAGAAATGTGATTCATACTCAACCTCATTCTTGATCACATCAATATCATCACTCATCAAAACATCCATCCATAACCTTATGCTAGCATTTAAGTAATCATTATTACTATTTTCTATTTTTAGTATTTTCCTTTGAGTCATGTTTAAAGAACAAGTCATGTTCTTACTTTTACATGTTTGTATGTGGCATAAATACCACTACATTTTGTTGTTTTTATTCCAAGGCCTTTATTACATACCTTGGCTCCCAATCTTGATTCTCGTCAATCACAAGATTATTTATGCATGTTACTACTAACCTTTTCTTTTTAAGATTTTTCTTATTTTTCTCACTTGACGCCCCAAACTTGGGGGAGCTACCGTCAAGGGGGAGTAAGCAATACATGGACTATTTCTTTCCATATTTTATTTCTTCGATGGGGTTAACTTTTTTTTTCGACAAAAAGGGGGAGAAGAAGTAAAATTTAGGGCTTTCAAAACATACATCTAATCTTAAGTTTTACTCATCATAACATTATGTTTTGTCATCAACAAAAAGGGGGTGATTGTTAATACAAATAAACCGTAAAAACGTTTATTAATATTTTGCTATCTCTTTGTGTTTTGTTGATAACAAATATAATGTTATCATAAGTAAAATTATAAGGATACATGTTATTTTTGTAAATCATTTACATATAGCCATTTAATACAACTTGTTGTAATTAATCATTTGTTATAATATTTTATTAGGATGGGTAAAAATCACAACCCATAGATCATATCCATAACCCATGGTATTGACCCATACCTCTTTGACTAGATGCATTGCATCTATTAGATACATTGTATCTAATGAAATACCCATGGACCAACCCATAAACCATGACCCATGACCCATAACAAATAAAACCATGGGCAAAGAGGGCGTCCCACGGATCCTTAGGTTTACACTAGATGGATCCCTTAAGGGAGGGATCCGGGGGATCCGGGGAACAGTGGCAAGTTTTGCCTATAAATAAAGAGCCATTTCTTCATTCTAACTCACCCCTCTTCTTCCTATATCTCTTATATACTCTTACTCTCTTCTAACAAAAGATCACTTGATCTAGAGAGTTGCTCTTCTTTCTTTCTTTAGTGATTCTCATATAGGTCCTTCTCTAAGGCGAGATCACGAGCATTCTACAAGTCATTCAAGCAAGGGGTCCTTGATTGATTTGTTCCTCCACAAGATTTCTGTAGCAAAGATCTTGTATTTGATATTTCACATAGTTGTTGTGTAATAGTCGTGTTGGTTTGGTCCACCATGTTACGGACTCGGTATTTAGCTTTGTACCGGAAAAAGGTGTAAGCAACGTTGTGAAGGCTTCTCCGCCAAGTTGAAGGAGTTTGTTGACATAGTGCTTGAACTCTCGAGTAGGTGACTCGGGGAGTGGAGTAGGGCAAGGAAGGTGTCCTTGTAGCCGAACCACTATAAATCGGTTGTGTCATTTCTATCCTTTAATTTACTTTATTTACTTGCATTACCATTAGATCTATACTTTCTCTTCATCCATACGATTTCATATAATATCAAATCTAAAGTTTTTTGAAACTAAATTAAAATCGGCAAAACTATTCAACCCCTCCCCCTTCTAGTTTTCCACAATATATATTTTCATTATTGTATGTTCTCATGTTTGAATTTGTGAAAATGCTTTATTTTGTCTTTAACCTCGTCTTAATTACATATAAAGGTATTTTACAAAAGGGATAAGTGTAGGGAAGATTACACACGTTTTTAAAAGAACGTGAACATGAGAATTACGATTATTGAAAAGATGTATATGTGTGAGTCAAATGCTTGTATCGAGTCATAATGGATGTTTTGCATGAATTTTTCCAGATTCTAAAGATATAAATTTTCCATAATTTTTTCCAGAAAATCGCAGACCAGTTCTGTCAGGATAACCTGACGGCGTCAGGGTCGCAACATGACGGCGTCAGGAGTAGTAGAAACAACTTACTACTTTTTGTCGTTTTCTATGCTACTTACAAATTTTTGGAAATTTCCAGGTCTTAATTTTCTAGAAAATTTGTAAACATCCATTCCACAAGCATTATATCCTAGTTTAGTAAAGTCATATATATATTGTAATCGCCGATTTTACACAAAGGTTTCGTTTGTTTTCTTCAAGTGTGCAGGTTTTATTTATCAAGAAGAAGATACATAAGATTGGAAGGAGTTTTTCACGCATAAATTCTTCTTGAAGAAAGATTTAACCACTACTTCACACGGATCCTACCGAGCTAATCAGGGGATTACTAGTTTCTTTTGTTTTTAATTACCTTCCATTATCATAACTTTGATACTTTCAGGGAACATTGGGGACAATGTTCAGTTTAAGTGTAGGGAGGGAAAATAAAATGGGAACTTTAAAACTATGCTTATCCTTGACTATTTGCCTTGTCCAATTTTATTTGTGTAATAAACCATGAGAAACATCGGTTAGGGTAATTTTGGCACCAAATTTAAAATTTTTCATGACATGTAGGAGTGGGCCATTAGTCTTAATAAAGCGTCTCATGGATAGGAAGTTATATGACTAGCACAAAACCCTGTACCACTTAAATTCCACTCAAAATGTGAGGATCGCCTTTAGTATAAAAGATTTTAGAACTTTTTTTTGATGTACCTGTAGTTAAAGCATTCGAGTGTGTACCGGTAGTATAATAGATTCTAGAACTTGTTTTGTGATGCATTCCGAGATCACTTGTGAGACTATACTTGTGTAGTTAGGAATAACTAAATGATAAGAGGCATTAGGATAACCCTTGTTTGATACCCGTAATATAATTACTTCTTCCACATCGGTTGAGTAATTCCCCCACACCCTTGCGTTGTACTCATCTTTAGTACACGATACCCCTAGTTAACCCCTCAGAGCCTATCCTTTTCGCGGTTCTCGTGATGTTTCGGTTTTTTGGAATATCAATGAAGAGCATTGTTTACAATCCACCCCCAAATGTACACCCAAATCGCCTTAGCCTACCTTGTATGCCCTAAATTTTAGTGCATTATTGTTATCATACTAAACCCTTAGTTCAATTATATAGTTGCTTGCATAAGTTGCTAAGTCAAGTCATATCCTTTGTACACAGTTTTGGGACGATTGGGACTCATGGGAAAAGTTAAATTTTATGAAATGATGGGAAGGAACGATTGGGACTCCAAGTTTTTTGATCTTTTCAATTTGGGTCAAATTAGTGTTAGAGTAATAAAAACTCAAGTGTAGGGATGTACCTATAAATCCCTATTATTTTGATGTTATCGTAGAGGATGGTAGAGTAAAAGTGTATGAAAAAAAATTGAAAAAATAGTGTTAAAAAAAATACGGGCTACCATCCTAAATCTATCTTTAAATTTATGTTTGTTTGTTTCAAAGTTATCTAGAGTTTAGAGTGTCGAGTCTTGGCTTAGCAGCGCCATTCTTCTCATGCTTGTAACATAAAGATTTTTGACTTGCCACCACTAAATCGCCTATCCCACCAAACCCTTTGTTTCCCTACCGTAAGCCTAACGTTACAACCCTTTAAAAGACCTCTTGACTAGTTTTTCCTAGGTGCTTACGCCAAAAGTGATGGAGGTTTGAACTAGTCTCAAGCCTATGGTAATCTATGTACTAGGACTGGTTAATGAGTGTTTATCTTCCATTTCCAACTTGATATATTTCATATACACCCGAGAGATGAGAGTATCCAAACACCACTTGTGAGGTGCTAGTATGTAATTTCCGTGCTTGTTATGACTTTTGCGGGGCTTATACGTGTTGTGAATTGTTCTAAACTAATGCTTCATGACCCCTAAGTTATAAATTAATTGGTTAAAAGCACATTTGCTTGAGGACAAGCAAATACCAATTGTAAGGATATTTGATAAGGATTTAAAAGGTACACTTTTGAGGGGTCATTTAAGCCCTTAATTGATCACTTTTGTATTCGTTACTACTTAATTTCGTTCCTTTTCACTTTTTAGGTCTCTTGAAGGCAAATTGCTGGAATGACACTTATTCGGACGAAAAGGCGTGAGTATACGAAGAAAATGGACAAAGTCAAGAATCGAGACACTCAAGCTCCTGGAATTGAAAGGGACGGCGTCACAGCTTAATATCACGCCGTCGCGACACACCTTGAGACGACTCAGAGAGAAAATTTCTATTTTACAAGTGACGGCATCAGGTTTAAAAGAGTAGGGTGTCACAACTCAGAAGGCCTAGATTTGGATCCCGACGGCGTCAGAGGTTGAAGCCGACGGTGTCACAAGCATAAGGTGATGTCGTCACAGAGTTGGCGTGGCCAAGACGAAAACCTAATGGCGATGACCCGACGGCGTCACAATTAAAGAGTGACGCCGTCGCATATTGTAACCCTATATATAGAATTCGGATTTTCAGTATTTGAGAGAGGTAGTTTTGTGGAGTAAAACCTAAACCGAATATAGGCTGTCTTGGGCAGTATCTTGGGGTTCCATACCCTATTGTACAACAAGATAAGTGATTTACTTCATTAATTCAATTATGTCTTCAATTTTTTGTGTGTATGCTTGCATGTTTTCCATGTCTGGCTAATTTACTTGTGTGTTTGCTTAGATCTATGAAACCTAGGTATTGAATATTGATTGGTTCTCTCTTATCTTAATTGTGATTGACCTAGTATTACGATAGGTTATCCGTTGTGTTTTTAATGCTTGAGTAATCTTTGTGAACATTAGTTTATAATCACCTAGAGTTATTGTAGTCTAAACATCCAAAGATAACCTTAGAGTTAGTTTATGAATCCTAGAGATTTCGTAGGCAACAACCTTAAGGTGTGCTTAAAGTGTTAGGGAGGAACGCATACCCTATGACCTTAGAAGACACAACACGTTAAGAATAAGGACGTGACAATTCAACCATCAATAGGAGATAACTAGGGAGTAATAGCATCTAAGTAAACACATTATTAATCATCATAAGAGCACACAACAATAGACATAGACTACACTCACCTTAGTTTAGATAATTAGATAATTAGATAATTAGATAAGTAGAGAAATTGGTAGAATTACCAACCCCCCAAATCCAATACCTCGAGATCCATACCTTTCCATTTTCAAAAAAAAAAAGATAAAAAATAATCTTCCTCAACCCCAACCTTAGCGTAGTAATTTCTCACTAGCATTCCTATTCCCCTAGAGAATGATATCAATTCTCGAGTCTAATACTACACTACAACGATTAGGTTCACTGCCTAGGGTGTTGAAAAACTTGCTCGATGAAAAGGAAGTTCCTTTGACCCCGAACGCGAGTTGTACGCGTATCATACTTAATGACTCAGCTTAGGGGACCAGGAACAACTGGACTTATGAAGGGACACCTGACTTCTCCAGTGGTGGCATCTTTGGTGATAGGTTAGGGCGAATTGACCAAATGCTGTCCTCTCGACTTTGACCCCACCTGAAGTAATTGGAAGTAATTAGACGTAGACATTACTAGCTAGGATGATTGACTAGGTTAGCACCACTCTCCTCTATTGATTGAACCTTTGCCTTTATTTTCTTTCATTTGCCTTAGTAGTTAATTAATTAATTCCTTATCGAAATCATATTAAATCTGTGACACCTAGACTTAGTAATAATCCAACACACATAGCTCTTGGGATGACCTTGGTTTTACCAAATACTACACTACACACGACTGGGTACACTGCCCGTTAGTACATTAGGGTAGACCATAGGTATAACGAGACAATATAAATATTAAAACCTGGTCAGTAAAACTTGCATCGGGCCCCAAGTGGTATCATGTAAATTCATACTTTTTAGCTACAATTGGTGGCGGCCTCTTATACGGAATACCAAGAAGTTTGCACCTTCTTTGTTCATACGCATCATTATCGGGGTTAGTGAATCCCTCTTCACCTTGTAGTTCAAGGTAGTCCATGATTCCCTCGATGTCATCATCATCAGACTTGGTTCCCTTAAACCACTTATCATCTAGTAAGTCTTCCAAAAGCACACGCTTGCATTCTTCTTTCTCATTACCCGTCGTATCTTTGATATCTTCATCCATCACTTTACTCATATCGTTGGGGATTTCTTTGCTTGGGTCTTCTTCACTCATACATCCTTTCAAATCTTCTCCTTAGTCGAAGCATCAACCCTTCCATATTTGATTTTAACCCAATCATCAAATCCCAATTTGTCTAGCCAAGGTAATTATGTTCTCTCCTCGTCATTGGTTGAGGTCCACAAGAACTCATTATCCCCAACTCTCGCAATGCTACTTCTCCCATTACATTCATCATCAAACGGGTTACAAGACGCCCAAAAAACTTAGCTAAAGGTCTTTATCTTCTCAAACCAATGCTTCTGAGCTATTTTGTCATTGGTGTTGCTTGAGGGAACCTCCATGCAGTAGGTATCATCTTTGATTGGTTCTTCATCCATGGACTCTTTTTGGAGACAATGTTCTTCATAGTCGAGCTTCAGCTTTTCTAGAAGATTTGAATTAATTATAGCATCCCCGAATCTCACCAAATACCAATCATGAAATGATAGAACTTCGAACTTAACGTCATGTCTTTCTGGCTCATGAGGGCATGTCCATTCTTCACCCTCCATATTACCACTCCCGTTGCAATATTCACGGAAATGATTGCATATAGGCCATGCTCGTGTGGACTCGTCTTCCATGATCATTATAGGATTGCAGAAGTGCTCAATAGGTAGTTCTTCATCTTCTTCGATTGAGAACTTTGCCAACCTTTCATCATCATTAAATTCAGACCACATGTATTTGTTATTTTTAACCCTATCCTTATCGTCTCCTCCGTCGCAAAGTTCGTTATGAGGGTTGCATGAGGCCCATAGATAGTACCACTCACCATTATCCACTGGTATTGCTTTGCACCAGTGGTTCCTCCTCTTGGATGGGGATTGAGGGCACAGGTTTGTATCACTGGACAACCCATTAATAATATGTGTTCTTGATTCATCTAATTCGAGAAACCTGTCAGACCACGTATCCTAGTTACGCCGTAACTCTGATGTTACCACTCCCGTTGTCTTTTTCCTCTATCATGCTAGAACCATCGTCCGATTTGTCTTTTTCAGAAAACACGGCTTTGCATGCTATTGACTTGTTCTTTTGTTCTTCATTTCTTCTCTGTACCTCTCCGCTAAGCTTTCCAATCATGGTTTCCAAGCTCTTTAGCGATTTTTCATGACTAAAAAGGCTTTCCAATCATGTTGACCTTCTACTGGTTGTTTAGGTCATGAGTAGGACACTTGTAGAGAAGATCGTTGTATCTATCCCAAGCTTGATACAACGTTTCATCGTCATCTTGTTTAAAATTACGGATCTCCATGAGTTGATTAGATATCTTCGAAGGAGGACAATATCTCTGAATGAAATGCTTCTTTAGGAGAGCCCATGTATCAACTGCCCCGGCGGGCAATCTTTCAATCCATCTTCTTGCTCCCCCAGTAAGAGTCATGGGAACACTTGAAGCATAACAACGTCATGAGAAACACCAGGTATGTTGAAAAGGCTTACTATGTACAAGACATTCTCAACGTGTTCATAAGCATCTTCGTCCCTGTTTCTCGAGAAAGGGTTAGCACGTAGCTCACTCATAAACTGTTCTTTAATCTCGAAACGAACATTAGCTCCAATAGCCGGCCTAACGAGCCCCGACCCTTGTTCTTCCCTTGTCAATGCCAAATATTCTTTAAGAGTGAGGTCATCAATGTTTACGACTTCCATGGTACCTGAAACTTAAAAAGAGACCGTGAGAAAGCAAGAAAATTCAAAACAAAACAAAAGTAAAAGACTTAACAAAAATCTTAATATAACTCCCCGGCAATGGCGCCAAAAACTTGATACATGTTTTACTGACCAAGTTTTAATATATATATATATATATATATATATATATATATATATATATATATATATATATATATATATATATATATATATATATAAGTGTCTCTTTTACTTATGGTCCACCCTATGCACTAACGGGCAGTGTACCCGGTCATGTGTAGTGTAGTAATCAGTAAAACCGAGGTCGTCCCAAGAGCTATGTGAGCGGATTCTAATTAAGTATAGGTGTCACTGGTTTTAATTGATTTAAGGTTTGAAATGATTAATAAACTAATAAAAAAGAAATAAAGGAAAGCAAACAAAGGTAGAGTTTTGATCAATAGAGGTAAAGTGTGCTAACCTAGTTACTCATCCTGTCATGTTATGTTCACATCTAATTACTTCCAATTGATTCAAGTGGGGTTTTAAGTCGCTAGGACAGCATTCGGTCAGTTTTTCCTAACCTATCAGCAAAGGCTTCCACCGGAGATCATGCTACTACCCTTGAAATTCCAGTCCCCTAAGCCAAGTAAATCAAGTTCCGCTACATGCAAGATTTGTAACAATGAGTGCCCGGGCACTAGCATCTTAGACACTCATCCCTAACTTCTTAAGTTCATCTAAACGGCAAGTGATCATTTGGTCAGTTCGCACATGCAAAGAAGGGTCGTCAGTTGGTAAATTCTTACCCTTCCCACTCATTCTACCTACTGAGGGTTAGTTGGTCAATTCTCCTAAGCAACTAGACACTACCACCATTCAAAACTACCAAAATAAGGGTAGCTACCAACGAACTATGCATGCATACACTAGAAACAATTATACGGAAGCAATGTAAAAGTAAAAAAAAACATTAAGGAATCATAACTAGGCTAGTTCCAAAGGTGCTTAGCCGATCATATTAAAAGAAATAATCAATTCAATGTTTGACATATACAAATACATGAATTGAAAGTAAAAGAAAAGATAATCGCTAATGCTCATCGTTAGATGGCTCTGTATGCTCTTCAAGATCTGCCTTTGGACCCCTACTCACATTCTCTGCTTTTTGGTGTGGAGTGAATGATGTGAAATGCAAAAATTAGGGCTTGTATTTATAGGCGTGATCTAGTTATGGCATAACTTAAGTTGAGAGTTACGCCATAACCTTAATATTTCCATAATAATGCTCTCGTAATAGCTGGTTACGGCGTAACACATGGGATGAGTTATTGATAACATCAAATAGTCCTGAATATTAAGTGTCAATTTCCCCTGATAATGCTCGTATTTTATATCATTTATATGGATTTACGCTTGTTTTCCTCTATATTTCACTTTCAGGTAAATTACGAGCATTGGATCTAAAGAGACGCGGATTTGGAGAATTTATTAAAGATATATCATAGTATGCTCATTTTGAAGAAGTTACGACATAACTCCTCTCTCACATTACGCCGTAACTAAAGCATGGCTCTGAAAACCATCTTAACAGAAGATTACAGCATAACTCTCCAAAATATTACGACGTAACCAACTAGGTCAAATGAGGTTCCGCGCCGCTGTAATCTACGCCGTAATTATTGTCTCAATTATGTCGTAACCAAGATTTATTGAAGATACGGCGCAACTCCTTACATAATTACGGCGTAAACATCATTTTCAGTGCAAATTACGAAGAATTGTATGTTACGGCGTAACTCTTAACATTAGTTATGCCGTAACCAGATCTGGCGTATATATACCCCACGAATTCCAGCATTTCAAAGTATCCAATTTCACACACAACACCAAGTGAACGTGAGCAGAAGTCGAAGGCAGATCTAGAGGAGCATACTAAGCTATCTCCAAGGGAGAAATCACTCCCCTATGATAAGCATTAGCATTAGCATTTTATCTTTTCTTTACTTTCAATTCATGTATTTCATAATGTTAAACATTGAATCGATTGTTTTAGTTAATATGAGCGGCTAAGCACCTCTAGTGCCGGCCTAGTTATGATTCCTTAATTGTTTTGTTTGCATTTACATTGCTTCTGTATAATTATTTCTAAGTTTATGCATGCACAGTTTGTTGGTAGCTACCCTTGTTTCGGTAGTTTTGAATGCCGGTAGTGGCTAGTTACTTAGGAGATATAACCAACTGACCCTAAGTAGGTAGACTGAGTGGGAAGGGTAAGATATGACCAACTGACCTCCCTTTTTGCTTGTGCGATTTGACCAACTGATCACCTACCGTTTGGATGAACTCAAGAAGTCGGGGATGAGTGTTTAAGATGCTAGCGCCCGGGCACTCATTGTTATGAATCTAGCATGTAGCGGTACTTAATGACTTGGCTTAGGGGACTAAGAACAACTAGACTTATGACGGGTCACCTGATTTCTCCAGTGGGACCCTTTGCTGATAGGTTAGGACGAACTGACCAAATGTTGTCCTAGCGACTCTGACCCCACCTAAAGTAATTGGAAGTAATTAGACGTAAACTTAACTAGTTAGGATGAATTATTAGGCTAGCACCCCTCTCCTCTATTGATCACATCCCTCGCCTTTATTTGCTTTAGTAATTAATTAGTTAATTCTATATCCTAATCATATTAAAATCGGTGACACCTAGAATTAGTTTAATTCCGCACACATAGCTCTTGGGACGACCTCGGTTTTACCGATTACTACACTACACACGACCGGGTACACTGCTCGTTAGTGCATTAGGGTAGACCACAGGTATAACGAGAAATTATAAATATTAAAACCTGGTCAGTAAAACTTGCATCAAGTTTTTGGCGCCGCTGCCGGAGAGTTATTTTTGGATTTCTATTAAGTCTTTCATTTTTAGTTTAAGAATTTTCTCTATTTCTCACGATCTATTTTCATGTTTTAGGTACCATGGAAGTTGTTAACATTGATGACCTCACTCTTGAGGAACATTTGGCGTTGATAAGAGATGAACAAGGGCCGGGTCTCGTAAGACCGGCGATTGGAGCTAATGTCCGTTTCAAGATTAAAGACCAATTTATGAGGGAGCTTCGTGCTAACCCTTTTTCAAGAAACAAGGACGAAGATGCGTATGAGCACGTTGAGAATGTCTTATACATCGCAAGCCTTTTCAACATTCCGAGTGTGTCTCATGAAGCGATTATGCTTAGGGTGTTCCCCATGACTCTTACTGGGGCTGCAAAAAGATGGATCGAAAGATTGCCAGCTGGGGCAGTTGATACATGGGCTCTACTAAAAAAGCACTTTATCCAAAGATATTGACCTCCATCAAAGATATCTAGCCAGCTCATGGAGATCCATAATTTCAAGCAAGAAGACGATGAAACGTTGTATCAAGCCTGGGATAGATACAATGATCTCCTTTACAAGTATCCTGCACATGATCTAAACAACCAGCAAAATGTCAACATCTTCTACAAAAGAATCAACGTGACTACAAGACAGATGCTAGACTACCAAGGACCAATTCTGAGCATGACTCCTACTCTCGCAATTGAAGCCATACAAAAAATTGCTGACCATTCCCATAAATGGCACGATGGAGGAAGCAAAAGAAACCAAGGCAGAAATCTTGACGGAATTGCAGCCATCACTAGCAAATTGAAAATCTGAGTCGAGATATGCTAAAAATCAGAGAAAATTTTCATGTCATCCAAGTAGGTTGCGAAAGTTGTGGGGGAGGACATCTGACCAAGAATTGTCCTCACATTAACGAAGAGAACACAATCGGATAAGCTAAATATGGAGAAAATTGACCGTTTTACGGAGATAATCGAAATAGTAATGGCTATCCTGGAGGACCTGCTGGAAACTATAATCGTGGGCCTTATGGAGAAAAAGGCCCAATATTGGAGAGACCATTAACAAATTTCTAGAAAACTCAGCCCAAATACAAAAGGAACAAGATGAATGGCTAAAAGAATTCCAGGAAGACTCTGATAGAAGTCTCTCCAATCATGACACAACCATAAAGAACCTTGAAAAAATGGTGGAAAAGCTTGGTGAGAAGGTAAGTGTTGGGTTCGTTATTTAGAGTTGATAATACAAAACTTATGTGCAGTAATGAAAACAAATGAAACTTGAAGGGCTTAAAGAGACAAAGGCTAACGAGTTGAAGAATACAGGAAATCTTCTAAATATTAGGAAAGATATTATTGTTTCTTTATGTCTTATCACCTGTAACCCTAATCCTCTAGTTTATAAAGAGGATAGGGGCATCTATTATTATGGGTGTCAAAGATGTGAACACCAAGATAGTGTGTGTGTATAGACGTTTTATGGGAAAATGTCTAGGGTAGTTTGTTGTTTAGCCCCAAGGTCAATATTCATTGATCCTGTTATTGTTGAGTAACCGTACTACCATTGATCAGGTAGTATTTGGGCTATTGGAGTGATTTGTAATAGAGTAGAGATGATGACGAAGAAATCTTGTAGAATAACAATTATGTTTTGATGTATTTCGCTGCGTATTATTGTTAATTGTTATTGTGATCCTAGATAAGGTCTAAACAACCTCGAGCATCGATTCTAACAAGTGGTATCAGAGCGGGTTGCTCTTGATTTCTAGGATTTCACAAGGTTTCTGGAAAAAGAAGAAAAATCCGAATCTGGAAAAAAATTTGTAATGCTTCTGCAGGTCAGTTTTCAAACAGGTATAACTTCTTTGTTAAACGTTGGATCGGGACAAAATATTTGGTGAATGTTCTCTATATATTCATCTAATTTTTCATTGGAGGGATCTTCAATTGGAGCTTTCAATCAAAAGTTATTCAGTGTCGAAAACTGCAGCAGAAGGAGGTATAATTTTCGAATTTTTAGGCTTTCTCAGTGCATTAAAATTCTTTTTCATGGTTAAAAGAGTTATATTAGTCATGGTGAATCAGTTTTTAACTGATAATGAACCCTAATATATCTTTTAATTCTTTTGATGCTCTAAGAAATTCATGGTGGAAGCAGCAAATCGGTTATACGGTTTATGGCTGATATATTACAATTAAGATGTTTAGAAACCCTAGTTTCTAGTTATATTAGCCTTGGTGAATTGGTGTTTGAACCAATAATGAACCCTAATATGTCTCTTAACAACTTTGCTGCTGATGTGAATGGGTGAATTAATCTGTTAAAGAGTTGGTGAAACTCATGTGACAAAGAAGCTATAATAAATTCACCAAGTTTGCTGAAGAACTCATTAGGGTTTGCGTGTATGGGTTGCTGTCAATACGAGGTTAGTACTGTTGGTAGCTTAAATTACTGCTGCTGATTCTTTAATACGACTAATGGTACTTCGAAACTGCTCCTACATGATGACTAATACCTTTGACAAGTTAGTATTATTCGCATATAGGTTAGTACTGATAGTAGAGTTTTTAGTACTGACGGTTCAGAACTTTGTATTGTTAGCTATATCCGAGAAAGGAGTTAGTACTGTTAGTATTCTACGATATCGGACAGAACTAAATTTTGGATCTTGGACACTACATGGTTTTTGGTATGGAGTTCTTGGATGACACACACTGTTTGGATTTGAGGGGAAGCATGTTAATCGTGATTTGGTTACAAAGAGTTAATACTTCTAGCTTTAAAAAGTTAATACTCTTAGCTTTGGAAGTTAATACTTTTAGCTTTCGAAGTTAATACTCTTTGTAGAAGTTATTACTCTTAGCACATTTTTAGTACTCCTGGACAGTACGTGCATGGATTTTTGGTTTATTTGATCTTAACAGGTTCATGGCTCGTTCTTTTTGCATAATTGATTATGAAGAAAGGCGTTTATTACATATTTGAAGATGAAGTGGAGTTATTTGGGTTTGTGTTTTATCATATCTTAAAGTGGGTGTTACACTTTTAAGATAACTTGTTCGTGCGTTCATGTGACAACGAATTGACGAATAGTATATGAAGTTTTTCATCAAGAGATTGCGGCCTCCCTATACTATTGGGTATACGTTCGATGGTTAACATATGGGTTTCAATGGAAGATAAGACACAAGTTTGGATTGTTCTACTTCAACATCAAGTTGGTTATACTTGGTTTTCTTCATCGGTGATCATTACATAGAGCCTGCATTCTTCAAATGGTTAACATATGGGTTTCACAGGAAGCTTAATGTTTAGATGTTTAACCATTTATATGCTACATCGAGGTGAAGATTTTTGCTACTACTTGTTGGTATTTTACTATTGGTTCTGTTAGGTTCCCATATTCAAAACACAAGCATCAATATAAGAAATAGAAAAGAAGTGATTGGATGAACAAACATACACACACACGTATGAATATATGAAGAGTTATGCGTAAAGTGTAAAGTGTGAATTGAACAACCAACCCTCAAGTGAGGGTTTACAAGCATTATTTATAGGAAGGAACTAGGGCAACATGCAAGTTCCCTTCCTTTCCTTTATGGGCTTGGGCCAAGGCTCATGGGCTTTCTACATAAGCCTTGGCATGATTACAAACATAAAAGCAATAATTAAGCTAACTATTACATATTAATTACTAACACTTGAATTCTAGTTTAGGAGTGATTCCAACAATCTCCCCCTAAGTGTTAGTGATTGATGATATAAATGTTGTAGGTGCTGATGTAATAGTAGCTTTGACGTCTTCTGACATTCTTCTTTCTTGTGAGAAGAAATGCCTTGATTCAGACAATCTCCCCAGTGTAGAGAAAATTTTTCCTTTGAAAATTTCTGCTTTGACGTCATCATTATATTTGTTCTTTGATCTTTGTTCTTTGTGATGGAAGTGTTAGTATGTTGTGGTTGTCTGCATCAGGTCCGCTTCGTTGCTCCAGTGTCTCCACATCTTTCTCCAACATGCTCACACGCTCTTTAATGTTAGATTTCAGTACTGATGTAGTTCACTTAGTCTTTAAACTTTGTAGATTCTTTGATTTTGATGAAGAATCATTCTGACTTTGTGTTGTCTTTTGTGAGAACTTCAATTAGTGTTGTGGTAGGCATGAGCATGTGGAGAATCTGCACGATCTTTTCCACCCGCAAGCATCCATAAGAAGAAAACATAAAACAGGGTTAGAAATAATCCAGCGCTTACAAGTTTGAACTTCGAGAGTGTTAACAGCATAGTGTGAAAACACAACTCTAATTCTCACAATGGCTGTTCCTGAACTGGAGTCCCACAAGTGAGATAACACGATGTACCGAAGTACATCTACAGTTCAGATGAGTTGCTGAGGTACACCGAAGCATCACCCCACGACTATAGACTGTTTGAGACACACTAAGCGTAATCCATGGGGGGTTACCGAAGTGACCTGCTGTCAGGGCTGTTTGATGTTGACCCTGGCAGGAGTTTCCATTTAATCAATGAGGATCACATGTGTGAACCTCTCATAAATGTTCTCGACAGATTGCTAAGATCTGTGAAGGACACGATAATGTATCACTTGCGTCCTTATTGTTGAACGACAAGTGATAAAATGTCAAGTGTACCTAAGAGATCTTTTGATGAATCTCATAGCTCTAGACTCAATAGTGCGCTTTGGTTTTCCTGAGCGGAGACTAGGGAGAGGGTCTCCTTCTTCAATACCAGCAATCTCTAAGAGAAAGCCGATAGTTTACGTAGGGTTCCCTGTGAGAATGAAACAAGCTTCTGTTGAGAGAAACTTGAGTGGCTAAGAAGGTTTAGTGCATGCGTCATTGGGTTCATGACGACTTTGATCTTTAATACCGGTGTCATCAATTGACAACCAGTAGCATATGAATTGAACCCGGTGTCTGCCCTAAGTTGAATAATCTGGAGGGCTATTTCTTTTCACCCTTTTCTTTGCTTTTCTTTTTTAATTCTTCAACTCCTTCTTTCTCTGATTCTCATTTTCTCCTTTTTATAATCATACCTAAGGACTTCTAATTCTAACTATTGGTAGTGTCCTTGGGTAGATCCCTCCGGCTCTGGCGGATCATAGGACGGTTATTCCTAACCTTAATCACCTTATAATTCCATTGCTATAAAACCGATTTCTTGAAAATTTCTCAAAGTGCTTGTGAATAAGAAACATTTTGAAACACTTCGAGAGTTTTATTTTGCAGAAGTACTCCCCCTCCACACATGCTTAAGTGTTTTGACAGAAATTTGCATGGTGAGGGAGAAGCGCGCATTTTTTGAATTGATCAACTCAAGATAGACAATCCCCCGCGAGACACGGTTACGTTGAATAGTTAAAAACTTACATTGTCAGCTTTTAGGTGACAACTAGCTCTAATAACTATCCTGAAGGTGTGGACTAGCCTCGAAAGGTTTTCAAACCCGTCAAAGTTCATGTCTACCAAGCGAACTAGCTTGAAATTATTACCCGTCCTGGACAAGTCTTTTCGAGTTACTAACATTTAAGATCTCGTCAATTCATTGGTTAAGTCTATAGCACAATGATTCATTTGCAATTTCACAACATATTTCTTATCACATAATTTTTCTCCCCCTCAAAAATGGAATATAAATGTTATTTTTGACGAAATTTGATATCGAATATGTCCATTTTGAGTTTTGCGGGAAGATTACCACGAAGAACAGTTTGTGAACAAAGTTTTTAAGCAAATACTCCCCCTCAACAAGTGATATAAACTTTTGAGGTTTTGAAAATCATAAGGGGAAGTACTTGTTCTTTTGAGCAAAACTTTGAAAATGAAAGTTTTGATTAGTTTTACTCAAAAGTAAGAAGCTTTCGCTCCTTTTATAAGGATTGTGGCACTGAAGCGTACCACAAGGTCCTTTCAATACAAGTACGGGTTGTACACTGTTATGTGTGCACAAGCCATAGTCATTAAAAAAAATCACACATCCAAATCAATATTGAAAATGAAATAGCTTATGGGGTACCAGGAGATTCAGGTAGTCCAGCAATAACTCCAGGAATGCGAACTGGGCGTTGATAGCCTGTGAGAGAAATCCTGGGACGACCAACTACGAAGCTCTCCAAAGTTCTGAACTGGTCCCTTCTGTACAACCTTTCATTGATGCAAGTGATGATTTTCTTCACATCCCATTTCTCCCTCGAATTCCATAGCTTTGGCGACCCAATGCCTTCATGTATCTCCTTTAACCTATAAGCTAAGCTGTCCCTGACTTTTTTCAGTGTGTGATCTCCAAACTTATGAAGCTCTTTACACGCCATCAAGCAGTTGCGGTGTAGTTCACTACGGTAGACTACGCCAAATGGTTTGCTGATGAGAGTGTATTGAGGAAGATGGTTGATGTCAGGAAGTTCTAGCTGAGGTTTGATGAGGTTGACACGTATCTGATACGATTCAACGGCAAGTTGCAAGTCTTCTACACGTTCCTGGATCACTATGCTTCTAATGAAGATAAGCAAGGACTTGATGAATTCACGTTGGATTTCTGTCGAGAATTGTCTCATTCTTCCTTGTACCTTGGCAAGATAAAGATCTTCAATTTCGTTGAGAGACAAATTCTGAAAGTCCGCTTCACAGAAATCATAGTCCCTTTCGTCTTGTCTTTTGACCACGATTTTCTTGAGGAAAGTGTAGTCCCATTTAGACGAGAGAGCTACATGCTTAACAGGAACGATCCCTTTATCACTGTGCACTTCATGTTTAGACTTTTGAACCTGGCAGCTTTTGTAGTAGATTCTTCGGCGTTCCGGCCAATGGTGAATCCCATACATTGCATCAATGTCATATTGTTCCACGCTGTTGGCAAACATGTGAGTAGCCTTTTCTTCGATGGCTATGCAGTTGGAGTATATGGCTGCCGGGAATGGAAGTGTAAGTGATGTAGCGTATTTCTTTGACATATCGCTACTGTGTAGAAGAAATTCCAGGTCATTGTTGAAGAAGTAGCGGAATGGAATCTTTGGTTGATCTGGTTGGCCAACCGTTGGTAGAGGTCTGGTCCAGTCGGTGTAGTATGGATCCTTGTCTTTTCTGGTGAAGTCAATGTTTGCTTTAGGGTTGAGCCAATCAATGTTGTTAGACATGTCTCATGCTATGTTTTCAAGATGATATTCAACTTCAATAGCACTTTCCGAGCTGTCTTTGAGCAGTTGAAAAGCTTCATTCTTGATGCGTTTTAACTCTGACTTGGTCATCCTCTTCACCCGAAACTTTTCTTAAAGTAACTTAGCATGCTCCAATGTTCGAACTTCAACCATATCTTGATCTTCAGGTAGGGAGGGAGTAGCATCAACCAATGTAGAAAACCATTCATATTCGGTGTCATCTTCATCTAGCCATGAGACAACATTAGCCTTAGGCGTCTTCTTCTTCTTCTTTAGCCTAGATGATGATGCTGGTTTCTTTGCTGAAGCGGAAGAGGTGGGTTGTTGCTGGGGCTCAGGGACTTCCTCATTGTCACCACCAGTGTATTCGAAATGATCACCGGTTTTCTCTGTCTGGGTGGTAACTCAGAGTCCTGAGTTTTGTCAGTAGAAGAGCGTGGAGGAGATCGTCTTGGTGTTAGAGTCCTTTGGGGTGGTGGTGGCATGGAGGAGGGTTCACCAGACTTCTTTGGGCGTTAGGCTCCTTATCCTTATCCTTTTCCTTATCGTCATTATCTGTTGGATGCTTAGGCCTTTCAGCTTCTACTCTGCATGCTGTTTTGAGTTGGTATTCCAGCAATGCTTCAAACAATTTACCTTTGTCAGAAGTAAATGTTGCAGATCGTTTTGACATTTGTGTTGCCAGCTTGGAAACCAATTCAGCATCGGAGAAAGCTATAGGGTCAGTTGGATTAATTGTAACTATTAAGGGCGTTGACCTTATTGTCTGCTTGGCTATCTGCATGAGATTCGGATATAGTTGTCTGGTGAACATCTCTTTTGTCACTCGAGGAACAATGTCGAGTAAGAACTTGTGAGTATAGCCCTTAATCATCTCGTTCATTTCCCCTTAAAGATCACGTTTCATGAACTTCTGGACATGCTCCATTTCACTTGACATCTTGTCTATCTCGTCATGAAGATGAATGATACTGTCAGTGAGCTGATTAAGCTTTTTTTTGATCACGTCTTTCTTCCTAACTTGTTTGACAACTTTCACAATCCTTGTTTTAGCCCTGGATTTCCAAGAGTCAGTTGGTTTCTTCACAGATTTAGATGTGGATCTGGTTGTGCCTTTGGATGGTGGAGGTGAAGAGTGAGAAGATGATTCTGATGATGAGGAGACGTGAGGTGGCTCCGGGTCCTTAGGTGGCTCAGAAGTTTCCTTCTTGGAGCGTGTGGGACTGTCTAGAAGAAAATTATCATAATCAATATCTTCATCATTTACAGACTTAGCCGTTTCTTCAGCCTTAGTATCTTCATCAGGAGTTTTCTCAGTCTTTTCCATGTCTGGTTCCTCTATGTCATAGTTGATGGAATCCTCAAGTTTCCTTTGCTGTTGTTCGTGGGTGATGGTGGTACCAGTTCCCTTATCGGGTTGATTAACCGCATCGGAAACTGGTGTGGCTTGAGTTCCACTACTTGACCCTCCGGGGCCACGAGTTTGATCCAGTATGAATTCATCGGCAAGGTATTTGAGTCTCAGGTTCTTCAACTTTTTTTGATAGTCTCTTTCCTCATCAAATGGTTCTTCTTCAGAACTTTCCTTATCATGCTCAAGCACAAGAGTTTTCCCTTTACCTTTATTAGCTTTTGGACTAGAAGGTTTAGCTACTGTTTGAGTGTCATCGATTGCAATTTCAGAGTAGGTGACCTCTTCGTCTGATTCAATTTCCTCAGAGCTTTCATCCATTAGCTTTTGTTGCGGTTCAGGCTTGGGAATAGGAATGGCTTCCTTGGAGGGAACTTTCCTTTTGAGAGTATGTGACCTTTTAGGAAACTTTCTCTGACTCTCAGTGCTTGTAACATTCCCTGCACTGCATCTCCTGGTTTTCCTAGTAGGTGTACCAGAGGACTTTTCATCAAGAAAACCTACTTTGCCTTCATCAACCGCTACCAGATACCTTTTGTATGAATAAAGTTGTTTGACTGCATCAGTTAGAAGGTGATCTAGCAACACTGACTGTGAGTGTAGGCTCATACAACATGGAGTGATTGTTGGGGTCATTGAGTCTCAAGGGAATATCAGGATTATACCCTAGAGCTCTTTGGATCAACAGTTTGGTATATCTGATATATGGGATCTTGGTGCCAAGCTTTTTGAGGAAAGACATCATGTCATCCCATATCAGAGCTTCAACTTCAATGTGTTTCATGTTGACCAAAGCTTAAAAGATCTGTAGTTCCATGAGCTTGGGATATGATGAGTGTCTAAATACTCATCATTTTTGTACTGTTTAGAATGCCAAAAACATCTGAAAACACTCAGAAATGCATCAAAATAATGAAAATATCACAAATAAGTGTTTTATGTGTTTTAAATGCAAAAATATCAAAATCAGATGAAAAACGTATCAAGTTTGCATAATTGGCAGTTTTAGTCCCCCAAGTTTCAAAAGTTGTCAAAAACAGTCCCTGGTAAATCTAAATAAAGTAAAATGTCATTTAAGGTCCAAGGGATTCAAGAGTTGTCAAAATTGGTTCTTGAAATTTAAAATTACAACTTTAGTCCCTTAACTTTGAAAATTGTCATAAATGGTCCTTGGATTTTTAAAAATGTAAAATAATCAAATATGGTCCTTGTACTATTAAAGTTTGTCAAGTGTGGTCCTTGTGATAACTTTGGAAAAATTACAGGTTCAGCCCCTCATGTTTGGATAATTTACAACATTGGTCCTTGTATTCATAACAAACCAAATTGGACCCCTTTTGTATTTTAAACCCCAGCCAAATCAAAAAGAACCCCTGTCAATACCCTTGACCCCCCATTTTGACCCCCCTTCATAATAATATCAAACGGTCAAAATCGGTCAAACCCGCCAAAAACCTGAAACACTGTTCATCTCCCTCTCTTCGACTGTAAAACCAAAACCAATGTGGTTTTTCTTCCACTTGACATTTCCACCTTTCCACCTGTCTTTCCACTTGTATACCCACTCCCCTCCACCTTCACAATACCCCAAACTTCTTTAAATGCCAAAAACCTGCTCTTGACTATTTTGGCGCCAAAACTACAAATGGATGGTTCTGATGATTTTGACCAATCAAGATTCATACAAGATTTTTCTAAAATCGCCCGGCCAATGACTCATCTTCTTGAAAAAGATGCTCCTTTTATCTTCTCACCCGAGTGCATCGAAGCTTTTGAAACATTAAAGAAAAAGCTTACTGAAGCACCCATTCTCGTTGCTCCCGACTGGGATTTACCCTTTGAGCTCATGTGCGATGCAAGTGATTTTGCTATCGGTGCAGTCCTAGGGCAACGTAGAAGCAAACATTTTCAGCCTATCCACTACGCAAGTAAGACTATGACTGAAGCTCAAACTCATTACACCACCACAGAAAAAGAGCTATTAGCCGTGGTGTATGCGTTTGAGAAGTTTCGGCCATACTTAATCTTGACCAAATGCGTAGTGTATACGGATCACTCGGCTCTCAAATATCTCTTTGCAAAACAAGATGCAAAGCCGAGATTGCTCCGTTGGGTTCTCCTCCTGCAAGAATTTGATATCATTATACGTGATAAAAAAGGAGCTGAGAACCTGGCTGCTGATCATCTGTCCCGATTAGAGAACCCTCACCAAGATGTTTTCGAGAAAAAAGAAATAAATGAAACATTTCCTCTCGAGACACTCAATGCGGTTTCTTTTCGTGGAAACTCTACCACCCCATGGTTTGCTGACTTCGCAAATTACCATGCGGGTAACTTCATAGTGAAAGGAATGTCGACCCAACAGAAGAACAAATTCTTCAAGGATGTTAAACATTACTTCTGGGACGACCCCTACTTATTCAAAATCTGTGCGGATCAAGTCATCCGACGGTGTGTTTATGGACAAGAAGCTATGGACATTCTTAAAGCTTGCCATGCTGGACCCACCGGGGGCCATCATAGTCCAAAGTACACCGCCAAAAAGGTGTTTGACTCCGGGTTTTATTGGCCCACGATTTATAAGGATGCCCACGAATTTGTCAAAACATGTGACGCTTGTCAACGTCACGGAAATATCTCTCAAAGAAATGAAATGCCGCAAAACGCCATTCAAGTTTGTGAGATCTTTGACATCTGGGGTATTGACTTTATGGGGCCATTTTCATCATCTCGAGGAAACAAATACATACTCGTGGTTGTTGACTATTTGTCAAAATGGGTTAAAGCGAAAGCTTTACCTACTAATGATGCCCGAGTTGTTGTAAAATTTTTAAAATCTCTTTTTGCTAGGTTTGGAACTCCATGAGCTATAATTAGTGATCGTGGTACGCATTTCTGTAATGACCAATTTGATCGTGTCATGCAAAAGTATGGTGTAACCCACCGTCTCTCTACTGCATACCACCCCCAAACAAGTGGGCAAGTGGAAGTTTCCAACCGTGGTATTAAAAGAATTTTGGAAAGGACAGTAGGCGAAAACCGTGCATCCTGGTCGGATAAACTGGATGACGCACTCTGGGCCTTCCGTACAGCTTATAAAACACCAATCGGGTGTACTCCATACAAGCTAGTGTACGGAAAGGCATGTCATCTTCCGATTGAGCTTGAGCACAAAGCATACTGGGCCTTAAAACATGCCAATTTCGATATTCAGACAGCTGGTGATCACCAGAAAGTTCAAATGAATGAATTAAATGAACTCCGTGATCAAGCATACGAAAACTCTTTGATCTACAAACAAAAGACAAAGAAGATTCATGACTCTAAAATCAAGAACCGCGTTTTCAACGTTGGTGATCGAGTCCTTCTTTTCAATTCAAGATTGAAGATATTCTCGGGAAAGCTCAAGTCCCGTTGGTCTGGTCCATTTACTATTGCTAAGGTTTATCCTTATGGTACTATTGAGTTATCTCAACCCGATGGTCCAAATTTTAAAGTGAATGGTCATCGATTAAAGCACTATTTTGGAGAGGACATTCCACCCGTGGTTATCCCGGATCTACAAACTTTCCCCATGAACCAATGAATGCGGGGATCGAGTCAAGCTAGTGACTCGGGAATCAAAAACAGTAGCACACCACATGGGTTTTTCACCCGTGAGTATCACCCTAGTGTGGGGGAGTTGCCCCCCAATGTTGTATATAAGTCTCTAAAAAAAATAAAATAAAAAAATAAAAAAAAATAAAAAATAAAAAAAAATGTGTATATATAAAAAATAAAATAATGGCCGTAATATTTCTTTTTTACGTTCTATGTTTCGGCATAACCGCCGGTACTTATTAGTGGTTTTTAGAAAAAGTTGTAGTTTTATAAATTGTTTATTTCATTATTCTTAATAAGTTTGTAAAAGAAAAATACCAAAAAAATAATATTTTGCAAAAAGGAGTTGCTGGGATTCGAACCCTGGCCACCCAGCTCACCACACACACACCATACCAACTGCCCTTGGGACTTTGACTGGTATTCCTTTGCACCATTTAATATATACCCCTTTTTGTCTTTTTAGCTTATACGAACTTTTCAGCTTATTTATAGCTTATTAAAACAAGCTTTTACATGTTTTGTATTTTTCCTAGCTTTGTATTAGTATAAAGTATTTTATAAAAAAGTTTCAGATTTTTCTAAATAGTTTTAGTATTTTTAATCATTTAATTAGTGTAAAATCGTATTTAATTCATAATAAAAAATATAAAAGTTAAAAAAATATAATTCTTTTTTCTAAAATTTTATTTTGTCATATAGTACGTAAGAAAATTGTTTTTACACTCGTAGGACTTTTATTTCACAAATTTTACGTTTTTACTTGCGCACTCGCGTAATTTTTATACATAACGCACGTTTTCATTTTAAGTCACGTTTTTAGATAATTTAGGTTTACGTTTTAGTTAAAATAGTTTATTTAAGTTATTTTGTTTTATAAATCATAGAAAAACATCATTTTAAATATAGTGATAGCATTTATTTAATATATTTTAGCTTTTTAATTTTCTTTAATTTGCATTTAAGCCCCTGTATTTACAAAACTTTCTCTTTAGGTATAAATATTCCAAAATCCTTACTGATCACTATCCTTAGTGATTATTCGACATCTGAATTTGTTCAAACACCATTCATCCTCCGTGGGACTTAACGACCCGGGAATCCACTATATTCTCCAGATCTTAATTACATTTGCTTCTGAAGCCGTTTGAAGTTTATTACGGTTGACCATTCACAAGTGGTTAGCTTGTGTGATAAACTTGACTTTTTGGGAGCGAATCAAATTTTGGCGCCGCTGCCGGGGAGGCTGTAAGCGTGTTTTAAGCATTTTTCAGATCCATTCTTGCACATATACCACCTTTTTGTAAACAGTTTTTTTGTAAAGTTAATCAAAATCAAAAAGTTCATTAACACTTTTCCTAAAGTGTTAACAACACCAAACAAAATATAAAACAACAAAACAATCGTAACGTTTTCTATCTTGTATTTTCTTTAAGGTGATTCTTAAAGAGATACGATTTGGTTAAACGAGACGATACCAAAAATATTTTCCAAAAGTTTTTAAACCCTTAGCACAAATCCATACCTACGTCTTTTTAGTGGTACACAAATACATAAAAATCAACCACCGCAAATCAAGGAAGTACACCTACCAACTGGGGGTGTGAACATTAATAAGTTCCCGAACAAAAGATTTAAAACTTGCCTTTGTGTCCTTGTGATTTGGTGTACCTTTTTCAAAGAAGCCATTTCATTTGTGATTATTGGTTTAAGTTCACTTGTCGTTTTGCCTCGCATTTGTTTTGAAAATTGATTTTTATACTTAGTGCATGCGCACTCGTTCTTCCAGTTCTACAAGTCCACTTTCTGAGCTTGCAAATATTCCTCGTAGACATAGAGGACGTTCTGCTCCTTCAGCCGTGACTGAGGAACGTCTAGCACAACCACCCCCTGTCGTAATGGCAGAAGACAAACCGATGAATGAGCTTCTCCAAGCACCCATCGAGGGTTACGGAGAAGCCATTATTGTCCCAGCCATCGTGGCTGATACCTTTGAGCTTAAAACCGGGTTGCTTAATCTGGTAACCCAAAGCCAATTCTATGGTTTTGAGCGGGATGATCCTCATGCACATATTCGATGGTTTAACAAGATTGCATCTACCATCAAATACAAGAATGTCCCACATGAAGCAATTAAGCTTCTTCTGTTCCCATTTTCTCTAGAGGGACAAGCCCGGAATTGGCTTGAGAAACAACCCCCTCGTTCCATTGAGACATGGGAAGATCTAGTCACCAAGTTTGTTAACGAATTCTATCCTCCATCCCGAACTACAAGTCTTAAGAATGAGATAATGAAATTCTCTCAAAGATTTGATGAATCATTCGGGGAGGCATGGGATCGTTACAAAGAGTTGCTCCGCAAGTGTCCGCATCATGGTTTTACCGAATTAATGCAAATGGATACTTTCTACAATGGTCTGAACCAGACTAACCAAGACTCTTTAAATGCCTCCGCGGGAGGTAATTTCTTGAGCAAGACCACAAAAGAAGCCTTGCAAATCATTGAAAACAAGTCCCAGGTCCGCCCTTTCCGAACAAAGACATATCAGACTCAGTCTAATGTTGGACCTTCTACTTCATCTCCCGTGAATACATCTAGCACCGATGCTAAGATTGACAAACTCACGGATATTGTTCAGGCTTTGGTTCTTGCTAACCAAAAGAAAGTCACTTTCACACAGACACCATCACATGGTGAAGTGAAGAAAGTCGAGGTCTGTGTCACTTGTGGTGGCCCTCATGCATACTACAACTGTACTGCCACCGATGGTAGTCCGTTTGAAGCCAATGCTCTAGCCGGTACTTCACATCAGGGAGGTAATCAATACCGTCCTCAAAATGAACCAAACTACCGTGCTAATACTTATCAGGGACCACCCGGTTTTAACCAGAATCCTAACATACAAAACCGGAATCAGAACCAACCTAGAATGAACCAAGGTTATCAAAACCAAGGTAATTTCTATCCCGGACCAAATCAAGGTTTCCAACATCAAGGAAACTTTAATCAAAACAATTTCAATCGAGGGAATCAATTTCATGGGAATGTGAATCCTAATCAAGGAAATTTTCAAAATCAAGGCCCTAATCCGAACATTAAAGGCCAGAATTTTCCTAATCAAACTCAAGCCATTGTTCCAACTGGACCATCATCTGATGAGTTATTGAAACAATTCATGAAATCCCAAGATGAAATGAACAGGTTGTTGGTCAGTCAGATCGCTGATCTAAAGAAGTCTTTAAATGATCAACCCTCGGGCTCAGGAAAACTTCCGAGCAACACGATCGCTAACCCGAGGGGCGATGCAAAATCGATCACAACCAGAAGTGGTGTTTCATACAATGGACCCGCTATTCCTACTACCTCTTCTTCTTCTCTCCCGAAGGTAGTGGAAAGTGAACCTGAGGCAACAAAGGACAAGGAACTTCCTACTAATAACGGAGGTACCAACAATGTCCAACCTCAAGTTGTCCCGAAACCCAAATCCAATCCAGGAGTTGTTTTTGAACCTCCAGTAGCTCCCGTTGAAAACCCCAAATCCAAAACTTCTATTCCTTACCCATCACGTTTGAATAAGCAAAAGCTCCGCGAAAAAGCCAGTCATCAAATGGACAAATTATTTCAAATTTTCCAAGAACTACATTTTGACATAAGCTTTGCGGATGCTATCATGCTGATGCCCAAGTTTGCATCAACTCTCAAACACATGTTAAGCAACAAGGAAAAACTGTTTGAGATGGCAAAAACTCCTCTGAACGAGAACTGCTCTGCAGTTATCGTGAAGAAGCTTCCAGAGAAGCTTGGAGATCCTGGGAAATTTCTCTTACCTTGTGTATTTCCAGGGATGGTTGAATGCTTTGCCTTAGCCGATCTTGGTGCAAGCATCAATCTGATGCCTTATTCAGTATGGAAGAAACTTTCTCTTCCGGAACTTACTCCTACATGCATGACTCTCGAGCTTGCAGATCGTACAATATCCCGTCCACTTGGCATTGCCGAGGACGTATTTGTGAAAGTAGGAAAGTTCCATTTTCCAGCTGACTTTGTGGTTGTTGATTTCGATGCCGATCATCGGGTTCCTCTCATTGTTGGACGAGGATTCCTGAGAACGGGCCGTGCTCTCATTGATGTATTTGAGCAAGAAATCACATTACGTGTTGGTAATGAAGCTGTCACCTTTAACCTTGATCAAACTTCGAGGTACTCCGCAAACTATGATTCTGAGTCGGTTAACCGAATAGATATCATTGATGTTGCTTTTGAAGAGTACTCTCAAGAAGTTCTTGGTTATTCTCATAATTCTGTGAGTGGGGGTCCCACCACATCTTCTCAACCTATCATAGCCAATTCTACTCCGTCTCTCACTCCGTTTGAGGGAAGCGACTTCATCTTGGAAGAGATTGAAGCATACTTGGCTAGTGATTCTGTTCCATGGGAAATTGATCACGCTCCAATTGACATCGAGGGGGACATACTTCTCATTGAGAAGTTGCTTAATGATGATCCATCATCAACCCCTCACACTAGTGATTCAATTCCAGATGAGATTAATCACAATGAGATTAATCCGGAGGGAGATATTCTTCTTGAGAAATTGTTAAATCAGGACACTTCTCCTCCACTCCCTCCCGTCGAGCTTCATAACAAGGAAGTCAAGTCAGTTGAGAAAACTGAAGAATTTCCTGAAGTCGAACTTAAGGACTTACCACCTCATCTCGAGTATGCATTTCTTGAGGGTGATGATAAATTACCTGTCATTATTGCCCGAGATTTGAGTAAAGATGAAAAAGCTGCTCTCATAAAGGTCTTGAAGTCACACAAGCAAGCAATTTCTTGGAAACTCTCCGACATTAAGGGTATCAACCCTGAGTTTTGTACTCACAAAATCTTGATGGAGGATGACTTCAAACCAGCAGTTCAACATCAGAGAAGAGTAAATCCAAAAATCCATGATGTTATCAAACAGGAGGTTATCAAACTTCTTGATGCAGGATTGATTTACCCGATCTCAGATAGTCCTTGGGTTAGCCCAATTCATTGTGTTCCTAAAAAGGGTGGCATAACTGTTGTCACAAATGAAGATAACGAGTTAATTCCAACTCGATTGGTAACGGGATGACGTGTTTGCATTGACTATCGTAAGTTGAATGACGCCACTCGTAAAGACCATTTTCCTCTACCCTTCATGGTGACAAAAGCTAAATGCAATTAAGATCTGGAGAATATAGTTATGCCACGGATGAGAGGTTATAATATTATCTTTACCAGAAGCCGTTTGCTTCTGGACTAGCCAACTCTTAGATAAATTATCAATATTATCTTTGGTGAGCCGATTACCAATTATGGCTTTCCAACTGCCTTTACCACAAGCCATAAACTTGCGGGCTAGCCAACTCTTCACTAATTAAAGATATGGTGAGCTGAACACCATACAATTTTGGGCAAATTGCAAGCCATCAATGGGTTTGATATATCTTTACCAAGAGCCGTTTGCTCCTGGATTAGCCAATCCTTATGTGGGTTAGACATGGCGGACTGATTACCATTTGCTGAGTAAGTGCAAAACACTTACTCCAAAAAAAAATTTGGCCAAAAATGGGGGAATTAGGTGGTATAATTACATGATAAAATTCGTGAGAATTCCCCCCACACTAGAAATGAATATTGCCCTCAATATTCAAAGTACCGGCGGTTATGCCGAAACATAGAACGTACAAGGGAAATATTACGGCCATTATTTTATTTTTGATATATACACATTTTTTTTTTTTTTTTTTTTTTTTTTTTTTTAGAGACTTATATACAACATTGGGGGGCAACTCCCCCACACTAGGGTGATAATCACGGGTGAAAAACCCATGTGGTGTGCTACTGTTTTAGATTCCCGAGTCACTAGCTTGACTCGATCCCCGCATTCATTGGTTCATGGGAAAAGTTTGTAGATCCGGGACAACCACGGGTGGAATGTCCTCTCCAAAATAGTGCTTTAATCGATGACCATTCACTTTAAAATTTGGACCATCGGGTTGAGATAACTCAATAGTACCATAAGGATAAACCTTAGCAATAGTAAATGGACCAGACCAACGGGACTTGAGCTTTCCCGAGAATATCTTCAATCTTGAATTGAAAAGAAGGACTCGATCACCAACGTTGAAAACGCGGTTCTTGATTTTAGAGTCATGAATCTTCTTTGTCTTTTTTTTGTAGATCAAAGAGTTTTCGTATGCTTGATCACGGAGTTCATTTAATTCATTCATTTGAACTTTCCGGTGATCACCAGCTGTCTGAATATCGAAATTGGCATGTTTTAAGGCCCAGTATGCTTTGTGCTCAAGCTCAATCGGAAGATGACATGCCTTTCCGTACACTAGCTTGTATGGAGTACACCCGATTGGTGTTTTATAAGCTGTACGGAAGGCCCAGAGTGCGTCATCCAGTTTATCCGACCAGGATGCACGGTTTTCGCCTATTGTCCTTTCCAAAATTCTTTTAATACCACGGTTGGAAACTTCCACTTGCCCACTTGTTTGGGGGTGGTATGCAGTAGAGAGACGGTGGGTTACACCATACTTTTGCATGACACGATCAAATTGGTCATTACAGAAATGCGTACCACGATCACTAATTATAGCTCGTGGAGTTCCAAACCTAGCAAAAAGAGATTTTAAAAATTTTACAACTCGGGCATCATTAGTAGGTAAAGCTTTCGCTTCAACCCATTTTGACAAATAGTCAACAGCCACGAGTATGTATTTGTTTCCTCGAGATGATGGAAATGGCCCCATAAAGTCAATACCCCAGATGTCAAAGATCTCACAAACTTGAATGGCGTTTTGCGGCATTTCATTTCTTTGAGAGATATTTCCGTGACGTTGACAAGCGTCACATGTTTTGACAAATTCGTGGGCATCCTTATAAATCGTGGGCCAATAAAACCCGGAGTGAAACACCTTTTTGGCGGTGTAATTTGGACTATGATGGCCCCCGGTGGGTCCAGCATGGCAAGCTTTGAGAATGTCCATAGCTTCTTGTCCATAAACACACCGTCGGATGACTTGATCCGCACAGATTTTGAATAAGTAGGGGTCGTCCCAGAAGTAATGTTTAACATCCTTGAAGAATTTGTTCTTCTGTTGGGTCGACATTCCTTTCACTATGAAGTTACCCGCATGGTAATTTGGGAAGTCAGCAAACCATGGGGTGGTAGAGTTTCCACGAAAAGAAACCGCATTGAGTGTCTCGAGAGGAAATGTTTCATTTATTTTTTTTTTCTCGAAAACATCTTGGTGAGGGTTCTCTAATCGGGACAGATGATCAGCAGCCAGGTTCTCAGCTCCTTTTTTATCACGTATAATGATATCAAATTCTTGCAGGAGGAGAACCCAACGGAGCAATCTCGGCTTTGCATCTTGTTTTGCAAAGAGATATTTGAGAGCCGAGTGATCCGTATACACCACGCATTTGGTCAAGATTAAGTATGGCTGAAACTTCTCAAACGCATACACCACGGCTAATAGCTCTTTTTCTGTGGTGGTGTAATGAGTTTGAGCTTCAGTCATAGTCTTACTTGCGTAGTGGATAGGCTGAAAATGTTTGCTTCTACGTTGCCCTAGGACTGCACCGATAGCAAAATCACTTGCATCGCACATGAGCTCAAAGGGTAAATCCCAGTCGGGAGCAACGAGAATGGGTGCTTCAGTAAGCTTTTTCTTTAATGTTTCAAAAGCTTCGATGCACTCGGGTGAGAAGATAAAAGGAGCATCTTTTTCAAGAAGATGGGTCATTGGCCGGGCGATTTTAGAAAAATCTTGTATGAATCTGCGATAAAAACCGGCATGACCTAAAAAACTCCTAATACCTTTGACGGTAGTAGGATGAGGTAATTTAGCAATAACATCGACTTTTGCTCTATCAACCTCAATCCTATTTTTGGAAATCTTATGGCCAAGGACTATGCCTTCTTTGACCATAAAGTGGCTCTTCTCCCAATTTAGACAAAGATTGGTGTCTTCACACCGTTTTAGCATTTTATCTAAATGGGAGAGACATGTTTGAAATGAGTCCCCAATGACCGAGAAGTCATCCATAAACACCTCCATTGTTTCCCCGATCATGTCGTGGAAAATGGCCATCATACATCGTTGGAACGTGCCAGGAGCATTACATAAACCAAAAGGCATACGTCTGTAGGCAAAAGTTCCGTATGGGCAGGTGAATGTGGTCTTCTCTTGATCCTGTGGATCAATGGGAATCTGAAAATAACCCGAGAAACCATCCAGGAAACAATAGTACTCGTTCCCTGCTAATCTCTCAAGCATTTGGTCCATGAAGGGTAGAGGAAAATGGTCTTTACGAGTGGCGTCATTCAACTTACGATAGTCAATGCAAACACGCCATCTCGTTACCAATCGAGTTGGAATTAACTCGTTATCTTCATTTGTGACAACAGTTATGCCAGCCCTGTGCACCAGTGAGCCATCTAGTTTCAAAAGCTCTCACAGAGCTTATTAATTAGCCTAAGCTTGTGTATTTTGACTTTTTGGAAAGCCAACCTAGCTATCTTAAAGTCACAAGCTTAATTTTCCAATTCCTAGCTTATTTGGTAGGTCTGCTTATTGCTTTTTGTTTTGTCCATCTTAACTAATACATAGATTACCCAGTGTTTATAAGTTATTTCATAAGCTCCTCATAAGCTCACCAGTGAATTCCACTGTGAAAGCTTTAGCTTTTTGGATAGATTATTTGGTTAACTTGTTAGTCCCAATGTGTATTTTAATTTCCTAGCTTATCTAAGTGCTTAAAAATAAGCTTGAAAGTGCCTGGTAAACTAAAAAGTGTCCTGTGCATCAGTTAAGCTTGTGCTTATTTGAAGCTTATTCAGTGCTTATTTCTTAGTGATTGTGCTTTTTCAGTTTTAATATTAGCTTATAAACAGTTGTCCAGCTTATTTCTAGTTTACTCTTGCTTATTTCTAGCTTATAAGCCAATTGGCTTAAAATTTGAGCTTATTATCTTAACAGTGGGCAAGAATTATGAAATAAGCACAAGTTTTAAGCCAATTGGCTTATAAGCTAGAAATAAGAGTAAACTAGAAATAAGCTGGACAACTGTTTATAAGCTAATATTAAAAATGAAAAAGCACAATCACTAAGAAATAAGCACCGAATAAGCTTCAAATAAGCACAAGCTTAACTGATGCACAGGACACTTTTTAGTTTACTAGGCACTTTCAAGCTTATTTTTAAGCACTTAGATAAGCTAGGAAATTAAAATACACACTGGGACTAACAAGTTAACCAAATAAGCTATCCAAAAAGCTAAAGCTTTCACAGTGGAATTCACTGGTGAGCTTATGAGGAGCTTATGAAATAACTTATAAACACTGGGTAATCTATGTATTAGTTAAGATGGACAAAACAAAAAGCAATAAGCAGACCTACCAAATAAGCTAGGAATTGGAAAATTAAGCTTGTGACTTTAAGATAGCTAGGTTGGCTTTCCAAAAAGTCAAAATATACAAGCTTAGGCTAATTAATAAGCTCTGTGAGAGCTTATGAAACTAGATGGCTCACTGGTGCACAGGGCATGTTTTTAAATAAGGTCTCAAAACAAACTAAGTAATAAGCACTTTATAAGCTGATTAAAAGTGAACTAATATTTTTCTAATTTAGTTAAGCAGCTAAATTTTACTATCTCAAAAGCTTAAAGGCTAAAACTTGATATTAAATACACAATAAAATTATTTATTTTATTCAAAAACTGACTAAATGGAAATTTGACTTTTTATACAAATGAGCTAAGTTGACTATGATGAACTTTTAATTGATTCTACTCACTAATTATGTTATATTAAGCTGTAATAAGATGGTTTTAGGCTAGAGTACCAAGTTACAAGCTACTATGATGTAATTTGTATCCCAAATTTTTAACAGTTAACTAGTAAAGTACAATTAAAACTAATTTTGACTTTTTATAAAACAAGCACTAGATTTTATGAATGCAATGAGTTATAAGGAACTAAAGTGACACATAACAACAACAAATAACAACTCAAATAACTTCTAACTCATGATAATAAGCAGATCCAAACACCTCTTTATACAACTGTTGTGAAGCATTAATCACTAAAACAAGTTCTTAAACTGAGAAATCTATTTATTAACTTGTAATAACTATATTTAAACACGATTAAGCCAAAATTAACAGGATTAAAACACTTATACTAGAATATGCAAATTTTGAGAAAATAGCTTACAAGAGATTATCCAACCGAGAATACAGAACCAAGAACAAGAACCACTCCTATATGCTTACCACTAAGCTTCTAAACCAAGAGCATTCCATATATCACCCTGCTTCTGTCTTGATCTTCATTTCCATTGCTTTTTTATTTTTTACTAATTTATTTGTATTTTTTTTGTATTTTTCTCTTTTTGATACTAGACTGATTTTAAAGGTTTCTAAAAGCTTAAATAAGCTTTCTGAGGAAAAAATAAAAAATAATAAAAAAAAATAAAAAAAATAAAAAAAAAAGAAAAAAAAAGAAAACGTAAAAGGGAAATATTAGTGGTTTTTAGGAGTAAGTGTTTTGCACTTACTCAGCAAATGGTAATGAGTCCGCCATGTCTAACCCACATAAGGATTGGCTAATCCAGGAGCAAACGGCTCTTGGTAAAGATATATCAAACCCGTTGATGGCTTGCAATTTGCCCAAAATTGTATGGTGTTCAGCTCACCATATCTTTAATTAGTGAAGAGTTGGCTAGCCCGCAAGTTTATGGCTTGTGGTAAAGGCAGTTGGAAAGCCATAATTGGTAATCGGCTCACCAAAGATAATATTGATAATTTATCTAAGAGTTGGCTAGTCCAGAAGCAAACGGCTTCTGGTAAAGACAAATCAAAACCGTTGAAAGCTGGTGATTTGCTCAAAATCATTTGGTTATCATTGTACCAAGGTTCTTACTTGAACTAAAACAATTGGCTACTCCAGAAGTAATGGCTTTTGGTAAAGAGATGAAATCCATTAATTTTTCTCAAAACATTGCTAGGGGCTAGCAATATCTTAGTGTGGGGGATTGATGAGTGTCTAAATACTCATCATTTTTGTACTGTTTAGAATGCCAAAAACATCTGAAAACACTCATAAATGCATCAAAATAATGAAAATATCACAAATAAGTGTTTTATGTGTTTTAAATGCAAAAATACCAAAATCAGATGAAAAACGTATCAAGTTTGCATAATTGGCAGTTTTAGTCCCCCAAGTTTCAAAAGTTGTCAAAAACAGTCCCTGGTAAATCTAAATAAAGTAAAATGTCATTTAAGGTCCAAGGGATTCAAGAGTTGTCAAAATTGGTCCTTGAAATTTAAAATTACAACTTTGGTCCCTTAACTTTGAAAATTGTCATTAATGGTCCTTGGATTTTTAAAAATGTAAAATAATCAAATATGGTCCTTGTACTATTAAATTTTGTCAAGTGTGGTCCTTGTGATAACTTTGGAAAAATTACAGGTTCAGCCCCTCATGTTTGGATAATTTACAACATTGGTCCTTGTATTCATAACAAACCAAATTGGACCCCTTTTGTATTTTAAACCCCAGCCAAATCAAAAAGAACCCCTGTCAATACCCTTGACCCCCCATTTTGACCCCCCTTCATAATAATATCAAACGGTCAAAATTGGTCAAACCCGCCAAAAACCTGAAACACTGTTCATCTCCCTCTCTTCGACTGTAAAACCAAAACCAGTGTGGTTTTTCTTCCACTTGACATTTCCACCTTTCCACCTGTCTTTCCACTTGTATACCCACTCCCCTCCACCTTCACAATACCTCAAACTTCTTTAAATGCCAAAAACCTGCTCTTGACTATTTTGGCGCCAAAACTACAAATGGATGGTTCTGATGATTTTGACCAATCCAATGGTTGGAATGAGCTGGGAAAGATTCAGAGATGTAGACAGAGTCTCAAAAGTCTATAAAGATGAGAGGAGAAGCAATGTAGTGAGATATCTAGAGTATTTTAATTTAGTTCATGTCGTTTTAATTAATTTTAAATTTCCAGTGTTTGTTTAAACTCTCAAGTACTTTATTTAAGTGTTTTAAGTGTATGTGAATCTATTTTAGTTATCAATTTCAAGTCTTAATCTGATTTTCAAGTTTATGCAATTTTCAAGTTCGAATTCTCAAAATATGTTAATGTTATTGTTAGTTGTTATTAAGGACTGATAAGCCAACATAAGCTTCTCAGAAAGCTTATTTAAGCTTTTAGAAACCTTTAAAATCAGTCTAGTATCAAAAAGAGAAAAATACAAAAAAAATACAAATAAATTAGTAAAAAATAAAAAAGCAATGGAAATGAAGATCAAGACAGAAGCAGGGTGATATATGGAATGTTCTTGGTTTAGAAGCTTAGTGGTAAGCATATAGGAGTGGTTCTTGTTCTTGGTTCTGTATTCTCAGTTGGATAATCTCTTGTAAGCTATTTTCTCAAAATTTGCATATTCTAGTATAAGTGTTTTAATCCTGTTAATTTTGGCTTAATCCTGTTTAAATATAGTTATTACAAGTTAATAAATAGATTTCTCAGTTTAAGAACTTGTTTTAGTGATTAATGCTTCACAACAGTTGTATAAAGAGGTGTTTGGATCTGCTTATTATCATGAGTTAGAAGTTATTTGAGTTGTTATTTGTTGTTGTTCTGTGTCACTTTAGTTCCTTATAACTCATTGCATTCATAAAATCTAGTGCTTGTTTTATAAAAAGTCAAAATTAGTTTTAATTGTACTTTACTAGTTAACTGTTAAAAATTTGGGATACAAATTACATCATAGTAGCTTGTAACTAATGAAGTTGCTTCCCTCAAACGGAGTGAGAGACGGAGTAGAATTGGCTATGATAGGTTGAGAAGATGTGGTGGGACCCCCACTCACAGAATTATGAGAATAACCAAGAACTTCTTGAGAGTACTCTTCAGAAGCAACATCAATGATATCTATTCGGTTAACCGACTCAGAATCATAGTTTGCGGAGTACCTCGAAGTTTGATCAAGGTTAAAGGTGACAGCTTCATTACCAACACGTAATGTGATTTCTTGCTCAAATACATCAATGAGAGCACGGCCCGTTCTCAGGAATCCTCGTCCAACAATGAGAGGAACCCGATGATCGGCATCGAAATCAACAACCACAAAGTCAGCTGGAAAATGGAACTTTCCTACTTTCACAAATACGTCCTCGGCAATGCCAAGTGGACGGGATATTGTACGATCTGCAAGCTCGAGAGTCATGCATGTAGGAGTAAGTTCCGGAAGAGAAAGTTTCTTCCATACTGAATAAGGCATCAGATTGATGCTTGCACCAAGATCGGCTAAGGCAAAGTATTCAACCATCCCTGGAAATACACAAGGTAAGAGAAATTTCCCAGGATCTCCAAGCTTCTCTGGAAGCTTCTTCACGATAACTGCAGAGCAGTTCTCGTTCAGAGGAGTTTTTGCCATCTAAAACAGTTTTTCCTTGTTGCTTAACATGTGTTTGAGAGTTGATGCAAACTTGGGCATCAGCATGATAGCATCCGCAAAGCTTATGTCAAAATGTAGTTCTTGGAAAATTTGAAATAATTTGTCCATTTGATGACTGGCTTTTTCGCGGAGCTTTTGCTCATTCAAACGTGATGGGTAAGGAATAGAAGTTTTGGATTTGGGGTTTTCAACGGGAGCTACTGGAGGTTCAAAAACAACTCCTGGATTGGATTTGGGTTTCGGGACAACTTGAGGTTGGACATTGTTGGTACCTCCGTTATTAGTAGGAAGTTCCTTGTCCTTTGTTGCCTCAGGTTCACTTTCCACTACCTTCGGGAGAGAAGAAGAAGAGGTAGTAGGAATAGCGGGTCCATTGTATGAAACACCACTTCTGGTTGTGATCGCCTTTGCATCGCCCCTCGGGTTAGCGATCGTGTTGCTCGGAAGTTTTCCTGAGCCCGAGGGTTGATCATTTAAAGACTTCTTTAGATCAGCGATCTGACTGACCAACAACCTGTTCATTTCATCTTGGGATTTCATGAATTGTTTCAATAACTCATCAGATGATGGTCCAGTTGGAACAATGGCTTGAGTTTGATTAGGAAAATTCTGGCCTTTAATGTTCGGATTAGGGCCTTGATTTTGAAAATTTCCTTGATTAGGATTCACATTCCCATGAAATTGATTCCCTCGATTGAAATTGTTTGATTAAAGTTTCCTTGATGTTGGAAACCTTGATTTGGTCCAGGATAGAAATTACCTTGGTTTTGATAACCTTGGTTCATTCTAGGTTGGTTCTGATTCCGGTTTTGTATGTTAGGATTCTGGTTAAAACCGGGTGGTCCCTGATAAGTATTAGCACGGTAGTTTGGTTCATTTTGAGGACGGTATTGATTACCTCCCTGATGTGAAGTACCGGCTAGAGCATTGGCTTCAAACGGACTACCATCGGTGGCAGTACAGTTGTAGTATGCATGAGGGCCACCACAAGTGCCACCACAAACGGACTACCATCGGTGGCAGTACAGTTGTAGTACGTAAAGACCATTTTCCTCTACCCTTGCATTGACTTACGTACTATATGACAAAAGAAAATTGTTTTTACACTAGTAGGACTTTTATTTCACAAATTTTACGTTTTTACTTGCGCACTCGCGTAATTTTTATACATAACGCACGTTTTCATTTTAAGTCACGTTTTTAGATAATTTAGGTTTACGTTTTAGTTAAAATAGTTTATTTAAGTTATTTTGTTTTATAAATCATAGAAAAACATCATTTTAAATATAGTGATAGCATTTATTTAATATATTTTAGCTTTTTAATTTTCTTTAATTTGCATTTAAGCCCCTGTATTTACAAAACTTTCTCTTTAGGTATAAATATTCCAAAATCCTTACTGATCACTATCCTTAGTGATTATTCGACATCTGAATTTGTTCAAACACCATTCATCCTCCGTGGGACTTAACGACCCGGGAATCCACTATATTCTCCAGATCTTAATTGCATTTGCTTCTGAGCTGTTTGAAGTTTATTACGGTTGACCATTCACAAGTGGTTAGCTTGTGTGATAAACTTGACTGTTTGGGAGCGAATCAAATTTTGGCGCCGCTGCCGGGGAGGCTGTAAGCGTGTTTTAAGCATTTTTCAGATCCATTCTTGCACATATACCACCTTTTTGTAAACAGTTTTTTTGTAAAGTTAATCAAAATCAAAAAGTTCATTAACACTTTTCCTAAAGTGTTAACAACACCAAACAAAATATAAAACAACAAAACAATCGTAACGTTTTCTATCTTGTATTTTCTTTAAGGTGATTCTTAAAGAGATACGATTTGGTTAAACGAGACGATACCAAAAATATTTTCCAAAAGTTTTTAAACCCTTAGCACAAATCCATACCTACGTCTTTTTAGTGGTACATAAATACATAAAAATCAACCACCGCAAATCAAGGAAGTACACCTACCAACTGGGGGTGTGAACATTAATAAGTTCCCGAACAAAAGATTTAAAACTTGCCTTTGTGTCCTTGTGATTTGGTGTACCTTTTTCAAAGAAGCCATTTCATTTGTGATTATTGGTTTAAGTTCACTTGTCGTTTTGCCTCGCATTTGTTTTGAAAATTGATTTTTATACTTAGTGCATGCGCACTCGTTCTTCCAGTTCTACAAGTCCACTTTCTGAGCTTGCAAATATTCCTCGTAGACGTAGAGGACGTTCTGCTCCTTCAGCCGTGACTGAGGAACGTCTAGCACAACCACCTCCTGTCGTAATGGCAGAAGACAAACCGATGAATGAGCTTCTCCAAGCACCCATCGAGGGTTACGGAGATGCCATTATTGTCCCAGCCATCGTGGCTGATACCTTTGAGCTCAAAACCGGGTTGCTTAATCTGGTAACCCAAAGCCAATTCTATGGTTTTGAGCGGGATGATCCTCATGCACATATTCGATGGTTTAACAAGATTGCATCTACCATCAAATACAAGAATGTCCCACATGAAGCAATTAAGCTTCTTCTGTTCCCATTTTCTCTAGAGGGACAAGCCCGGAATTGGCTTGAGAAACAACCCCCTCGTTCCATTGAGACATGGGAAGATCTAGTCACCAAGTTTGTTAACGAATTCTATCCTCCATCCCGAACTACAAGTCTTAAGAATGAGATAATGAAATTCTCTCAAAGATTTGATGAATCATTCGGGGAGGCATGGGATCGTTACAAAGAGTTGCTCCGCAAGTGTCCGCATCATGGTTTTACCGAATTAATGCAAATGGATACTTTCTACAATGGTCTGAACCAGACTAACCAAGACTCTTTAAATGCCTCCGCGGGAGGTAATTTCTTGAGCAAGACCACAAAAGAAGCCTTGCAAATCATTGAAAACAAGTCCCAGGTCCGCCCTTTCCGAACAAAGACATATCAGACTCAGTCTAATGTTGGACCTTCTACTTCATCTCCCGTGAATACATCTAGCACCGATGCTAAGATTGACAAACTCACGGATATTGTTCAGGCTTTGGTTCTTGCTAACCAAAAGAAAGTCACTTTCACACAGACACCATCACATGGTGAAGTGAAGAAAGTCGAGGTCTGTGTCACTTGTGGTGGCCCTCATGCATACTACAACTGTACTGCCACCGATGGTAGTCCGTTTGAAGCCAATGCTCTAGCCGGTACTTCACATCAGGGAGGTAATCAATACCGTCCTCAAAATGAACCAAACTACCGTGCTAATACTTATCAGGGACCACCCGGTTTTAACCAGAATCCTAACATACAAAACCGGAATCAGAACCAACCTAGAATGAACCAAGGTTATCAAAACCAAGGTAATTTCTATCCCGGACCAAATCAAGGTTTCCAACATCAAGGAAACTTTAATCAAACAATTTCAATCGAGGGAATCAATTTCATGGGAATGTGAATCCTAATCAAGGAAATTTTCAAAATCAAGGCCCTAATCCGAACATTAAAGGCCAGAATTTTCCTAATCAAACTCAAGCCATTGTTCCAACTGGACCATCATCTGATGAGTTATTGAAACAATTCATGAAATCCCAAGATGAAATGAACAGGTTGTTGGTCAGTCAGATCGCTGATCTAAAGAAGTCTTTAAATGATCAACCCTCGGGCTCAGGAAAACTTCCGAGCAACACGATCACTAACCCGAGGGGCGATGCAAAGGCGATCACAACCAGAAGTGGTGTTTCATACAATGGACCCGCTATTCCTACTACCTCTTCTTCTTCTCTCCCGAAGGTAGTGGAAAGTGAACCTGAGGCAACAAAGGACAAGGAACTTCCTACTAATAACGGAGGTACCAACAATGTCCAACCTCAAGTTGTCCCGAAACCCAAATCCAATCCAAGAGTTGTTTTTGAACCTCCAGTAGCTCCCGTTGAAAACCCCAAATCCAAAACTTCTATTCCTTACCCATCACGTTTGAATGAGCAAAAGCTCCGCGAAAAAGCCAGTCATCAAATGGACAAATTATTTCAAATTTTCCAAGAACTACATTTTGACATAAGCTTTGCGGATGCTATCATGCTGATGCCCAAGTTTGCATCAACTCTCAAACACATGTTAAGCAACAAGGAAAAACTGTTTTAGATGGCAAAAACTCCTCTGAACGAGAACTGCTCTGCAGTTATCGTGAAGAAGCTTCCAGAGAAGCTTGGAGATCCTGGGAAATTTCTCTTACCTTGTGTATTTCCAGGGATGGTTGAATACTTTGCCTTAGCCGATCTTGGTGCAAGCATCAATCTGATGCCTTATTCAGTATGGAAGAAACTTTCTCTTCCGGAACTTACTCCTACATGCATGACTCTCGAGCTTGCAGATCGTACAATATCTCGTCCACTTGGCATTGCCGAGGACGTATTTGTGAAAGTAGGAAAGTTCCATTTTCCAGCTGACTTTGTGGTTGTTGATTTCGATGCCGATCATCGGGTTCCTCTCATTGTTGGACGAGGATTCCTGAGAACGGGCCGTGCTCTCATTGATGTATTTGAGCAAGAAATCACATTACGTGTTGGTAATGAAGCTGTCACCTTTAACCTTGATCAAACTTCGAGGTACTCCGCAAACTATGATTCTGAGTCGGTTAACCGAATAGATATCATTGATGTTGCTTCTGAAGAGTACTCTCAAGAAGTTCTTGGTTATTCTCATAATTCTGTGAGTGGGGGTCCCACCACATCTTCTCAACCTATCATAGCCAATTCTACTCCGTCTCTCACTCCGTTTGAGGGAAGCGACTTCATCTTGGAAGAGATTGAAGCATACTTGGCTAGTGATTCTGTTCCATGGGAAATTGATCACGCTCCAATTGACATCGAGGGGGACATACTTCTCATTGAGAAGTTGCTTAATGATGATCCATCATTAACCCCTCACACTAGTGATTCGATTCCAGATGAGATTAATATTATAGTGTATTCCACTGTGAAAGCTTAATATTATAACCACTATCACGTCCAGATGGGTTGAGGAAAATTATCAATATTATTATAGTGAATTCCAGATGAGAGGAAAATTAATATTATAACCACTATCACGTCCAGAAACGGATTAAACAATCATAATGTAGAGGGTTCTCCGTGGCTGGGGAATATTCTTAAGATCCATGGATGAATGCTTTGTGATTACTCTTTCATCTTCGTCATAGCTAATGTCGACCATGGATTGTAGAACGACCTCTTCAGTTGGTGTGGCATTGTATTCAGTTGGCTCGATGACAGAAACAAGAAGAATATCCCTTAAATCTGCTGGTGTGATGGTGACTTGTTTGTGGTTTAGCGTCACTGTCACAACATTTTGACCTTTGATCTTTCGCATTGTATGCCAGAATTGGTGAATGTAGATCTTCGGCACTGTAGCAGAGTTGGTGAGCATGTTCTGATAGGGGTGAGTATTCAGAATATCCACTGCAATCTCACATGAAGACTCTGAACAGGTGAAACTATCAAAATCAACTCTAAGGTTGTTCTTTCCGATCTTCATTGGATAATCATGAGGGAAGATATCTTCAACAGTGAGAACGTTTGGTGCTTCCACAATTTGCATTTGAGCGTCCACGTCGTGATCTGAAAGATATTTAGCCAAAAGAACCAATATATCGAAAGACATTATGTTAGTTAACAGTTGATTTTATTGTCTATTATTTGAATGTGATATGTCGATGATTGTTTCGAGTCCAATGTCACTTATTAGTCCAATAGTCCAAAGAATTCGTGATAAGTTTTGTGAGTTGATTAAATTTGAGTTTTAAAGTCCAAGTTTTCACTTATTTTTCACAACTTATTAAACATTTAAGCTTATTATTGACATTTTGGTTTCGTGGCGTTATGATTTATTTATTTACAAGTTTTCACGCATAACAATTCATAATTTTGGTTAAAACTAGGATTAGGCGTAGATTTTGCAAGCTTATGCGTAAACAGGAGTGGTTATACGCGTAAACGTAAGCTTATGCGTAGGTTCTTGACTTACGCGAAGGAAAAGAGGGCCTTAGGCGTAAAGCTTACGCGTAAGCGTATAAGGAACCTTACATGTAAGGCTTACTCGTAAGAGTGAACCTTATGCATAGAGGTTACTGTTTACGCATATCCTTCACAGGATACGCGTAGTCCCCATTGTAGAACCTTATGCGTAAGATTTCTCTTACGCATAACATTCTACGCGTGAGGTGATCCTTATGCGTAGATGTTCAAGTAACCTTGATTCTGAATTTTCACGCGTAGAAACCTGAAATAAATTCATCATGACACCAATATTAACACGTACATTCAATCCTTATCAGTTTTAAACATGAATACTCAATCAAATAGTTACGCGTAGAGTTTCTTATGCGTAAGACTTAAACCCTAAATAAAGAATTACAAGTAAACGAATTAACCATGGGAAATGCACCAAAATTTTTCTGGGATGTCTAGGAGGCCTATTGAGTTGTTTTGTCACACCCCCAAATTACCTGTTTTGCAGCGGAATGGAATTCCTGGTGGTTGACTGTCATAGCATCACAATCACAGTTATATTTGTTGGGAATTAAGGAAAACTACTGATTCTGCCGAAGCATAAACTACTGATTCTGCCGAAGCATCTGTCGAAGAGATTCTGCCGAAGAAGAATGGATTCTGCCGAAGTTATACTTCAGCAGAAGTGTTAAAGCAGATATTGTGTTGCTGCTGAAAGTGCGAACCACGTAGGAGAGATAAGCTCAGTTTAGAGTAAAAGTCAGCGCCGTATGTATAGGTTGGCGCCGTATTAAGTAGAGCTTACTCAGAATAAACAATATGATTAACAAAACAATATGATTAGTTGCATGCTTGTCTAGATGCATGCTTAGTCTATGTTAGTATTAGGAGCGTAAATTGTCAACGCTCACTAGGGTTTCTTGCCTATATAAGAAACCATGTTAGTTTGTAATAGAGAAGGTTTTTAAAAAGTCTTTCAAGTCTTGTAATCTATTCGAAACATAGAGTTTCTATAATCAAAAGATCCATAGAGGATCAAAGAGTTCTTAGTTATTGTAACTTGTATTTACTTTCCGCTACAATACGAGTTGTAGAGATCTTCTATTAGTTTGCTTGTGATTACATAGGCAACACTAACGATCTCCGAGTGCTTAAGATCTATCAAGGTCTTGGTTTTCAACAAGTGGTATCAGAGCCTCGGGAAAGTCTCTACGATACTAAGAACCATTCTCACCCCCATATAATCAAACTTTCATTCACCATGCCTGGATCCGATAATGAAAATGAAGTCACCAACACAAACAACACCAACACCACTTCCATGCAACAGCTCAGTCTCTCAAACAGCAATGGTAAATTTCCTTATTTGAAAAGAGAAGAGTATGACCTTTGGACTATGAAGATGGAAAATTGGATTTCCAATATTGATTGGAATCTGTGGGAGGTAGTAAAGAAAGGGAACAGTCTCAAGAAAATGATTCCAGACAGGGATGGAAAGTTCATCATGGCTCCACCCAAAACTGCTGAAGAAGTGCTGGCCATGCAGAGAGAGCATAAAGTAAAAACCATTCTGCTTCAAGCCATTCCAGAAGATCATCTGTGTGATTTTCACCATATGGATGATGCAAAAGACATATGGATGGCTCTCAAAGCAAGGTTCGGTGGAAATGAAGAATCAAAGAGAATGAGGAAGTCCATGCTAAGACAACAGTTTCAGGACTTCAATATCTCAGAAGAAGAGGGTATCCACAAGGGATACGACAGGTTCCATAGGATCTTGAGTCAGCTGAACCAGCTGAATGCTAAACCGGATAATGAAGATTGCAACTCAAAGTTCTTGCGGTCCTTGCCGCCATCATGGTTGCATGTTAGTATAGCACTCAAGGCTAAAGGAGGGTTGGACATGCTCACTTTTGATGAGCTGTACAACAGACTCAGAACTCTTGAACCAGATGTCAGGACTCCCTACCGTACATCATCTTCTGGCCATGCAGCTTTTGTTGGAACATCTCACTCCAACACAATGGTACCTGCTCCAAGTTCCAACTACTTTCCATCATCTCCCAGTTCCAACTACTTCCCATCATCTTGCACTCCCACTCCACCACATAACCCTCGTCCCACTCCACCGTGTTCTCAAACTAGGACTAGTAGTGTGATGGAGGATGTTCTTCACTCGTTTGTTGCTGATTATGATACTCAGCAGTATCTTGCATATGAAGACTTTGATCAGTTGGACCCTCTTGAGATGGAGGAAATGAAACTGAAAATGCAGGTGGCATTGCTGTCAGTGGACATCAAAAGGTTTGAAGAGAAGTCTGGGAGGAAGTTTGCTTTCAAGGGAAAGGAACCAGCTCCCTTTGATAGGAGAAAAGTCAAGTGTTTCACTTGCCATCAGATGGGACATTTCTCCAGAGAATGCAAAGACAAGAAAAGTGGAGATGGAGCTAAATACCTCTCATATCAGCAGAAACAGCAGGAAGCTGGAGCTTCAGCAGCTCTCCTCACCATGGATGAACAGGTCAACTGGACTACACATGAACCTGTTAATGAGGAAGCTCATGATACTGATAAGCTTGGATTGCTTGCAAGGTGTACTTCGGATGAAAGGCATGATCAGTTTGCCTTGATGGGACTATCTCAGGTACACAACTGTATATTTGGTTGTAGTCTAAGATACAATGAACTTAAAGAAGAATTTGATGCTATGAAACCTAAGTTTGATGCATGCTATATTGATAATGAAGCTCATAAACTTGCATTAAAAACTGTAGAAAGACAAAAAGTATGGTTTCAAAAGAATCAAATAGCTTATGAAGAAAAGATAAAGGTTTTACAGTTTGATCTAGAAGTTGCAAATAATTACTTAAAACTGTCTGAGAAAGCAAAGGATGAAGCTGTGTCTGAAAACCTAGAGCTTAAGACAAAACTAGCTGAGGAAATAGCTAGGCATAAGGAATGGTTAATATCAGGTGATAATCTGGCCAGTGAAATCTATAACAGTCAAACAGTAACCTCTGGCTTAGGACTAGGCTTTCAAAAGTATGTAGGAGTAGAAGCTAAATATGATGGTCGTAAATCCACACCAGCAGGGTTAGCTAACTTTGTAAAGGAAGGTGAATTGCATGCTGTTCCTGGACCTATTAGAGGTGAATTTATGCCCATTGACCTATCCATCACTGTTGACTTTGATGGATCACATCATCTATATGGCAGAAAGTCAAAAGACTTGCCAGACCCTGATTCCTCATCTAATGACTTTGTCTCTTGCTCTGACAGTGACAATTCATCGGATCAAGGGTCCACTTCCTATGAAAGCTGTGATTCAAATGAGAAGTCTGACCTTCCCAAGCCTGAGCCTACACCCAAGCCTGCACCCTAGTCTACTTACAAGCCTTCTAAGGAAACTGCTGAGGAATCCACTTCCAAGATAGTTTCTTCTGAAGACTAGTCTTTTACATCTTTAAATAATCAGTCTGTTAAAAACAATTCCTTGAATGTAACTGTTTTAAGTACTTCTGATTGTAATCAAACATCTCCCTATTTGAATAAATCTTCCAAGAAGAAGACATGTTTTGTATGTGGAAGTAAAATTCATTTGATTAAGGATTGTGATTTTTATGAACAAAGATTGGGTGCATGTGCTACTCACCAGAAACACAAATCTAACTGGACCAATGTCGCTAATATTCCACCTTATGTCCCACAAGCAGCTAAGACTGACTCTCACTGGAGAAGCTCAGTTACCAGACCTTATGTCCAACCAACTAGCCCATACTTTAAACATGGTTATTGGCCTACATATGTTGACTCCATGTATGCTGGGATGGGATATGGGAGCACTGCTGTGAAGCCCTCAGCAGGTTGTTCTTGGACTAACAAGGGACCCAATAATCAATGGAGGACCAAGAACAATGGTGGATCCTCTAAATCTTCATGTCCTAAACCTGTGATCCACAAGGCAGGTTCAAGTCAGTAATGACTTGAACCTCCATTGTACACTAACTGTATGTATATATTTTTGTTGTTGTTTGTAGGATCATCCCCTTAAGCATAAGAATATTGGTATTGTTGATAGTGGTTGTTCCAGAAGCATGTCTGGAAACAGAGATATGATGCACAACTTTGTTCCCATAGAAGGAGGAGGCAATGTAACTTTTGGAGGAAGTGATGGGAGTATCACAGGGAAAGGCACCATAAAAACACCTCATCTAGATTTTGAAAATGTGTACTATGTTAAGGAACTTCAACATTTCAACTTGTTCTCAGTTTCACAAATCTGTGACACTAAGAACAAAGTTCTCTTCACTGAGAATGAATGTCTTGTGCTGTCTAAAGACTTCAAACTCCCAGAAGAAACTTCAATTCTGCTGAAGGTTCCTCGTACTCACAATTTATACACATTCAACCTTAATGAAGTGCAACCAGGTGGTGACCTCACTTGTTTGGTGGCTAAAGCATCTCTTGATGAGTCCACTAAATGGCATAGGAGGATGGCTCATGTGAATTTCAAGACCATTAACAAACTTTCTAAAATGGGTCTTGTTGAAGGTCTTCCCACCAAAGTATTCACAAATGATCATAATTGTGTTGCTTGCAACAAAGGAAAGCAACACAGAGCTTCTTACAAAGCTATCAATGCTATGAGCATCATTACTGAACCTCTTCAGTTGCTTCACATGGATCTGTTTGGTCCAACTCAAGTCAGAAGCATTGATCATAAGTTCTTCTGTTTGGTTATTACTGATGGCTATAGCAGATTTTGTTGGGTGTTCTTTCTCAGAACCAAAGATGAAACCTCTCAAGTGCTGACTGAATTCATCACTCTCGTTGAAAATCAGTTGAACAAAAAGGTCAAGGGTATTCGGTGTGATAATGGGACAGAGTTCAAAAATGCAATTCTAATAGAACTCTGTGGGTCAAAAGGTATAAAAAGGGACTATAGTAATCCAAGAACCCCACAACAAAATGGGGTAGCTGAAAGAAAGAATAGGACCTTAATAGAGGCTGCAAGATCAATGCTTGCAGACTCTAAACTACCTACTATGTTCTGGACTGAAGCTGTTGGCACAGCGTGCTATGTGCTAAACAGGGTCTCCATTACAAGACCTCAACTCAAAACACCTTATGAACTTCTCTTTGGGAAGGTTCCTGTCATTCATTACCTAAAACCTTTTGGTTGTCAAGTAACCATTCTGAACACCAGTGATCCATTGGGAAAGTTTGATGAGAAAGCTGATGATGGCTACATTGTGGGTTACTCAGCTCATAGTAAGGCCTACAGGGTGTACAATTTGCATGCCAAGAAGATAGAGGAGACGCTGAACCTGAGATTTCTGGAAGATAAGCATAATGTTCAAGGACAGGGTCATACATGGTCATTTGATCTTGACTACTTAACTGATTCCTTGGGTCATACATGGTCATTCAAGGACACTTGGCTAACCAGACTGCAGACCCTCAAACTGCTCCCACTAACAATGCAGGTCCCGTTGATGATGACTCTGGAAATGAGTTTGAAGATGATGAGCAACCTATACTTGTGCCTTCTTTCTCCCCTAACAATATTGCAGGTACCACCTCCAAGGATACTGCCGATACAAGTGATGAAGATGAATCCCATTATGCTGAGGACCTTGCTAGGCTTCAAACACAAGAATTTGCTGCTAAGCTTGAAGCAGAGAAACTGAATGGAGAGATTGCTAATGAAGGAGTCAGCAGAAACCGTGTGTCTGCTGAAGTTGACTCTGTCACACCTATCATCCACAAATCTGCTGAAGGCTATACTGTTTCTTCTCATGTTCCTTCTCAAGTGTCTTCAGACTTTGGAGAACCTCATACACGCTTTCCAAAACCCTCCGATCTTGGAAATCATCAACCCAAAGCTGGCATTTTCACCTCACCATCGTATGATGCTGCATTTGAACCAACAATAACCAATCTTGATTCATCCATTGAAGTCAGCCCCACTACTACTCAGAGGATCAACATTGCTCATCCTCAATCCAACATCATAGGTGATCTTCTGGCACCTGTTCGAACTCGAAGGGCTATCACAAGTCCTTAATTTGGACAGATTGCTTTTCTCTCTTATGTCTCCAACCAGCAAAGAGACAATCACACGGACTTCAAACATTGTCTGTTTGCTTGTTTTCTTTCTCAAGTGGAACCTACAAGTGTTTCTCAAGCTCTTAACGATTCAAGCTGGCTAGAAGCAATGCAAGAAGAAATGCAACAATTTCACAATCAGCAGGTTTGGATTTTGGTTCCACTCCCTGATGGCAAATATGCCATTGGGACAAAGTGGATTCTGAAGAATAAGAGAGATGCTCGTGGTGTTGTGATAAAAAACAAAGCAAGATTAGTAGCTCAAGGCTTCAGACAAGAGGAAGGGATTGATTATGATGAGGTGTTTGCACCTGTGGCCAGAGTTGAAGCAATTCGCATTTTCCTGGCATATGCTTCTTACATGGGTTTCATGGTGTATCAAATGGATATCAAAGGTGCTTTTCTGTATGGAGAGATTGAAGAGGAGGTCTATGTCTCTCAACCTAAGGGATTTGAAGACCCAGATCACCTAAATCATGTTTACAAGGTTGTTAAAGCTCTTTATGGCTTACATCAGGCTCCAAGAGCTTGGTATGCTAGGCTTTCATCATTCCTGCTGAAGCATGGTTATAGGAGAGGTGCTATTGATAAAACTCTGTTCCTAAAGAAGAATTACTCAGACATCATTTTGGTGCATGTGTATGTGGACGACATTATTTTTGGCTCCACAAACGAAGCTTGGTGCAGGGAATTTGAGGACCTAATGAAGGGTGAATTTCAAATGAGTGCTATGGGAGAACTTACTTTCTTCTTGGGTCTCCAAGTTCAGCAGAAACAAGATGGCATTTTTATCTGTCAAGATAAATATGTGAGGGACATTCTAAAGAAGTTTGGTATGGAAGGTGTTAGGACTGCTACAACACCTTATGAAGCTCCAAAGACTAAAGCGAATAATGAAACAGATCTACCTGTGAATGTTCATCTGTACAGGTCCATGATTGGTTCATTGATGTATCTAACAGCTTCAAGGCCTGATATTACATTTGCTGTGAGTGTTTGTTCTCGACATCAAGTCACTCCACTTACTTCCCATCTAAATGCTGTCAAGAAGATCTTCAAGTACCTCAAAGGCCAACCTTTTTTAGGCCTTTGGTACCCAAAAGAGTCTCCTTTTAAGTTGGAAGCATATAGTGACAGTGATTATGCTGGTGCAAATCTGGATAGAAGATCCACAACTGGAGGCTGCCAATTTCTTGGCAAGAGGTTGATTTCTTGGCAATGCAAGAAACAAACCATTGTGGCTGCCTCAACTACTGAAGCAGAGTACGTTGCTGCTGCAAATTGCTGTGGTCAGGTCCTCTGGATTCAAAACCAATTGCTGGACTATGGGTACAACTTCATGAACACTACAATTCATATAGATAACCAAAGTACCATCTGCATAGTCAAAAATCCAGTCTTTCACAGTCAAACTAAACACATTGAAATCAGGCACCACTTTATAAGAGATGCATATGACAAACATTTGATAAAAGTGGCTAAAATCCATACTGATGATAATGTGGCAGACCTATTAACAAAAGCGTTTGATGGACCAAGGTTTCAACACCTCGTGGTCAATATTGGAATGTTAAACCCTTGACTGCATAGTTTGAGGGGAGGCATAGGCCTCAGGGGAGGATTTTGTACAAACTCTGCATATTTTGTTTGTGTCATATTTTGTTCAATAAACAGTTTTTCTAAATTTGATTCGATCAGTTTGTAAAAACATCATTTTGCCAATAGTGATAGTGTTTATTTAATAGATTTTATCTTTTTGATTTTCTCTATTTGCAATTTTGCCTCTGTTGTTTATGATTCTTTGCTAACACTAACTGTCTAATTATTTGTTAGCTTGTTTTTGTGTTGTTCTTGTGTTGTGTTGTGTCTGTTTTGCAGTTGTCTAGATTACAGTTTGTCAATATCATGTTCAAGTTCAAATTCATCAAGAGTGACTCAAAGGTACATGGTCAAGATAGCTATAAGAGTGTTGCTGGTTTCTTCTGAAAGCAAAAGTTCTGAAGCATACAATTTGATTCCACTGAAGTTCATACTGAAGAAAAGAAATTGAAGTCAAATTGTTCATTCATTCATTCAAGAAACAGTTTACAACTTACAGCTTACATAAAGTCAACCTACTACATATGCATCTACAAGATACGAGCTGTACAAAGCTAAGCCTAATCTAGTGTATATCTTTCATTCCGAAATCTAATCGAATGCTGGATATGCGTTAGATGCTGGCTTTGCCTTCGTAGGTCTTGCATAACCACCCATTCAGTCTAACTGGCTGGTTGGATATGCATGACAAGCTCGACGAAGATGCTAAGGACCAAAATGGAGGGATGGATTGATGAAAACGATTGACGATGACGATGACCACGCAGGATGACGTAGAGAACTAACGTGTCCTGTGTGCTTCATCTATTCATTTCAACCAAAATGCAATCGATCCACTCTCCTTAAGCCCTTCTTCTATACGATGTGTGTTGATGCACCAAAAGATGGCGCAGTGAGACCAAGAACCACCTCTCTATCTTTGGGGAGTGGCGGATTCCTGGCACGAGGTCTTTGTTGAGACCGAGGTGCTGGAGGTTGGGAGTAAGATGTTCCCTCCTTATAGGAGTCATCAGAATCATCAGCAGATTCACTTGGATTCACTACACTGTCATCTTCTGAAGAAGAAAGAAAGGGTGATTTATTTGGTCGTGGGTAGGGTTGAGGAAAGTAATGGAACCATGGGTTTGATTCACCACTTGATGATGATGAAGAGGAGGATGAAGATGAGGAAGTGAGATCTATGATCTCAGGTTTGGTATTCATGGTGCAATATTGGTTAATTGGGGTTATTTTGCATCTAGGGTTTGTGGTAATTATTTGGGGATCTTGATGAAGAAATGAGTTACATTGGGATCATTTTATAGACGGGTTTGAGGTTCAATGAGTTTAATGCAAGTGGGTGGCACAGTAATTCTAGAAACTTACCGAAGATATGCGTATCCTTGATGCATTCTGCTGAAGCTATAAATTCAGCAGATTGATCATGTGTTCCTGCTGAAGTGTTGTTTTGGGTTGGGTCAAAAGATACAATACACGTCAGCAATAGTCAACCAAACGGTCAATTTTTGTTTGACTATAATTTGGGCAAAAAACTATCAATCCACCATCACTCTCTTCAGTACAAACATATTCCCTCTCATTCCACTCTCACAAACACTCACCATTTCAAGAATCATAACCTAAAACACCCATTTTCCTCATGGCTCTTGAATTTAAACATGATCACAACAAAGTTGCATTTCTGGGAAACGGTAAGGGATATGATCTGTACGAACCAATGGTGGAGTTCCTGAAAAGGTCCAAGATTTGTTATGCTCTAACTCATTCTCCTTATGAGATATATGAGTCTCTGATCACTCAATTTTGGGAAACTGCTGAGAAAAGGAGCGAGACAGAAATTAGGGCTGTGATCGACGGAACAGAGCACATTGTGACAGAGGACCTAATTCGAAGGAAGCTTCACTTGGAAGATGCTGATGGAGCATTTCATTCTAGTCAGGAAAATGTTCTTACTGGGCTAAGGGCAATTGGCTATCGTGGTACAAGGACAGATATGTGGCTGAAGAAGGAACTTTGCCCGAAGTGGAGGTTCATGGTTCACACTTTGCTTCAATGCATGAGTAACAAGACCGGAGGATGGGATCAGTTCTCTACACAATTGGGCTATGGTATTGTGTGTCTTTCCCAAGGGGTAACTTTCAATTTTTCTAAGTATATTTTTGAAAACTTGGTTGAAAATATTCAAAAGAAAAAGGGAAAATTTTTAATGTACCCAAGGTTTCTACAAATGATTTTAGACACCACTACCCAAACCCAAGCTTTTTATCCTATAAGTACTTTAACTGCTAAATTGTTTGCCACAATGAGAACCCACTTTCAGGGGGAACATCATCCCTTGCTAGCAGCCATGTTGCCCCAAGGTAATGAGGCTGCTGATGAGGAGAATGTGACTCATAATCCTCCTCCCTCACCTATTGCTACTGATGGTAATCCATTGGTTAACATTGAAGAGGGCCCATCTTCAACTGTTGAAGCAACTCATGTTGCTCAAGACCAGTCACCATGTCCCAGTCCTCCACCCACACTTACTACTCATGATGAGTCAGATCTACATAGACCACCCACACCAAGTCCTGTTAGGGATCCTCTCAATGAAGATCTTCCTCACATTGAGCATGACCATGTTTCTTCTGAAAGGTCCAATGAAGCTCCCCTTACCACAGAGCAATCTGCTGGTGGAGCTGAGGACCCTATTACACTCTCATCTGTCCATGCTCTTGTCAACAGGTATGCTGCTGAGGTCACTAGTCTGAAAAAGGAACTTGCAGAGACCAAGTCTTCTCTTGGAGGTAAGATTGAAGATCTGCAGAATCAAGTCAAGGACTTAGAGGACAAACTCAAAAGGAGCTCCAAAAGGAAGCTTGTGGTTTCCTCTGATGAAGAACAAGAAGTACCTCATTTTGAGTCTCTGGACATGTTGGCTGATGTTTCTCTCAATGATCCTGCATCAGTAGCTGCTACTTTCTCAAGGAAGAAGGAACCTGTCCTTTACAAAAGAAGAAGGAGATCCTCCTCACATAAGGCTTCTTCTGAAGCTTCAAAGGAACCTGGGAAGGATAAGGATGCATCTACTGATGTGCTAATGGAGGATGTCTCTTCAGATCCTAATCAATCTGCATCAGTTCAAGAACCAACAGACCTTTCACCGTCAGCAGATCTGTCAGACATTGCTACTATGACCACTCCAGTTGATAATCTGCATCAACATGTTGACCTAGGTACTGCAACAGAGATTCCTATAGTTGATCTAACTGAAGAAGAGTGTGTTAAGCAGCCTGATGATAAAGGGAAAAATGTCATCACTGAAGATGAGCTTGGTCCTAACCTGGTGAGTGAGGAGGAAAGACTAGGTCAAGCAAGTAGATTGGCTGAGTTTGAGAAGTCAAAGGAAAGTGTAGCATTAGCTAAACAACTTGAAACAGAGGAATTTTCATCTTTAACTCCTGAGAGAAGAAAAGAACTAGATGAACTGAGGGTTCAGATGCCTGCTGAACACTGGGATATTCTCACTCCGCAAGTCATTTCAAGACCTTCTCTGGCTCAAAGTATACTAGGTGGAGATTTCCTCAGTGACAATTATGTGGAGCGAATGATGGCTCAGGGAAGACAAAGGAAGCAAGAAGAAATCGCACAAAAGAGGGCCATCAAAGCTAAGAAGGCCAAAGACAAACCTCCCTCTAAAGCTGAAATAAGAAGGGTGGTGAAGAACCAATGCTCAATGTACGGCTCTGGCCTCACTATGAAACAAGTCATGGCGTTTCCTGATCATGTCCTGTATCGCAAATATAACCGAATAATGCAGGAAAGATCATCATCTTCAACACATTCTACCAACTTAAAAAGGATTTCAGAGAATGAGGCTGTTCAAGAAGCCAAAAGACTCAAGACAGATGATGCTCCACCTACGGTGACTTCTCCAGTCATTCCTGCTGAAGCAACTTCTGAAGTTGCTTCCTCTACTAACAAGGGTCAATCTGCTGAACCATCTTCCATTTCTCCTGAAGCACCTGAAGCATCAGCTCCCACTCCCTCAGTCACACCTGTTGTCACACTGAAAGATTCCAGAGTTAATGAAGCTGATATCAAAGAAACCAAAACAGAAAGGGCGATAAAGATGATCCACAGGATGAATGCACTTCGTGTTCCAACCAAGTCTCCATCTACCACTTCAAGTCCTTCCACAAATGTTCACGATGAAAATGCTCCCTCTGGGGAAATCTATATGCCTGGTAGGAGGAAGAAGAGTATGGCCAAAAGATCTCCTTTGGATCTTGAAGCTGATGACTCAACTTTCATTATAGAAGGGTCTGCTGCTGATTTTCCTGATGGAAATTCAGATGAGGTGATAGCCTGGAAATTAAAGGATGATCAGATGAATGTTCTTCTTCGAAGGGACTCTACTTCAATGGAATTCACCTTTCTGAAGGAAATTCTACACTTGGTAGACATGGCAGACTTACTTTCTCTGTTCACTCAAGTTACCACCCATTATTGCAACAAGGAACCACAAGGTTCTGGGATGTTCTTACCAGGAGATCTTCAAGTCCTATTAAACTCCCACATTCCCAATAGCAAAGCATCTTCCATTTGGGAAAACTCACATCAGTGGAAGCTTACATCCTGGAGATTCTATCCTCTCCCTCGTGTACATGTGCTTGAGACTAAGGGTGGAATCACTGTGTGCATGTTTTCTGAAAGAATCTATCCTTTGCCCAAAAGGCTTATGGAAAAGATGTTGAGTCAGATATTGGAAATTCCTCCAGATCCAGTGGGCAATGAAAGATAGTCTGCTTTAACACTGGTAGGATTGATCAAGACTCAACTTCAACAACTGCAATAGGCTTCATCCTCATCCATATCAGGACACATGGTACCATCTGCATTACTTTGTTTTGTTGCTTCTTATTTGTATTATGTATATACATGTCTTTTCTTGTGTTAGTTTTTCTTAGTTAAAAAAAAAAAAAAAAAAAAAAAAAAACTAACCTTTTATGCAGGTTTGTTTGGTGTCCAATTCTGATGGTTTTTAACTCACCTGATATACCTTGTGTATGTCAAAGAGTTGACTAGTCCAAAGGGTACAGCTTTGGTAAAGACACACCAAATCTGTTGATAGCTGTAATGGTTTGCTCAAAATCATAGGGTCTGCAACCACCCATGCTTAACTGCTGAGGGTTGTATGGTCATCAATTCACCATGGTCTATTCCTCTTTGGAATCCAAGAATTGGCTAGCCCACATGTATATGGCATGTGGTAAAGGCAACTGAATCCATATTTGGTTCTCAATTCACCAATTCTAAGAATTGACTAGTCCTGAGCAAACGGCTACAGGTAAAGACAAGACAAATCCGTTTATATGGTTGCTGGTTTGCCAATAAATCAGATGGTTATCAATGTACCATAGTTTTCGAACTCAAACATGTGGCTACTCCAGTAGTAATGGCTATTGGTAAAGAGACATCAAACCCATTAATTTCAATGATTCACCTCTCATAGGAGTTAACACACCTGGAAGTGATGAGAATAGTATTGAACTTATATGTTTTGATGTACATGATGTCATATGTTGCTGCAAAGACCTGGTGTTTCACAGTTCAGTCATCATAGAGATGTTCTTCTTCTGAATCTTTGTTGCTGATCCTCAAGAGACTAGCCATTCATAGCTCAGAAGTGGTTAATATATGGGAAGGCCTTGCTTGGAAATTTTTTGTCAAATGGTACAATCCTCAACAGCTTTATCGATCTATCAAGGAAACTGGAACTTAACCTAGTCAAATTCCAGTTTAGGGGAGGATTGTTGGGAATTAAGGAAAACTACTGATTCTGCCGAAGCATAAACTACTGATTCTGCCGAAGCATCTGTCGAAGAGATTCTGCCAAAGAAGAATGGATTCTGCCGAAGTTATACTTCAGCAGAAGTGTTAAAGCAGATATTGTGTTGCTGCTGAAAGTGCGAACCACGTAGGAGAGATAAACTCAGTTTAGAGTAAAAGTCAGCGCCGTATGTATAGGTTGGCGCCGTATTAAGTAGAGCTTACTCAGAATAAACAATATGATTAACAAAACAATATGATTAGTTGCATGCTTGTCTAGATGCATGCTTAGTCTATGTTAGTATTAGGAGCGTAAATTGTCAACGCTCATTAGGGTTTCTTGCCTATATAAGAAACCATGTTAGTTTGTAATAGAGAAGGTTTTTAAAAAGTATTTCAAGTCTTGTAATCTATTCGAAACATAGAGTTTCTATAATCAAAAGATCCATAGAGGATCAAAGAGTTCTTAGTTATTGTAACTTGTATTTACTTTCCGCTACAATACGAGTTGTAGAGATCTTCTATTAGTTTGCTTGTGATTACATAGGCAACACTAACGATCTCCGAGTGCTTAAGATCTATCAAGGTCTTGGTTTTCAACAATATTGAACGACCTAAAGTGTCGTTTGGAAAATACATCATTTGATTTAATAAAATAATCAGAGTTTACAAAGTGTAGGTCCTAAATGAAAATCAACATGTACGGAAATAAATTTGTTACAATTCAAACGATGTCTTAAAGTGCATAAAACCCAATTGAGACGCGTCGTCACCACGACTCTATGATAAGTCCACATGCATGCCATGAAATGTATGCCTTAGATACCTGAGATAAAACATGCTTAAAACAGTCAAAACAAAAGTTGAGTGAAATCCATAGGTTTAATTAATTCGTTTGAACACAATATTCGTAGTGTGAGTTACATTATTTCACATACATCGTTGAAAACAAAACAACATTTATTTCACTAAGTTCATGACAACCAAAGCGTAAACCTCGTACCAATAGAAATTGGTAAAAATAGTTTCATCGCAGCCCTAATAGGTAAACTTGCCAATTTACCTTAATGATTCAAATATAGTGTGTTCGATTTCCCCTAGCTGGGTAAATAAGAACGGGAGTGTCAATTCCAATAGGCCTATTCACAATATTCGCGCTCACTCGCAAGTGACTAATGGTGCATGATGTAGGTACTTCAAACATGGAAATTGATTACTTAGTGACAATAAAACATTTGGATATAGCATACAGTTCAAAGCATTTGTGTTCGATTAAAAATAAAGCATGTATCTCCTCCAAGAGTTTGTAAAATAATTAAGTAATAGAAAGTGGGGCTATGAACTCACTTGGTACAATGATGCGATGACAAAAGTGAGTACACTGAAATGAGGCGCAATCTCTAACTGCGACCTATTATGAATGATATGATATATAATAAGTCATGATGTAATGTTATGCATGCAATTCGTATGATATCTATACCACTTGTGAATTTTTGAAAATAACACTTATCTTCGAAAAATAATCTTATAACATCTTGACAATTTATAAATTACTTTGCAAGTATTTATGTTGAAATTACATCCTACAATTGTTATTTAATGATTTATTATGAAATTATAACTTTTCGTCGTTAAATAATGTCATTTGAAAAATTCATGAAAGTGACTAAATAGCCTCGAAATGCTAGTCGTAAAATGATGCACATCGAGTGTTAGGAAACAAACTCAACGGTTTTGGAAAGCTTGTATCATTATCTCAAAGTTTTAGCTTTTAAGTTTTTATCATAGAGGTCCACGGAAAAAATATAGGTAAAGTATGGTACTTGTGTCCAAAATATTGTTTAAGGTAACTTTCGGCAAAGTTTGGGTGTCCATATTTTATTCGTTACAACTCCGTTTGACGAACGGTTGGACATTTTGGAAAATAGGTTAGGCGAACTTACTTTTACTAGAAGACATCATTTTATAAAAAGTACTCCATCAATGTTAAAAACGACCCTCAACATGGTCATTCGCGGCTGTAATGTTTGTCTATTAGAAATATATTAGTTTTGCTTATATAATATAGTTACGGCAACTTTATTTAAATGTGTGTAATTTAATCGTTACAAGTCCGTTTTCTACGTTTTATATGTCCTTAGCTTCGTATTAAAGTATACTAATATATTTTTGATTAGTCGACACATTTTATAGCGTTTAAGACTCATTTTTGACTCGTATAAAGTGGAAACAACATGCTGAATTTTCTGAAAATTATAGTTTTCGTCGTCAAACTTGAAAATAACATAACTTCTTCGTTATAACTCCGTTTTAACCCATTCAAGCGGCCACATTTTCGTTTTAAAGTGTATTTTCCAAATATCTTGCCCAAAAATTTTTATCAACTGTCGAAAATTCCAGATTTCACAGAAAAGGTCAGATCCTTATATATAGTTGTCGAAATGAGTTTTTCTCGCGTAAAACTTATTCTAACCACTTCAAACCAACGCCAAAGCTATTCTAAACCTACCATACACCTTCTTAGGGTGTCATGGGTTCCTAGACATCACTAAAAGTGATATATTTCAAGGAGTAATTATAGGATGATAAATATATATTTATAACACTTAAAAACAATAAAAGTGATATAGATATCCATATAACTTGCATGTTTTTCTCAAGCATGATAAAATGAACATGATATGAATATGAAAGATGAAAATGAACATGAAATGCTTACTAGTTACTTGATGAGGTTTAATGAACAAGGGTTTATCCTAAATACCCTAGGTTTTTATTCCAAAACCTTGATTAAGAGTATGCCTAAGTTGTGAGATTACTTGGCTTGAAAAAAAATATGATCTTCTTGTTTGCTTCACCCTATGGCTGGTTCATAGAATGAGATGGAGAAGCGAGTGTACTTTTTTTTACACTATAAGATTATGTATGTATGAGTTGTAGTATGTAATATATTATAAGTATAAAGCATGCTAGATATTTGATACAATTTGGTGTGATTCACCTATGTTTGTCGACAAACATGAAAGAAAAAAAAGATGAAACACTTACTTGTATAATATAATATATAAGTATCTTAGTAATGTATAGTTATTTAAGGATATATGGTAACTTGTGTATATATTTAAGCATCTAGGGTAGCGTTAGCTAAAAATAAATTTTAACGGATCAAACTAAAATATGTTGAAGCCATAAAAATTATAAAAATATATTTCTTACAAAAATTGAGTGAAATAATAATTATCGAGTAATATTTACGAAAACCGTCGTAATTATATAAATATAGCAATTTATATACAAAATAAATTTAAAACACCGGGTAAACTAATAATATTATTTTTATAATCTTAATATGAGTATAAAAATATATCAGAATAATTTTTGGAAGTGTCAGATCAAATGTTCAAATAAATGATTACGCGATAGCGTTTATTTAATAGGAAATCATGCGTTTAATGTAAAATGCAAAACCATGCATGAACTAATATGATGATAATGATGCTAATGATACGTAGACTAAACCTAGTCTATATGAAATGTCCTCGATGATATGTTCATGAATTCGCAGCTAAACCATTAAGGTTACGCGAATTTGATACTCGTAAACCTAGTTTACGATAAACGATGAATAGTGAATTTATCCGAGAATGAATAGTGTTTTGTGAATAGTAGAATTTTGAAATATGTTCTCAGAATATTAAATCGACTCTGAAAATGATAAATAGTAAAATGATGAATAGTAACCGGTAAATAGTAAATTCCCGAGATGAATAGTAAAATTTCAAAAGTTTGTAAAATGACCTGAAATTACGAGTTGTCACATTCGCCCATCCAAAAAGGAATTCAGTCCCTAAATTCAGTTCGTGTTAGTCTATCGAATTTTTGAGTTTGTGATGAATATCGAAGAGAGAAGACATGAAGAAGTGTTGTTACGGTTATCGATGATTAAGAGTGTATAAAACATTATAGTAGAGAAAATATTGGATGAATCTCCCATGAGTAACACTTTGACTTTTTGGAATATGTGAAAATTTTGCTTTCACTAAGATTTATAAATAACTGCTCCCAACATAACATTGTCCCTCCAGAATTAGACATAGTTAGCTAGGCTATGTATAATTAAGGAACGATAATGTGACGTTCGGTTTAGTTGTTATAACTCTCAATGTTTACAAAGATTTAAACCGTGTCGTTAAAATGGTCGTTAAAGTAAAAGGAAGTAAAATTCTCGTAAGTGATAACAAATCGAAAAGAAAATAAAGTAAGATAGATGAGAATATTTTACAACGAGTGGTTTATCAAAAAGTAATACATCTTAAGTAATAAAGATCCGAATACTATGGAAGACATAAACTTAGTACGACATAGTACATAAGGAAAATAAGACTGTTAGTTTCCGAACTTCTTCAGTCTTTCGCGTTGTTGAAATCCTGTTGAGCTTCTCCTCCTTCTAACATGTATGCTTTCCCAAGAGCACCTTCAACTTGTTGACCTTGGTTTTGAGGACATTGATTCCGATAGTGTCCTTGCTCCCCACATTCGAAGCATGTGACTACGACTTTACCTCTACAATCCCTGGCTAGGTGTCCTGATTTTTGGCACTTGTGGCACTTGGTAGGGCAAGGACCCGAGTGATGAAACTTACATCGATTACATAGTGGGTGTGTTCCAGCATAACCTCTGCCTTCTATTGGTGCAGCAACATAAACCCTTGCAGCTTCTTGCCTTCTATTATGTTGTTGATGATGGTTAGTGTTACGGTTTTGGTTGTTGTTATTATAACCTCCTTGATCATTTTCCCATTTTCTTTTGTTGTTGTTAGTTTGGTTGTCGTTGTTGTTGTTTCGGTTATTATTGTAGTTGGTGCGGTTGTTGGTATTGTTGTTACGGTTGGTGTTGTTAATGTTTCCCCCATTCAATACTTGTGCCATGAGCTTTTGAGATACTCGAATAGATTCTTCAATCGTTTGCGGATCAAAAGAAATCACATCTCCTTGCATTATCTGGGGAAGTCCCCCAATCAAAGCCTCCAGTAGCTTCTCGTTGTCCGAAACCATAGACGGACATAACGCGGCCAATTCTTGAAACCTTCGAATGTAAGTATCAATGTCATACCCAACAGTTTCTAGTTCATAAAATTCGGTCTCCAACTTTTTCACCTCCGTACGCGGACAATACTTCTTTGTTAACAAACCTTTGAATTGCTCCCAGGTGAGCTTGAAAGCATTTTCCATTCCCATAGGCTGGGCATACGAGTTCCACCATGACATTGCCCCATCTAGTAGCGTACTTGTAGCGAACTTAACCTTGCTATCCTCAGGAAAATTACATAACATAAACACAGACTCCATTTTCTCGAACCATCGAACCATAGCAGTGGCCCCTTTGGTGCCCTTGAACTTAGTGGGGTCTCCGCTTTTAAAATCCTTATATGAACAACTTCTAACCCCGGACCCTCCTGCAATTCCTGCAGTAGCAGCAAGTCTAGCAGCCTCAGCAGCAGCCGCAATTCTAGTAGCTTCAGCAATTGCCGCAGCCTCGACAGCATTAGCGAGCCTGGCAGCTTCAGCAGTTGCTGCAGCCTCAGCAGCAGCGGCAAGTCTAGCGGCTTCGGCAGTAGCCGCAGCCTCAGCAACAGCCACCACGGTTGCTCTTTCAGTCCTTAATGCCTCGGCTATACTATCCCTCACATACTTTTGCATAGCCGCTTGTGCCAAAACTTGTGGAGCTTTCTTCGGCGCCATAACTTCTTCAAAACAAGAGGAAAGGTGAGATGTAGCAAAGTCCTATGTTAAAAATAAGCGCTCTAAAGAGATGTGATATGAGATAATAAATTTGAGGTTATTTCACAAAATAACTGACGAATTCCTAGGAGGTGGGTTATGAGATGTCGTAAGTGCTTCAAATGTATGATGGTTTAGTGACTTAATGTGTGAATAACGTGTAACTCGACATGTTGGTGGTGATCAAAGGAGTGACAGTGACTTTGCCCTACTTAAAGGTTTTATCTCGGCATTCGACGTTATCGGTGATGGGTCAACTGATATTAAAATCGTGATAGGGAATGACAAGGCATTCTCCACATTAGAGTATGAGGAAAGATAATGGGATGGGTATTTAAAGGCATCCATGTGACAATCGATTTGAAATGAAAGTAAACAACTCGAAAAAATGTATGTATAAACCGCGTGTAAAGTGAATATGCACTTATGATGAGATGCTATGATGATGTAGTTATAGTCTAGGGTCAATGATGCAACCTAGTTCTCTATAACTGAAGCTCTGATGCCAATCTGTCACACCCCCAAATTACCTGTTTTGCAGCGGAATGGAATTCCTGGGGGTTGACTGTCATAGCATCACAATCACAGTTATATTGAACGACCTAAAGTGTCGTTTGGAAAATACATCGTTTGATTTAATAAAATAATCAGAGTTTACAAAGTGTAGGTCCCAAATGAAAATCAACATGTATGGAAATAAATTTGTTACAATTCAAACGATGTTTTAAAGTGCATAAAACCCAATTGAGACGCGTCGTCACCACGACTCTATGATAAGTCCATATGCATGCCATGAAATGTATGCCTTAGATACCTGAGATAAAACATGCTTAAAACAGTCAACACAAAGGTTGAGTGAAATCCATAGGTTTAATTAATTCGTTTGAACACAATATTCGTAGTGTGAGTTACATTATTTCACATACATCGTTGAAAACAAAACAACATTTATTTCACTAAGTTCATGACAACCAAAGCGTAAACCTCGTACCAATAGAAATTGGTAAAAATCGTTTCATCGCAGCCCTAATAGGTAAACTTGCCAATTTACCTTAATGATTCAAATATAGTGTGTTCGATTTCCCCTAGCTGGGTCAATAAGAACGGGAGTGTTAATTCCTGTTAGGAATTAGAAATTCCCAGTATTAAAGAGCCGGTCACCTCAAGTATATGTAATCGTTAGAAAGCTCGTAGTCGTAGTAATTCTTATGTTAAGTAGTATTTAGTTAAGTAACACCGTGGAGGACGGATGGGTCTTTACCCATTGTATGCCTGATCCACAGCCCGATGTGTGGCGATTTATGTAAGACTATAAATACTCTCTACCTCCCAAGGTAGAGAGTTGGAGCTCATAATAATATCTTTCACTTTCTCTCACTAAGTTCCCTAAACCTCTAACTTTCTCTCTCTAGAATTCCATCTATACGCCACTTTGTGTTATGGTTTGATGTGTATGTGAAAACTAATATCTTACAATTGGTATCAAGAGCCATGGTTAGATCATATCTTGCACATCTTTGGCTTTCTAGTGGTTTTTAGGTGGTTTTTGAGTTTGAAAAAGTTTAGTGGTTTTTGCATCATTTGGTTGATTTCTTGTGTTAAAGCTTAGATTTTGTTAGTACTTTTATGTTTAGAATCATCACAAGTGTTTAGGTTTTCAGTTGGTAAGCTTAAATCATCTTGGTTGGGTTGTTTTTGGATTGAAAAGTGATGTTTATATGGTTTTTTCTTGCTAGCGACTTAGCTCACGGACTACTTTCTTCGTAGCGACTTGCTTTACAAATTTGTAGCGAGTTACAGTTTTAAACCTAGCGACTTAGATCTAGCGAGTTACAGTACAAGTAGTGGACTCTCCACTACGGGCAGCGACTTGGTGGTAGCGACTTGGTCCGTAGCGAGTTGCTCTTTAGCGACTTGTATCTTTAGCGACTTGAGTAGCGAATTGCTGCCAAAATTTTGCTAGCGACTTGAGGCCTAGCGAGTTACTACTTAGCGACTTGCATTTGTCTAGCGACTTGGGACTCTAGCGACTTAGTGGTGTAGCGAATTAGTTGTTAGCGACTTGGTTCAAGAATTCGTAGCGACTTGGTTGATTTTTCCCGTCATAACTTCAAACGGCCATAACTTTTGAACCGTAACTCCGTTTTCAGCGTTCTACCCATCAAAACGACCGTGAGAACGAGGAGAATAGCACGCCGAATAAACTCAGGTCAATCTTCGAGGTCTAAATCCGCTCCGAACAGAAGTTATTGAGGTTTTTAAGTTTTTAGACCTAAATTTCTCAGGAAAAACGGGCATAAACCAATCCGAATCACAACCAAACAACATCTCTGCTAATCCTACAAACAATCATATGTCCTAACACACAATTGTCTATCATTCCATTGGTCATTGCTTAACGGTTTGGTCTTAATTTTAGTAAAATCCCGCGAAAGATTCTATTTCTCGGTTTGAATCATAGACTTGTAAAATCCCGTGCATTCTACCACATCATGTCTTACTCTACTGACCCAGTGATTTCAGAAGTGCTTAAATTGTATGATGATGTAGACAACCCTGAGAATTTTAGTTACACTGAACGATTAAAGATGATTGAATCAATCAATGAGGATGTGATATCTCCGGGTTCAGACTTTGAAAAGACTGAAATGCACCAGTCAATGCTACAAAATGCCATGCTAAAGGAATGTAACATTGAGCCCTTTCAACTACTTTATCAGCACCTCAAACTACTTTTATCTACAACTATGGATTGAACAAGCAGTGCTCTCCTTCGTCAGGATTTTCCCATCTTGACAAGAACTGTACTACTCAACTTAGAACATCTGAGGTTTCAAATTACTAAAGAGAAGTTCTCAATTGATGTATCTAATGCAGCTCTTCAAGTAATCTTCGATCAATTTCAGTCATTTATCCAGGGGGAATATTCCTCAGATTTTGATGATGACATGACTGGAATTTCATTCAAGAAACACACTGGAATGGAAATTCATGAGTTCAGAAACACCTTTATTCAACTTATTGGTAATATGGAAATATACATTAAGGAAGCTGCTCAAGAGAATGACAAGATGAATGAATTGAATGGGTGTCAAGTTATGTTATGTGAAGATTGTGATAGGTCGAGCAATGGATCAGTCGAACTAATAAATGATGCCGAAAGCAGAAGCTCAATTGCAATGAAGGAGGATGAAGACAACTGTACTGATCTTAAAGACTCAGAGTCAGAAAAGGGTGAAACAGTTTACATGACAACTCCTAGTGTTCATGTGGTAAATACTGATGACATATCTTCAGATGATCATATGTCATGTGATGAGGTACCCTTAACTGTTCAACATAGTGCATCTACTAATGTTCCGAAACATACTGATCTTAATGCTGAACATGATTCTGATAAATGTTCCTTGGTTGAGGCTGAGTCTAATAATTTCAAAACATATGATATGGTTGATAAAAAGGCTTTTGATGAACTTTCAAACAAATTCTCAAAACTTGAAAAACATTGCATTTCACTTGAAATTGCAATACAGAGTAAAGAAGAAAGTTTTCAACTTAACAAACCATGTAAAAATCCGGAACTTCCTGAATTCCGTGAACTTTTTGAAATTAACACTTTGAAAGCTCAGCTTCAAGACAAAGAGTCAACTATCAACAATTTGAAGAAACACATTTCTAATACGTATGTGAAAAGTAATTTGGTTACAAGTAATTCTGATGTTAATACTATTGATGATATTCAAATGAGAAATGATGAATTAGCGGTTTGTGTGGCCAAATTACTAAAGGAAAATGAGTCTTTGAGAAAGCATCACATAGAACTATGTGACTCTGTCAAAGAAGCTAGAACTGAGTCAATGGAACAAAACTCTTTGATAGCAAAAATTGATGAACTCAAAGCTCAACTTCAGGAAAAGAGTTTCGCTATTGTTGCCTTAAAAAATGAGCTTAGGAAAACTGCAGGGAAAAGTGTGAACACTAAGTTTACAAAACCATCAACCTTGGGGAAACCAGTTTCTCATCCCATTAGAAACCGGTCCATTGTTAGGCAGCCTACTGCGTTTATATCCGAAAGACCAAAATTTTCAAAAACACGGTTTGCCTCCCAAGTTGATGAGAAACAAGTTTTGTCAAAACCAGTCACTTCACCTGAGTTGCCTAAGAATTATGCTTCTAGTTCCTCTAAACCTCAACAAGCATCTACTTCTACTCCCAGCACCTCTAGGATTAGTTCGAAAACAGTGTCAAAATCAAGCATTAAAACCCAGAATTCATATGATATGAATGACTTGTGGAAGAACTATTATCTAGAAAAAGCTAGAAAAAAGGCACAGATTCAAAAAGACGGAATTTTAGGTGCAAGACCTAGGGTGATGAATTCTACGAGATTTCAAGGCACTGCTAGTAGTTGTAAAGCACTACCTAGGAACACTCAAAAGACTAGGGATTGGCGTGCAGCTAAGAGTAGTTATTTGCATAAGAATGCTAAGCATGTAGAAAACAAAACTAGAAATTCTGAGTCTTTTCCACATAAGAAACAGTTTCCTAATTCACATGCCAAGGTACTATCCACTAAGACCACTAACGCGACTAAGGTTCAACATGTTGTGAAACAATACAAACCAAAAACTTCGCCTAGATGGATACCAACTGCAAAATCTTTGGAAACTAGGAACAAGGATACGTCTTCCACTATATATAAGAAGCCTTACAATCCTAGACCTTGCCATAAGTGGATACCTTCTGGTAGAATGTTTAAGGATGCTGGACTTAGGTGGATTCCTACCAGAGAGCTGTTTTCTGATGAAAAAATCAAGGTTGACCGTGAAACCCCAAAGAGTTTGGATACTAATGTCACTAACCCATATATATGCAATCAAGCTTGTAATGTTAGTGCAGGTACTCCTTACTCAGTTGCAGATACTTCAATCCTTCAATACATGGACTGGCTTAAAGTATGGATTACAAATGGATTGATATCTCATAACTCACGGGCTCAAGTTTCTCAACATTGATACTCAACCGGCTATGACGTCTGTTCACTTCAGTTCAGGCCTCGTACTTCATCATAATGGCGTCTGCAGATAACTCTTCAGGCCCCGTTCTTCAAAGAAAAGAAAAGTGTACACTCTTCTGTGCGCTTAATCTTCAGCTAAAGAGAAATTCTCTCGTGAATGGTCATACTCATCTACATTCTTCATCAACAAGCTTCATGTTTATCCACGCTCATTCTGTCATCAAGTGGATCTACGTTCATTGGTGTATACTCCTATTCACTTGTTAAATCAAAAATGGCAACTTTGGATGCAATTTTTGAGGGGGAGAAGAGTGAATATACTACATGATGATGGATGTTTGAATAATGGTTATACGACTTAATTTTTGATGATGATGAGTGTATATTCTTTTTGATGAAGAGTGAATATACTAAGGATAACTGGGATTCATTGTTTTTCAAAGATATGCTTGATGAGTACTTTCAACCTCCGACGAATGTTGATCATCCAGCTTCTGAAGCTCATGCTCCGGTTTCTATTGACTCAACTGGTTCACCATCTAAGAAGCACTTCTTGGAATTCTCAAGAAGCCCAAATCTCCAGTTATTCCTCAAGGCGTTAATAATGACTATCATAATATTGCAGTTGCACTCATGAATAATGATCTGCTCTTTGGTATTCCTTACCAAATCTTCACGGATTATTGTTCATGAATAGTGATCCGCTCTTTGGTATTCCTTTGCCAAATATTTACGGATTATTGTTTCTCTCAATGTGCACGCTATAAATCAACCACATGAACTTAAAGAAAAATGACTTCCTCATCCGCTCGAAGACATTATTGGTGAATCTTCCAGATCAGTCTCTACATGTTTACTTTTAAGGAAGAATGCATTGATGTTGAGGAATCATTTGGTCCGGTTCATTCAGTGGGTCAATGTACATCCGATTGTATGTTGTTTTCACGTGTTGGGCATTTGACACAAGTTGATGACTTCAGAGTTAATCATTTATCACTTATTTGAGATTGAAGTTGTCTTTCACAAAGGCGTGTTCTTATTTCATAACTTGCTCGGGCTTAAGAATTTGAGTTGAAGACTTGGTTTATCTAGTTACCAGCAGTCGAGGTGGATGGTTGAAGACCTGGTTAACTATCACTATTAGGAGTTACGTTGTTTTACTCAGTGTCACATGCAGATGACGATGTGGATAATCTCAAGAGGTGTTAATGTCTCATACTTTGTTTGAGTAGTGAGTACTTAGAGATTTGCTTGAAGCATAGACTCTCGACACCGTTCTTCCATCTTTAAGTGCAAGCTTAAGACACAAATGCGGGGAATTCGACTTCAGTTTCAAGTTTGGTATATCGGGTTTTTCTTCAACAGTGGTCACTTCAAATTGTCTACATATGGGTTGATAAAGATAGTCAGAGAGAGTTTATGTAGCAGTTGATTCTCACAGGATTCATTTGGGCTATTTGAGTTCTTCTCACAAGATTTCAAGTTTATGGATTTATTATGTTTTGCTGATTCTGAGGTATCAAAACCAGCAAGGGGGAAGGATGTATTATTCCAACTATTTGGGGGAAATAGTCTCTGGAGCCTTTTGGTATGTGTTACTTCAGCGTTCAGTTGAAAGAAATGTGAGGAGAATATATGGTACGTGAGATGATATTGCTTATCGACATCTTCGATATGTTTAAAGGTAAAGTGCATCAGGCTATTGCTTCATGTACACATTGGTATGATGATTCCAATGAGAGTGCTAACGATTAATGGGAAGAGATACATTTTAGTCGTTGTTGATGACTACTCTAAATTTACTTGGGTCAAGTTTTTGAGGACTAAGGATGAAACTCCATCTGTCATCATCAAACTTATCAAGCAACTACAGGTTCGTCTTAACAACACGGTTAGAATTGTTCGAACAGACAATGGCACAGAGTTCGTTAATCGAGACTTAAGTCAATTTTATGAAAGTATTGGAATCAGTCATCAAAGAAGTGTTCCACGAACTCCTCAACAGAACGGTGTAGTTGAAAGACGAAATCGAACTCTTGTGGAAGCCGCTAGAACAATGCTAATTTATTCGAAGGCTCCAATGTTTCTATGGGCTGAAGCCATTGCTGCTGCCTGCTACACCCAAAATCGTTCTCTCATTCACACCTCTCATGGAAAAACTCCATATAAACTTGTTCATAAACGAAAACCTGATTTATCCTATCTTCGTGTCTTTGGTGCTTTGTGCTGTCCAACAAATGACGGTCAAGATTTAGGTAAATTAAGAGCTAAAGCAGATATTGGAGTTTATGTAGGTTATGCACCAAACAAAAAGGGATACCGAATCTACAACTAAAGAACCCGTAATATCATGGATACAATTCACGTTACGTTTGATGAGCTGACCGGTCAAATGGCTCCTGGACACTCCAGCTCAGGACCCGCACTTCAAAACAGTCTCATTGGTTCATCCCTTGTTCCAAACTCCTCTCAAGAAACTCCATATGTACCTCCATCTGAAGATGATGTAAAGAAATTGTTTGATCCTATGTTTGATGAACTGTATGATTCAATTACTAATGAGGTGCTGATCCCTACAACAGAGGATGCTCATATTCCAGTGAATGAAGTCAATCCCTCAGTCTCAATATCTTTAAGTCAAGAAGCACCCGCTGCTGATCCTTCAGTCTCATCAACAAATCATCATTCTTCAAATGTACATCATGGAAATGTATCTGGCATCAATGATGAAGTTAATCCCTTTGCGACTCCTGAAGATGCTCCATTTGAAAACATATTTGCTACTCCTGAATCATCATCAGAACCATCTTCTTCAGGAGACATCGACTCAGCTACCTCAGTTCCTCAACAACTGCCACATGAACACCTCAGAAAATGGACTCACGATCACCCCTTAGACAATATCATTGGAAATCCCTCTCGCCCTGTATCAACCCGGAAACAACTCGCAACCGATGCCTTATGGTGTTTCTTCAACTCCGTACTATCTAAGATCGAACCAAAAGATGTTAAAACTGCCATGAATGAAGATAGCTGGTTCAATGCCATGCAAGATGAAATTCATGAGTTTGATCGTCTTGATGTATGGGAGTTAGTACCTGCTCCAGACTGTGCTATGATTATAGCTCTAAAATGGATCTTCAAAGTAAAACTTGATGAGCATGGTGATGTGTTGAAGAACAAGGCTCGATTAGTTGCTAAAGGATATCATCAAGAGGAGGGTATAGACTTTGAAGAATCTTTTGCTCCAGTTGCTCGAATCGAGGCAATCAGAATCTTTCTGGCTAATGATGCTAGTAAGAACATGGTAGTCTATCAGATGGATGTAAAGACGGCATTTCTAAACGGAGATCTTAAAGAAGTCGTCTACGTCAGCCAACCTGAAGGATTTGTGAACCAAGAGCATCCTACTCACGTTTATCGTTTGAAGAAGGCTCTTTACGGTTTAAAGCAAGCTCCAAGGGCATGGTATGATACACTGTCAAAGTTTCTTCTATCAACCGAATTCATCAAAGGAGCAGTTGATCCTACATTGTTCACCAGGAAGTCAGGCAAACATTTAATTCATGTTCAAATTTATGTTGATGATATTATTTTTGCCTCGACAGACCCAATGGAATGTGATCGTTTTTCAAATGAAATGAGTTCAAAGTTTCAAATGTCAATGATGGGACAAATGTCATTTTTCTTGGGATTACAAATTTCACAAAGTCCCCTTGTTACATCCTAGTTGACGAGGAAACTA